>JAJKFI010000009.1:5132656-5191585 GCA_029204185.1 Lerista edwardsae | reverse complement strand
TGATTGATTGATTGATTGATTGATTGATTGATTGATTGATTGATTGAAGTGCCATCATTGTGACCCTATAGCTTGCTGCTGTTCTGAGAATGCAGCAATAAGTTGGGTTATTTCTCAGCCATTTTCTAACATCAAAGTGAATCAGAAAGAAAAAAGCCTATTTACAACTTTCACACAAGCAAAACAACCACAGAGCACTCCCCCCTTCCAGTATCCCATCTTCCCATATTTTCAATATAGGTGCCCTAGGCGCTTTGCGACCCATCTGAAATTGACTCACAACCCACTGGTGGGTCCCGACCCATAGTTTGGGAACTGCTGCTATACACTGTATAGGGCAGCAGGTATTTTGCAAGTCTGCGGCTCCCCTGGTATGGCTGGTTTCTGCAGTTCCCCAGGGAGCCACAGTCTGGGAACCACTGCTCTACAGTCTGCAGTGTGCTGATGATCAATCACTTTCCTTGAGGTTTAATGTGTAAACCAAAAGAAAGGAGAAGGGAAGAGAGGTATTTTTTAATTCATTATTCCAAAAGTATTTTAAAGCAAAGCATGACAGCATAAGATCACTGCCAGCGTTCATGGAATGTGGTTACTCTGTTCAGCAGTGAACTTACCATTGCTTTAAAATTAAAATTAGTTTAACCAAATGCCACCTTTCATGGGCAACTGTGCAGAAATGTATACCTATACAGAGAGGTCAAAAACAACAATCTAAATTCCCTCCCCCACCCCTACACTTTGACCACCAAGACCCCATTTGTAATGCACTATAAAACAGAATGAAGAAATAATTCTGCAATCAATATTTCTGGAGTGTTTTCTGTTTGTGATTAGAGTCCAGAATTCTATGCATTGGAATATCTGACTTCTATCAAAAGTTATGGCCAATTAACCAGAAAACATTTTGTTTGTTTGTTTGTTTACTTAATAAATTAAATTTGATTTTGTTGTGGGGGCAGCTACAAAATCTTTGCTTGGGCAGCAGATGCCTGAGCTATGCCACTGCCCAAGATCAGGGCATGGTAACAATTCTGTCCACACTGATAGAATCAACAGCTTCTCTTCACTAGTACCAGTAATGGTCAACCATAAACTAACACCAGAAATACAAGTGACAAGAGGTATACAGTCCAAGATTAGCTGGTCACTCATTACGAGGGCCAGGTAGGAATTTTTTGCTGTCATCCGAATTGGCTGTGGGTGGCTGATTTTGCCTACCCCAGACTGGTAAAGGAGGGATGAGTGTTCAGTAGGTTTCATGTTTTAAAAAATGGTTGAAACATTTTTTTTGGTGGACAACTCAATGAAGATGTCGACCCAGTGTGCGACAGCAATCAAGAAGGCCAATTCCATGCTTGGGGTAATTAAAAAAGGGATTGAGAATAAAACAGCCAATATTATCATGCCATTGTACAAATCAATGGTAAGCCACATCTAGAGTATTGCGTACAGTTCTGGTCACCACATCTCAAAAAGGACATGGTAGAGCTGGAAAAGGTGCAGAAGAGAGCAACAAAAATGATTACGGGGTTGGGGCACCTCTCTTATGAAGAAATACTGCAGTGTTTGGAGCTCTTTAGTCTGGAAAAAAGGCGCCTGAGAGGGGACATGACTGAGACATAGAAAATTATGCACGGGAGAGATAGAGTTGATAGAGGGATGTTCTTTTCCCTCTCTCACAACACCAGAACTAGGGGGCATCTACTAAAGCTGAGGGTTGGGAGAGTTAAAACAGATAAAAAGGAAATACTTTTTTACCCAGCGGGTAATTACGCTATGGAACTCCTTGCCACAGGAGGTGGTGACTGGCATCTGGCCTAGATGCCTTTAAAAGGGGACTAGACAGATTTCTGGAAGAAAAGTCCATTGTGGGCTATATGCCATGATGGGTGGTGCAATCTCCTTACATTAATAGTAGCCTAGTTCACAATGCCACGTGCAAGGGAGAGACAACAGGATACAAGCATCTTGTTTTCTACTGAGCTCCCTTAGGCACCTGGCGGGCCACTGTGAGTCACGGGAAGCTGGACTAGATGGGCCTTTGGCCTGATCCAGCAGGGCTATTCTTATATTCTTATGTTAGTTGTTTTTAATAAAGTTAAACCCAAGCCATAGTCTGCATGGGGGGTGGGGGTGCAAGGGTAAATAGGCTTCCCGTGCATCTGGCCTCAGAATGCCAGATGCACGGGAGTGGCAGCGAGATACAAGTATACAAGTATCTGGTTGTCTTGTGTGCTCCCTGAGGCATCTGGTGGGCTGCTGTGAGATATAGGAAGATGGACTAGATGGACCCTTGGGCTGATGTAGTGGGGCTGTTCCTAGGTTCCTATCCACCCATACACCATAGATGTGATGGTATTACTTATTAGTTTAAAGTATGTATATGTGAGAGCTTTTGGGCCAAAGTAAAATTCCATGTATGGTGAAATCGATGTATGGCCAATAAAATTCTATTCTAATTCTATTCTACACAATTCAACAGGCATGACTACAGTTCCAGTCTATTTCCAGAAACACCAACATTAGCTCCAATATGCTCAACCAATCAATCAATCAATCAACAGGTACTTATATACCACTGCTTTAAAAGGGAGAGAAAGGCACTTCTGAATATGTATGTGTTCATTTATTTTTTAAATGAACAAGATAACATGATTTTGTACCGTGCAATTTGAAGCTATTTAGTGAAAGGCAGGATGGAAATCAATTAAAAAAAACTGGTTTAAATTCAAAGATATCCTTCCATAAGGGACCTTGAGCATGCAACAGTGACATTACAAGTTTCGTGCACACAAATCTGAATGGAATCCTGGCTTGCTTGCACAACACTTTGTACAACATGATACAAATTGTCAGGACCTCAGTGCTGTGAAACGGATTTCCACATACACTCTTTCAGATACAATGGTGCCGCTGCAGGGCGGCAGTGTGGTGCAGGATTGACTCCAATGGAAAATAGAAAGGGCCACTTACATGGCACATCACTTAACATGTTGCCCCCTGTAGCTACACCACTGATACAAGTTAACCTGAAAACAATGAATGGGGTTCTCGCATCTAGACTAAATCCGACCGATATAATTCTGTCTATATCACCAGTGCAACAAGTTCACTCCTTCTTAAAATCAAAGTGACACTCATAAAAAACAACAGAACTGATTAACAAACACGACATGACTTTTAGACAACTTAAGAAGTGCTCTACAGAATGCTGAACGCAAAGGAAACATCGCTGGGGACTAGCCAGGGTGTCAGTAGGATTGTGTCGGATGTATAAAAGGTGAGCCAATCTTATTCACCTCTCTCATGCAAAAAAGGCTCCTACAAATAAAGCTGAACAGGTGAACACAAGGGCATGGTAACTCTGTTACAGACTGATAAGAGTACGTAAGACGTCACAACATGGCACCATGTGTATGTGGCCACAAGAAGAAGCCTTTCCTAGAATACCACACTGCATTCATTCCCAAAGTTCAAGCAGACAGCACAATCTATTGGATAATTAAACTGTCGGTTAATCAAAAGCAGGACATTTCAGGCAGCAGCTATGTATTAACTGCTTCTAAAAGGGAGACCATAAAAAAGGACATAAATATGGATTAAAAATTAACCATGACTGCCAGGAAGCCTGATATGGCAATTCCTCCCACAGCAACATGTGATCAGACATATCTGCCAACACCAGGAACAGCACATGGTATACATTCTGCTGCCCTTAACAGCATCAACAGATATAGAGACAATTATTCAAAAGAAGACAACTTTCTCAGGGCTGGGAGGGGGAGAGGAAGCTGAGTCAGACCCCAAGTACTGTACATTCTTTATTGGATGCAGTACATGCGTCCTCCATGTTGTATTCCCTTTCTCTTTATACTCCCTGCTTACATCTTCTCAGCTCAAAGAGACACACACTTTCAGACCCATTGACTAGCGAGGTATGCACCCCTGTTGGGAGGTACATTGGGGGAGGCCAGGATGGGCTCACACCTGCTGGGGCTCACCCCCAGCCTCTGAGTGTTCAGCAGAACGCGTGAAAGCCTACAAGTGTGAAACTTGCACGCATCTACGCTCTCTGTGTGTAATTGGAGAACCTTACTTTTTATAGGGTACCCAGGATTGTGCATGTAGAATTAGCTATACATGCCCGAGAAGACTCAGTGAGGCCAGCAGGCACAAACCTGCCCACTTCTCTATGCCACCACCTGAACTTCTCTATGCAGCCACTAGAACATGGAATTGTGTGAACAAGGCTGATGTAATTGCTACGATGATGCAGTCCTCCAGTGATGGAGGTACCTGTGGGGTTCAATCTTACTTAGCACATTAAAAACTGCCACACAGACCTCAATGCCTATTGATAGCAGCAGCAAGCAGCTCCCAAATTTTAAGATCACCTTGACTAGCTTGTTGAAATCGATGAGCGTTCCCATTAAAAGCTATCCTTGGAGCAAGGGCCCCTGAACTCGTCCGAATGTTTCACCAGCACTGCTGTAAATCTCCCTGTGTTAGCAGAGAAAGGGATGGTTTTGGGGGCAGGGACTTTTTAAAGATAGTGCAGAACAGTTTCTTGGTGGAAGTATTCATGTGAGCCAGGACAGATGGTATCCAGCACCTTATCAGCCACCTGTTCAAGCAAATGCTTGCCCTTCAATTAGTTAAACCAGTATCAACAGTTTTGCCCTTGGTGGACATGTTTTGACGTTCAGTTCCTCTTGCTTGGACGTTCCTTCACTCATAGGTACTTCAGCAGTGTTAGGACGAGCAGTGAAGTACAAGGGAAAGCAAAGGCAGAAAAAAACCCAAGCAACAATATGCCTCCTAAAGACAACAGGCAGGAAATCCAAGACCTAGTTCAGACCTCACATGCATTGTCCCAGCCACAATCCTAAACTCCGGTGGTTTTCTCAGTCGCAGTGGGAGGTTGTTCCAATGAACACACTTTACAGATGGCTAATCCTACTTGCAGGAGATGTGGTGGTGCTGCGGATTAAACCACTGTTGCTTAGCTTGCGACCCCATTGGGGTTCCAGCTCCAGAGTTGTAGAACACTGACCTATTCAATTAGTAAAACTGGCCTGGCAGTGGCAGGAGAGGAAAGGGCATGCACAGATCATGACCATACATGCCTTTTTTTCCACACATGCGGTGCAAGGTTGGCACTTAAAAAGCGGGCCAAACAAAGCTTCTTCCAGTTTGCAAGGTAAATGAATAGGAGGAAAAGGCTGCTTCCCACATTGTGATTAAAGTCACAGGATGAATACCCCCCACTGATGTCTAAATGTGAGTCACAGGAAGATTTCATAAACATGCTTATTTCTAAGACAGGTGCAAGTACAGCCAGATTTTGAAAACACATAAGCCTTTTTTTGGAAGAAGACATTCTCATAAGCTTGTGGCTGTTTTGGCAGAAGCATTTTGTGAAATTATCCTGGTGACGTGGGAAACAGGCTCCCATGCCTCTTTGGGGCTCTATTCTTCATATAGTTCACATATTTGATGACTTCTATCAATGGAGTTAAGAAATGATTACATATAGCACCTTAATTATTTTTTGTTTTGTATTTTAGGATATTGAAGATTTCAGAAAAAAGAGCAAAAAAGAGCCTGTAGGACTGCATCTGCAGAACTAGATGGAAACAATTAAGGGCCCAATACTAACCTGGAGAAGGCTGGTTCAAGTCCCTTTGCTGGCCCACAGGTGTCGCAAACACACCGTAAAGCATGTTTGCACCACTCTCTGAGTCAGGGAGGCCGGCATACGGATGCGTGCCATCCTCCCTGACTCTGAGAATGGTCCAAACGCATTTGTGACAGTCCTAGGCCAGCCTAATTCTAGGTTAGGATTGGGCCCTAAAATAGTTACTTTTTTGAAAGGACAAGTGCCATTGTAGGTGTCATTTCAGAGCAATGAAAACATATTTTTAAAAGCACCTAATCAAATTGTACCTCCTTGTGTTTTTATGCACACTTTCTTTTGTGTTTAATTCTGTTATTTGTGCCATGCCAGTCAGAACCCATCAAACTGCTTTTTAAAGTATTTACGATCCTAGAAAGATTCAGTACTACTGGCTTGTGTTGCTTTACACAGTGTTTTGAGAAGTCCATTTCAGAAAAGGGCATCTGTTTTCTCCGAGGATAAACCATCACTGTGAATTCAAGAAACAGTTTTGCTTTTCTTCTGAACTATTAGCCGAATTTAGAACACTGTAAAAACTGACCTTAGAATGAGCCTGTAAACTAGAGATAAGATTCAGCAGGAGGATTACAGAAATCATATCTGTTTCAAAGGTAAGCGTTGATATAGGGATCACAGGTCTTCTGTCCTTAGCATCTGATGATTTAAAAAAAAAAAAAAGCAAGAATCAACACACTTAGATCTAGTACGCATTTTTGTGCCAGAAAAGCACAGACAAAATAGACACAATTAGGTTCAAACTCAATGCAAACTGAATTCATGATTGTACTAACTGCTCACCGTCAGGGTCTGCCCAAGACCTGCTACATCTGAAGCAACATGCCAAACATCGCTGGCATCGCCCCCCCCCCCCAATAGGGCACCTTGCCACACCAATTGCAATGTACCACCACTGCCTCTTCTGCTTCCGCTTTGCTCTCTAGATACAGAAAGAGATGGGGGAACAAAGCAGTAGAGGAAGAGGTGCCACAGAGGCATCTCTAGCCTACCACTGGCTCTAACGGGGAGCGGGAGGTGTTCATTCCTGACCACCATGTTACCGAAATGTTCTTTAAGAAGTCTTTTCCTATTCCAATAGACCTTTTAATTACTCATAAGATTTTGGCAGCAAGAGCAATTGTGTGTTCATTTTCTAAAAAAATCACAACTCCAATTTTTAACAACATATGAGTTATTGCTCTGGCTGCAAAGATGAAATGTGCAATTTGGAGCCGGGGCAATGTGCAATTTGGTTAAGCAATGCAAAAAAAAAAAAATGCAAGAAATCAATGCAAAAAGTTAGGCAGGATGATCAGATGTCCTCTTTTTTCCAGGACATGTCCTACATTTCAACCTCCTGTCCTAGGCAAATTTCAAAATGTCGTGCATTTTGTAGGACCGGGGAACTCTGTGTGGGTGGGTGGTTGAATGGGAGAAAGAGGGGGGGGAGGTGAATGTGTGGATTGCTTGGGTAATCATAAAGAAGGAAAAATGCCCCTAAATCAATATATGAGGATTTTGGGGGGTAACGTCCTACATTTTTCTTGAATATCCTACATTTTGGGGTGCTGTGTCCTCCTTTGTGTCCTTTGTGTCCACCTGGTCACCCTGATGTTAGGACACCAATTGCTTCAGGGACCACCCATTCCACCAAGGGCCTCAACAGTTCTTCGACTGTTCACCCTGGAAAGGCTAACACTTGTGTTAAAGTCAGAAAAAGCAACACAGACTAGATCTTGTAAAAGATGGGAGAATAATTAGGGATACACGGGCAGCCCGATGCAGCATAAATTCACCTGCACTAGCATGGCTTCCACTGCATCTCATGGGAAAATTTAGCAGGAGGAAAGTTTCCTTGAGCTAAGACCTTTGCCCCTTTTCCCTGGGGAAAGCCCAAGCCTGCACAACAAGTCTGAATTATGTCACTGAAACAAGTCTGAGAGCACAATCCTAACCTGGAGTTAGGCCAACACAGTTAGGTCAGCACAGTTTGTCTGGCACAAGGGGGTATGTTTTGGGAGTAAAGTATGTTTGGACCACTCTCAGAGTCAGAGAGGCCAGCACACAGACGTGCGCCATCCTCCCTGAATCGAAGAGTGGTCCAAACGCACTTTATGGTGGCCCTTGTGCCGGCCAAACTTTGCAGGCCTAACTATGCCGGTTTAACTCCAGGTCAGGATTGCAATCTGAGTTTACCAAAGTAAGCAGATCAGACCTGGGAAGGGGGATAGTCACCACTGATCCTGCCCCCCTCCGGGGCTCGATTTGTCCACCCCACCCTCCCCACAGTACAGCAGCAGTGGCAACACGATAATTAGAAGAGAGGAACAGGCCACTAATTCAGGTTGTGCTGCTAGTCCTTCCTTCTGATCTTCTTTCCCACGCTATTTTGTAAAGTAACAAACTAGTATTTGCACTTACAAATACTTACAAATATGAGGGTAAGCCTATTGAACTCAGTGGTACTTACTTCTGAGAAATTATGCATAACTTGAAATACATACAGAAAAGAAAGAACAGGGAATTTTTTTTAAAAAATAATAATAATTATATTGCCTTCTGACTCCACAGCCATTACTAAACCTAGATCTTTTTTTCTCCACCCACCCACATCCCTTGATTTTTATTTAAACCTGTCCTACTTAGAAATGGTTCTGCACTGGCTTTTACACACAGTGTGCTATTATCTTGATGGGAAAATGTGCTCATTTTGTAAATAAGGGTATCTGATTTTTCACCTTCACAATACCCCTGTCATGTAGCTCAGATTCGGAGATAAGGATGCCCCACAGGGGCACAGCAGTCTGCAACAGACCTCTATTCTTCTGCAATTTTGTGTAATCCTCTTTTAAACCCAGCTAAATATGGAATTTGCAGGTAGCAGAGGTCTGCAAGCATGGCGTTCTGCTAATGCTTGAATAGTAATGCACTTTTACTGCTGGTTTTACTTTTAGTGAAATGTACAACTCAGTTCAGAGTATTCCTCCTTCAAGTCTTGTGCACAGTGAGCTCCACTGGATGTGGCAATGTGCGTGCCACTGTTCAAAGCTGAACCCAGGTCTTCTTGGCCAAAGCCCGACTCAGCCATGAAACTCACTGGATGACCTCAGCCCAATCACTAATCCTCCAGATAACCTACCTCAAAAGATTTGCTGTGAGGATAAATAGGGAAGGAACCCTGAACTCCCTGGAGAAAGGCTGAAGGCCTAGGTCTTTTTTGGAGCTAGCAACGCCCCCTGACACTGCCAGCTTGGCAACACGCCCAGGAAGCGCCATCTTGTCTTTTGCCTCAGGCAGCAAATTATCTTGGGCTGGCTCCAGTTGGCTAGACAGGCAGGCAGATTGGGGCCAGGTGAGGACAGAATTGGCAGCCCTGGTGCCTGCTGTATACTATTGCCCTTCCAGGGTCTGAACTGCCAGCACAGATCAACTCGGACTTGCGCCAGTGATAGCCCTGGTCCAAGTTGACCCACTGCAGCTGCTGGGGCTCACCCTGGGGCAAGGGGACAATTGTCAGCTTACTCCAAAAAGAGCTTCAGCAGCCAAAATTCCCCCCATGGGATGTGGTAGAAGCCATGCCAGTGCTGCTACATTGCCATACAGGAATTTGGTTAGCATTGGGCTGTAATTATGTGTTTCTTATAAAAGAGAAGAATTTCTGTTTCTTCCAGCTTCCACTTTTCTGTAGAGCAGTGGTTCCCAAAATGTGGGTCAGGGAGCCAATTTCAGGTGGGTTGTGAAGCCCCTAGGGCAGCCATATTGTGAAGCCCATAGGGCAGAAAATATGGGAAGATGGGATGCTGGAAAGGGGGAGGGGTGTACGGTTGTTTTGCATGTGCCAAGGACATGGAGCCGAGGACAAGGCAAAAACAGCCGTTTTTCTTTTCCGATTCACGTTGCTGTTGGAAAATTATTGAGAAATAACCCAACTTATTGCTGCATTATTAGAAAAGCAGCAGGTTCTGGTGTCACAATGGCTGCACTTCCAGCTGTGACATCATTTCCGGTGGGTCCTGGACAGACTGTCATTCTAAAAAGTGGGCTCCTGTGCTAGAATGTTTGAGAACCATTGCTGTAGAGACGTTCCTGTATCTGCAACTGCTATTTTGTTGTCAGAAATTTCTCCTTTAGCTGAAGGTGTTGCAGGTGTCTGCTTCCAATCAATTCAATAATTCTATTTAACCCGATGTGTGCATTCTCCTGCAGGAAGGTGAAGCGGCTGTTGCTTGGTAATTCAGACAAGAATGGATGTAATAAAGACCGTCCGTTCGGATTTTGAACAAAACCAGAAGCAGACGTTGTTCCCACAACCCCAGGCATACAGTGCCAATCTCAGTGGATGCGCAGAAAAAGACCCAACAGTTGACCCTGAAGTCTGCCACCTGCTGGACCTGCAGGTGGATCAGCACAACTGGGACAAAAATGATTCATTGACAGCCTCAGCCACAAAAATAGTTGTGTACCATGGCGGCAGAAGACGTATCTTTTCGTTGTGAGGATTTTGCAGAAATTGGCTTCTTTTAGGCGGGGCTGGCCCTCTAACAAGTCCCAATTAGACCATCAGTTACCATTAGAGGGAGCTGCCTCTGCCTGTTACAAGGTGGCAGTGTGAAGAAGGAGCCACAGTCATCCCCCTTCTCCCAGCTTGCTGCCTGGCTACTTAAAAACCAACTAAATAGGGTGGAGGCCAAATCCAACCTCCATGCCAGCCCAATGCATGGAGGAACGTCAGCCAAGTTCAGCCAGTGGGGGGGGGGGGTTGAGGAGCTGGAGGGACGGCAGGGTGAGGGCAGGCTGGCCTGGGGAGAGGGAGTGGAAACAGGATCCGGCTATTAGGACAGTTCCTAACCCCCGTCCCTGGCCCAGTCAGCCCTGATCCAGCCCACTCAGATTTGCACCAGTGATTCCGAGAAGCCCCATGACGTGGCTGGGGCTTACCTAAAGATGACCACCAGCTGCATCCTAATCTGCGCCGGATACAGTGCAGGCCAGCAGGGCAGCCCCATATTACCTAATGCAGTGTTATTCAAACTGTGGATTTGGATCCATTTGGTGGGTCGTGAGCTGATGTCAGGTGGGTCCCAGAAAGCTGGGAGCAGCCTTGTTGGAAACTGCAGACCTTACTCTTGTTACATGCCTTTTGTGAGTGTTAACAGTGTGCATTTTCAAGTGAGAGTTTTTTTAAAAAATTTGTTTTTAGTTCAGTGCTCTTACATCATATTTTGTCCTAATCTTGCTTTCTGTCAGGGATGTTCCATGGTTATGCAATTGCTGCAGTCCAAAAATGCCAATTTGCATTTCAAGAGTGTCATTTTATTATGTCACAATGACAGCACTTCCTGCTTAATGATGTCACTTGCTGCCAGAACATCACTTCCAGGTTAATGATATCACTTCTGGCGGGTCCTGACACGAGTGCCATTCTAAAAAATATCTAAAAGGTTTGAATACCACTGACCTGATGTACTGTTCATCAGCTTGAACCATGGAGTATCAATAACTCGTTCAAAATGGAAAACATAGGGATTCTTTTACTGTATTTTTCCCATGTTTTTATTAACTGCTGTGGAATAATTTCTTATTCCAGTTGCCCTATTTCTGTGTTCCTTGACTAACCACAAAAGCACAATAAGGGATTCTGGATTGCTGAAGTAGCTGATCAGTCTCAAAGTAGTGATGGACATTACAAAATGCTAACTCTCATTCACTAACTGCTCTCTGCAATGTATGAATTGGCAAAAATTACTAATCAGCTCAGAGGTTCCCTATAATCAAGGAAGAAAGTAACAGAAAAAGAAAAATGTCAGATCTGATGTGTCGTACTTCCAGATGGATAAGTTGAACACATAATCTGTTCTCTCCTACTATGTGCCTTGAACGGTTTCCTGGCATACCTAACATTTGTATAGCTCTGTCTGAGAATGCAAATCACTTTGAATTTATTGTCTTGAGAGAATGCAGAGGTGAATTTGAACTGGGGAAGTCTGGATTCATAGCAGAGGTGAATTTGAACTGGGGAAGTCTGGATTCATAGCACTGTCTCTTAACCACTACACTACACTAGCATACTCAGTTAGTTATCCATCCATCTGCTTGCATCAACCTGTGCGGCTCAGAGGTGTTTTCAACCACAAATGTGGTAAGCTAATCACCCAAAAGCAATTGTTACTCTCTGTGTTACCTCTCTGTGATGGGGATCACCACACCAAAGAAAACATCAGCTGCCGCATTTGGAATGCACATGTTAAGCTGCTTTGAGTGCCATGTGATGTAAACCGAGTGAAAATGCAGAGGCCAGGCAATTACTGAGAATAGTAACACAGGAAGCACTTTGCAAACCATACTTTGGGGGACTAAGGATGGGATGAATCACAGAAAGTAAAGCAAGCATGGGGGAAAATACAAACAGGGATCTGAATGGCTGAAGGACTCAAAACCAAAAAGGCATTTTTATATGTAGGTATAAAAAAAAAAGTATTGCAAATAGGAAACATCAATTTGTAAAGACAAATCATATCAATTCGACCACTTAAGAGTTTTTGTAATAAAGCAATTGTATAATAGGTAGAAGTAGAAGTAGAAATGTAACTTAACTCGAATTAGCAGTAGTGTAGTAGGAATACAGCCACAAAATACAACTAGTGATGGACAACCCAACAACTCATTTTAGAATCAGTTCATACAACGACATAAAACCTTGCCGTACATAGTTTAACCAGAGGCCATTCTGAAGCTTACAGGGCAATCCAACCCCCACCCTTCAGTTGATGGAAGTCACTTGAATTGGCCAAATGTTGTTGTGCACAAGCCTTAAAGCTCACGTTTTCCATAAAGACTTAAACAGCAGGTGCAGATCTGAGCAGTCCCATTGGGGCAGCTGGCACCTCCCCCAGTATAAGGGGGCAAACATGCCCTTGCCCCGTGGAGGCTCCAGCCAGCGCCTGACCTGCGTTGGATTCAGTGCAGGCCAGCTGACCTGCCTGTTCCAGCGCAGGTTAGGATTGTGCCCTTAGGCATTTAATAAGGTCATCAAAAGCAGCAGAACTTACTGCAAGCTGCCACCTACCCATGCATCCACCCACCTTGCTTGTCCAAGATGTACCTAGCAAAGGGAGTAGTGGGGCCTCATTTAGATACTAGATGCTCACTGAAGCCTCAGTGTGAGCATTTGGAATCGAATGGAATGCTTAATAGGGAAGCCACCTGGATCCATGGGAAACACCCAGGCCAGTAGGGCAATGCATTTGTATTGCTCCAGTGCTGAAGTCCTAGCAGTAGCCTTCATGGAAATATCATTACAAGCCCCTTCGACCACTGCAAGTTACATTTTAAACAGAGAGTGGCAGGGAGGGATTATAGTGGGGCTGATTTCAAGTTTCAATGCAATTTGGAAATATAGGAAGAGTTGGATTTGAGCTTGAGGAGTTAGTGTTTCAACTTCACATTTGTTTTTGTTTGTTTTTTGGCCCCTTCACTGAACAGCCAAAACATTACAGATCAAGTCTTCAGCAAGACTTTTGAGAGAGGTTCAGAGGACAGTCTCCTAAACAATTCTAAAAAAATCCTTTAAAAGGAATTAACATAAATGGAATATATAAGCCCAGGAAAGCTCCAGTCAAGGGGTAGCCGACTAATGAATCAGCATGAAACTAGGAAGAATATCAAGAGTGTTCTTTTTAGGGGTCAGCCTTGGAGTGTTTTTCTCCAATACGCAGATCTGCCAGTCTTGCAGGCGTTATAGAAATAGAATGAAATGTAGGCACCGCTTAAATATTCAAAATGTTCTACTTAAGCTATCTAATGGAAATACACTAGAAAGGAAAAAACAGTACAAAAAAAACACATAATAGGGTGGAGGTGGGGATTACCAGCAAAGTAATAGCATTTTCAAAAAGGATTTAGGATTTATAATGAATAATAAGCCAAACATTATTCAAATGGTGTGATGCTGGAACACTAAAAAAAAAAAAAAGGCAAATTAGACTGCTTTACAAATATATTCTTATTTGCTTACTTCATTCTGCTTGCAGAGTCCATCAAAAGAGCTTGCCATTTGCAGGGTATTTGTGCAATGCAGACTGAAGAGGGCTGTATTCAAAGAACTTGGAAGGTCAACAGGTGCATCGAGTTAAATCAACCCTGCTCTTGGCAAAGGAATACATTGACAGCCCAATCTACTGTAACTCCCAGCAAGGTGATTCAGCAGCATTGAATGGGCTCGCTAAAGCCCACGGGGCAGTTTTGGCCTCAGGAGACAGAATAAGGAAATTTCTTCCTTCCTCCTAGGATAAGCTCTTGTGAGCCTGATGGATACAACTGAGACATGCACTAGCTCAGTAGCTGGTGTAAATCTACACAGACCCAGGAAGGCACATCAGATCTGGGAAAGAGGTCAGGTTTTGGCATATGCCACAAAACCCATCCCCTCCCATCCCCTCCCTACATCATCACCACCATTCCTCCCATCTCTCCATCCTCCTCCATTCTCTCCCTGTCCCATTCCCGCAGCCTTCACTGCTGTGGCGGGTCTTCAGCCGTTCACCGGTGTACAGGAGACCACTCTGGCCTACCCACCAGCAGCCCAGCAACATGCGCCGGTGGAGGCTGCTTTGTGACTAATGTAAAGCAGCCTCCTGTGGCACAACACATGTTACACTGGCACCCAGCTGGCATAGGATTGGGCTGTGAAAGAAGACATGCTCAAGCTCCAACTCCTTTTGTTAATGTCAACGAGTCAGAAGCAAATTAAGCTGCTGAGCATTTCCATTTGCAGCTTCTTACAGGTGCCCTCAGACTGACAAATATAAACCAGCAAGAAAACACTAAATTAGCTGTGCTAGAATTACTTGTGTTCAGCACAAGTCTGCTGAAGACAATAGCTCTGCATTCCAACACAGTAAGACAAAAATCCTGTTTTTGTTTTTTTGGTAGAAAAGCATTTTGTGAAACCAGTCTAATCGACAGAGACATTTTCTGTTTTCTATTATATAAGCCTCAAAATAAGATTATTTTTCCTCCACTGCACTGTCTGCTTCTCCCAGTATGAACCTGGCACCTTTGCTTTCAAGCCTTTATTTGTCATAAGACAACAACAATAAATGTATGCAAGACTTGTACAATGAACTGTTTGCAACCTACATTGATTACCTAAACTGAACTATAAAGGTTTTTCCCATGGCCGAATGCTCTAGTCGTGACCAACTGTAGGGGCGGTGCTCATCTCCGTTTCTAAGCCGAAGAGCCGGCATTTGTCCTGAGGATAGCTTCCGTGGTCATGTGGCCAACATGACTATACGCCGAGGCACACGGAACCAGACACGGACCTTACCTGTAGCGCCCCATGGCACGAGCCATGGGGTGCAGAGCAGTGGTGGGGCGCCATTGCGCGCAGTCTGGGAGAGACCGTGCGGTTTCTCGCCCTCCCCCCCGCCCATGCCTCCCTTACGCTCCAAAAATAGAGCGTTTCCAGGGTAAGGGAGGCGTGTCTGCGTGACACACGGGACGGGGTGGGGGCACGGTTTCAGCGCCTGCCATGGGGCGCACTCCCGGCCCCGACCACCTCTGCACAGAACACCACTACCTTCCCACTGAAGTGGTACCTATTTCTCTACTTGCATTTTTAGGTGCTTTCGAACTGCTAGGTTGGCAGGAGCTGGGACGAGCAACAGGAGCTTACCAGCTCCCAACTCCCAACCTTCCAGTCAACAAGCTCGCAGCTCAGCGGTTTAACCTGCAGTGCCACCACGTCCCACAAATTGAACTATATACTCTGAAAAAAGATGTCGTCAAATATAGCAGAATTAGGACTACATAAAAAGGTGGAAAACAAGACCTGGGCCACAAATCATCAAGACCATTGACATTTATGACTAAATTCAACTGCAGCTGTTCTTTCTATCTGCTGCCCACAGGAAGCCAAGAAGTTCTTCCTCTCTCCTGCTCTCAAAGCAACCAGCCATCCAGCAACACAAATCAGATGTAGGTCAAATTTACTCCAGATGGACTGATTTCAGTCTGAAAAGAAAACTGAGCTGAAATGAAATAAAAAAAAAAGAAATAAAAATGTGCGGTTTCTATATATAGGCACATATAGAATATAGAATATTTTGCTCTGAAATATGAACCCGCAGTTCTCACTCAGCTGCTCCTTCAGGTTTCAGAAAGGTGATTATTTAGAATAGAGAGAAGTATGTATTAAATGAGATCCAGATCTCATTATTTAGTACATACTTATCACTATTCTAATCATGTACTGTACATGAAAGTTTTGCAATACTATCAAACATTTCAATAGTCTATTTTTAAGTCACTGGGAGCCCAGTCCTAACCTGGAGTTAGGCCAGCAAGGTTTGGCTGGGACAAGGGACACCGGCACAGATGTGCACCATCCTCTCTGACTCCAAGAGTGGTCCAAACGCACTTTACGGTGGCCCTTATGGCCCCAAACTTTGCTGGCCTAACTCCAGGTTAGGAGTGTGCTCCAAAGCATTTGATTCTCTTTCCTGATAGACCTGACAGGTGTCACAAGACTAGACCCAATTCAGAGCAATCACTCATGGAAACTAACATGCATTTAGATAGTGAAATCCTTAGGAACAGGAATAGATTACTCTGAAGCCAAACAGCACATAATGAACATTTCTTTGCCCTAACTTTAAATAACACTTGAAGTTGCTTAAACTTTTAAACAAAAAGAATGGTAGCACAAGGAGGAAATTGGGAGTGAAGGACCAGGGAAGGGTCTTCCTTTCTTGCCATTTGTTCACTCAAACAAGATCCCATACATATGCACTCATGGTGCTTTTCTCCCTTGCTGGGAAAATGTTCAGGAAGGAAGAATCACAAAATTGCCAGCCGCGTGTACTTAGGCCCTGTAAAGTGCCAGGTACAACAAAGAATCTTTTGAGCATATGTTGTCCTGGATTAAATCTCACTTCATGCAAAAATGTATGCTAAAATAAATGTCTTTAAGGGCACACAGCTCTGTGATGTTTTTGCAGCAACAGACTAACACAGCTAGTCCCAAGGTGCATCAATGGCACTACACAAATGGCTTTTAAAGACGATCACAATAAGATGTTAATTACAATCCTACAAGCTAAGTGTACCTACACTCTGATCTACCAAAAGCTTCCATAGTCACAAACAACTATATAAGGTGATATCCTGTAGTCTGTGAAAAGCTGCTATTTGTCACATAGGCCATTTGTTCTGGATTGGGGTGTTTTTTTTTGCTGTACAAAGGTTGTGTGCTGCATAGCACTGTAAGAGCACAATCCAACAGCCCCCGAGGGCCAATGCATGTGTGTTGCGTAAGGCACTTTTGCACCAACGCAAGTGGTGCTAGGCCGATGTTAGATAGGTAAGATTTTATTGTGGTCTCAGACCAGCCCAAAAATAAAATCATACAATAATAGCACAGGAAATACAGAAAAGTAAAATAGGGTATTGGACAACTAAATTTAAAATTAAGGTGAACTCTGTTACCCACAAATAAATTCCTACTCCAATACCATAATATATCTCCATTAGTAAATTTCCTACTTACAGTATTCTATTTCTATTTAATTACTGATATTAATACATATGGCAGTCCAACCCGTGTTTGAAGCTGCTACATCAATGATATTGTTATTCCAAATAAATGGGTCTGAGGTAAGCTACACCTCTGCTCCAGACACACAGCAGAACAACACGGTTAGTCATCACTGCAGTTGGGCACTGCAGTTAGGCATTTTTTTAAAAACTGGAAACTACATTTTTTAAAAAATTACCAGGTATGTTGATGCAAAACATGCTTATGGCTTCTCTGATAGTTCTTCTATAATTATCCAGATAGTAACAGACTATCATAACAGATAGTAATAGTCAAAGCGATGGTTTTCCCAGTAGCAATGTATGGCTGTGAGAGCTGGACCATACGAAAGGCAGAGCGCCGAAGAATAGATGCTTTCGAATTATGGTGTTGGAGAAGACTCTTGAGAGTCCCCTGGACTGCAAGGGGATCCAATCGGTCAATCCTACAGGAAGTCAAGCCTGATTGCTCCCTGGAAGGACAAATACTGAAGCTGAAGTCAAATACTTTGGCCACCTCATGAGAAGAGAGGACTCTTTAGAAAAGACCCTCGTGCTGGGAAAGATCGAAGGCAAAAGGAGAAGGGGGCGGCAGAAGATGAGATGGTTAGAGAGGGTCACCGAAGCGATGAACATGAAGTTGGGCAAACTCCGGAAGCTAGTGGAGGACAGGGAGGCCTGGCGTGCTGTGGTCCATGTAATGGTGTCGCAAAGAGTCGGACACAACTTAGCAACTGAACAACAACAACAACAGACTAGCAGCCCAACCCGAGCCAACGTTCCAGTGCCAATGCAGCCACAGTGCAGCCCCGAGTTAAGTGAACAAACATTCCCTTACCTGCATACATAACACCCTGTTGGCACAGCTGTATCAGTGCTGAAAAGTTGACTAGGATTGGGCCTGTAGGCCTAATTACACTTGTTCACCAACAATGTGTTCAGGCTGACTTAACAGAAAAGAGCACTGGCTACTACTAGCAGCCATCCTGAAATTACACATCACATTTGTGTCTATTGTCTATTGACCAAGCCTGTCCCCAAATATTTCACACTATCAAAAGCAAAAAAGCAATTGTGCCTTACAGCCCAAGATTTGAAATACACTCTTATCTGGAGAACTTTGGGTTGAGCTCTGCACAGCCTACTGCTTGTATTGCTGATCAAATCCTCCACACGATACAGCAAACCACTTTCTTTGACATTTCATGAGTGTTTTGAAAACAGCTGGTGAGATAGCATGGAGCTCTACTATTCAAAAAGAAGAAGTCAAAGCCCCACTCAACACACACAGAAGCCCTTGGGGACATCTAAAGTGGCTCTTTGTACTAGAATCTTGTTCTCCATGTTGACTGCATGCCCATTCCTTAAAGGAGACAAAAGACATGAACTGAAATGCTTGGCTTCAATAAACTGATGATTAAGGATTCATGCTTTGTCATTTAGATTGGCTGGGTGGTCTGCATATTAATAGTTTCTGAGCCAATGGCAGTGACGGCTATTGAATGAACAAAGACACTATTAGTTTGTGTGACTGTTTTTAATTACAGTTTAATATTAGAACAAATTAGCTAAGAGCTTACAGTAAATTATGTTAACATAGCCAAACATTTAGTTTAGATTTATACATATATTGAGATATTTTCCAAAGCAGTGAACAGGATACATTTAAATGCATTTCCATCTTTTTATTTCAGTCCCATAATCTTTTCCAGGTGTGAAAGAGTCAAGATGCCCAGATCTACCTTTTGTCCAAACTATTTTCTACATTTTAAATGGTGAGAAGCAAGCCACAGGCATGAAAGTGCCTATGGGACTGGCTGCCTCCACTAATGTGGATCTCTTTGCACACATGACTGTCATGTGAAATTAACAACCAGCCATGCATGGTTCTGGATGATAGCATGTGTGTCTCTCTCACAATTAGAAAGCTTTGTCAAAATGTGTACATGACCTGTGCGTGACACCTTCTTATTCTTAATCAAAAAGGCAAGAAAAAAAACTTTATATCTAAATTAAAAGATAGAATTATAAAGCAACCTAAGAGCTGGAGTCTTCTTTGGAGTTAATTTAAAAGATCATTATCCATCAGCAAATGATGAGTCATGTATCCTTTAATCATGAAGACAAAACAAGCTTCAATGAAGAACTACTGTATTACTTCCATAGAAAAACAGTCGAGTAGTTAAAATAGTGCCGATCACATTAAAAGCAATGCAGTAGACATCTTGGTTCATTTCTGTCACTCATTTAAGGCTGTCAGAAGAAAGATCCCAATCCAACCACAAGGGAATTTCCAGAGGTCCAACAAGTACTGCTGGTTGCTGGTATTCTTCCATAGATGGAACTTGATGGAACTATACTATACTAGATGGAACTCATAGAGATAGAATTTCACTGAAGACGGTATGATGTCACCGTCTTGAAGCCACCAGGGGTAGACAACAATGGCTGACTCAGATCATTGCCGTGAGGGAGGGTTGGCGCGAATTCTCAAATAAAAATCTCCCTCACGTGTTTAAAAGTGAATCTCAACCTCTTTAAGCATGCCTATGTGTTCTGCATACGGGTGCACGAATAGCTGTATGAAAAATGGGATTACTTTGCACAGGTAATTAAAATCATTGTCAGGTATGTTCAGTAATTATGAGGAATTTAACCTTGGAAATGCATATTAAATCATAATAAGGTTACCAATGATGTTTCTACACGATCACACGTTTTTATTTTCTACACGATCACACGTTTTATACTAATTCACGGCAATCCTCCTTCACGGCAATGATCTGAGTCAGCCATTTTTGTCTACCCCGGGTGGCTTCACTCGATTCCTATCAATTCAACAGGGATGCCGACTCCAGTGAATTATATCTCCATGATGGAACTTGATCCAATTTAGCAAGACTCCTCTCATGTTCATGCACAAGAATGAATATATACTCAGGATCATTTAATACAGATTAGTTTTGCCTTAATTATTAAGAGATTCCCAGAATGTACTCTTGCTTTGTAAATATATACATCAGTGCTTCCCAAACTCCTACAAGTGAGTTGGGAGCAGGGTCGGTGTGTACGGGGGAGGGGCTATGGCAGCAATGTGATCCTCAGGGTCATACCACTACAAGGGCAGAGGTTTTTTTCCTACTTACCTCTGCCAGTGCCAGCCTCTTGGGTGTGTGGGGAGCCCCACAAATGCTGCAGAGCTTCCCAAGCTTCCTGAACAGTAAAAAGAAAAAGATAGAAAATCACTTCCTGGTTTTGATGGAAAACAGGAAGTGGTTTTCAATTGCCTTTTTTTTTTTTTTTACTATTTGCAGGCTTGGGAAGCCCCACAGAGGCACCTGTGGGGCTCCTCACAGATCCCAGAGGCTGGCACTGATAAAGATAGGTAGAAAGAAAGTCTTCCACTCCTCCAGTAGTGTGATCCTGGGGTAGACTTGCCAGGTGTCCCTTATTATAAGGGGCTTCCCGTATTTAAGATTTAAAAATCGTGTCCCGTATCAATGTTGAACGGGACTTAAAAAATCCCATTCTAAAATTCTGCTGCTATTGCTGCTTGCTGCTGCCTTGCCATGGCTAACTGCATAATTTTTATATTATTTCTGGTAACCATGGAGTGGTTTGATAGAAAGCAGTATACCAATACCTGTGTGTCCTTTATTGTCATTTTTAACACCTGGCAAGTCTATCCTGGGATCACATTGCTGCCTTCTCCCTGCCCCTGTCCCTTAAGAGAAAGGAACAAGTTCTTTCCTGGCTGGCGGGACGTAACCAGTGGTGTCATCTAAATGATTTAAGAACAGGAACTCACTTTTGATTGGCACGTGTCAGGACCCGCCCACCGGAAGTGACGTCATAAGCCGGAGGCTGGCGGAGCGCAGGTGTACCCGCGGCTGGTTCCTAGCCAGCGACGACGTCAGTGACAAGTGGGCAGAGCCAGCCAGTTCTGTACAGCGCCTGGTGCCTACAGAACAAAAAGCAAAGAATTCCCCCCTGCCCAATTGCAGCTCCAATAGTGATGGAGACAGTCTCCCAAAGAAACCTCACACCCAGAGCGCCAGTGAAACGCTCTGGACTGGAGAGACAGCGGCGAAAGCCTTTCCTTGGTCTTCGCAGCTAGGCAAGGTGGAGTTATTCAAAATTGCCAGGGAAGTTGACAAGTCGCCCCCCCCTAGGAATCTGGAGTCGCTCCCTTTAACCCTCTGAGTGCCGGCCAACCAAGAAGAAAAGCTCTTGGCAGAGGAATTGGGAGGGGGGACGAGGGAGAGTGAAGTGGGCGGAGTCAGCCCTAATTTTAACAAGTGGAACTGAGTTCCCCCGCGTTCCCCCTGCATGACATCACTGGACGTAACCCACCAGTTTGGGAACCACTGGTATACACACTAGTAGCAAAGGCTACAAAGACTAAACTCTAGTTTTGTTCAAAAAGTAGACAATGAAAAACTGAAGGTAGCTCATCCACGTCATATGCTTGCCAATTCGGGTTTGACACCCGTCATGCCTGAAATTCTTCTGCATAATGATTTGTCTACCAACATGCATATGACACGCCATTCATAAAAATAATTATCGACAGGTAATTGTTTTTAAATTTTATTGCTTTGTTTTTATTTTGTTTTATTGTATTGTTTTAATATTGTTTTTTAAATGGTTTTTTAATGTTAAATTTCTATATTTTATGTGTAATGCCGCCTTGAGTGCCTTCGGGCAAAAAGGCGGGATATAAATCTAATAAATAAATAAATAAATAAATAAATCAGAATTGGGAATTTGAATATCAAGCAAGGCCAGCCCATCCATGAGGTCAATGAAACCAATCACTCCAGGCAGCAGTTTCTTGGGAGCAGCTTGCAATTCATTCTGTTCAGTCACTTGCCTCCCTTCCTCCTCCCTGCACTCCCTGGATTGGTAAAGGAAAAGACAAGACAGATTGGAGGAGGAAGTATGGAAGAAAGAGTGCTGGGCTAGAACTTCTGCCTCCAGTGCTTTAGCACTTGTCTATCATCCCTTTTCTGCTCCATCCCCCTCTTCCATTCTAGGTAGCAGGAGGAGCAGAAGTTGGCCTACTACCAGGTAAGGGGAGATTGGGATTTGGCATACCACCTCAGGAGCCACGAACTCTTGGAACAGCCCTGACATCAAGTCTGTTGAAAAGTCTAGGAACGTTTGCTTCAGGACCCAGAAATGTTGCCTGAAATGTCAACTTTCAGGACATCTCCCTACTTATTCAGTGCACACAGGGCGTAATCGCCCATTCAACTGAGGTCTGGATCAGACTAGGAGTGCCATCCTAAGCATGTCTACTCCAAAGTAAGTCCTACTGCATTCAATGGTTCTTACTCCCATGAAAGTGTGTATAGGATTGCAGCCCAAATCAGGGGTGTCAGACATAAGGCCGGCAGGCCAGATACGGCCCATGTGATAATTGGGCTCTTCCATCACCTCCCTTGCTGTAGTGCCATGACAGCAGAAGATGTGGTAGGAGGAGGGTAGGTGGTTCCAGGAGGTGGGGCTGGGGGGGGGGTTGAGGGGAGGAGGAAGGCTTAAGGTTTTTTTTCTCAGACTTGACTCGTTTCTCGAAATGACTCAGGACTCGGGTCAAAATGATTTGAAATTTCTATGCACCATGACAAGCATGCGCTATGACTCATGAATAAAGTTGAGTCGCAGGTTTGCTGAATCATGACGACTTGTGACTCGCACTTATTGGCTTCAGCACATCCCTGCCTTTTAAGCACAGGCAATTCGGAGTTCAGATATTGCCATCAAAATAACATATGGAATATTCCCAATTATCTAACTTCTAAACGGTGTCATTCCTTCTAAAAATCTGCATTATATTCCCTATTCTTTAAAAGACTATCCTCCTTTATCAAAGAACCTATTCAGATCATCTATAAAAATGGCTTTCAATTGTAGCCTGCATTCCATTCATATCCACATCTCTTTCATTTAGAGAACCTTTTCTCTTTCTGGAGCGCCTGTCAAAGAAATTTGAAGAGAGAGACTTATACACTATTTTATTAGGGGACATAAAAATTGGATGCAAATTTGACCAACAGCTATGTTCCAGGATCTTAGTATGATACACCAAGGCAAGAATAAAAAAAATTATGTGCTCAAGTTCAAGAACATGCACAATAAATATGGATGACTAATTTTATGGATTGCTATATGATTGCCATAACAGTCTATTACAAACACATCAAGGTACTTAGTCATCATTCTCTCCACAGCTAATTAAATTATGATTATACAAAATTGGATGAATGCTAAAATCTATTGGTCATGCACAAGTAAAATTTCTTCTTTTTCAAAAATCCTACCATTTCCACATAACTGCTCAGTTCAAAGTTTTACTTTTTGTAGCATAAAATCCTCTAACTGCTGCGTTGTAAATGTAATAATGATTCCCAAGCTGGGCTCTGTCCATCAATGGTTGTAAAGACATGAGTCAACCATTTAGATCTCCATCCAGTCATGCATTTCTAGAATATGAAAGTCCTTTCCAGTTCTTTCTTACTCAGTTTCTAACTTAACATTTTCCCCCTTTCTATTACAAATTTCATTATCTTGGCTTGCAGAATGTAGTTGTGTTAAAACACCATTTCCCCATTCTTACTATATCTAGGGCAGGAGTTCCCAAACTGTGCATCATGGGCCATCAGCTGGCCATCCGTGAAACCCATGATGGAGCTTCAAGACAGCGAAGGAGGCTCGGGAAAGAGGACTGGGTTACAGTGCGTGGTTTTTGAATGCTTTGAAAAGGTCTTCAAACCTGAAATCACTGGCGATGATGTCATCGTTACAAGCTGTGTTTGCAGTGCAGGCAGAGGCGGATCTACAGGGAGGGCAAAGCTCTAAGTGTTGCAAGAAGCCTTACCCTGTCATGTACATCCCTCCTCTCCCTTGCTGCTGTAGCCAGTAAGCAATGACAAGATGTTGCTGTTCCCTGTGAGGATCGGCTAAAACGGTGCAAGAGAGGAGGGATTTCCACTGCAAGGTAAGGCTTCTTGCAAAACTTAGAGCTTTGCCCTCCCTTAGATCCGCCTCTGAGTGCAGGGGCGGGGCATCGTCAATCAAAGAAGATTAGGAAGCTTAGGGAAGATGAGGGAATGATTCAGCAAAAAATTAGCACTTATAAAATTTATCAATGTGTTCCAAAAATTTCTATACCGATTTTCTGGTGCTCAAAGCAGTTCACAACATCCTAACAGAACATCACAACAGAAGACAATCCTAATCTGTGCTGGGACAGGCAGGCCAGCTGTATCCAGCACAGGTTGGGAGGCAGCTGGAGCCTCCACGGGGCAAGGGCCTCAGATCTGCACCTGCTGTTTAGCAGGCATAAGTCCAACAAGCCACGGTGGCCTGAATCGGGGCCATGCGGCCTGGTGACAGGCGTTTGGATGCAGCCGAATGGCCACATACATCCCATTCCCCACTCCCTGGGCCGTTCCTCAAGCGGAACAATTGTGGATCCAGGAGGTCTCACAGGCTGCATACATGCCCTTTCAGAAGGGAGTGCTATGCCATCTACAAATACTGGCATCACAGCCTTCAGGATCAGGAAGGCCCCTGTCTTGGATTTTATTTCAGTTTATTAGTTCTCAACCAGGCCCCAACTGTTTCCAGGCAGTGCCCTGAGTTTTGAATATTGATGACACCCCACTCCAAATCCCTGACTGACTTCCCCCAGAGGCTTCATTTAGCTATTGATCAGCATGGGGGAAAAAATAGATCCCTGTGGCATCCTACATGACAACAGTCAGGGTGCTGAACAGCTATCTCTCAGCCTCACCATGGGCAGCGCAATCCTAGCGCGTCCTTAGCATCAACGCATCATCAGTAGCACCGACGTGG
The DNA here is from genome assembly GCA_029204185.1 of Lerista edwardsae. Taxonomy (NCBI): domain Eukaryota; kingdom Metazoa; phylum Chordata; class Lepidosauria; order Squamata; family Scincidae; genus Lerista; species Lerista edwardsae. Next base: position 5,166,477 of record JAJKFI010000009.1, on the reverse strand, counting down.
GGCCCCAATCAGTACCCCCACGTCGGCACTACAGCAACAGGACTGGCGCTGCCTGCAGCCTTGGAAGCCGCCATCTGTTAAACTTGGGATAGATACTTTAAACGCAAAATCATCAACCTAATTTCTTCCAAGTCAGAAAATTCTGAAAAGCACAGATCAAACCATGAACAAGCGGCCTCCTCCATGAAACAGGATTTTGTCCCCTGCATTGCAGCTTCATCGGCAAGCTATAGCTGGAAAATTGGATAGGATTGGGCCCGTTGTTACCTGTGCCAGTGCCAGATTGCTGTAAAAGGTAAAGGTTTCCCAAAAACCGAGTGGTATAGTTGTGACCGACTGTAGGGGGCTGTGCTAATCTCCGTGTCTAAGCAAACGAGCAGGTGTTTGTCCTAGGACAAGCATGTCCTAGGCCAGCATGATTAAACGCCGAGGCGCATAGAACACTGTTACCTTCCCACCAAAGTGGTACCCATTTATCTATTCGCATTTTTAGGTGCTTTCGAACTGCTGGGTTGGGAGGAGCTGGGACAAGCAACAGGAGCTCACTCACTCCGTTGCGTGGTCTCGAACTGCCAAATCTTCCGGTCAACAGCTCGGCGGTTTAACCCACAGCGCCACCACGTCCCTTCAAGATTGCTCTTGGTAACATTTTGTACCAAGTCCCCCAAGCTGACAGGCAATGGCAGCAGATGGCAGTCTTCCTACTGCCTCCCACTACCAACTTGGACAAAGTCTTAGTGGGTAACATGGGCTCTTGGTCAGTCCTCAACACTGTCAACCTCTGGTGCCATCCCTGTTTGTTACTTCGCATAACCTTGCATCACTAACAGCCAGGCTTGATATACTCTCTCACACACAATGCAAATGCCTGAATTGCTAGATCTGCCTTCAGGTTCCCATATATTTATGTAGCATACGATTTCCTGCGTAATATCAAATATTTCAGTTTTGTGCTACACACAGGAAGCTCATCAGGCTACTTATGCTAGCAACTACTTGAACGCTATTATTTGCTTTTATGTGGCCTTCTCCGTGATTATGTAATTGTTTGCAAATTGCTTTTTGTGGGTTCCCCTCCCCCACCATAATTCATTTAGTTTAGAAAGAAACAGCAGCTCCCATAGTAAACACCTGGCATTTTCTCTCTGTGTTTTCTGCATATTTAATCTTGATGAGGGCAAATCAAAGCAAATGGACAACATTCTTCCATAAGAACACATTTCCTGGTTAGGTTTCCTACACGTCCCACAAAAGTGAAATATTTTATGTTGATTAGTGAACTACTAACAAAGACAGGTTTCAGAAGAGATATAACAAAACATGCCCACTAACTTTTTCTTGAAAAATCTAATTAGAGTAATTCCCAATGATGAGTGTCACACTTTGCCTGTAGACCCAGAAGATAGGTAACCCATTTTAAGTTCCATCACACAGTAACTGGTAATACACCAGTATTATATGCTCTCACTCTCAATTCACTTCTGTCTCTTCTTTATTTTCATACACGACACATAGGCCAAACCACATGAAATAATGGAGAGACATGACTAACAGTGTTATCCTCTGCATGTCGACTCAAAAGTAAGTCCCTATTTGTTCAATTGCAGCCTAATCATTGGGAGCAGGGGAAGTGTTGGAAATCTGAATCCAGACTCGCACTAAGCGTAAGAGCATAACCTTCTCTCCCTGCACCGTTTTCCTGATAAAACTACCTTCCTGGAGGTCTCTCTAGGACAGGGGTCAGGGAACTTTTTTATCTTTTACCCCAAAATATATTTAGATACACCGACATTACCCCCTTGATTTGATTTTTAATACAGGTACTTACTAAAACTACCAGTGAAAGATAGGTAGTTTCTGGAGAGGCACTGTCCTGTCTCTCTCAATGGCGCAGCAACTAGTCGACTCTACTGAAGAAGCGGGCGGACTTGGAGGCGGGGCCCGGGGCATCACGCAGGGAAGCGTGTTATACACAAGGGCCTGATGCACTGCACTGCGTCAGGTCCTTGTACACTACAGTACTGTGACACACACAGCCAGGCATGCAGATAGAACAGTGATGGCGAACCTTTTGGGCTTGGTGTGTCAGAAATTTGGAAAATTCGTAACTCAGCTCTGCTGGTGTGTCAAAAACCCCGCCCCCGCCAGAACAAAAGAAAAATATATATATTGGAACCCATTGCTTTTTATTTTATTAATTAATGAGCTTAATTAATGCACGAGGCTTCTGTAGTACGAAGACACTGCAGGGGGGGTAAGCCCAATTTATTTTATATTGTAACAAATCTGGGGTTCCTCGCTGGAATTACTTGGGGGTGGGCTCAGCCCTTATTTCATTTGTACTGTAAGCCGCCAGCCACAAACCTCCCTCTGTAAAGCGTGTATTTCCTGCCCTTTAAAATTATCCTGCGCTTGATCAACACCTTGAGCCAGGAGCTGCCAATGACACTATTGCAGCACGGACTGAATACCAGACACAGACAGGGAAAATGATCGCACTCTGGAGGCGCACTTGGAAGCGCCAGGCAATCACCCGAACATTTCATCTGTTGCTGCAGATCAGAACGCTTGGAACGTCGCGTGCAACAAAGCCTCGTCCTTGGCTCCCTGGTCTCAGACAGGGCTGTGCCTCATCCTCTATACTTGACCCTCCTTCTCCTTTTGTGCTCGCTTAAAAACCCAGACAGAAGCCTTTACTCACCAGTTCAATGGCCAGACCCCAATGGCCTCCAACCAGCCGCCCCATCCCACGAGTGCACAATGCAGTGAGGCAGGCGGCGTGCACTGCAGTCCTGCTATGGAACGCTCAGCCTCTCAGCCACCCCGGCCAGCCAATGAGGTCGCCGAAGGCTCCGCTAAATTCTCAGGCTGCTTTCTCATTGGCTACCCAATTAGCGTGGCTTGGCTGATCAGAGTGTGGAGACACGCTGCAGGGCTTGTTGCCCGAGTTTAAAGAGAGAGACAGAGGCGCAGACAGGAGGCGCGCGGAGGAACAAGTCTTTGCAGGGAATCACTTAGATTCATATGCATGCCCGGCTGCCGTCCATTACCCCCAGGAATTTCATTTTTACCCCATTTGGGGTAATTTACCCCTGTTCCCTGACCACTGCTCTAGGAGCATTAAGGAAAACTGTTGAATGCCCCAAGTTTTACCTAATGGGCAGCGGCGTCATTCACCCGGAACACTGGGTGGGACTTACCTTTGAGCGGCAGTCCGCCTGTTGCGTCACACCGCGTTCCGCCACGCTTTCCCACCCACGGAACGCGGCATGACGCAACGCGTGGACTGCCGCTCAAAGGTAAGTCCTGCCCAGCGTTCCGGGCGAATGACGCTGCTGCTAATGGGGCAAACAGCCACCTCAGAGGACAATGTTTAAAAAAAAGTGTTTAGGTAGAATGGGCAAGTCCTCTCTCCTTCCACACTGCAGTCCTGGTTCAAGTAATGCAGGATTAACAGCAGGGAGGTAGCAGAGGCTGGGCTGCACAGCTGCAGCCACTTAGGAGCTTGTAGCAGGGATATAAGGAGCACCTGAAAGAAGGAGAAGCTGTGGGTTATAGTTGTGGAGAGAGTGGTGGAAGGAGTGGAGGTTTTGCTGACATATCGGACTCAACTACTGGCTTGACTAAGACTGGACAAGGGACTGGCGTGGTGAACTGATACATGGACTGGCTTGACTGATTGACAAACGCCTAAAGACTATTGGACTGGCCATTATTAAAGGACACCTGCTCTGAAGCTCCAGGAGAAGACCTGTGGCCTACAGGCAAGCCACTGGGTGGGGTGAGCTCTCTGTTGGTGCTGGGGTAGATATTGCCAGGACTGTCTGTATCGGGGTGACTAAGTAGCCTAAGCGGGCATAGCATTTGGGAGGAAAGTTTGGAGCAGGGGCTTTGGCAAGACACATGGGGATAAAGGGTTAATCATCCAATCCCTTCCATTCTGCAGTCCAGTCTCTATGGCTGCTTTTTAATTACACAGAGAAAGAATGCATCTGAGGGCACGATCCTATCCTGGAGTTAGGCTGGCACAATTAGGCCAGCAGAGTTTGACTGGCACAAGGGACACCAAAAGTCTGTTTGGACCACTCTTCAACAGACTTGTGCCATCCTCCCTGACTCTGAGACTGGTCTAAATGCATTTTTGGTGGCCCTTGTGCTGGCCAAAGCTGGCCTAACTGTGCCAACCTAACTCCAGGTTAGGATTGCGTGCTAAAGCTGCATCTACTGTACTTTGGACATGTAACTGGTAGTTCAGAAGCTCAATCCACTGACTCACAAGTGGCTTTTTCTCCCCCCCGCCCCCAACGCTCACTCAATCCCTAGCAAACCTCCTCCATTTATTATGCACTTCACTCAGGTTTCTTTAACCCCCTTCTCTGTCAGCAGCAACATAGACTTTGGCAGAGGACTTCCTTTTTAAGCAACACAAACCTTGAGTCCCATTTCTGCTTCATCTTGGGTAATGCGCAATCTGAGGCCTCTGCCAAAGCCACAAGGAAAGACAGCAAAGAACCCTTTGCAGATATCTCATGGGAATCAATATGCAGGCTGGACCTCTATCTCTAGCAAAATATGACCCCCATTAAAAATTAGTTCCTAAGATTTCTTCCTCAGAACCCACTTTGTCAGCAAAGATTTTCCTATCCACCCCATTTGTACTGCCACATCACTCCAGCCCTGTTTCATACTCACTTCTCCAACCCTGAGCTCTTCATCATGACCATTTTCATCATGCTGTAAAGCCAAATTGAAAAACAGAGAACACAGAGCCCTTTATGTATGGGCCAATGCTGGATGCCAAGTGGCAGTGACTTGGATTTCATTGTGAAATGACATCATTGACCACCTTCTTTATTAATTTTCAAGGAACAAATTATAGTGGTACACATGGATGGCTTTAGGAAAGTTCTTTCACCAGTCTTTGAGCAGAAGGACACCAGAGAGTACAGTACCCCCCACCCCCCACAGGTAAATGCAGTTTTGGTTTCTGTGGTTTCAGTTATCAAGGTTCTCACATTCCCGCCCCCCCCGCCCCCAATTGCACTCATGGTTCAATCTCTCTTTGTTCGCAAATGTTTTGATTGCAAAGCAACTTTAACAGGAAAGGAATAGCAAGAAATCTAGACTTGGAGATGCTAGAGGAGCTTTTCTAGTGTGGCTAGAAAAGGCAACAGCAAGAATGCTAACAGGAAGTGAACATTAGAGGAAGCAGAAAGAGAATGAGAATGTTAAGACTCGTCCTGTTAGCATTCTCACTATCACCTCCTCTAGCGTTCCTCAAAAGGCTACAAGTCTAGCATTCACCTTGTCGGCTTCCTTTTCCAAAAAGCTTCCTCAGCTGTCCACTTCCTGTTAGCACTGCACTCAGGACTTATCTCTCTTTGAAGCCTTGCAGCTCCACAGTAAGTATAGAGTTCACTATTACCTGCAGTTTCGGGTATCCGCGGTAACAGTAGGAATGTATCTCCCCATGGATGGAAGGGGATTTCATTTCTCATTTCAACAGGCAACAATTCATGACAGTTGTCTCTGCAACCTTAACTGAGAATCCCAACGCAGGCTCCTGTCATCATGCAACTCCAGTCTCTGTCTCCAGTGTTCTCTCTATACTTTCCAGATGCTTTCAGTGGAACCTTTGTATGTCAGATTGCAAACCGTCACTCCTGCTTCATGGCTGCAAAATGCTAACTAACTGAGATAGAGGGCAACAAGGATAGAGAGCAACACTCTGCAGGCATCTGTTTTGCAAGAGCCCTGTAACTTTATCCCATTTCCATGGAAAAAATAACTGTTCTCATTTCTAGAACACATGCTCTTGTTTTTCAAATAACGTCTTTGCAAAACTTTGCTATGCTCTATATTTGCTTTTAATAATATATAATTTACCATGTAGCCATCAGATATTTCAATTTTGTAGCACTTTTGGAGAAAAGAACAGAAAGCATCCAGAACATTTGCAATATGCAATGAAAGCTACTTGAAATAAATTCTGATTGATTTGCCTTACTCCAAGTCTAAACCCTTCACTTATCACTTAACTGAAACGGAATCTCCAATAGTATTTTTGCTATCCATTGAGTCTGATAAAGAACAAAAAAGCACAACTCTTTGGGATGCCAGGAAAAAGTTCTTAGTAGGAGAGTTCTCCCAGACCCAGCAATCAAAGACTTTAAAAACAATTAAACTTTAAAATCTAGATGTCATTGGGACATGGAACATTGTGGCCAAAGCTGAATAATTCATGTTAGAAGTTGGAAACGAAGTTACATGTTTGGTGGGATCAAACACGGTTTTAGGTGAATAATAAGAGCACCTTCAATGGGGGAAGAATTCTGAAATCAATAGGATTGCAACAGTCAAAGTATAAAGGCATGTCCTCAAAGGGAAGGTATTCAAAAATTCCAATAGTTCCGATGCATACAGTATATGTTTTTCTTCTTCACAACTGCCATGTCACTGATACGTATATTATATCACCAGCAGCGACCAGAATCTCATAATGCAAACATGAACACACACAGAGGGTCTTCCACTTTGCACTTGCAGAATTCTGTTGCCACAATCCATTACTGACAATAGGAGAAGGGGTATGGGGCTCTACGTGATTCATCCAAATAATATCAAATTGACCAATTCACTGCCATTGCCACATCCCCAGGGCCATATTAACCCATGGCTGGGCCCCTAGACTTTCAGGTATTTTGGGGCCCCTCCTGTCACACTGAATGGAAGCCCTAATGGACAGACAGGCGGGCAAGGTTCTCCTCCCCTCCTTTGCAAATAAGACCTCTGCAGCTCAGTCAATGCATAACTTTTCACCATCTATTGCCTTGTTACCACAACAAACACATGCGCACACACACACATGCGCACACACACACATGCTTATTTTTGCAATCCAGCCAGGGTGGGCTTCTCCTCGCCGCGACTTGCATGGAAGCTCCCACCCACCCCCACTGTAAAGCAGCAGAAACACAGGCAGAAATCTGAGGGACAAGAAACAGAAAAGCCAGGTATTTCTAAGTTGTTCCCAAAAGGGGGGAAACAAAACGCACAAATGGACCCAGGCCTGCATGGAAGCTCCCAAGCCTTTGCAAGGTCAGGCTTGCTGTAGTCTCCTGCTGGCTGGAGGGTTAGTGGGCCAGATGGGGAGTCCACAGAGGCCATATCAATTAATCAAGCAATAGTATTTATATTCCGCTTTTCAACACAAAGTTCACAAAGCGGTTTACAGGCAAATAGTAATCATGTTAAATGGCTCCCTGTCCCAAAAGGGCTCACAATCTAATATAAAAAATGCAGATCACCACCAGCAAAAGACACTGTGCAGGGATGAGAAGGGACAATTAACTCTCCCCCATATAAGAGGACACCACTTGGAAAAAGTGCCTCTTGCCCAGTTTAGCAGGGGGGAGACTCATGGAGACCCATGCATGAGGCTGATGCCCAAAGAAGCTATCTTGATGAGCCCCTCAGCTACAGCCTACTCAGCCGAATGGATAATACAGCCCTGCACATCTCCAGTGCTGGATTTAAGCATAAACTCAACAAGCTTAGGGCCTCACAATCCTCAAGGATCCCAAAATATTTCAGAATTAGTGTGAGGTTTTTTAAAAATTTTGTGCACTGATATATGTGTGTAGACCTTTTTCAAATGTCTTGTGCAGCAAATTTTGGTGTGATTTTTAAATTCTTAGCCCTGCTGAAGCTGCGTGCAAAGGCGTCCGGAAACGACGGAAGGGTAGGTGGGGCATCCCTCTGTAAGAAGGAGGTATAAAACAAGGTATCAAAACAATCTTATGAGAAATGTCAGTATTAATTTGATGTTTCTGATAAAAGTGCAATATATGAGCAAAGAAATGCAACATTCAAACATTCAAGGTACAAATCTATGAGGGGGAAAATGTGAAATGCCTCCTGTATGACAACTATTTTAAGAACAGCCATGGTGCCTTGTTACATAAGGTGACAGAAATTATGAGTAAGCATGAGGGAAAAGACAAGGCTTAAATAACTGCCAGCGTCAGAGCTAAATGAAAATACCACAAGTTGAAAGCACGTTGGGAGGGAAAGAATTGCTGTTTCCAATGGAGTCTAGTGGAGAGGGAGAGTGGTGGAGCAGTGCTCCCCCACTTCTCCCAGAGATGGAGCAATAGCGTGTCCAGATTGAGTCCTGGAGGGTGCCACACTGCAGCCTCCCATCCCAACCTCAGATGGCTGAAAAGGCAGGGAGATGACGACAAGGGGCAATCACAAGAAAGGAGTGGAGCACTATTCTAGCTAACCACTCTTCTTTTGTACTGGTCCCTGTTCCCACCTTCTGAAAAAGCAGTGCAGAGGTAACAAGACGGGGGACTAGAGGAAGAAGATGGAGCTCAATGCCTCTTCAGAATGAGAACGGACGACGAGGAACTGGGGCACTGCGCCATCTCAGTTCCAGCTGTCCTGGCTTCCAGCAGCCTCACAATGCTTGCCTGCAGCCTTTTAAAGTGAGGTACTTGTTACATTGAGCTCTTGAGGGAGGGGGGGTTGATGAGTTTTTGCCTTGAAGGGGAAGAGGAAAATTGCTGGTGTCTACATTCTTCAAAAATTTAAAACAGAAAGAGAGTGAGTGAGTGAATGAGTGCTCCTGTGTGTACACTTTGTAACTGGCTGCATTGCTAAATATTGATTGTTAAAGTTGCTTTTTCATTGTACAGTATTATCTCAGAGGGTTGTGGCTATGGGACAGGGCCTGGCTGTCATGACAAGTTCCTACATGTCAAAAGGAAATTCCTGGCAACTAACTTCCGAGGGAATAATGTAATATAAGCAATTTAAATGTTGTAGCTGGAAAGCACAAACATGTTGGAAAAGCAGTGATTTTCAACATTTTTCTTCTCAGGGCACATGGTCTTCGCCTCTTGAGATGACACTTCTGGTTCCTGGGAGACACATCCTGGTTCTGCAGCTCTGTTGCTAGGGCAACTGTCTGTAGTAATGAATTTTCTAGGAATGCAATCCTAAACTGGAGTTAGGCCGGCATAAGATAAGCCAGCAAAGTTTGGCCAGCACAAGGGCCACCATAAAGCGTGTTTGGACTACTCTCGGAGTCAGGGGGGATGGCTCACATGTGTTGGCCTCTCTGACTCCGAGAGTGGTCCAAACATACTTTACGGTGGCCCTTGTGCTGGCCAAACTTTACTGGCTTATCTTATGCCGGCCTAATTCCAGTTTAGGATTGCGCCCTGTCACTCTTCTTCTGCCGGCAGAGCTGCAGAATCTGCACACGATTTTCAACACTGTCCTCCACTCTCCTGCAGCACACCTGCAGACCTTTCGCAGCACAATGGTTGAAAATCACTGTGGTAAAGTTATGGTGGCAAACTCAATGCTGGTTAATTTCGTGTGAGTCAAGGATGGGACCCCTGACTAGGGCAGCCAAATATAACAAACACCCATCATTATTCCCTGCTACAAACTTGGCAGAGGAATTCCCCCTTCCTAAATATAGGAAGCCAACCATTTGACCTAGTGTAAAATTGGAAGGCATCTGAGATGAGATATGATTACTTCCACCCTCTTTCCAGACCAAAAATACAGATGGGTCACAAATAATGGTATTATAACAAATATTTGGTATAATAGCCTTATACCAAGACAGGCCATTGATCCATCTAGATCTTTATTATTATCTACTATGACCAGCTGTCACTTTCTGGCCTTTCCAGGTTACCATGGTGACTACAGATTAAGTTGTAGTGCGAATGGCTGAGTTATTTTTCGGGGGGGGGGGTGCCTTGCTTTTGAATTAAGCTGTTTCTGTGCCTCTCTTTTCTCAGTCAGCAAGTTGGGAGTGAATGGCTTCTCCCTTTTGATGCATTTTCTAATAGCTAAGTGAATCTGAAAGAAAAAAAACCTATTTACAACCTTGACACAAGCAAAACAACCACACAGCCCTCCCCCTTTCCAGCATCCCATGCTCCCATATTTTCAATATGGCTGCTTTAGATGCTTGGCAACCCACCTTGCAATCCACTGGTGTGTCCCAACCCACAGTATGGGAACCTCTGATCTACACAATTAGCTCTAGGGAAGAGATCTGCAGGCACATGCCTTTTCCCTGTTCATCTGGAGCTGCACATGTGTGGATGCAAATGCATGCTTTGGAGCCTATAGACCTATGAACTGAGATGATTATTTTCTTGTTCAGTTTATCTGCTCTAGCAATCATTAAAATGAGAGATTCTCAATAATAAACACTCAAACATGAAATAGTTGTGTTCCACAGTTTGGCACAGACAAGAAAATTAACATTAATTCCTATGCTTTCTCAAGTTCTCATTTCCTTCTTAAGACTTCATTGTTGGAGTTTTAAAGAACAAAGAGCAATACACTTTTGCTCAAGGAATTATTTTGCACAAAAAATAAAAATTGGATTTGACACCATTCATAAAAAATGCATCAACATTGTCGTCTGGGAGCAATGTTAAATCAAAAGGACCTTTTGCATACAGCATTTACTTTGGCTCACAATCAAATACTGAAGAAAGAGAAAGGAATCCAACCTGTCATTCATAATGAAGGACATATTTCTTATTTCTGCTAACAGTAGCATTACTGGGTGTGACTGCATCTTAATATAAACAGCAATGTTAACAAAACATCCCAAATGCTATACACGACTACATATATTTTCCCAGATAAACACTGTTATGCGTTCGTGCCCTACTTCTATACATCTGAATAGACTGTGACTGTGACTGTGATGGGTCACAGTGCTACCTGGATTCAAAACACTGGAAAAATGGGGTCTCTGTAATATTTGCTTTATTTACAAATAATCAGGCTGAACATTGGCTAGAAGCATATAGCAGAACAAGCAACAGAGCAGAGCATGGTCTGCAAGCAACAACAGGCTCCATCAGTTCCCAGTCTCACACACAAGAAAACATGTCCTTTGTGATGGACCACCTATGGACCACCCGAAAGAGGATGTGGTCACCCAACATTCTCACCTTAGTCTCTCCTCTCTGTTATCAGCTTTCAGAGGAGGGGGTGTTGTTTCATTGAAAAGGAGAGAAAAGAACCACGCTGTGAAGGCTATCTGGAATTGAGGAGCTGGTGAATCACAGAATACTGTATACAGTATTTGTAAAAAAATCCCATTGAAAAATTGTGGTTTAGACTAGCCTGCCCACATAAGCCGCCTTGAGCATTTGCTTGGGAACTTGGGATATGAATTCTCAAATAAATAAATAAATTAAGAAAGCATTTTGGACCATTAAGGAGTTGTAGACTCCTAGGTGCTCTCTCCTGTTCCAGGCAGGGTTGTGGGCTGTGTTGTTCATACAGCTGAAGCAGATTCAAAGAGGTGAGAGTCCTGGAAGAGGGTTCCCAGCATGAACAGCTCCAAGGCACAGCCTGAAGTTCAGCTGGGACAGGAGCCTAACCAGGGACTCCATACCTGAGATAGTTTGAAAGGGAGACTTCAGGCTCAATGCTGGTATCCAAGCTGTCTCAGAAGCAGCTTTAGCAAAGGTTCAGGACCATGAAGGTTAGATTGACTGGAGGCGGCATCCCTGTAGAATTAATAGGAGTGTATTGAAGCCAGGGGGCGGGCTTAGCGGCCATGTTTGTGTGCCCCAAACAATCTTTATTCCAAGCATTTCAGATTGCTTTGCACGTACTGTTTAGGACTGAATAGTTTACTCCTGAAATAAAAACTTACGAAAATAAAAACGTGTGATCACGTAGAAACATTATTGGTAACCTTATTATGATTTAATATGCACTTACAAGGTTAAATTCCTCATAATTATATTACTGAACACATTGGACGAAATGCTACTTGCTGTCTATTAAAACTCGGATTGCACTGTTTTGACAAACTTATTTTTTGAAATCTACACAACCAAAAATAAAGTGTGAACAGGAAGGAAAGAATAAAAGGGGGGAGGGTGGGCAAAAATTAGATAAATATATAGGAAAATTACATTAAAATCTCTTCATAACACAAGTAGTTGTCAATATGAGAGTAGTTCTTTTTTACTTTTAGACTATTAAGAGTATTTTTTAAAACTTCTACACTGACCCCCCCCCCCAAAAAAACAAATTCTGTTAATGTTCACAATTTCGAAAATCTTACAGTAGAAAATGGAAGGTGGGGAAAAACGTGTAAACGGGAAGGGGGAAAAAAGGGGGGAAATATTTTTTTTTCCTTCTAGACCATTAACAGTGGGTGTCAGAAAATGGTGAATGAGACTGCTAGGAACAACAAGAAATTACACAGCTTCAAAAATAATGCACTCCCTGAACTGTAGTTTTATTGAACCAATGTAATGTGAATACATGAATCTTTCCGTGGAAATTAAATCCCATTTTTCGTACAGCGATTCGCACACCCGTATGCAGAACACGCAGGCATGCTTAAAGAGGTTGAGATTAACTTTTACACACGTGCAGGGAGATTTTGATTCGTGAATTTGCGGCAATCCTCCTTCTTGGCGGCAATGATCTGAGTCAGCCATATTTGCGTGCCCCTGGCTTCAAGAAAATGATGTCATGCTACCTCCAGTCAATCTAACCTTTTTGTTCAGGACATAGAGGCTGTATATGCAGTATTAGGGTGGTTGGCTCCGCCTCTTTCCCAGAGAAACCTTGTGCCTTAAAGGGCTGTTGCCTGATTTTGTAGGTGTCTGTTCCAACAGCACTAAGGGAATGTTGGCTTCATTGAAGGGAATTCTCGGAGTCAGGGGAAAGTAGAGAGCAATCTCCTCTGACTGTGACAGAAACTTTGACAGATTCATCTTTGACAGGAAGTTCAGGGGGGTTGAAGGAGTCCAAGGTCTGCACCAAGAGAATTCCCCTTCACTAGTCTGTCATCTCCTCTATCCAACTTTCTGTTCTATCCAAATTTCCACGCTGCTGCAGCCGTGCCAACAGAGTGTACGCTACATCCTGTGAGAGGGTAGTCATGGAGGCCTACTCAAGGTAAGGGAACGTTTACTCCCTTACCCTGGGACTGCTTTGTGGCTGCACTGGTGCTGGAAGTCAGGTAGGATTGGGCCCCAAGTCTTCTATTTCTTCCCTCGCTTGACTGGATTCCATTCCCAGGTATGGGACACACATTGGTCAGAACGACGTTCATTCACATTATCCATTTCCAGGTCTAACCACAATATCTAACTCAATAGACCCAGAATATGCTTTGGGAGCAAGTGGCTGTTCCCATTTTCCAAGGAGGGGGAAGATCATGTATGCACTTCTTTGTGTTCTTCAAGTTAGCCTCTCTGCTAAAGTGAATCGAGAAGTGCCATGCATGCTATTGAGTCTCAACACTACAGACTAAAATGCAAGGCTGCAATCCAACAAACCACGCACACCTAACACATACACGCACACACCCAACACATACACATCCAGATCCCATGGCAAAAAGCCAAATTTATTCTGCAACGATGATACCAGGAAAAAAAAAACCTATTCTACTTGTCCAACTTCCTTTTTGGGGGCCATGGCTAATAGCAACAATCCTGAAGACCCCTTTCTTCTAGAGTAAATTCATTAAAGCTGTAGCCAAGCAAGAAGTTTGAATACAGGCATGCGCCGGTATCTGCTGAGGTTCCAACTCCGGACCCCACCGTGGATACCTGAAACTGTGGATACTGGGGACACAAGATAGGGGAACATCGTGGTTTTGCAGCAACAAGGTAAAAAAAGAAGATTTAATGTTCCCCTACCTTTTTAGTAGGAGTCCCACTATCCATGGGTAACTGAAACCGTGGATACCAAATCAGTGGATACCTGTAAAGGATGCCTGTACTTGCAGTCACAACAGAGTTGTGCTATTTGTGCTTTCTATTTTGTTTGAAGTAAGCCCCACCAATGCAGAACATCTGGAAGCCAACCTCCATTATCAAGACCTATTTAGAACATCAGACAGTTATTCTAATACCGCGTACAAGTGTCAGAAACAAAGCACTGACTCATCATGTCTTCTACGACATGTAACGGAAGGCACCAATACTTTCATTGCATTCAAGATACAACAAAAATCTCCACAAAAACACAAATCGGGGCTTCTCTAACCCTCTCCAGAGAAACCCTAATACCCCCCCCCAAGGAATAATGTCAAATGATATTCTTGATCTCCACATTTTATGACCACTGTCTCCAGCCTGTGCATGCGAGAAAATGAGTGGGCTTAGGATGGCTGCCAGATTGGCAACCTTGAGATGTTATTTTTCCTCTGAAGCTGTTAATACAAGCGAGTGAGGCATCAGGCCTGAGACAAGACGTGGGTTGCTGCTACTGAACAGCAGAGCAGAGGGACAGTCTCATTCTCCGCATCCCTTCCCAATAATGACATATTTCCCTCATGTAAGGAAAATACAGACAATCTTACATGTTAACCAAAGGCAATCTTCAGGTTCCCCTATCCTGACAGATCCATCCAGTCTTGTTGTTGTTCAGTCGCTAAGTCGTGTCCGACTCTTCGCGACCCCATGGACCACAGCACGCCAGGCCTCCCTGTCCTCCACTAGCTTCCTGAGTTCGCCCAATTTCATATTCATTGCTTCGGTGACACTATCTAACCATCTCATCCTCTGTCGCCCCCTTCTCCTTTTGCCTTCAATCTTTCCCAGCATGAGGGTCTTTTCTAAAGAGTCCTCTCTTCTCATCACGTGGCCAAAGTATTGGAGCTTCAGCTTCAGCATTTGTCCTTCCAGGGAGCAATCAGGCTTGACTTCCTGGAGAATTGACCGATTGGATCTCTTTGCAGTCCAGGGGACTCTCAAGAGTCTTCTCCAACACCATAATTCAAAAGCATCGATTCTTCGACGCTCTGCCTTTCTTATGGTCCAGCTCTCACAGCCATACATGGCTACTGGGAAAACCATCGCTTTGACTATGCGAACCTTTGTTGGCAGGGTGATGTCTCGGCTTTTGATTAAGCTATCTAGGTTCACCATAGCTTTCTTCCCAAGAAGTAAACGTCTTTTAATTTCATGGCTGCAGTCACCATCTGCGGTGATCTTGGAGCCCAGGAAAATAAAGTCGGTCACTGCTTCCATTTCTTCCCCTTCTATTTGCCAGGAAGTGATGGGAGTGGTTGCCATGATCTTAGTCTTTTTAATGTTGAGCTTCAAACCAATTTTGGCACTTTCCTCTTTCACCCTCATCAAAAGTTTCTTTAGGTCTTCCTCACTTTCTGCCAGTAGAGTGGTATCGTCTGCATATCTGAGGTTGTTGATGTTTCTCCCAGCAATCTTGATTCCAGCTTGTGAGTCATCCAGCCCTGCCTTCCTCATGATGTACTCTGCGTATAAGTTAAATAAGCAGGGTGACAATATACAGCCTTGTCGTACTCCTTTCCCAATTTTAAACCAGTCGGTTGTTCCATGTCCAGTTCTAACTGTTGCTTCCTGACCCGCATAAAGGTTTCTCAGAAGGCAGATCAGGTGGTCTGGAACTCCCATCTCTTCAAGAACTTGCCACAGTTTGTTGTGATCCACACAATCAAAGGCTTTAGCATAATCAATGAAGCAGAGGTAGATGTTTTTCTGGAACTCTCTTGCTTTCTCCATGATCCAGCGAAGGTTGGCAATTTGATCTCTAGTTCCTCTGCCTCTTCGGAAACCAGCTTGTACATCTGGTAGTTCTCGATTCACATACTGCTGAAGCCGAGCTTGTAGGATTTTGAGCATGACCTTGCTAGCATGTGAAATGAGTGCAATGGTGCGGTAATTCGAGCAATCTTTGGCATTGCCCTTCTTTGGGATTGGAATGTAAACTGATCTTTTCCAGATCTACACAGCAATATATCCTTTTCAGCAATACAAACACACCAATATAACTAAAGGGGATTCCTCTGTGTGTTCACACCTATTTTTGCCCATTTTTGTCCTTATTTTTGGAATATTTCCTCTGGAGATTCTGAGCTGCTTCAGCAGCCTTTAAACTGCTTGGACATGCTTCTGCAGGACACTTTGCCCTTTGTTTGAAAACACCATTCCCAGACAACTATATGCAGAAATGGATCCGGCCCAAACTTCCTAATGAGCTTGGAATGTGCCTATCGAACATGCAACCAAACGTGTCTGTTGAGGCAGAGGGGTGGGATGGTAAGGCCATGGGAGTTCCAATCCTCCAATCAGGTAACTCTATGACATCATCAAACCTAGGTTACTTAAGTCCAAGCATAGGGATGCACTGCACATGCATGCCTCTGCCAGGTCTGCTGTGGCATCTAGTGCTGGTTTCTGGAAGGCATACCTCCTTACTTTCCATAAGCACAAAGACCAGAACTCCAGGGACAATCTAAGTAGCTAGCATTTAGCACTATTCCTAGCTAGACACATTTAGGAAATTTAAATCTGTTTCCCCTTTTCACTAAAAGCCAACCTGTAATCCTCACCAGTTCAGCAATCAGTGTATGCTTTTCCCTTGAATAGTACCCTGGGTTCTCGTAGCTGGGCTTTACTTGTTTGGTTAATCTTTTCATGTCCATCCAGCAGAATTCAGGCATTTTCTATTAGCTTGCTTGCCATACTGTTCTGCATCCCCTTTCCCCAATTTGACGTGATTATTTTTTTCTTTTGGGTTTTTAATATATATTTTTATTCCTTGCATACCACATGCATGCTCATGGGTAATTCAGTGTGCTGTCCCATCTGGCCACTTGCAGGTGCTACTGTGATTTGAATTTAAATAAGAACATGTGGGATTCTGTGCCCTTCTGGGCGGGGTGATTCTTTGGCCCCTCTCTGCAGAGCCTGGGATAGTGGCAGTAGACAGAACTATCAGTTCTCCCTGCTGTTCAGCTACTGACCCAATATAGAGGGAAGGCAGAAAGGAGTGCATCAAAGCTAATCTCTAGAGCTCCTCCCTCTGCCACAGCCTTCAATAGTTATCTGCTCTGACACAATCTGCTCTGATACTTTTGTTATGCTCATACCAGACCATGAAATGTATTCACTGTGTTTCTCAGTACTAGATAATGGTTCTTCTAATTGCAATATGATGATCAGCAATGCAGACCTGTTTTGACTATCCAACATATATGCCAGTGGTATTCAAACTTTTTAGACCAGGACCCACTTTTTAGAATGGCACTCATCAGGATCCACCAGAAGTGATGTCATTAACCTGGAAGTTATGTTGTGGCAGGAAGTGACATCATCAAGCAGGAAATACTGTCATTGTAACATAATAAAATGGCATTCCTGAAATGTAAATTGGCATTCTTGGACTGCAGCAGTTCTACAACCATGAGACATCCCTGACAGAAAGCAAGGACAAAATATTATGTAAAAGGGGTGAGCCAAAAACAAAATTTAAAAAATCCTCACTTGAAAATTCATACTGTTAACACTCACAAAGGAATAGAGAGAGAGAGTAAGGACTGCAGTTTCCAAGATGGCTGCTCCCAGCTTTCTGCAACCCACCTGACACCAGGTCACGACCCACCAAGTGGGTCCCGACCCACAGTTTGAATACCACTGATATATGCTCTTCACAAAACTAACAGCTCCATTCTAACTCCCATCGCACCTCCATTGGTGCAGCCATGTAAAAAATGCTAATGCTGTATCCAGTAGTGGGTGGCAGTGGAACAGGAAGCCTCTATAAGCTTCCCACTCTGCAGTGTATTTCCTCAGACCTGCACTAGCTGGTACTTGGACTGGCACAAGTCCAAGGAGAGAAAGGGGGTGAAGAGGCTGCCACCACAGAGAATGGGCTGCAGGCTCAGGTGAAGGCCATTGCCACTGTAACCACTCCCTCCTGCAGCCTTTCTGCTTCATTCTTTCTCCCTCCCCACCCAGTTTCACCGCCTTCCGACCCTCCCCTGCCATCTTACTTACCACAGGGAGTCCTTTTGTGCCTTTTGACGTTGGCGGGAAGACTCTGGCTCTGGCCTTCCGGCTGGGACTCAGAAAGTGCAATCATTTTTCAGCAATCACCACCAGCAGAACACACATTCCACTGGCGTGAGGCGCCATAGGCTTATTTGCAGAAAAACACGTTTTTACCTAGACTGTTGAGACAATCAAGGTTTTCATTTGTCATTGCACAGAACTCCACCACAAGGGCCTTTCTTAGGGGCATACAAATCTGGATTAAATTTAAAAAAATATGTTTTACTGCTGTTTATACACCAACCCATGCAGTTGTAAGCACAGGCAACAAATACAAGAAGGGAAAGACTGTCAAGAATGTTTAAAGATTTGCTCCTGGATATGCTGAGGAAAAAGGTTAAAATAAAAATTAAAAAATAGGAGAAATCACATTTCCAGGGCTAGGAAAATGCTGTATCTTTCCAAAAGAAGCTTAGCCTTCAGAAAACTTGACGGAATTTTTGTGCAACAACAACAACAAAAGATTGTGCATTTATTGTGTTAACCATGAACAATCTGAAAGACCCTTGTATTCAATCAATCAATCAATCACTAGTATTTATATACCACTTTTCAACACAAAGTTCACAAAGCGGTTTACAGGCAATTATTATTATTATTATTATTATTATTATTATTATTATTATTATTATTATTATTATTATTATTATTCAGAGCTCAGAACTTAGTTCTAAAGACATTCCAGACCTGGATCAGATCTACAGCACAAGCCTATGCAAGTCTACTCAGAAATAAGTCCTACTGAGCACAGTGGAGTTTACTCCCAGGAAAGTGTATATAGGATTTCACTGTATAGGATAATACTGACTAGGTACAATATGGACATCTCGGTAATAACTTCTTAAGGGTTATAGATGTAGCGTAATAGAAAACATACATATATTTAAACAAACATATTCTTAAGGGTTATACACAGACAAATGGAAAACAAAACTAGAGCCCTATTGAATATTATTCATTACTAGGGGTGCGGGGGTTGGTAATATGTTTTCCAAAATTTCTTGATTAAAGTAGCAAATTTTGGTGTTATGTGTTTTTATCCAAATTTTTATTGAAAATTGTACAAACAGTGCAATAAGTAAAGGTGAGTGGCCCTACAAAGCAAGCCACTACTGGCCAAGTGCTAGCTTTCAGAGAGAGAGAACGCAAAGCTCTGCACGACCAAAAAGAGCAAGAAGCTTACAACGTACAAGGCTGGTTTTCAGAGCGCAATCCTATACCCCTGTTGCGCCGGCATTAAGCTCTTGCGCCGGCAGAACACCGTTGCAAACATGCCATCAAGCGTGTCCTCATTGGCGCTATGGCGCTGGACCGGCGCAAGCAGCAGAACCAGCGCTTGGGCACCACCGTGACCATCGGCAGCGCCAGCCATGCTCCAGTTAAGTGTCGGCATTGCTCAGTTGGCGCAGGGCCTCCATGAGAGCGTTCCAGAGGCATTCTGGGGGCATAACTGGATGGTGCAGTGGGCGGAGATGGGGATTGTGACGCAGGATGGCCGTAGTGCCATATCCTAAAGCCCCCCCCCCCCGGCCAGGGCAGCCCCAATTCAGGCCACTCCTGTCCACGTTCCTCTGCATCTGCAAAACAGCAAGTGCAGATCCGAGCAGGTCCATAGGGGAACTAGGGCTTACGCCGGTGCAAGGGGAAAACCTCCCCTTGTCTTGCACATTGCTGCGGCTTCCTAATGGGCTTTAGGATACAGCCCTGTTGTGTCTGCCTTACTTAGGATGGTGCTGCCCGCCTCTATTACAGGGAACTATGGGATTGCTTAAAACGGCTGTCAATAAGACCTACAATGGGCCAGGCCAGTCTACACTTGCCCTGACCAACCAGCCCTGCTCCCGAAAACATGAACTGGCCCCTTCCTTCGCTTCCCAGTGTTTTTTTTTAATAGCAAAATCTGGTTGGATAGGGAAAGTATAGCCTGAACTAGCCCAGTGGTGGACAAACTTACCTGAAAGAAGTTTGCCCAGCCCAGACAACCCTCTCTGCAGTAATCTGAAACTGCAGAAAATGGTTGCTTGGTTCACGCTCAGTTCACCAGACATAGTGGTGGCGCTAAACAAGTTTGGCAAGTGCACGACATACACTGAAAAATACTTTGCAGGGGGTAATGCAGTGATGTCATGCACCCACTACGCAAGTACCGGTTTCTAGAAGTTGAGCTGGCCTAAATCATTATTTTTTTGGCATTTGGACAAGTGCCAATCAAAAGTGAGTACCGGTTTCTAAATCATTTGGATGACACCACTGGGGTAATGTGATCAGTAACAGCCCTGATGGGTAGAGTACTCAGGCTAGGTATAATCTCTTCCACATCAGTTTCTTTCCTGTGCAAAGCACAGGAATTGTGTGGGGGGGGGGGGCAGGGGCAGGAATTAGTCATTGCTATGGAACTTTTCAGGGTTCTTTACAATTCATGTGGTAGTCCAACTAAGGGCACAATCCTAACCTGGAGTTAGGCCGACACAAGTCCCGGCACACAGGCCTCCCTGATTCCAGGAGTGGCCCAAACACACTTTACAGTGTGTTTGCAACACTCCTGGTTGTGCCAGCTTAACTCCAGGTTAGGATTGTGCCCTAAGAAGGTTAGCTTGAGAGAGGCTTTGTGCAAGAGCACACAGAGCCAGCATGGTGGTGTGGACAGAGTGCTGGACTTACGCAGGCTCAAGTCTCCACTCGGTGATGAAAGCTTACTGGGTCAGCTTCATCTCCCAGCCTGACCTATCTCACAAGGTTGCTGTCAGGATGAAATGAGGGAAGGAGCCATACACACCATCCTTAGCTCCCTAATGAGGGGTGGAATAAAAATGGAATGCGGTTAAAAATAACGTGTCAGACACTTTAGACTTTGACTAAAGAATTGCACATAAACATTCGAAGGGTGCCACCACCACCCCATCTGCTGCTTCCCCTGGAGCCCAGCCCTCAGAAGGCCTTCTGGAGGCCAAAAATGGTCACTTCTGGTCCACTAAGGCCCTTAATAGTAACGCAGAAACTTGAAACTCCTTACATTACATGACACAGCTTATTGCTACCCCTTTTGAATATTCAAGTTTGGTAAGATTCTAGCTGCTGCAACTTGTGGGGAAAAACTCATACCCAGTACACAGCCACCACACTACACAGCCTCAAAAGCCCAAAGAATTATTCAGCAATCCACAAAGTCCCTTCTTGATCATCATTTTTCTTAGCCTTTATGAATCTTCTGACTCCAATTGTCTAAATGCCTCCTCCTTCATGCCTCTCCATCAGCCCAATTGCTGCGAAAAATGTCCAATACTACAGTCCTCTTGCTTTCCACCACCATGTAATAAATGCAATATAGTGTCATGTTGCCAACATTAATTCACCCAATGGAGCAAATAAAGCATGGGGGAGGGGGAGTTCATATGAAGTGGTTGATGCGAACAATGATGGTTGAAGTTTAAATCAATAATGGCCCAAAAGGAATTCTGCAAACCCAACTATCTACTCCAAAATAAGACTATGAAAGGCAATGGAACAGAGACAGAGTGAGAGAACTGACTGCAGCTTAAGAGGGCAAAACAACGTGGGAGCTGATGATCCCCAGCCAGATACTGGTGGAAAGGCCATCACACCACAAAACCTATGATTGAAATTGGCTCTCAGTGACTATAAGCAAGTAGACTCCAAAAGCTCAACAAGCTATGGAGACTCAACTACATTTTTCCCATCATCTTTTCCAGACTCTGTTTGAGAAGGCTGATTGCCAGGAAGTTGACAGCCCGATCTCAAAATCTTCTAACCACAGGATCAGACCTGCCCTGAGGAATCTTGTTTTGCCACGGTCCATTAAATACTTATTTTGTGACTAAATAAAAGACACAGTGTCCGATTCTGTCAGTCAGATACCTCAGAGTCCTGAGTGGACTTTTTAAGGTGCGTTTAGCAGACAGCTAGCACTGTATATTATCAGTGACATCTCCCTTCCTGCTATAGGTTATGCACCAATCCATCTGGTCATACAGCCGCAACTTGATATGTGAAACTATTCAAACGATTACCAATGAAATGACAGACTTTTTCATAGCATTTACAAATCAACAACAATTGCTGCCAGTCCCTTCTAACTCAAAAGCAATGGAATGAAAAGGAAAGGGATGAACAGACCACAGATTATCCTGACACATATTTACTTAAGCCATAGTTATCTGGTTTGTATGTCACTGAGACCACAATCCTAACCTGGAGTTAAGCTGGCACAGTTAGGCCAGCGAAGTCTGGCTGGCACAAGGCTACCATAAAGCACATTTGAACCACTCTCTGAGTCAGGGAGGATGGCGCATGTCTGTGTGCTGGCCTCTCTGACTCCGAGAGTAGTCCCAACATGCTTTACAGTGTCCTTTGTGCCAGACAAACTTTGCTGGCCTAACTCCAGGTTAGGATTGCGCCCTGACAGTAGTGTGGCTATTAATGTAGTCAGCTTCCACCCATGCAATAGGGTGTAATATGAGCATGTTATGAAACCATGCAATTTATTATATAGCTATGTTATCAAGAACTGGTGTGGAAGTTACCAAAAGACTGGCAACTACAACACTAGTTAATACCATTAATAATTATGTTTTGATCCAAAAGAAATAGGCCTGGATCATATTCAATGTACAAACTAGTCAAGGAATTCTGGAAATGTATTAGTACTTACAGATTTTGGTCCCCTGCAACTGAACACGGCCAAACCTCTTTGATCCTGATATGCAGTTGACTGCACGTAGGGCAACAGCTTCATTGCAAAGTGCTCAAAAGGCATACAGTACTTACGCTACAGATTCAAATTTGTGCAAGCAGTCATTCTCTCTGAGCTAGAAATTGTAATTCTATGAGAATTTCCAAGAGAGGATTCACAGAAACCTCACTAGATTCCAAGAAGCTTTTTTGTGGTGGTGGTGGTGGTGGAAGCCATGACAAGTTTACAATGGTACAAAATTGATACAAGTCTGTTAACATGGATCCATCCAAAAGAAATCCAAACAGGGCTTCATGTGCAATATCGCAAGCCTGATCATATCATGCCTTTTAGGCTATCATGGCTTCTCCAAATAATCTTTGCAAATAAATCACAATCACCCCTAGAAGGCTGTGGGTCATGTCAGGTCAACTCTACCAGCGCATGGCCCCCATTATGGCTATATATTGGTTGTGAAAGTGCCAGGGCAGTTGGCCCACTCGCGCTACCCATAGGATGACTCTGTTGACAATTGTAGTTTGGGAAGAGTGCAAAGAATTCCACTAGAGATTGCTAGACCCCGCCTAGAACGATTCCCAGGAAAGAGGAAATAACTGCAATCACAGCTTTAGTGTGTCGCATACCTGATCCAAGAACCTGTCATTACCATGAAGACTTACAACAGAGGCTCTTAGTGGTCATGGACCACTTTGAGAATCTTCTGAAAGCTATTGACTCCAGGGACAAACGGAGGCCTGAGCGCGCCCATGGCTGGCGCCAAAACTGTGCCCCCAGGACGTCGCCCCGCCCCCGTGCATCACTCCGACATGCCTCCCTGCACCCAGAAAAGCTCCATTTCCAAGTGTAACGGAGACAAGGGAGGGAGGGAGGGCCAAAGAGTGTGCGGTTTCCCCCGCGGACTGCATGCAATGGCGCCCTGCTGCCTGGCGCCCATGGCTCATGCCACCCTGGGCTAGATGTCAGATACACCTCTGATTGACTCCCTCCCCAGAAAAATGCACATAAATGCATACACACAACTGGCATGTGGGTTTTTTGTTGGTCTGTTTTTGCACTCAGTTCAGGGACTCTCTGAAGCCCATCAACCCCAGGTTATGAACTCTGACCTGGGACATGCAAAGTAGGGATAAGGAAGAGCATGTCTCTGCGTGCACTCTTAAAAAGTGCCTTTCACTCACCACTGAGTAACCAGGGCCTGCACCACATATCTGAGAAAGGTGACGCAGGGACAAAGTTTCTGAGAAGGTGGGGGATGACTTTCCAGACAAGACACTTTCTTCTTAGAAAGCAAGCACTAGGTACAAAGATCTTATCAAGAAAGTGACTCAGGAGAATCTCAGCTCCACAGAAACTCAACAGAAATTATGTGCCTTATTACTACAATTATTATTTCCAATAATTGTGTTCCTTTGTTATCCAATCAGGAAAAAAAAGTGAGAGGCAAATATAGTCCATAATATCTGGAAGATGAGCATGTCACAGATTATTCTTAGCTCGACTATTACTAAGAAAATCCTGGGGGCTTTCCTCGTGTGGTTTTCTTCATACTAACTTAGCCATTTAGTTTTTCTTTAAAAAACAAAAAACAAAACGTTTTTTCCTTGGCTTTCTGAGTACAGTATTGATGTTTATGTATTAGGGGTAGGTGGAAAAAGAAATCTTCTAGGGTTGAATTTTCCAAGGGAATAGCATCTGCAGCAGAAAAGCACACCGGTCCAAGTCATAACTCTTCGTCTTCGGCGTCCCTTACACACCCACCCAACCGCGCCTGGCGCTTTCAAACGGTCCTTAAGCTCCCCTCTCCCATCGTCACCTCCTCATTCCAGCAGCCAGCCTAATCCGTTTCTCCGCGAGTTGCGGCGAAACATCTTCCTCCAGGATGCCTTGTCACATAACTTACTCATCATGGAAACTTCCACTCGTTCCGCGCATCGCGCCCGCAAACTATGCCAGAGACACGTTTTAAAAACACAGATTTTTTGTCAACAACCGAGCACACGCTGCGCAGAACTAGCCAGCATTTTTTTAAATGGCATTTTGGTCGTCTCCTTCTTTTAATACGTAAGTCTATGATGAAAAACGCGAGGCTGGAAACCCCACTCAACTGCTTAGAGAAAAACACACGAAAACCTGCTGACGTTTTCCCCTTTCTATTACTGATCGAGCCTAAAATACAGATTTAAAAACACTGCTTCCCTCTTTGCCTCCCCCCACAATAACAAAACAACAACAATCCATTACATGCGAAACGCTCCAAATCTCTCTCTCTCTCTCTCCCCCCGCCCTTCAGTTTCTGGTTTTTAAACCGATTGCGAGCGGGGCTCGGTCCTTGCGCCTTTCAGACGATCGCGGCTAACCGGGATCTAAAAATACCCCGTCTCCTCACAGCTGCCACAGCTGCCCGGCCAAGTCCAGCTGTGAACTCCTGCCGGACAGTCCGGGTCACTGGCCGCGTGACCCAGGCAGGCGCCCCCCCCCCCTCCCCTCCCCTCCCCCCGCCCCGATCGCCACAGTTCCAACACTCACCGCCAACAAGCGCTCCGCCGGGCTCAAGGGTCGCCCCGGCCACGGCCAGGGCCGCCTCCGTGGTCTCCCCGGCTGGCGCGGCGGCGGCTCCTTATCAGAGGCGCAATCGCGCGGGCGGAAGCTTTCTCCTTGCCCTTCTCCGCCTGCCCGTCCGCCCGGACGACACCTGAGCGAGCCCCGCTGCTCCCCAAGCCGGTTTGTCTGTCTCGGCGCTGGTGACCTGGTTTCCCCTCGCGCCCCACCGGGAGCCGGAGGCGCCGCCGCAGCGAGCGAGCGAGCAGCACTCCACGCCCGCCCCGCGAGGGCGACGCCAGCACGCCAGGCAGGGTCCGGCTCGCTCAGCCCCGCGGGGCACGGGACGGGGCAGCCCGCGGAGTGCAGCCCGCCCCGGGGAAGGCGTCTGCCGCCCTACGCGACGCGCGCCTGGCAGGCAGCAGCGCCCATCGTCGTCTTCGAGCGAAGCTGCGCCAGCAGGAGCCAGAAGAGACGGGCAAAGCGGCGGCGGCGGCAGCGGCGGCGTGGATGCCTCGCTACGAAAACTGCGCAGCTCTCCCCCCCCCCCCCCCCCCCCCCCACTCTTCACTGCCCTCCTCCGACGGTTTGGCCCCGTGCCAGCTTTTCCATCTGTCGCCCGCAGCAGAGGTGGGACGGTGGGGTATCCCGTCCTGAGGGAAGGAAACAGCCGAGCTGCCCAACAAGTCCCTCTCTCAAGGGAGCTCCCCCGTTCGTGCCTGGGGTCGAGCGTCTCCAGCCAGCCGGAGTGGTGGTGACGGTGGATCAGCACTTCTTCCATAATAACTCTCAAGGGGAAAGGGTTCAGTTCTTTTGCTTCTCCTAAGAGGAAGGCTCCAGCCTCCAAGAACTGGGGTGCCGGTCCCAAATTAAACTCCAGGCCATTCCACTAGGTGATGTGCAGCCCCCCCCAAAAAAAAAATCACTTAAAATCATAATCACTCACCACTTCTGGGAGTCCACCAACATACTAGAAGCTCTGCAATATCAAACAAAAAAATGGGGCACTTTTGCTCTAGATCAGTGGTTCTCAAACTTTTTAACATGGGACCCACTTTTTAGAATGGCAATCTGGCTGGGACCCACCAGAAGTGATGTCATAGCTGGAATTGCAGTCATTGTGATGCTAGAGCCTGCTGCTTTCCTGAGAATGCAGCTATGACGGGTTATTTCTCAGTTATTTTTCAATAGCAAAGTGGATCAGAAAGGGAAAAAAGCCTATTTACACTCTTGACACAAGCAAAACAACCACACAGCCCTCCCCCTTTCTAGCATTCAATTTTTCTATATTTTCAATATGGCTGGTGTAGGTGTTTCACGACCCACCTGAAATTGGCCCATGACCCACTGGTGAGTCCCAACCCACAGTTTGGGAACTACTGTTCTAGATCATCATTGTGTTGACCATATTAGTATCTTTTGATGTCCATTTTTTTGAAAGATAAGAAGTTTAAGGTGGAGGCTGCAATCCTATTCACACTGACGTGGGAGTAATTTCCATTAAACTCAGTGAGACTTACTGCTGAGTAGACATGCATAGGCTTGCACAGCCAGTTTCTTACTTATATACACAATCTTCTTACACTCTGTTGAAAACACAACAGAGATTTTTATTTTAATTCAAGAAAGATGATTTTGTGAAATATGAAACCCACGACATGGAAAAGCTGAAATTGTTCAGCAGCTATTTGCAGCCATCATTAGGAAAAAATGGCACTTTAGGATAGGTTTTAAAATGTTTAAAACTGACCTTGGCGGTGGAGGATTTTGGTTTGTTCTTTAACCATGCAATCGTGTGTATGCATGTCTACTTAGAAGTAAGTTCTAGTCAATTCCTTTGTAAATGTTTAGGATTGCAGCTCAGGTCATATCACTTTTAAAACTTTGCCAGAAACGCTGATACAGGTAGATTACCCTGATCCACACTTCAGAAATCTGGACAATTCCAAAATCCAGACACTTTTGTCCTTGTTTTCTGTAGTGTGACCCCCTCTCCCCGGGGCTGCCTCACTGCTGCAGGATAAAGTGGTAGCCACCTGGCTACCGCTGCGCTCCCGGCAGTCGGGCAGTTCAGGATTGGGCTGTTAGTACATCCCACAAGTTGGCTAAAGTTTCGAGCTTACATCCATAGTTTTACTCTTATGTTATTTCTTGCCCTGATGAAGTTTCCTTTACTCCAGCACTTCAACTAAAACAGTCTAAGGGCAGGATCACACACTGCCTGGGCATGTACAATATACTATATATATAAGTCAAGGTATGGAAGCAAGTCACGCGCTTCCAATTTCTTTCTCTCTCTCTCTCTCTCTCTCTCTCTCTCTCTCTCTCTCTCTCTCTCTCTCTCTCTCTCAAATACTGTTCAAGGTGGCTTAACTAATAATAACTTCTAAAAATACAGTTATTGTAAAATGCGCATTACAAAAAGCTAAACAAACAACCAGAACAAAGTGCACCTGCGCACAAAAACAGTACAAAAATAGAGCAATGAAAGAAGTACAAGCAGTTTAGACACCAAAAACCAAAGCACAACACAAAACCAGACGAAAACAAACAAAAATTAACCCCATTCACCACTAACAGCCTGGTGAAACCAGATAAACTTTGCCTGCTGCCCAAAGGATAATAAGGAACGTGTCAGGCAACTCCTCCTTTGTAGGAAGTGCTTGTGGGGAAATAGTCACTGCATTGACTGCATTTATTTTCTAGCCATTATTATTATTCATTTCGTGTCGTTTCATGTCATGACTATTACTCTCTCTCAGCCTCACCTACCTCTCAGGGTTGTTGTGAGGTCAAAAGAAGGGGAAGAAACATGCACACCATCCTGAGCTCCTTGGAGAAAGGGTGTATAAAATATGAATAAATAAATTTGTCATATGCGGGAGTCAAAAATGTCAAAAGTTATGGGCCCTGGGCGGCAAAAGACCTAGCTACACCACTGCCATACAGAATGCCATTACGATAATCAAGCCTCGATGTTATGGGTAGCAGTGGTCAAATGCCATTCCAGAAAAGGATGCAGCTGGTGAAACAAATGAAGTTGGGAGGGCCATACAGAAGCGCTGGATCCAGAAGCACCCCCAAATTCAAATGCTACTCTTGCATGTTCAGGGACACTTATGCATTTGTCTATAGGCTCAGCAAGAGCCTGTGCAATTTTGTCACCATATATCTGCAGTGCCTATCTTCCCTAACATCTTGCAGAAAAACACAGTGGGCCGGGACTGTTATCCACCAAGCAGACAAGCCAAGCTCCGAGAAAGAAAATTTGCTTTCAGTCAATGTATGGTCAATGTGTGTGCATTCTCTTGTCAGACCGGATATGTGGCGTTCTGGCATACAAAGCAAGTCTACACAGACCCAAGCCTAGTGGGCATAGCAAATGTTCCCCTTGCTTCACTAACATAAGGTTCTCCCACATTAGCATCACACTGAGAATCAGAACATGGGGCAGAAAAGGCAGATAAGGGGCAAGGCTAGGCAAATAAGCGATGAGCACCTTTTCAGAAACAGTATGGGCCATACTGTTTCTGAAAAGGTGCTCATCGCTTATTTGCCTGGCATTGGCATAAAACAGCACAGAAAGCTTCCGCTTGCTGAGTCAAAACACTGGTCTATCTACACTGCCCAGTAGCAGTCTCTTGGTTTCAGACATCTACCTAGAAATGCCAGGGACTGAGCCCGAGACCTTTCATGTGCAATTCTAGCGTGGGTGCAAGCAGCAACTTTTACAAGCAGCAGCAAAAACCTCTAAGAAATGTGTGCCCAGTGCTTTTGTACTGAGAGTCACTCCACACATTATTCTTTTCTGGCCCAGAAATGAATCTCTAGGTTTGAAAAAGGACCTGGAAACACATGAAGTTGGCACACGTGTTATTCACCCTAGGTCAGTGGTTCCCAAGCTGTGCGCCATGGTTTCTGAGTGTGCCACGGTGAAATCACTGGGGTGCCATGAGATGGCCCCAGTGGTCTCTTCTTCCCAGCTCTCCTGGGCACCACCATCTCATGCAATTATGGCTGGTTCCAAGATGGCGGCACCAAGGAGATCTGGGAAGAGGCCATTGCAAAAGAAAGGTGCCGTGACCCCAGTAAGTTTGGGAACTGCTGCCCTAGGTACATGCATGGAAAAAAAATGCTTGGTGGCTTCTACTCAGCACATGCATCCAACATGAAACACATATTGGCAACACCTTTATGCACATGACATACATTCATTATCAAGGGAGATGATAATCTATTCTAGAAACCAGAATGCACGGGGCATTTCCAAACTTTCATTAGAATTTATACACATTTGAGGCACACTGGGAAGTTCGACTAATAACAAGAAATGCATCAGGACATTTTGCCCAATGGAAACTATGGAAAATCTTCTCAAACAGAAACTTCATTAATCACCATAGATTTTGCCCACTAATGGGTCAATGCATTTTCTTTGTGGCAAGAAACTAGGAAGCCTTAGAACTGCGGCAACAAGAATTTAACTAGAAAGCACTATAGGGGACAACATTGATGAAAGGAGGGTAGATATTGAACTGCTTAAGAACATGAATCCTAACGTTCCATTGAAATAGGCACCATTAAAGTCAATAGGACTTAAGTTAGTACACATATGTTAGCTCAGTAATTTCATTAGCTCTAAGGCTGCAACCCCAGCTACACCTGGGAGTAAACTCCACAGAACAGTGCATCTTACTTCTGGGTAGATATGCAAAGGATTGTGCTGTTAGGATCTTAAGATAACAACCTATTGTAATTTTCCCATCACATCAACTTCCCTAAGGCCAAGTTTGAATCTGAACACAGACCTATATCCAGCTATCTGTAAGACCACAGAAGCTTTCAAAGGAACAGGATTTTTTGTTAAATGTACACAACAGTTATTAGCAAAGTAGGTCATAAAAATATAACGGGTCAATACCCTCTTAAAGAGGAATCTTAAGATAGGAGAAGGAATATTTTAGATACCTGTTGGGCATAAAGACTACCTTCAAGAACTATAGAAGTATTAAACCAGACTTACGATTCCACATCATTTAATGTGGATGATGGAATTAAAACAAACTGTGAATCTCTCCTTCTGCCAAGAATGAGTCATCTACTGTATAAAAAAATTAAACTAGGAAAGAACTCTCATGCAATGTGTATGTGGGCGAGCTTTTCAAAAACTTCTAATGAACCTATTTTTTCTAATGCCTACAATAGCCAGCAAAATCAATATGAGGTGATGAGGCACCAAAGAAGAATTCATGGAACCTGCTTCTCAGCAAAGCGCATTCGTTTTGTACTCTTGAAATGAACAGGAGAACAATTCCTTTGACAATCATAAAATCAATTATACATTAATGTTTAAAGTTTGTTTTTTTCTATGTGACCGCACCAATGGAAAGGAAAGCCAAGAATACAGAACACGATGGTTGCACTCCTAGGCACACTTACCTGGAAGTAAGCTCCACTGAACACTAGGCGGCTTACTACAGAGTAAAGATGGATTGGATCGTTCTGACTCACACTTGGAAAAGAAAGACTTGGGTGAGTTAATCCCTTCACGTGGGATTAGCTAAGGACATGAGTTGCCATTGTCCTTAACTCACCCTGTCGGTTTTTGAGCATGACTGAATGGTGACTACAACACCCTGATATGTTAAGGACACACAGTTTTGAAAATGATCAAGAAGGAGACACGTGGGGGATGCGTCATGAACAGAAAGCATGCCAGTGCCACAGTATCTCATTTTTGTTGTGTTAAAATCAGATTTCAGCAGGATTCATCCATATTAATGAAAAAAACACTGTCACCCCAGGTTCCAAACCAACAGATAAACTCTAGTTACTGCCCATTTCTAGAGCAAAGTGCAGACTGAGGCACATGACTTCTTTCACCAACAACATCCAGACACATGATTAGAAAAACTAACTTTACCACTTCCTCTTCAGCCTTTTGCCATCTCCCCTGCTTCAGGCAACCTCTCCACAGCCATGCAGCAGAGAGTTCAGGCATTGAAACAGGTTCTGAATGAGTCCTCACCCCAATCCAGTGGAGTCCTCCTTGTGCAGCTGTTCATTGAGGTCAATGAGACTAGCATGGAAGTAGCTAGCTTGAGAAATACACAACAGGCAGATCAATCCAGTCATGTCACCAGTCTTCAATTGTCAATAGACAATTGACAATTGTCAATATGTATAGTACTTTCTCCACACTCTGTTTTACTTCTCCTGGTGTCAGGTCAAATCAGTGCTCATAAATCATCGTGCAAGTGCTCGTACAATCATCATTTGTTGACACAGGTATCAAAACATTCAGGATTAAGTTCTTTGACGGTTCCCTTTAAATCCCTCCTATTACAATGCGAAAACTGTACCTGTATATTATGCCTCTGTCTGTACACAGCCATAACTATGTAACCTCAGAATCAGTATCCATCACCAATGCTGCTACCAATTCCCCCCAGATGTTTGGAGAATAAATACTAGCATAAACAATTTTAGGGCACTACAGCAACATAGGCTGCAACTGGATACACGCTTTCCTGGGAGGAAGCTCTAATCAACACAATGGCACTTACTTCTGCATAGACATATCTAGGCTTGCGGTGTTAATGGTACTAGTTCCAAAACTGGGGGCCAGGTTGAAGCCTTGCTCCTCTCCACCCTCCTGCCCCACCTTCCCAAAACTTGGCTAGAGTACAACTGCTGGCACAGGAGAACGCCACCTGAGTAAATGCAACACCTGCACGAATATAAGAATAAGTGGGTCATGCCAACTTGGGAGGCAAAAGCACAAGCTTCCAGTAAGCTGACGTTACATTAATTTGTGGGTCATGGCACAGCACGTATACAGTAGTTATGAATCCATGTTTGCTTGGAAATACTTTACAGGGATTTTCCAGCAGTGTATTAAATTCCACTTAATGCTTCAGCACATACGTACAGCACAGCTACATCTCTATGCCACATTTGGAAAACAATATGGCATTATTTGGAAGGAAAACACCCATCGGCATCCTCTGCTATTATCATTCTAGAAACTCTCTAAAGCTTCTATTCTGGTTATGCAGCTTGTCATGTATCAGATTATTGGAGAAACGGGGTGCTAAAAATAGCACATGCAATATTGTGTTCTTTGCACCACTTTCCGTACAGTGCCACATCAGACTCTTTTGTTCCGCAAAAGAAGTAAAGAGGGTAAGGGAGACTGTGGTTGGGTATGGGAGGCATGCATAGGATTGTACTCTGTGTGCCATAGAAATTGGGAAACTATTTCCCCCACCCAAAATATTAACTAGAGAAGTTCCAACACAAATTCATAGTCTCATTCCAATGCACAGTGCACCAGATTTCCACAAAAGCCCATGGTGGGTTGTTGCTGAGTTTTCGCATGCAAAAGCACCACAGAGACCATGTATACAATAGATATTCATGGAAAGAGGAAATTAGTCTGCATTCCTGACAACAAAACATACTGAAAAATCTATAGGGGGTAGAGGAGAATATTCACTATAAAACCATCAGTTTTAAAAATGCCGCTATGAATATGATTGTTTTTGTGTCTGTATGACAGTGCTGGGGGCACAATCCTAAACTGGAGTTAGGCAGGTACAGTTAGGCCAGCAAAGTTTGGCCAGCACAAGGGCCACCATAAAGCATATTTGGACAACTCTTGAGTCAGAGAAGCCAGCACACAGACATGTGCCATCCTCCCTGACTCAGAGAGTGGTCCAAATGAGCTTTATGGTGTCCCTTATGCCAGTCAAACTTTGCAGGCCTAACTGTACCGCCTAACTCCAGCTTCGGATTGTGCCCTGGATTGCAAAAACAGACAAGTTACAGTCAATATTTTTTTTACTGTGATACTTTCCCTTGGATTTTAAAGAGTCCCACAAATAATTAGGGAGCATTCTCATGCCCCAACTCCATTCAGCTCTGCCACGACTGCTACTCCTCTTCCTTTTTCCACTGCTACTGCTTTGTCATGACCCGAGCTGCCTGTGCTATCTTTTTTAAAGCTGGAACTCAGTCAGCAAAACCTGTATTATTATTTTTCACATGGGAAGCATAGTGCAGTACTGTGGACATTCCACATGTTGCTCGCTCTCAGCCCTAAAGAGTGGTGATGGGCTGAAAAAGTTGCATGGCAAGAAGACAGGCCAAGTGCAATTAGCCACGATGCTGTTTGCACAGGAACAACCGCTGCTTGAACCACCAAAACTGTCAAGGCAAAATGAAAAGAGGTTGCCTAAGTGTGACTAAGCAATTACCAGGATGTCACATTGATCAGCTGAACTTGAGGTGCCAAAAAAAAAAAGCAGCTTTTCCAAAACAAATTGCTTATTTGCCGTTAATTATGGTACCGGCCTCCTCGTACAGAGCTACGCATTAACAAAACACTGCTCTGTGATGCTTTTATGAGGATTTCTGTTTCAAAATCCTCTTTTCAAAACACTAATTGATTCTCTAAATGAGCTTTATTAACCGTTGATGGAAAACTGGCAACACCCTGCTTCGGGCATGTTTTGGCAACCTGCTCAAATGTCCAATTAGGTCAAAATGTCCCATCAAGAATGCTTGAGAAAGAAATGATCATTGGTCCTTTAAGCAGAAAAAAAACATGCAACTTTGAAGAGGGAAGAAAATTAAAATAGGCAAAATATACAAAATTATGGATGGGGGGG
>JAJKFI010000009.1:5068903-5122656 GCA_029204185.1 Lerista edwardsae | reverse complement strand
CATTTACCAGGGAATAAGAAGACTCAATCAATCAATCAGTAAATAAAACAGTATTTATATACTGCTTTTCAACAAAAAGTTCACAAAGCAGTTTACAGGCAAAAAAAAAAAAAAGTTTAATGGCTCCCTGTCCCAAAAGGGCCCTCAATCTAAAAAAAAAAATGCAGAACACCACCAGCAACAGCCACTAGAAAAAACACTGTGCTGGGGTGAGGGACAATTACTCTCCCCATGCTAAATATAAGAGGAACATCACTTGGAAAAGTGCCTCTTGCCCAGTTAGCCGGGAATATGGGATTTACTTCTGAGTACACATGTTTAGCATTATGGTGTAAGAAATTCAATTAGCAGAGCTGAGTAAGACTCCTCCGGAGAATTTAGAGACTTGCTGCCATTCCAGAAGGGCTGAAGGAAACCATCCTATTGGTATGATTTAAGGCAGCTATTTATTTATTTATCACATTTTTATGCCACCCTTTCTCTATGGAGCTCAAGATGGTGTATATCGTTCCTACTTCTGTCCTCACAACACCCCTGTGTGGTAGGTTACGCTGAGAGATAGTGACTGGCCTAAAATCACTAAGGAAGCTGAGCAGTGTTGTGCTGTGTCTAATCCGTGCATCAAAAATCAGGGTATAAAAAGTTTGGACCTGTATTTGTGAATGAAATAAAGTACAAGGCCACAATCAGCCTCCAGTGCTCTCTTTGGCAAAGGAAGCCCAAATCTGGGTCACGCAGTGCTCCTGGGACAGTGAGTGCCCTGCTCACGGAAGTGGGACACCAGTGTGTAAAAGCATCCAGCCCACCTAGAAATATGGCCCTTGTCCTTCTAAAGTCTAAAGGAAGTGGATAAAGGTATATTTTGGTGCATTTATCCTTCCATTGAGCTTTGCTTGCTAAAGTGATTGTCAGAAATGTGTGCTTTCATAACAGTGCTCTACTGTACAATCATATTGCTGCCATCGTTTGGGACGTGAACAATGTTGAAATGCCAAGTGTTTCCCAAATAACAGAAGCTATTTTTCCTCCTTCACCAGAGTTAAGAAGAACTCAGTGGAGGCACTGAGGCTAACTATGGGCTACCTACAAAGGGAAAAAGTGCAGGGAAAAATTTGCTCTAGTGCAGTGGTTCCCAAACTGTGGGTCACGAGGCACCTAGAGCAGCCATATTGAAAATATGGGAAGATGGGATGCTGGAAAGGGGGAGGGCTATGTGGTTGTTTTGCTTGTGTCAAGGCTGTAAATAGCCTTTTTTTCTTTCTGATTCCCTTTGCTATTGGAAAGTGTCTAAGAAAGAACCCAAAGTACAGCTGCATTCTCAGAAAACAGCAGGCTCTGGTGTAACAATGATGGCACTTCCAGCCATGACATCACTT
This sequence comes from Lerista edwardsae, assembly GCA_029204185.1. Classification (NCBI taxonomy): domain Eukaryota; kingdom Metazoa; phylum Chordata; class Lepidosauria; order Squamata; family Scincidae; genus Lerista; species Lerista edwardsae. Next base: position 5,121,280 of record JAJKFI010000009.1, on the reverse strand, counting down.
CTGGTGGGTCCCAGACAGATTGTCATTCTAACAAGTGGGTCTCAAGTGCTAAAAAGTTTGAGAACCACTGAGCTGGTGTACACCTTTGCAACCAGATCCATCACCTCCTGCCCAGGTTTCTTCCCTGCAACGCCTGGTTCCAAACTGTTGCACACCCTCATCACCCATAATCTGCCCTTCCACTTGTTTACCTGCTCTGGAGCAGGTCACTGACTGTGGGCAATGGGCCACTGCAATCCTGTATGCAGCAGAGGCTCTAAGATGTTTGCTGGTGGTCCACTGTGTGCACTGCTGTATGGCCTGATACAATGGGGAAACTGTGTTCTGAGCCTGCTAGGGATTGGGCTGTAAAAATAACAAATGGAGGGCATAATTGGTTTCAAAGCCATAGTGGGGACCAACAGGGCTGGCCTTAAGCCAATGCGAACAATGTTGGACCCCACACGTTGGGGGGCCCCGCACCGGCACAGTGAGCATTTCACCTGCTGCTGCAGCTGGGATCTCTATGAGCTATAAGTCAATGGGGCAAGCACAGCAGCTTTACCTTGGGCCCTCCCACCTGCCCCTTCCTACAAAATGGACTCCCTGGAAGCAGTTGGCAATGATGTCATCAGGTCACCACCAAATAGTCTTTCCAGGTGCCACGGTTTGCAGGCAACACCACAAAGCACTCTTCTTGGGAAGTGGGGGCTCCCGCAGGAATGCCCCACATTGGGCCCCACCACTTCTGGAGCCGGCCCTGGGGACCAAGTCTACAGCCTCCCTACCCACTACTGCAGTTCTGCCGTGTCGTGTGCCCTTGCAATTTTAAAACAAACTTACCCTATCAGCCGGCTGTGTCGCACATGTCTAGTTTGACCAGTGGCGCTGTGGCAGTGCTTTGTAGAACCATGGGCTGCCCACAGAATGCTGGAAATGGGTATTCAAGCCACTTCTACCACTCTTTAGAACATGTCCGCCTATCCACTCAAATACGCTTGGCTCTTAAAAAATCCCCTGCTATTCTGGAGCTCTGTCATGTCAATCACACAAAGTGGTCTGTGCAATTAAGATACAATGAGGTAGATGGACGTCCAGCATAGTTTCAATTGTTTGAGTATTTTAATGACTGTCCCTGGCAATTGGGGCCTCTAAGACAGAAAGCCATTGACTAATGAAAAAATACCCATGGGGTAGATTTGCACATTCACGTCAATGCTTGAGCATCTATATTTTGTGTGCACGTGGTGCTCTTCACCACTCCCACAGCTGCCCAGGCAATGGAATTAACGACATCTATTTCTGCAAAATGTCTATAGATTGCATGCTAGTGAGAAACAGCACATCTAGGTGTGCTTTTTGCTGGTAGAGTATCCATAGAGATATAACCTGAAATAACTGCAGTTAACCTTTCGTTGCATGCAATTCAAAAGGAACAACACACACACACACGTTGCAGTTTTTCAGCATAAAAGTGCTACTCCGTTTAATACGAAAGAACAAAGACCGTTATAATCAGTGATGTCATGCAGGGGGAACGCGGGGGAACTCAGTTCCACTAGTTAAAATTAGGGCTGACTCCGCCCACTTCACTCTCCCTCCTCCCCCCTCCCAATTCCTCTGCAAAGAGCTTTTCTTCTTGGTTGGCCGGCACTCAGAGGGTTAAAGGCAGTGATGTCATTCAGGGGGAACGGACCAGAACAGATCCTAATGGGCTCCGTGGCTGGTTTCGGGTTCCCGACAAGTGCCAATCAAAAGTGAATTCCTGTTCCTAAATAATTTGAATGACACCACTGGTTAAAATATTAAAGAAAAGCGAGGAAGGCATACTACATATATTCGACATAGGCCATGTCCAAATTAGACAAGTGTTGGATACATTTGAGGGATTATTGGAGTGTATTCCTGTTGTATACTTACACTGAGGTCCAAGTCTCCCTGATGCTTGAGGCAGGCTGCCACCCTTACCTAGTGATGTACCAATATCTGCTCTTCCCATTCCTTGTATAGGAAAAGAAGAGAGGGATGCAGTGGAAGAGAAAATGTAGACAAGTGTCTTTTACACTCTAGTCCACCACTCTCTTGTCCTCTACATTTCCTGTTGTTGTTGTTTTTCCATCCTTCTCTTCCTTTTCCAATCCAGGAAAAGGATTCATCCAGGAAACGAATTGCCTACCTCCTTTCCCTGCGTCTTTATATATATTGTTTTAATTACTTGTGTTTGGTTTTTGTAAACCACTTTGATCTCTTAGAAAAGTGATCTCAAACTTAAAACAACTTTAGAGTGCAATCCTATACAGCGCTGGAATGGTGAGGCCGAGGGAATTCAGTGCAGTATATGGGCGGCTGGGGCCTCCCCGGCGCAAGGGCACATTTGTGCCCTTGCATCAGGGTCGTGTGGTCTGGCAAACGGGTCTAGGATTCAGCCGTATGCCCCAATCCTGGGCCCACCCCCCTCCTGGGCCAGCACACCCACCGCCCACTCACAGCTTGCCCAGAAATGGCCTCCCCCTGCCCACTCCCTCCCTCCCTCCCGCCTTGTTTTGGCTTTGACCGATGCAGGGGCAGTGCAGCGCGGGCACACTGAGGCTGGTGCTTCCTGCAGCGCCAATCTCGGAACATTAGCGCCAATGCGGGGGTGCCGCTCGGTGCCCTGCGTCAATGCTAATGACATAGCGCTGACGTTGCCTCAGTAGTACACCTATTATAGGATGGCGCTGCCATCTTAGCTACATGGTTGGCATGCCAGTGTCTTTTTACTGTGTGTTCTTTCATCCTGATAAACAATTCTTTCTCTCTGCTGATCGCTCCGGAGATAACTCCTTAGTATGTTGACCTTTATTTGCTCAAGCAAACTGACCGCCACTTTGCAGTGCAAACTTGGGTGAAGTTTGTTTGTGGGGGAGATGCCCCCTTTATATCTCTGACTATCCCATTTGAAGACTGAAGCCAATTGTAAGGAGATTCTGTGTTTGCTCAGCTCTGAGCTATCTCATGCCGAGGGTTGACCCCTCATCTTTGTTTTATTCTCTCACCCCATTGGCAAGGGTTCTGTTTGCCTGTCCTGTTCATTGAAATGATTTAATGTTTACGTAATCTCATGCAGAATTGCACAAAACCATAAAGAATAGCACAGGGAAATGTGCTGGGAGGTGGTGATGGCATCTGGTCTAGATGCCTGTAAGAGGGGATTGGATAGATTTCTGGAAGAAAAGTCCATCGTGGGCTATAGGCTATGATGTTTTGTAACCTCCTTACATTAGTAGTAGGCTACTTCAGAGTACCAGGTGCAAGGGAGTGGCAACAGGATCCAAGCATCTTGTTGTCTCATGCCTCCCTGGGGCACCTGGTGGGGCTGCTGTGAGATACAGGAAGCTGGACTAGATGGGCCTTTGGCCTGATCCAGCAGGGCTCTTCTTATGTTCTTATGTCCTTATGTCCAAGGGAACAGAACCATTGATGTGAGCTTCTCCTCCATGTCCCCCCTCCCACAAAAAGAACAGCAAATGAGATGGAAAACAAACACACTTGCCTGGGACCCATTCAACGTTTACACCAGACAAACTAGACAAAGGTGGTCAGAGAAGAAGGGAAAGAATGACCGCAGACCAGACAAGCCAATATGTTATGCATAGGGGTGTGGTTTTTTGGTGATACTTTTTCTAACGTTTCTTGACTAAAATAGCAAATTGCACTGTTATGTGCTTTTATTTTACATTCTCAATCCAAGTTCTCATTTTTATTAATTTTAAGTGCTTTTAAAAGTGTACTAGGTAGATGATACAGGTGATATAGTGTCAGTAGATGCAGCCACAGTATCATTTCTAATGGGAAAAGCGGTCTATTTTAATTTCTGGAAAATATCTTCAACACCAAAATGCGGTGTTTTGTGTTTTTATTCAGAGATTTTAACCGCCAAAAGGTGGTTGTTAATGCCCAAAAGGCGGTTTTCAATTAAAAAACTCCCACCCCTAGTTTAACAGTAGGGATTAACCAAAATGTCCAGCTCTACATATTGTGGGATTTTATTAAAACGTTGTTTGCTTCTCTTTTTTTAGTGCTGGAATAATCATATGAATTATGATTATTATATAATAATTCCTATAATTCATATGATTGTATGAGTGAATCCTATGAAAGGTACCCGAGGGACCAATTTCATCCCACTTTCCAGTACTGATGCAGCTATAATGCAGCCAAGGGTACAAACAGTCCCTTACCTTGATGAAGTTTCCATGACTGCCTCCTCACCACAGGATGCAGTGCGCACTCCATTGGCATGGCTGCATCAATGCTGGAGGGAGGGACAGTATTTAAGAGGGGCAGTATTTGCCTCCCTGATTCAAGTGCTGGCAGGTCTTGAGCTGGTCCTGCCAGAAATGTGATGAGAAGCGTTGCTGTATGAATTCCTTGGCTGTTGGCTGTCAAAGTTGAAGTGGTCACCATATATCTTGTTCTGTATGTCCAAAAACGTTAGCTGGACGTTAGCATTCACTACCAAATCCTCCCAAACAAGACTGCATTGTAGAATACAATCCTACTCTTTGTTAGTTCTGTCAAACGAGTCACATTTCTCAGGACTTAAACATTAGCAGGATTAAGAACCACAGTCTCTAAATACACAAACTTTTTAAATAAACAGCTTTCCTATGTGGGGCACATACTTCCTCTATTCCGCCAATATCCTTATAGGATTTGAAACGGTCTGAAATCTAACTTGACAAGGACAGTAATTATTGCAAAGCCTACTCTGTTACGGATGTATGATTTTTAAATGAGGATTTCAATTTATAATTAATACTGACCTGCGTCTTGCAGTAAGGATTCTTTTCTGGAATAATTATGAATCTTTCTGTGTGTGTTCAGGTATATGACTGCTATATCTAGTTGTGAAGAGCTCTTGCTACAAGGGCAGAAAGCAGAAGACAAAGATAACATAAAATGAACTGGCTTTTATTGTTTTGTGCAGCCAGATGCAATGTTTATCCATCAAGGTCACAACTAATGTACGGCATTTTCCAAATGCGTGTGTTCATTTGTGTTTAAAATGCATGGCTATTACGGGTGACCATTTGTTATATTGTAGGAACCAAAAATGCACTAACCGTTTCTGATGACATAACAATAACTTGCAAGGTTAACCCAGAAATAAAAATGGTAAATTCCAGTAATTAAGAACTAACGGCCCAATCCTAAAAAGGCCTTATGTTGCCAGAACTAGCGTTCCAGCATTGTAAGGCCCTATATGGCTGGCACCAAGCATCACTCTTCACCCCTGCGCAGTCTTCTAGTGGCTGTTGCTGGCGGTCTGCCTTTTTTTTTTTTAGATTGTGAGCCCTTTTGGGACAGGGAGCCATTTAACTTTATTATTACTATTTGCCTGTAAACTGCTTTGTGAACTTCGTGTTGAAAAGCGGTATATAAGTACCTGTTGATTGATTGATTGATTGATTGATTGATTGATTGATTGATTGATTCAGCACAGCCTAGCTGGGAGGAAGCATTTGCAAGGCATTCTGGAACGATGCTGAAGAGCAAGGAACCTCTACACAACCCAGAAGTGGGTCTTTCAAGCCAAAAATTAGTCCTAGAGGCTGGGAAACTGAATGGTTTGGCTGCACAAGGTAGGAAACCTGATTTTGGCACTCTTTAATAAAACATGTTAATTGTGGACCTTGGGATCCATAGATGTTTGTAGCTGTGGGAGGTTCCAGAACTGTGGAACACTGTGGATACTGAGGTCCCGCATGTATGTATCTTGCGTTGCATATACAACACATCCAAGTAGAGAACAGATGGGGTTGTCTGCTGCCAGAGGCAACTGGTGGGCTACTGTGAACTACAGGAGTCTTGGCCTGATCCAGCAGGGCTCTTCTTGTATGATCGTGGCAGTCTTGGCATATTAATGCTGATGCACTTTACTGGACCAATTCTGTGTTCACACTCTGGTGAAGTGCCACAGTTATATCCCTGTAGCAGTCATTCCCCTCTGGACTTCTGCTCCTCTGCCAGTACTCAATAGACTGGGACACCGTCTGTGTATTGTATTAAATTCACCATTTGATATGTTTGATCTTTTGCAGTGTTTGCAACTCAAAGTTGCTGGAGGCCCCGGGGTGCAACCCTGCACTGAACTCCCAAGCATAACTGCAATGGGTGTTGGTCAGCACCTCTTCCCTCCTTGTTAACTTCTGGCAGCTGATTGGTCCTGGGGAGGTTCAGGGCGGTCAGCGACTCCTCCCTCCCCCATAGAGATGACCAGAGATGCACAAAAACGGTGACAATGAAATAAAAACATATGACCGCTTTGTGCACTTCTCATTTTTGTAAAAAAACAAGAAAGCCCCCAAATCTGCAGTAAAATAAAACCACTTTATTTATTATTTAACCAGAGGGTGCATGGGTAATGGCTGTGGCTGCATCTGCAGAAACTATACCACCTATGATGTCAATTTTAAATAAAAAAATACTCAACACAATTTTCTGTATTTCTACCTTTGGAAAACTCTAACATCTGTGAAAAAATAAAACCAGGTTCTCCCACCTCTAGATTCGACTGCCCAGCCCAGCTGCCCCCTGATGCAGTGGTGGGATTCAGGGGGTTCGCCCAGGTTCTATAGAACCGGTTGTTAAATGGCCGGGCCCCGCCAACTCGCGTACCTCGGCTGGCTTCGGGGTTTTTTTTGGCTCTAGCTATGACATCATAGAACCGATTGTTAATTTATTTGAATTGCACCACTGCCCTGATGCCATCCCCACAAGCTTCTTTTTCACAATAGAATCACACTGCATGATAATAACTTTTAAGCATGAGTGATGAATAATCTAATATCCATTCCCCTGTTTTTATTACCAGCCAAATTATGTTCATGTCTTCTCCACTACTTTCTCAGTTAATCTTCATTGAAGTTCTTCCTTCGGGCCATTTGTTCTACATTCCAGTGGTTTGAGGAGCTTGTATAGCTGTTGGCAAAATGACATACCCTGCTCTATCCTCCATCCGTTCAGCCAAATCCCTCCAGAAGATATTCTGGCGATTCGGTACAGCTGTCATCTTTCGCAAAATGTTTTGTTACAGTCGAAAATTACAGGCAGAAATTAGTGCCCTACAAATACAAAAGGATAACAAAGCATTAGTCATTGCCATTATTTGTTTAGTTCTGGTGAGTGCCTTTTTAAACCCTATTTTTACTTTTCAGGATAAACTGCAGCTGATTAAGATAAACATATACGGTTCCATTCATTTGAAATTGTGAATGCAACATTGATATCCATTGGACGTTTGAGAATATTTACTTGTGTAAGTTTGCACTCCTACCTTGTCCCTTTCCTTTCCTTTTAATCCTTTCACATACAATGTGGGATGAAGCAAATTACTAAATAAAGTTTAACAATAATTAAATCCCCTTCAGAGAATCATGTCAGTGTAGAGCCACGTTTTGAACTTCGATTTGGATGAGAGAGTTCTTTTCTTTGATGCCCAAATCTTCAACTTTCCAGCACTGACACAGCTGTGCCAATGGGGCATGTTCTGCATCCTGCAGTGGAATAATAGTCACAGAAGCCTCCTAGGAGCTGCAGTGCCCTTACTCCAGTGCTGGAAAGTTGCTAAGGATTGCGCCTGAGTGACCTTAGGCATGGGATGCTGATTCAGGATCAAAACCCGTTTTTCTCTATATGCAAGTTGACCAGTTAATTAAAAATTATACTAAAAATGGCCCTAAGTAATTGATTTGTTATTGTTTTACTGTTAAAGTTCAAAGACGCACCTCTTCAAAACTAGAGTTTTTCTAACTGTATTGCCATGACATCATATACAAAACAAAGGCAATTGCTCCCCCTATGGCTGAGCAGGTTTTCAGGGTGATGGGGCATTGGGGCTTAACAAAATGGGCTTCAGAGGTCAAAGCCACTGTAATTTGGCCCATTCGTAATCCACCCCCATGAAACGTTGGGTATTTTTTTATGCCATGAACTTGCCTTCCTGAGTCAGTGCAACTGAAAACTTTCAGTGAAACATTAACCCCTCTAGTTACCTGTTGAAGGTAATGGTGTCAAAATGCATCTCCAGGCCACTCCCATCCTCAGCACTAATGTGCAAAAATACACCTTTGGCTATTCCCAAAGCAAGGTTCACCCATTTTCATTTGGGGTTCTGCTCTGTGTATTAACATTTTTGCAGCATAACATTTGCAGAGCTAATTAATTTATTGACTCTAATCAATATTTAAGGTGATAAGCAGAGGCTGAAGAATCTTGTGTCCTTTAGAGTGCAGTCCTAACCTGGCACAGATAGGCCAGCAGTTTGGCCGGCACAAGGGCCTCTGTAAAGCATGTTTGGACCACTTTTGAAGTCAGGGAGGATGATGCACGTCTGTGTGCTAGCATCTCTGACTCAGAGAGGAATCCAAATATGCTTTATGGTGCAAACTTTGCTGGTCTAACAGCACCAGAGTTAGGATTGTGCTCTTAATCAGATCACAGGCCAGGCCAGAGTCAAAAGAGGCGCTAATGGTGCAATACAGCTGCTAGCTGTGTATGTGTGTGGGGGAAATGATTGGGTTTTTTGTTTTGTTTTTAAGAATCTTGTCTCTGCTACCTTATGGGTGATTCAGAGGCTTATTAGCTGAGCACAGCTCAGCTACCTCTCTGCAAATTTCTTGCAGAGAGGTGGGCCCACAAGCTGGATCTAAAAACGACGGATTTTAACAGTTTGCTTGCCGTAGTCAAATTAAAACGCAGGTCTGTGGAACAACAACTCTGTTGCTCAAGTTTGCAGTACTGAAATTTTCTTTCTGGGGTTGTTTCTGCTGAATAGCAATGCCATGGCAGTTCCATGCTGAAGGACGCTGAGCTACTGCTACATGCCTGGCTGTGCCAAGCTTAGAGTTAAGGTGAGACCAACATGAAATTTAAAAGTGCTCATAATGGGACTTCTCTGTAGTGTTACTACCGTGGGGCTGGGGGCAATTGCTCCCCCTATGGCTGAGCAGGTTTTCAGGGTGATGGGGCATTGGGGCTTAACAAAATGGGCCCTCCTGCTCACCTTGGTCTCAGTACAGCACAAAATGCAGTTTTTTCCAGGACGGTGCGTGGGCAAGGGAGGGTGGGATGTGATGTGGGATGGCATTGTAGTAAACATCAAGGGCAAACTTGGTGGACTGCCCCCCCAGTACACCTCTCTGACCCCCCAAGAAACTGAGCCCTGCCATGAAAAGCAGAGCATGCAGCTTGGACAAACACAAAACCACAGTGTGTGCCAAACTGGCTAAAAAGCCCAGGCAGCTGGGTCAGGAAGGTTCTGTCTCTGGGTCAAGAAAAAAAAAACCTCTGATCAGCTGGATGAAAAACTTAAGAGTTTCTAAAAGGGGACCACACAGTTTAGTCCAAAAGCATAAATATAAGCACAGAGGAAGAAGGATTTTTGGAACATGGGGGGGGGGGAGTGTTAAAATGTTGCAGAGAAGGTTTAAGGACTGTACCTGCCTTTATCTTCTGCACCTATTGTCAATCTTATCACCACTACTGTACACCAGGATTTGATAAGGGCTATTCAGATGCAGACTCCCTTCCTGCCACCTTAGAATGGCCTTTGTCAAGATGATTGGGTCAGGAGGAAGGTGGAGAGGGGAGGATTCCACCTCTTAAGGTTTGCATCTTCCTGTGTAAGCACTTACCACACTGATAACCAACTGTCAAATATATCAAGCAATCAAATGTGTCAAGCACTTGGTGGCTAAATTTGTAAATAGTCTTCTGGTTTAAATGTCTCCTTTCTACTTTTGTGTAAATACCTCCTTCCTGCTTAAATGTGCCAAACCTATTATCTTGTCTTAATATTGGTATCATTGTTACTGTTAAATGTACCCGTGTTTGCATCTGACTACTCTTTGTAATCACCCCTCCTTCCTGACCCTTGGTTGGGGTCACACTGGAGGGGAGCAGCAGCAGCAGAAGACCACCAATCAAATGTCCCACATCATCAAGGTTGCCAATAGCAGATTGCCAATTTATCAAAAGTATTTCATTCATTGTTGCCTTGTTTACATTTGCATGTTCAACTGTATAACTGATCAAATCTAAATGTACACATTACACAAGTCAGTCCTTCGAGACTGTGCATTTTGCTGCTTGTGTCACTTTATTAATAAAGTTTCTCTTAGACCATCTTTACCATCAAAATCCAGCGCTGGTCTCTGTCATCTTAGGTTTTTGACGTCGTTTTAGCCTTCTTTCAGCTAGGAATTTTCCATGAGGTTTTTCTCTCCAAGTTGAATGCCGAGTGGGAACTCTCAGCTGGGAACTCTTGAGGTCATCCATAAGGACCCTGACAACAGCATCATCACATCACCAGCCCTGGGTTCCCCACCCACTCCCAGCTATGCTACTGAGATGTCCAACAGCTGTGCAAATGCAACACTAGTGCAGACCTATGGGGGAAGGAGCATAGCTGTCACAGCTTGAGTCCCCTAATAAACACACTAACAGATGACAAATAGGTTTCTCATTATGTCTTCACTGAGAAGCAATGGGCTTCCAGGCAGCGGTATTATGCTGCCGGAACGCTGGGCGGGACCTCCAGGTGAAAGACAGCCCGCCCGTTGCGTTCTGGAGCGTTACGCTGTTTGCATAACGTACGCAAGTGGCGTAATTGGTTATGCAAACGGCGTAATGCTCCGGAACACGACAGGCGGGCTGTCGATCACCCAGATGTCCCGCCCAGTGTTCCGGCAGCATAACACTGCTGCTTCCTGGGCTAGATTCCCCCTTTATTTTTTTCAAAAAAAATATGTACTTGTGTAATATATAGACTGGTCTCTACTGAATAACAAACTGCAAACATGGAAATTAAAAGAAACTAAGGGACGTGGTGGCACTGCGGGTTAAACCGCTGTTGCTGAACTTGCTGACTGGAAGGTTGGCAGTTTGAAACCACGCAACAGAGTGAGCTCCCGTTGCTTGTCCCAGCTCCTGCCAACCTTGCAGTTTGAAAGCAGCTAAAAATGTGAGTAGATTAATAGGGACCACTTCGGTGGGAAGGTAATGGCATTCCGTGCACCTTGGCATATAGTCATGCCAGCCACATGACCATGGAAACTTGTCCTCAGGACAAACACCGGCTGTTCGGCTTAGAAACGGAGATGAGTATCACCCCCTACAGTTGGTCATGACTAGACCATTTGGTAGTGGGGAAACCTTTACCTTTATCCACACACACAAAACAGATTTCCTGAATTTGTACCAGATATGCCATGGCCTCTGGTTTGTCAATAGTTTGTATCAGATAATTCATTGCTATAGAAAGTGAAGAAGAAGGCATTGCTGCAGGTGAAATGAAATATGGTTCCATCAATACCACAGAAGTATGTCCTGTTAGCCTAACCATTTGTAAATCATTGTTCTACACACAGGTAATGTGTGTATAACAAACTTACAGAAATTGCCTTGGTTTTCTGAGACTCAATGATGCTACTTACTGATGAATTATTTTCTCCACAAAAAATATGCCCCAAACCTTTGATAATTATTGGTCTCTGGGGGTAGATAACACTATTTTTAATGCCAATAAAGGTTTCTTGAATTGATAACACTATTTCTGGCTACTGTGTGGGCTACTATCAGCGCACAGGTAATCGGGTCTCTTCAGCCTACCGGAATTGTGTGGTCATCAAAGAATGTGGGTGATATCATGATCAGGTCATTAAGGAGATAACAGCCTATAATCCAATTAACTTTAGCCTTGATGAGCCTCCAAAATGCTGTGACCTTATCCCATTCCAACCACAGACAGAAACAAATTTCCCTTACGATCACATCCCTTCTAGCATTTATCTACACTCTTCTACAAAGCATTATTAAAGCGGCAATCTTATGCACACTTACCTGGAAGTAAGTCCTACTGAACTAATTGGAACTTACTTCTGAGTAGGTATGGCTTAGGAACAAAAGAAACTATCTGCCCCCATTGTATTCCACACTATTGTCAGTGGTGCAGCTGTGATGATGGAGGGGGCAACTAGAAGGTCAACCAGAGGTAAGTAAAAACAAACAAACCCCAAAACCTTTTATTTTTCTCTGGGTAGGCCTTTTGGCTCAGATCATCTGGGGGGGCCCTTTTGACTGTGCCGCCACCAGGAGAGGTCAGAGGGATGGCGGCCAGGAAGAGGGCCTTCTCGGTGGTGGCCCCCCAACTTTGGAATATCCTCCCCTTAGAATTAAGAACTGCTGCCTCTTTGGAAACATTCCAGCAGGGGCGGAAGACCTTTTTATTTTGAAAAGCTTTTAATTGTTGACAGGCTGGCTGGTTTTTGATATTCTTGCTCATATTTTATGATCCATGGGGCTTACTGTTGTTTTTTAAATTTTAATTGTTTTAATGTAGTTTTTAAATTATTGTTTTTAATGTAAAATTATAATTTTTATTGTATTTTATTTCGATTGTTGTAAGCCGCCTTGTGTGCCTATGGGCAGAAAGGCGGGGTATAAATTTAATATATAATAATAATAATAATAATAATAATAATAGGCAGGGGTAGTTTTTTTTTGTTGTTGTTGAAAACTGCTTTTTGGCAATTAAAATATCTGAATAAAACACAAAACACTGCATTTTGGTATTTAAGATTTTTTTTCCAGAAATTAAAATAGACAACTTTTCCAATTAGAAATAATACTGTGGCTGCACCTGCTGACACTACTGTATATCACCTGTATCATCTACCTAGGACACTTTTAAAGCATCTAAAATTTAAAAAAATGAAAACTTGGAATGAGAATGTAGAATAAAAACACATAGCACCCCAATTTGCTATTTTAATCAAGACATTTTGGAAAATGTCACCAAAACCCACACCCCTCCCTAGAGGTCTTGTCATACTCATGCCAGCAAAGTCCAAGAAGGGAAAGGGGACGGAGCGGGCTGAAAAATTGGGGAAATGATCCAGCATGCATCTTTGCCACTGAAATCCACCCCCTCCAGCCCTCTCTCTGCCTCCTTCCTGCCCCAGATTTCCCCTGAACCTGTCCACTGGCAGGGCTGGTGGGACCTCCTGGAGCTGCTGGCAGGCTGCCACTCCTCTGGCCATTTGCAGCCTGGAAATGTGCAATGGCATCCTGACTTTCATGCTGCCCCAAAGGGCCAGAATGCAAATTCTAGCAATAACTTAAACTGAATGAGACCATTCATCTATCCAGGTAGTATTGCTTACTCCGACTGGCCGTAGCTCTCCAGGATTTCAGAGAGGGATCTTTTCCAGCTCTACATAGAGAACCTGGGGTCTTTGGGGTGCAAACCAAGTGCTCTGCAGCCCCATCCACATGCATAGGATTCCACTGTTGGTCCACAATATGTCATAAATCACTTTCTCACTTTCTCAAATAACATATACTGCCCCAGGTTAAAACATTCATTTAAATGATAGAAAACTTTCCCACTGGACTTCTGAAATTTCTTTTGCTTTATGTTCCAAGTAAAGATAATCCTGAAAGCCTGCCCTTTGAGTACCATACATCCTCATGGAAAAGTGATTCACACTGTCTTAGGGCTTTGCCCATCTGCTGTAATATGTAGTTCTAGAATGTAAGTAGTAATGGCACTGCTGAAACCATGAGATTTCCCCCTGATCCAGTTCCCCCTGATCCAGTTCCTGTTTTATTAAGCTTCACCCATCAGTCAAGATCCAATTCCTCCCTCTCTTGTTCCACCACTGTCAGAATTACAATGCAAGCCTAATCATGTCTACTCAGAAGTACCCAGTGGTGGGATTCAAATAAATTATCAACTGGTTCTATGTCCTTCAGGGCAGCCTTCAGGGCGGTCACTGCCTTTCTTCCCTCTCCCAACCTAAAATTAGCAACCGGTTCTGCAGAATAGGTGAGAATTGGCTGAATCCCACCACTGGAAGTACCCCACACTGAGTTCAGTAGGATTTACTCTGATAAGAATGCATAGCATTGCAGCCTTATATGGCAGATTGCAATGTGCTTTTGTTAAGAGAATTGATTCAGGGCGCAATCCTAGACGGAGTTAGGCTGGCATAAGCTAAGCCAGCAAAGTTTGGCCAGCACAAGGGGCACCATAAAGTATGTTTGGACCACTCTCAAAGTCAGAGAGGCCAGCACACAGATGTGAGCCATCCTCCCTGACTCCGAGAGTAGTCCAAAAACGCTTTATGGTAGCCCTTGTGCTGGCCAAACTTTGCTAGCTTAGCTTTTGCCAGCCTAACTCCAGTTTAGGATTGCACTCTGAGTATAATTAAAATCAACACTGATCTAGGCAACATTTTACATAAAGACTACCATGTGGTAGGTAGGTAGAGGGAAACAAAGGAGGAGTATGTTGGGAATATTTGAGGAATGAGTGGATTTCAAGTGCATGCGGAAAATAAGATAATCACTTTTAAAGGTTTGCTGAAATGTCATGCTCCCCTCAAAAAGTACATTTACAGTCTATGGGAAAATAGTCCCAAAACCTTAGCAGGTGCAGTTGTACCTTTGTGCCCAGTTACTGCTCTACTTTTCCAGCTTAATAAAAATCACAACTTTCTGCCAACAGCAACAAAAAGGTTGCTTTTCAAGGCTTCTGAGTGGTTAGTTTTTTAGACTTTGGTCCTGGTTCGTGAAGCTTCCTAGATTCTTTCTAGCAAGTTTTAATCCTGAAAAGCTTACCTGGCTTAGATCATAAACGGAGAGCTTAGCTATTAAACTGAAAGCATCAATAATGAACCAATTAAAGCATTGCCAGAAGATGCTGTTGCTTTTGCTTCGACAGACTCGCATAACTGTAGCTCTGGAATGCATCCCCAGACTCGGTGGCAATGCTGGAGGAACTTTTCACCTACTATCTTCAAATACAGAGAAAAGGAATGTTGAAACTCTGAAACTGCTGAAACTCTACAGCAGTGGTTCCCAAATGTTTTAGCACTGGGACCCACTTTTTAGAACAACAGTCTGTCCAGGACCCACCAGAACTGATGTCATGGCCAGAAGTCATTGTGACACCAGAGCCTGCTGCTTTCCTGAGAATGCAGTAATAAGTTGGGTTACTTCCCAGTCATGTTCCAATAGTAAAGTGAATCAGAAAGAAAAAAAGCCTATTTACAACCTTGATCCAAGCAAAACAACCACACAGCCTTCCCACTTTCCAGCATCCCATCTTCCCATATTTTCAATATGGCTTTAGGTGCTCCTATGGCACTAGGTGCTTTCTGACCCACCTGAAATTGGCTCACAACCCACTGGTGGGTCCTCCTGACCCCCGACCCACTGCTCTACAGCAAGCAAATGGTTTAATATTACTGGCACATCTCCTATAAAAAGAAAATCGACTGATTACCCAGATGAAGCCTGGTCCATTTTTTTCTGTATCTCCACTGTACCTCTGGCAGTTATTTGTTTTTTGTTTTTCACATTATAATACTGTCTTTCCTCCAAGAAACTTAGGGTGGTATACATGGTACTTCTTCCTTTTGTCCTCACAACAACTCTGTGAGGTAGGCAAGGCTGAGAGACAGTGAGGGGCAGAAGATTTAGTTGAGAGGGTTAATGCCTCCGTTTGCCTGAAGATAAGAGCTGAAGTTCTGAAGGTCACCAGTTCGAGACTACCGGAAGTCTCTGTGAGCGGCAGACCTGTAAATTGCGACTGATTAACAGCTGAGCTGTCTCCGGCTGCCTTGTGAGAGGGGGAGTTGTGCCAAGACAGCCGCTTCTCTGGTGGGAGCAGGGAGCAAGAAGACAAACGGGTGGCCAGAAAGAAGGACTAAATCCAGAAAGATCCATCTGTATGTGTGTAGTTCTTGCAAGATAGAACATTTCTGTAAAAATCTTTGGGTTTCTGAATAAAGTCTGCCTATGTAAACCGCCTTGAGTTATAGTCATTAGAGAAATCTGCTGACCTAAGAAAGGCAGTATATAAATACAAGTATTATTATTATTATTATTATTATTATTATTATTGGCCCAAAGTCATTCAGGAAGCTGAGCAGGGATTTGAACCTGACTCTTTCAGGTCTACTGACAAACCGTGGCTACGCCATCCAGGATCTCTTCCATAGACTATGCCTCTCATCAGTTTTTCTCCAAATAGGATTTTCAACACGCCTTACCTTAATCTGCATAAAATAGAATAAAATACCATTGTATTAATGGTAGTTTTGTGAATTTGGGGTATTTCTCATAGCAAAGCAATAGACGATTAGGCTTTATCCTAGTGTGATAAATTCTTTTACCACATGAGGGCAGCTTAAAGCCATTTCTTTCACTTTTGCAGGTAGAGAGAGCGTTACTTTGAAAATAGACATATAGTTGTACTACGCTAAAGGGTATACTTCACTAAGGATGCAATCCAATGCACCCTTCCCTGGGAGTAAGTGCCATTGAACTCAATGGGACGTACTCCTGGGTAAACACACACAGGATTGTGCTGTGAGAGAATGTGGCAAATCAGCTCCACTGCCAGGATCAATTCAGTTACCAAGAAACACTCCACATTCTGCACTTTGTGGCAAAGGAAGAAAAACAGCCTTTGTGATTATAAGCGGGCGCAGTTATTGCTGCAATGCTATCTGAAACACGAGAAGGTGCCAAAGTTGCACGATGTCTCCGTTGCAGATCACCACACTTTCCACTGACTTTCCACCACAATTTTGTTTCTAAAACAGAAACCAAGTGACCCATAGCCCAATCCTATGCTGGGCATGCAGTGCCATGGAGGTAGTCTCTGCCGTGTCATGGTCCCAAATGGGCTTAGTCAAATCAGTGCCAGGTCTTTGGCTGGTATAAATCTGAGTGGGTCCAGGGGGGCATGCCAAGGCTGGGCTTGGGGCATAAGCTATTGGTTGAGTTGCTACCACCAATATCCATTTTTGAGGGTTGCTACCACCAATATCCAATACTGAGGGTATCCCAGCCTACCCTCAATACATTCCTGGCAGACCTCGTCCCCCCCCCCCCGGAATACCCCTTCCACTGACTTACTTGCTCTGGTGGGGGCTGGATGCTCCATTAGCATGTGCCTGGGGCTGCCAGCCATCATTGCGAGCCTTAGATAGAATTGGCAAGACTGAGAGCCCAATCCTGAATTGCTTAACTGCCATGGGTGCAGCGATAGCCAAAAGGCTACCACTGCATCCAGTGGCAGCCAGGCAGCCTCTGGGATCTCCCCAAGATAAGGGGATGTTAGTCCTCTTTTCCAGGGGAAAGCCCCGCCGCCTGCAATAGAGCTACTCAGCTCCACACTGGCTATTTTGCCAACAGTGAATTGAGCAGCCCCGTGTTGGGCTGCCTGAGCTTCCTTCAGGTATATGATCCGGTGGTGGAAGCCACCATCGGGTTCTATCCCCTCACAGCTACTTCAGAATGCCAGAAGCAGGGGAGTGGCAATGAGAGGCAGACATCATGTTGTCTTGTGTGGTGCCTGAGGCAGCTGGTGGGCCACTGTGAGGTATAGGAAGCTGGACTAGATGGGCCCTTAGCCTGATCCAGTGGGGCTCTTCTTATGTTCTCCCCTCCCAGTTCCTTCCCTCTCCCCGCCTCCCCCCGCCCCCAACAGGCTTACCAGCAGCCGGCACTGCTGGACCACCAGCCAGCCACTTTTATTAGGACCTGGAATTGAATGGGTGCTGCCCCAACATGAGCGTGTCCTGCAGTGGTGTCATCTAAATGATTTAAGAACAGGTACTCACTTTTGATTGGCACGTGTCGGGACCCGCCCACCAGAAGTGACGTCATAAGCCAGAAGTGAGGTCGTGGCAGGAAGTGACATGAAAAAAGCCCTTTTTGAGGCCTCAGACAATTTTAAACTGACCCAACAGTTGCAACAGTATTCCACAGCACCCCCAGAACATGTTAAGGAGGCCTGGCATCATGTTAAAGTGACCCAACAGTTCCAAAACCCCAGAGCAGCTCATTTTTCAGTGGCAAGGCAAGACAAGGCTCCGCTCGCTGCCTGCCTGCCTGGCTCTGAGAACGTGCAGGCAACTCAAAGGTGCAGGAAATTCAAACGTTGCAGGGGGCGGAGTCGACGAGTGGGCGGGCGAATGGGCAGGGCCAGCCATAATCCTAGAAACCAGTACTCGCGTACCCCCTGCATGACATTACTGGTGTCCTGGATGTGCTTTACAGCATGTTTGTGACGTTTTCACCGGATAAGGGCCTTCTGGATCAGACCCTCAGATAGAACTGGGCCATAATTCAACCCCAAAATATTTGTCCATCATCAGAGAAGCTCTTTTGTCTTTGCCTTTATTTTATTTTAGTTTATTTTGCCATCCAGAGAAAGGAAATAATGGAAGCGATAGTTTGCCAACCGAAAGGATGAGAGAGTCGTATTTCAGAGTGAGCACATTTGATTCAAAGCCGTTTCCTTTTCTTCTCCTACACTGCCATCTGGTGTGGTGAACTCAAATGCCAGAAGTAGGCAAAATTACCTGAAATTTTCTCCCCAGGTCTATTCAAGTGAAGCTGGAACCTTAGTGAAGCTGGTTGCACAAAGATTATTATATGTATCATTTCCTTCCTTGTTGCCCCCGCTTCTTCAACAGCATCACAGTTAGATATGGTGCAGCTTCCAAGCAACAGGACTGAGGAAGATCCAACCTCAGGACTAGAAAGTTAGCAATCTGTTCCCTAGAGTACACACAGATCGATCCTAAACCTAGAGTGCAATCCTAACCCAGAGTTAGGCCGCCACAGTTAGGCCAGCAAAGTTTGGCTGGCGCAAAGGACACCGTAAAGTATGTTTGGACCACTCTTGGCATCGGAGAGGCCAGCACACAGACCTGTGCCATCCTCCCTGACTCCAAAACTGATCCAAAGGTGCTTAACGGTGGCCCTAATTGCTCCAGCTTAATTCCAGGTTAGATTGCACCCTTACAGTCCAATCCTAACAACTTTCCAGCACCGGTGCAACAGCAATGCAGCCCCAAGGTAAGGGGCCAAATGTTCCCTTACCTTAAGGAGCCCTCTGTGACTGCACCTCCACCATGGAATGAAGGGCATGCCATGTTGGCACAGCTCCATTGGCACTGGAAAGTTAGTTTGGATTGGGTTGAAACATATAGTAGCACACTTCAATGTAAGATCTACTTTAACTGGTGATACAGCTAAGAAATATATCGGCATCATCCTTTTATTATTAATTGTTCATCTTCCCATAGAAACAGCAGTATGATTTTACTTCGATTCCAATCTGGAGAAATTCTCTGACCGCCAACATTTACCCTGATCTAACTGGTTTCTCTGAACTGATCAAGCCACAAACTGTAGTCAGGTCAGGGAAAGTGTACTACGTTAAATTCATTTCCCAGCTATACGATGATTGAATTCCATAATGGGTATTCAGAATGAGTCCAGCGTGAGTCAAACTGCAGACCTTTTAAAAAAAATGTTGTTTGACCAGCAAAATGACCATGAGAGATTTACACACAGCTCAAACAGAGTCCACTATATTCACTAGCCCAGGTCAATTCCAGATTACAAAGACACAATGCAGTTCTCTGTTGCATTCTAGCTACCCAAGAACCCATCCAAGTTCCCAGCTTTTGTTGAAATTTCCAAACCCTGGGATTTTATGGATCAGGGATTTCAAATCAGCTTGAAATCAGGGCTCTCAAACCAATTTGATCTGGGCCAAGTCAAACAGACTGAAACTACTCTGACATGCTAATGGTACATTGCATTTAATTCTATAACATGGTTGTGTGGTTTTTTTTCCTGGTATTCAATTAACTGATTGTTCTGCCAAATTCCCTGCTGGGTCTCCCCAAGGGCCCCAATGCCCACACTAGGCTAACTAGTTTCCCCTCCAGAGCAGCCTCAGAGATAGGCAAGAGGCAGGGGGTTCAGTCAGTCAGTCTCTTCCAGCAGCTTTGCTTGGGATCACAGGCTGGCCAGCCTCCTCCAGACTGCCCTCATCACTGGCTTAGCTCCAAACTACCCATAGTCTAAAACCACCAAACCCCACCACCAAACCTCTGAGGTCAGCTTGCCCAAGCCATAACTGCCTCCTCCACTTGGTAGCTCCAGGGGTGTGGCAGACATACAACAATTCTTAATGGTCCCCAAACAACCTTACCTTAGCCAGTTCCTCAGTCCTGCAGGCAGCAGTCCATCCATCCATCCAGCACCTTCCCAGGTCACTCTCCTACAGCTCCTGCCTCCAACTTTATATTGATGCCAGCCAATCAGTGGGCAGGCTTTAATTCATCAGCCACACCCATCTGCACCTGTGCTAACCTCTCTTCAGAGCCAGAGCCCTTATCAGCCTGCAGCTGTGTTCCTGCTGCAGGAGTTCTGGGATTAACCCCATAATCCCTGGTTTACCTGGAACAAGAGGCCATTGCTGATACCATTGCCTATCTCCTCGGGGTATCTCCTGCCTTTTCCAGTACACTGATCTGGTATCAAATAACATTTCAGATTTTCTGAAAAGACCCAGTCATTTGCCAAATTAAGCTTTTACTCTGCACTGAAGTGTTCCAAAAACCTTCACATGAGTAATTAGTAGTTTATTATGTGGGCTGTCTCCAAGCAGCAAATAATGCCATTTTGGATATTATCTGTATACTCATTCCTGCTTCATAGAAAAAGCTACCCAGAACAACAATGAATAACAAGGCTGTAACAGACTTCAAGAATGGGCTGAATCTTATGAATATAAGGGCAAGCATGCAACATTTAATAGGATAAATTGATTGTATTGGCACAGCCTCATCAGTTCTTCGAATTCTAGAAGGACAAAGAGTTATCCCCAGAATCAGCCTCAGAACGCAATCCTAACCTGGAGTTAGGCTGGCAAAGTTTGGCCGGCACAGGGGACACCATAAAGTATGTTTGGACAGACGTGTGCCATCCTCCCTGACTCAGAGAGTAGTCCACATGTGCTTTACGGTGGCCCTTGTACCAGTCAAACTTTGCTGGCCTAACTGTGACAGGATTGTACTGTCAAAGCACAGGCAGACCATAAGAACAGGGATCCTATTAGCTCTGCTGTGCAAGCTCATTCAAGGTCCAATGACATGAATGCTGCCCGTTGCAGCTATTGGTCGAAGAGGCATTCCTTGCCCGGTTCCACCCTATGCATAAGGCAGATAAGATGTTCTGGCACCTCATTGGTGGCTGAGAATCATTGCTGGGAGCAGCTTGGCATGGAGCTTGAACTCTGAGCTCTTCCCACCCATTCAGGAGCTGGCAGACCCAATTTGCCTGCATTAGTATGCAATCTGAGGCTAGCTGGTTGCTGTTAGGAGCTGGATAGGGATTTTTTGTTCTGCATCTGATTAGCCATAGGCTTGGAGTTTGGGTTTTTTATTTTTTTGCCTACCCTGGACTGTCTTAGAAAATGGGTTTCCCTACCACCACTAATGTGCTGCCCTGCCTATCTGTGTTGGGGAAATATGACATTTCATGTTGGCTACAGTGAGAGGCTGTTAACTGCTCAGCCATTACAAGAAATTATGTTAACACTAATTATGTTCACAATTATGTTAACACTAATACTTGACACGTTTGCCTAGAGATTTTAGACTTCGGTGGATAATGCAGAGGTGTAACCTGCTTTATCCTTGGCCAACCTGTATGATCAAAACCAGACCACAAAGAATTAAAACAAAGGTCCACTAGACTCATGGAAATGAACCAAGAGATTTTGGCACTATCTGGATGCACACAGTGGCTTCTTTTTGTGACGTTAGTACAGGCATGCCCCGGTTCCAGATCCCACTGTGGATACCTGAAACTGTGGATATTGGGGATGCCATTTTAAAGACAGGGGAACATCAGTGGTTTTGCTGCAATAAGGTAAAAAAGAGAGATTTGTTTAATGTTCCCTTATCTTTTTAATAGGTGTCCCAGTATCCATGGATAACTGAAGCCATGGATACTGAATCAGTTTGATACCGGGGCATATCTGCATTCCGAACAGTTGGTTCTGTTCTTTTCC
This sequence comes from Lerista edwardsae, assembly GCA_029204185.1. Lineage (NCBI taxonomy): Eukaryota > Metazoa > Chordata > Lepidosauria > Squamata > Scincidae > Lerista > Lerista edwardsae. The sequence goes on along the minus strand of JAJKFI010000009.1, from coordinate 5,099,367 downwards.
AGTAAGTACCACTGAATGAACCTGATCTAAGGGTTTGATTGCAAGGACCCATTTCCTGCAAGAACACCAGCATCCACATCAAAGCACCAGCATCGACAAGATTCACACTAATATCCATCTGCAGCTTACTCTGGTCCCATGCCTACCTGCAAAGCAATCATGGTATAACAATAATGCCAGCGGATGTTGAAGTTAACATACATTTCTGAACACAGAAAGCTGGTTTACGTTACGGTGGATAATTGCTCCATCTCACTTGTGCAAAAAGTGCTGTTGTGCAGTTTTGCTCATACCCGCACAGTGGCGTATTAGACACTGTGCTGCCCGCTCACTCTTTCAGCCTCATGGTGCATAGCAGCATAGCCATGCTGTGGTGTAGCAGTAGCTCAGCACGGTTGGTGATGATGTCGTTGGCTGTTACCTTGCTGCCATTTCCCAAGGTTGGTCAGCTGCAGGAGAGTGTGAAGGTGGTGGCACCAGAACGTAGGAGAGGATGGTATGGTCAAAATGGGATGGAGGGAGGACAGAGGAAAGGAAGAAACAGCAGCGAAGAAAAGTCAGAACCAGAGGAAGGGGCAAGAGGCTTCCTGAACAGCAGTGAAAACTCAATTGGCAGGGAAAGAGCAAGGCAGCTGGGCCCAGAGTGGGCCAAAGATCACCCAGTGGAGGTTCAGGGTATGTGGCTTCTGAGGGTGTCAGCTTGTGTGGCCCACACTGGTTGCCCCCCTGTTGTGACGCCACTGCTCCCTGACGAAGCAAGAACAGCAGGGTGCCTGTGCAGGAAAGGACTGCCCAGCCCTGCATGGAAAAGGAAGGGCAAGAGGAATTCTCAAGTCAAGGAAGAAAACCACTAGACTCAGGGGGTGTCCTGAGGCCTGGGCTCCGAGGCGTCTGACGCAGTCCTACCCCCTGATCAAAAGTGTGAGGAAGGTTCCAGCTGAGGCAGAACTAGTTGGAGGGAAGGGGTCAGCACAGGGAACTACTACTGAACAAGTAAGAGACATTAACACAGGCAAGGCCCGAGTATACCATTAAAAAACCCTCTGTTTATGTTGTGAACTGGAACTTGGAAACTAATCAAAAATGCATATTATCTACAAGTTCATCTCCAAGTGTATCTTCAGCTTGCCCAATGGTCTTGTCAGGCCCATTGGATGTGGGACTCCCCTGCTGGGAGGAGGAGACAGAGACAAGCGCGCAGTGCGTGGGCAGTGTATTTTCACAAAGCAGGTCAGAGCACCATTTCCTAAAACAGTTGTTTGTTCTGGATCGCCCCTTCTTATAGAAAAGAAATGTGTCCACAGGAGACTTGCTTATTAGAGCGCAGGCCTTTTGACAGCTTGCACAAACCTGAAGCAGCCACGTATAATTTACACAGCTATCAGAAAACGCAGCTAACCTCAAAAACGCTGAATGCAAGTTGCGTAACTCAAAACACACAGCAGATACTGCTGGCATTGCATGTGGTCGAACTGTTTACTGAAGCCTTGTTCTTATTTCACGGTAAGGCTGTAAACTTCAACAAGTACGCCTCATCGAACTGACTTCTCGGTAAACATGCATTGTAAAGGATGGCACCGTAAATCAATATTGAGAATCGGTGCCATGGTTAGACAAATCCTTTCAAATCCTTACTCAGCCTAACCTACCTCTCAAGAGTTCTCAGGAGGATAAAAGGAGAGATGAGAACTATGTGAGCCTCTGCCATCCTAAGCAACTTGGATCCTAAGCAACCTAAGAAACTAGGCTCTTCAACCTAGAAAAAAAGGCTCCTGAGTGGGGACTTGATTGAGACATGCAAAATTCTGCATGGGATGGATAAAGTGGATAGAGGGAGGTTCTTTTCCCTCTCTCACAATACCAGAACCAGGGGACATCCACTAAAATTGAGTGTTGGGAGAGTTAGAATGGATAAAAGGAAATACTTTTTTACCCAGTGGGTAATTAATCTATGGAACTCCTTGCCACAGGAGGTGGTGATGGCATCTGGCCTAGATGCCTTTAAAAGGGGATTGGACAGATTTCTGGAGGAAAAGTCCGTCACAGGCTATAGATCATGATAAGTGCAACCTCCTTATTTTAGAGGTAGGCTACCTCAGAGTATTGGATGCAGGGGAGTGACAACAAGATGTGCATATCTAGTTGTCTTTTGTGTTCCCTGAGGCATCTGGTGGGCCACTGTGAGATACAGGAAGCTGGGCATTTAGCCTGATCCAGTGGGGTTTTTTTTAATGTTCTTACAGAAGAAAGGTGGGATACAATGTATAACGAAGATGTACTCTTTGATAGGCAAAGTAGCTGATTATATGAATTTTTAAAAAACGTTTGTCATTCATTGACTTCATGCAAGATCTCAAATGGCATTTTGATGCACGGCTTACTCATTTTGCTGTGGGCGCTGTCACCCGACCAAGTCTTGTCCGTTGGGCTTGGAATGTCAAAGCAATTAAAGAAAATGAACAGGTGTGGCACAGATGCTGTGTTGCAACATACTGCAATATCTGACAGACATGCTAATACAACAGACTTTGGACGGGAGCCAGAGCTGCATCTTGGAACACATGCTATCAAAGCGCCAGATGACTCTTCCTCCTAGTGCTCTTCAACAGAGGCTGAGTTGCAAGCATTTTGTAGCCCAGCCAAGCAGCTGAAGGTCTAAGTTAAGCAGAATTAACCCTCTTTGGGATTTCAGATGTATTTAGGTTTTCTCCTAGTACAAACAAATTAAAAATAGACTAGGCAAGTCCCTGGCCACATTCTCGTACTGCAGCTTATGTTTCTTTTAATACTAGCACAAAATATGGCCTTTCTTTTCCTCCAGGATGCCCAGTCCAAAGAAAAAAAAAACCCAGCCCCATCTGTTCAACTTTAAAAGGAACCAGTGACTTGAATTTGACCCCACTTAGTCCCACAGAAGCTGGATTAAATATGAAGAGACGGGCTTAACAAGTTTGTGGATTCCAGACACACTGAATTTTGGGAAGTGAACAAAAGTACATGCTTAATCAACACACACTCCTATTTTTGGCATTTCCAAAATGAGATACAGTCTGTCACAATGAGATGAATCGATGGAAAATGAAATACAGTCTGGTATAATGGTTAGGGGACTGACCTGGTTTGATTCTTTGCCCAGCTTGATGCTAAAAGCCACTGGTGACCTTGAGCCATGCATTTTCAGCTTTTTTCAGCTCACAGCCCACTGACAACATGCTGAAATTGCCAAGACACACTGTCAGTTTTTTGACAATTGACTGCCCTGCCTGCAGGGGGGCTCACATTCGCACAATGGCCGAACTCACAAATGATCCTCCCTTAAACTCCCAAGGCACACCTGCGGACCTTTAATGGCACACAATGTGCCATGGCACAGTGGTTGAAAATCACTTGTTAAGATGGTTAAACATTTAAGGAAACAAAAGAATGCATTTCTGTGCAGGACAACCGATCCATGCACAGCATGCAAAAGCATGTATAAGCAACAACACGTGACTCCTTTGTGGTTGATGAAATGACAGCAGCAGATACCCTTGTACTGCTATCTGTCTGAGGAAGAGTACACCAATCCTGATGGCTAAAACACTTCTATATCAAATGGTTAGTAGCCTGGGATGGGGGAGAGAGAGTGTGTGTTTATGTGCTTGTACTGGAGTTGAAACCATGTCGTCCTTTGGCATCCAGGCTGAATGCTCATTACATTTCACTGAGTCTGTGATCTTGTTGCTTTTCTGTGGCTGAAACAAGTTTCCATAGCCCTAATTGCTTGGTGTAAAAAAGCCCCTTTTTACCAAAGTCTTTGTGCTTACTGAGGCATGTGGATCAAACTTGCTGGCATTTGTTTTATTTTTGTACACAGAGCTTGCTACAATTCAGGCTGTTTGCTTAATTATGCAGAAGTCTTTACAGCAGCAGTGTTCCATCCTTCTTCTGCAGGCAGTATGCACACTACTCAAGTCCCACTACATCGGGGCTACCTCCCAAGTCCTTTCCCAGACCCTTTCTAGATGGAAGCAAACCACAGACACGTTGTAAAATTAGCTTAGCTGTTACTCGTTAGATCAAAAACACGTGAAAAGACGGCACTGTGGCTCACAGCCATTGTCATTCTGCAAGAAGACATTTGTCTTGGCTCTGCTCCAGGACCTTGTGCAAAAAAAGCACCCCAAATGACTGGGGGTGGCCCAAGCTGATCCACTGCCTGTGCAGTGAAATTGTGGGGATTTTGAAAGGGGCAAGGTTTTTCCTCCTTTGTGTAACAGGTTCACAATTTTTAGTACAGGTTTGGAGCTAATCACTACTGATTACAACATAGCTCAGCAGATGAACAAATCAAGTAAAGTATGTGTCGGTTATTTTGATCCTTCAGGTAGCTGGCCTGTAGAATCGTGCAAGGTGTAAAAATGTTGAAGTGGGCATTGCTCCTGCAATGAGATGGGCAGGTTCTATACATTGTGTATTTATTTTTATAACATAAAGCTCAAACCAGTGTATGCGATTCTCCACCCCAACTTTATCCTTCCAACAACCCACAGAATTGCTGTTCTTAACCAATTTGGGGGAAGGAACCATGATACGACCTAAAATCATGGCAGTGGTTAGGGAACGTTGGCGCTTACCCCTCCCCCATCCGAATGATAGCGCTTACCACCATCATTGTGCTGCTAATGATAGTTTCTGTTTAAAGGAGGCCTACCCCAACATGGTTTCAGGCAACACCACCAGTGCTATTGGTGAAGAAAGATAAATAATAAAGGCTCAAAATGCACTTTACAGTGGCCCTTGTGCCAGCCAAACTTTGCTGGCCTAACAGGGCTGGCCCCAGGAGCAGCGGGGCACAGTGCCCCACTGGCTTACAGCCCATGGCGATCCTGGTTGCAGCTGTAAGTGCTCGCTCCAGCTTGCTGTACCAGTGCAGGGCCCAATGTGACAACATAGGCCACATTCAGGGCCGGCTTTAAGCCAATGTGACCAATGTCGTCACATCGAGCCCCACGCTTCAGGGGGCCCCGCACTAGCAGGGTGAGCATATTGCCTTGCGGCTGCAGCTGAAATCTCTGTGGGCTGTAAGTCAGTGGGGCGGGCAAAGCAGCTTTACCTTTGTCTCTCCCACCTGCCCCTGCCTCTGAACAGCACAAAATGGGCCACCTGGAAGCAGTTGGTGGTGATGTCATGATATCACCACCACCTACTTCCACATGCCATGCTTTGCACGTGGCACGAACAGAGCTCTTCTTGGTGAGTGGGGGGGGGCCTGCAGGGAGGGTTGGGGGCCCTGCAGGAATGCCCCACATTGGGCCCTGCCGCTGCTTGGCACAAACAGAGCTCTTCTTGGTGATTGGGGGGGGGGCCCTGCAGAAATGCCCCACATTGGGCTCTGCCACTGCTAGAGCCAGCCCTGGCCACATTGCTTTAAGGCTGGCCCTGGAGATGGAGGCCTCTCCACAAATCTGAGGCGATGGCTTCAGTTGGCCTCCTGAATGAGTTAGCTCCAAGGCTGCCCAGAATGTTCCCCTGTTTCATTTCCTGAGCCAGTGGCCACACTTTCTTAGGGGTCACAATATTCCTCAAAGCCACATCAAATCAGGGGAATGCTCTTTTCAAGCTATTCACTGCATTCTTTCAGTCTGGGCTGCCTCATTGCTATTTGGGGAAGGTCTTTGGAACACTTAGCATATGGGCAACCCCAGGCAACCAGAGATTGCATAGTGAATATTATCACCCCATGATGGCACACCGCCAACTAGGCTTGGCTGCATCACAGGGCACAATCCTAACCAACCTCTGAGCATTGGCGTAAGGGCACAATCCTAACCAACTTTCAAGCACTGGGGTAACAAACATTCCCTTACCTTGAGGAGGCCTCAATAACTACTACTCCACTGCAGAATACAACACATCATGTCCCATTGGCACAGCTATGCCAGGGCTGGAAAGTTGGTTAGGATTGCGCCCACAGTCTTATGATTGCAGCGCAGTTAGCATATCGAAGCCGAATAATTCCAATAAAAGCTCTTTCAAGTGGATTTGTCAGTACTCGGTGTGCGCAGTGCAGGGAAAAAAATCCCGGAAGTTTGGAGTACCAGAAGTGGGTCATTTCCAAGATGGCAGCCTCAAAATGGGCCAAAATCATGCAAAAGCGCCACTCCCAAGCTCAGAAACACTCTCACCGCAGGTCTGACAGCTGTTTCTGTCACAGCTAGGTGTGCTGAGTGACAGGGAAAAAAATGAACAAATTTGGACAATCAGAAGTGGGTCATTTCCAAGATGGAAGCCTCAAAATGGGCCAAAATTATGCAAAATCATGCAAAAGCGCCACTCCTAAGCTCAGAAACAGTCCAACCGCAGGTCTGACAGTTGTTTTTCTCAGAGGTAGGTGTGCTGCCAAATTCCCTGCTGGGCCTCCCCAAGGGCCCCGATGCCCACATTAGGCTAACGAGTTTCCCCTCCAGAGCAGCCTCAGAGATAGGCTCTTAGAGGGGGTTCAGTCACCCACTGGGCCTCCTCTCTTCCAGCAGCTTTGCTTGGAATCACCAGCTGGCCAGCCTCCTCCAGACTGCCCTCATCACCAGCTTAGCTCAAAATACCCTAATTTAGCACTAACAAACCCCACCTCCAAACAATAGGCAATCAGCTTGCCTAAGCCACAACTTCCTCCTCCACTTGGTACCTCCAGGGGCATGGCAGCCATACAACAGTTACTCCCCACAATAATCTTACCTTATCCAGTCCTTTAACAATCAGTCCATCCAACAGTCCTTCAGCCAGTCAGTCAGTCCATCAATTCACAGCCACTTTCCTTCCTTCCTTCCTTCCTTCCTTCCTACACCTGCCTAGTACTGCACCTGCCTGGTGTTCTCCTCCAGCCCCTACCTGGTGCTAATCACCCTTCCTTTAATAATGCATCCAGCATCTACCTGGTGCTAACTTACAGCATCTCCTGCTTCCAACTTTATACTGAGGCAGGCCAATCGGTGTCTGGCTCTAGCTCATCAGCCACACCCATCTGCACCTGTGCTAATCACCCTTCCTAGCCAGGGCCCTCATCAGCCTGCAACTGTGCTCCTGAGGCTTGCAGAGACCTTGGGGGTTAACCCTGTAATCCCTGGCCTATTTGGACAAGGGGCCACTGCTGATACCATTCCGTATCTCCTTGGGGTATCTCCTGCCTTTTCCAATACAAGCAGAGAGCAATGCTTCCAAAAGCAACACTGCCCTTGCTCTGAGTATGTGAACACTTTGACCGCTTTTCAGAGTGATTCCCAAAGAACACCAAAAAGAGAGGCGCTTTCCACTCCCATTCAATTTGTTTCACCAAAAGACACTTCCTTCAGCTCAGTTCCAGTATTTTATGACATAACTTGATGCTTTATTTCTTGCGAACTGTTTTGAGTGGGTGAGAAAAGCAGTGAAATGGTGTTCTGAATAAATATCTAAATTTTAAAAAACAACCATAAAAATGCTTTAAAAGCAAAGAACGCACTGGCAAAGGAAGAGTCTTCTGCTGCATGAGCAAAATCAGTTTCAGGCACTTATTTGGTGCTGCAACAATTTCATCGCCAGAAGATGGCACCTGTAATATATGGTATTGTACTCCTGAAGAAACTAAGCAGTAGCATCCATTCATGTGAAGTATTCAAGGAAGGCAAGAAGCTGAGAAACTAAAAAGTTTAGGATGCTTAGATTATCCCACTTACTTGCTTAAGAACTTAGCACAAGTGAGAAATTATACTGTGGCTTCAATCCTATGCTTACCTACTTGAGAGTAAATCAGATTGCTCTATGGAAATTCTTTTTAAGTAGACATGCAGAGGATTCTGCTGTAAGTGTTCGCTAGAGACCTGTAAAAATGCAAGGTTCACATTTAGCCCCAAAGCAGAAAATAGTACTATGCAGGTACAACACACTCTGAGATGTCCAGAATATACCTGCCTGATGTATAATATCTGCCTGCTTATATACCTGCATGATATATAGAGGGTGTCCTCATATAGCATACAGCAATTGGAATTGCACTATTCAGAGCACAATCCTAACCTAGAGTTAGGCCAGCAAAGTTTGGCCAGCAGAAAGGACACCGTAAAGTATATTAGGACCACTCTTTGAGCCAGAGAGGCCAGCACACAGACTGTTCCACCCTTCCTGACTCCAAGAGTGGTCCAAATGCACTTCATAGTGGCTCATGTGCTGGTCAAACTCCAGGTTGGATTGTGCTGTCAATTATGTTGTACATGTCTGAAGCTTCTCATCCCTGCTGCTATTTACAAATAGGGCTAGGGCTGGCAGCAGACCGGCAGAGGTCACCCACCAGCTTGCTTCCATGGATTCTCCCCCTCCCATCCCCTAGACTGAAGAGGGGGACAACATGATGCTCCTTGCCAGTCTGCTGCCAGTCCTGATCCCATCTGAGCATAGTAGTGAGGATCAGAAGCTTCAGACTTTAAAAGCACCTACATAATAGATTATGTGCTACATAATAGATGATAAATGCACCTCAGAAGAATGGATGCTATATTCTATGAATATTAGAATTATCTATATTCTATTATCAGTTGACAGTTAGCAAAACCTTGTTCTTCAAACAAAGACTGAATGCACAATTCCATGTGCTGACACATGCTGCCGTAAATGCGCAGCAAAACATGTTGAGACCGTGCTGAAGACAGTGGCACCATCAGAAAGGCCTGCACCAACCCACCTGTGCCAGTGGAGGAAGGAACTCGAGTAAGTACTGCACAGGGGCTGTACCTGCAACTCGAGCCGAAGCAGGTAAGTACAGGGGCTGGGGGAAGGTGGGGAGATGGCGTAAGGGGGTGGCAGATTTGGCCCAAGAGGGGGTGGGATCAGTGGACTTGTCACATACTGTATCCTATTCCCCATCCCAGGTCAGATCTGCTGACACAGATCACTTTAATAAATGAATCAGCAGGTGCAGATCCAAAAAGACTCATTGCTGTGGCTTGGGCTTTCCCAGCACAAGGGACAGATGTCCCCTTTACTTACCTTGAGGAGACCTCCAGCCTGCTCAATTCACACACAGGATGCAGCACGACTCTGCTGACCCTCTGCTGGGCTGTGAACCTCTGCAAAATCCTAATCCTCCTCCTGGGCCTGAATGACTCACATGGGTTTTCTTGGACTTGCCCCAGCAATTTTGTTGGCGCAGTTCTGAGTAGCCCATAGTAACAAGTCCCTTAAGCCGAGGAGCCTTCCAGCCTGTACCTAACCAGCGGACACAGTGTGGGCCCTGCAGCCTCCCTTCGCCAGCATACGATAGGCTGAAATTTACTTATTGGAAAGCAATCTACTTGAAAGGGATGTTGGTGTCAATACGGAGCAGTTGAAACCTTCTCTAGGCAGGTTCCTGCTTTCAGGAGAGCCTCAGTTTGTTGGACAAACCAGAAAAGGGCACAGTTCTCAGATATCATCCGATTTCCCCATTGGAGATTTGCTGTCATCTCTACCTTTAGAGTTTTAATGCTGGTTGTAATCCCAAAATAAGAATACCCACAAAAAATAACTATGACTTCAATCCTGTACACAGTTTCCTGGGAGTAAGCCCCATTGAACATAGTGGACTTACTTCTGAGTCAACTTGCACAGGATCTGCCAAGCAGGCAGATCCACGTCCAAGAATCATTTTTTTTGCCATGGATACGTGCAACACATTCATCACAACAATGTTATTATTCACTCTCACATTGGAATATGTTGATTTTCTCCAACTATCAGTCACAACACTGTATAATGAATGCCATTGAAGATGGCATTTTTTTGGCCAAAGCTGTGAGCTATGGTCATAATGCTCTCCTTTCTGAATCCATTTACTGAAAACCCATTAGCCTAAAAGGTTTGAAATATAGAAAAGAGCCTCTAGAAAAATGATCTCTAGAAAAACAAAAAAATGCAAATATTACACTGATTTGAGCAGAAAATCTGAATACATCAGATGTACTGATGCCGTATCCTTTAATAATACCAGGTATTCATTTCACATGCTAGCAAGGTGATGCTCAAAATCCTACGCTAGGCTTCAGCAATATGTGAATCAAGAACTACCAGATGTACAAGCTGGTTTCCAAAGAGGCAGAGGAACTAGAGATCCAATTGCCAACATTTGCTGGATCATGGAGAAAGCAGGAGAGTTCCAGAAAAACATCCACCTCTGCTTCATTGACTATGCTAAAGCCTTTGATTGTGTGGATCACAACAAACTGCAGCAAGTTCTTGAAGAAATGGGAGTACCAGACCACCTTATCTGTCTTCTGAGAAACCTGTATGCGGGTCAGGAAGCTACAGTTAGAACTGGACATGGAACAACCGACTGGTTTCAAATTGGGAAAGGAGTACGACAAGGCTGTATACTGTCACCCTGCTTATTTAACTTATATGCAGAGTATATCATGAGAAAGGCTGGGCTGGATGATTCACAAGCTGGAATCAAGATTGCTGGGAGAAATATCAACAACCTCAGATATGCAGACGATATCACTCTAATGGCAGAAAGTGAGGAAGACCTAAAGAACCTTCTGATGAGGGTGAAAGAGGAAAGTGCCAAAATTGGCTTGAAGCTCAACATTAAAAAAACTAAGATCATGGCCACCACTCCCATCACTTCCTGGCAAATAGAAGGGGAAGAAATGGAAGCAGTGACAGACTTTATTTTCCTGGGCTCCAAGATCACCACAGATGGTGACTGCAGCCATGAAATTAAGACATTTACTTCTTGGGAGGAAAGGTATGGCAAACCTAGACAACTTAATCAAAAGCCGAGACATCACCCTGCCAACAAAGGTTCGCACAGTCAAAACGATGGTTTTCCCAGTAGCTATGTATGGCTGTGAGAGCTGGACCATACGAAAGGCAGAGCGCCAAAGAATAGATGCTTTTGAATTATGGTGTTGGAGAAGACTCTTGCGAGTCCCCTGGACTGCAAGGAGATCCAATCGGTCAATCCTCCAGGAAGTCAAGCCCGATTGCTCCCTGGAAGGACAAATCCTGAAGCTGAAGCTCCAATACTTTGGCCACCTCATGAGAAGAGAGGACTCTTTAGAAAAGACCCTCATGCTGGGAAAGATTGAAGGCAAAAGGAGAAGGGGGTGGCAGAGGATGAGATGGTTAGAGAGTGTCACCGAAGCGATGAACATGAAATTGGGCGAACTCCGGAAGCTAGTGGAGGACAGGGAGGCCTGGCGTGCTGTGGTCCATGGGGTTGTGAAGAGTCGGACATGACTTAGCGACTGAACAACTGAGCTATAAAGAGACAAATAGCTATTTACAAGATTAGCCAATATTATGGTTGCCATGCTACAACCCAGAGATTCTGCATATGATTTTAATGGCCCAATCCTATGGGCGCATAACACTATCAGAATGAAAGTTGTGGTTGCATCAAGCACTTTTGGCTGTTGCAAAAGACAACATGCTAGAGTGCATCAACTGTCCGACACTACAAGCAATGAGCAGCTGGCTTCCTGCACCAGTAGACAATAGATTCCAGTCAGCTGGCCCCGGTAAGTGTGCATAGTAAGTAGGAGGGAGGTGAGTGGTAAATGCCATGGGGGAAGATTGGAGGGTAGATTGGTACAGGGATGGGTTAGGTTCAAAGGCAGCCGTATGCACTGAATCCTAATCCCCTTCCCAGCCTCAATCCCCCAATTTGGAACCACGCAGACTTAAGCCAGTTATAGAGCTGGTGCAGTTCCGACTACACTTGGCAGCCCAGCATACCCCAAAGCAAACAATTGTTTGGTTACCCCGAGTAGGCTTCTAGAGGCTGAAATCGCACTGTGGGGCACTGTGGGTGCCAAATTGGTGATGTTGCATCACTGTGTGGTAAGTTAGGATTGGGATAAAAACACGGGTAAAAAAGTGGTGCCATTTCTCCCATCTAATTCATGCCCTGGTTTATTGGTCTACCCCTTTCCCCTTGGCCATGACAGTCCGGTTTGGTATAGTAGCTGAGGGAGGCAGGAAAAGCCACCTAGCTATCTCTGCAGTTCTAAAAGTATATGCAGGATCTCCAGGTTGTGATCTGGGAACGGGTGGTGAATGGGGAGGGAGGTTGCGATCTGGCAATGGGTGGTGAACGGTATTCTGCTGTTACGTCTTAAATTAGTGTCTGCAGATCCTGATTTTCAGTAATATCTAATTTTCTATTGGATAGTTATCTTCCTGTTATATGCTAATCAAGTTACTTAAATGTTAATTGATAATTAAAAATGTGATTACATCTTTATTGTAGGTGTAGTTCAGTTTCATTCTTTACTAAACCACACTTCCAATTTGCATATTCATAAGCCTCAGTGGGTGCTCTTTGAAAAGTCAAGTGAGTTTAATAAACATGCCAAAAAAAACCCTGCTTTATTAAATCCAAATTAAAGCTTTAGGCACATAATTTAAAACTCTTTAAAGCTTTTGGGTTATTCTCCAGCAAGGGTTATTTTTAGAACCCAGTTCCAATGAAAGGCTCAAACCAAAATCACAGCATGAAATGGGAAGAGGAACATTACTCAGAGCAGTAATCCACTATTGTCAATTAGTGTTAATGCTTAGCAAAACACTAACAGCCCAATCCTAAGATGTACTGGCTCAGCCAGACCGCTTGGCCTGTGCTACATCCAAAGTAGTTTAGGAGGTTACCTTGGGGGTCACAAGGTCACCTCAGAGTAAAAGCCACATGGACTGGGGCATTTGGGATCTGTGCCACCTGCTAGATAGAGCAGCAAGGAGTTAGGATATGGCAGAGGATGCTTTTGCCAACCCTGCTCCCCTCCTGGGCCTCCCCAGTTCTGCCCTCTCATAAGAGCCTAAGAAGAGCCCTGCTGGATCAGGCCAAAGGTCCATCTAGTCCAGCTTCCTGTATCTCACAGTGGTCCACCAGGTGCCTCAGGGAGCACCTGGTAAGATGCTTGCAAGATGCTTGCATCCTGTTGCCACTCCCTTGCACCCAGCACTCTGAAGTAGCCTACTACTAATGTAAGGAGGTTGCACAACCCATCATGGCCTATAGCCCACAATGGACTTTTCCTCCAGAAATCTGTCCAATCCCCTTTTAGAGGCATCTAGGCCAGAAGCCATCACCACCTCCTGTGGCAAAGAGTTCCACAGATTAATTACCCACTGGGTAAAAAAGTATTTCCTTTTATCTGTTTTAACTCTCCCAACATTCAATTTCAGTGGATGTCCCCTGGTTCTGGTGTTGTGAGAGAGGGAAAAGAACATTGACTCTATCCCTTCCGTGCATAATTTTGTATGTCTCAATCATATCCCCACTCAGGCGCCTTTTTTCTAGACTGAAGAGCCCCAAACACTGCAGTCTTTCTTCATAAGGAAGGTGCCCCAGCCCCGTAATCATTTTCGTCGCTCTCTTCTGCACCTTTTCCAGCTCCATTATGTCCTTTTTGAGATGTGGCGACCAGAACTGTACGCAATACTCCAGATGTGGCCTTGCCATTGATTTGAACAATGGCATAATAATGTTGGCCATTTTATTCTCAACCCCTTTTTTTATTACCTCAAGCATGGAATTGGCCCTTTTCACTGCCGCCACACACTAGGTCGAAACCTTCATCGAGTTGCCAACCAGCACCCCAAGATCTCTCTCCTGAGCTGTCACAGACAGCTCAGAACCCATAAGCCTATAGGTAAAGTTTTGATTTTTTGCCCCAATGTGCATCACTTTACACTTGTCTACGTTGAAATCCACCTGTCGTTTTGCCGCTCATTCCCCCAACATAGAGAGATCCTTCTGGAGCTCTTCACAATCCCCTCTGGTCTTCACCACCCGGAAATGTTTTGTGTCATCCGCAAACTTGGCCACCTCGCTGCTTATCCCTGTCTCCAGGTCATTTATGAACAAGTTGAAAAGCACCAGCCCCAAGACAGATCCCTGGGACACTCCGCCTTTCACCTCTCTCCTTTGTGAAAATTTCTCTTGCCCAGAAATGCCCCCTTCAAACGACCCTCCCGCCACCCTCTCCCACTCCTGTGCACACTTACCAGTGCTGGCCAGTGCTGGATTGGAAGTAAGAGTCTGAGCCAGTGCGAGATAGCCCAGATAGCCACACACACACACACACACACACACACACACACACACACACACACACCATGCTCTTTGCTGCATCACTACACCTTCTGGCATTGCTATCAGTATGCTGCCCCCTTCCTCTTGCCACTGCTTACCAAATACAATGACAGCAGAGAAATGGGTGCTCAAGATCACTGAGAGACCCTCCGCTCAGAGCTCAAGAAGTCACGGGAGTGAGGATGCTGCAGACCCCTGCAGAGTTCCACCCTAAGGACAGCTGAAGTAAGGAACAACTGGGGTGGGAAGAAGGGATCCTTATCTGTTACTAAAGAGACAATAAGGGCACAATCCTAAACTGAGTCAGGCTGGCATAAGCTAAGCCAGCAAAGTTTGGCCGGCACAAGGGCTACCGTAAAGTCTTGGAGTCAGAGAGGCCAGCACACAGATGTGAGCCATCCTCCCTGACTCCATGAGTAGTCCAAACAAGCTTTATGGTGGCCTTTGTGCAAGCCAAACTTTGCTGGCTTTGTTTATGCCAGTCTAACTCCAGTTTAGGATTGCACTCTAAAAATGTTCCAGCCAAAGGTTTTATTGAATGGTACTATTATAGGGCAGCATCTGAAAAAAGGAACACGTAGGTGGGGATGCCAACAGCAAGGCTGTTGGGCCACTGCATGTTATCCGACAGCCATGTAACAGGTTCCTGAGATGCCTGGCTTTACCGGCTGGTTCACTGTCTGTCATCGAGTTTGCAGAGCCACAGGGGCCTGATCAGAAAGCGGTAGGGGACTTTCCTTGGGTAAGCCTCCCCAAGGTAAGGGACCATATGTTCCCTCACCTCAAAGCTGCACTGCAACTGCATTGGTGCTGGAAAATTGAATCGGATTAGGCTCTGAGACAGGACAATCTCACATATGTATGATTCTCATTTGATGAATACATCAACATCCAACACCAACAGAGCTTTCTTATAACTTCCACTGTAGTACTTTTTTTTTTTTTTTTAGGATTTATATACCGCCTTTCTTAGGTCAGCAGATTTCTCTAATGACTATAACTCAAGGCAGTTTACATAGGCAGACTTTATTCAGAAACCCGAAGGTTTTTACAATTTTTACAGAAATGTTCTATCTTTCACGAACGACACACATACAGATGGATCTTTCTGGATTTAGTCCTTCTTTCTGGCCACCCGTTTGTCTTCTTGCTGGCTGATAAACGGCTTCCCTGCTCCCACCAGAGAAGCGGCTGAAGTTCGGCACAGCTCCCCCTCACACAAGGCAGCCGAAACTCAGCTGTTAATCAGCCACAATTAACGAGGTCTGCCGCTCACAGAGACTTCCGGCTGTCCCGAACTGGCAACCTTCAGATCTTCAGCTCTTATCTTCAGGCAAACGGAGGCATTAACCCTCTCGACTAAATCTTCTGAAGGACTTGAAAGACTACACCAATTTAATCCTTTGGGAAGGATTTTATCATAAGCATCAACATGCTTTGCCATTGCCACTACAATCTCCATGATACCATCCCTATAAAAATAGACAGTACCTGATTCAAAGAAAGGAAAACTAGTCTGGTTGGGAAATCCATTATCTCTCAGTTAGTTCTTGATGAACACAACAAATTCATATCTCAGATTGAGAATTCCCTACCTTGTGTGCGACAGGAACATACTGACTCTATCCTCTGGTTAGGATTAATCTGATTTTTATAGCTCTCCAAAGGTAAATCAAATCCTATCAAATCTCATCAAAATTTTAAAAGAGTAGACAATCCCAACGTCTCCATTCTTAATAGATTTGTTTGTCTCAAGGCACTTTGAGCGTTGGGGAGCACATGATGGGTGCTATATTCATCTACACAATCACTGAGCAACCCATTACTTTTTAAATAGCTTTGGGATTCCATGAGTGTGAAAGGCGCTACATAAAACCAAGTTCTATTATAGTCAATTTACTTGTTGTCTGTAAGTCACAACCACTGAAATGGGGAAAATTGTAAGTTAAAGGGACATAAAAACCATGAAGGTCTCTATTCATCAGGATTAGTGCAGCATTTCTCAAGTGTTTGTCAGGGGAATTCATGTCTACGCCTCAGGAGGGCTAGTTTAGCATTCCTCTTCACAGCAATTTTTTGGGAACAGAATTGTTTTATTTTTGACACAAGGTAGGTGATAATAGAACATGAAGATTAGATGGGGAAACCGCTGAAAAAGTTGTTATTGTTTTGAAAAAGGCATATAAACTGCAGTTAAACTACAACGTAGATCAGTGGTTCCCAAACTGTGGGTCACGACCCACCAGTGGGTCATGAGCCAATTTCAGGCGGGTTGTGAAGCACCTGCTGGTACCATTTTTGTGAGTACCACTGCTACCAGCAGAGGGAGCACAGTGCCCAGGAATGGGAAGCTTGCCCTTCAGTTGAGACCTTGTTCTTCAGACCTTGCTCTCCCCTCCCAAACTGTGGGTGCAATCCCAACCAACTTTCCCAGCCTCGAGGAAAGAGCAATGTAGCTTCAAGGTAAGGGAACAAACATTCCCTTATCTTGAAGAGGCCTCTGTGATTGCCCCCCCCCCAACTGCAGGAAGCGGCACATGCCTCATTGGCACAGCTATGTCAGTGCTGGAAAGTTGGTTTGGATTGCGCCTTACATCATTTTTGTCTGGCCTAGTAACAGTAAAGCCCAAATTTGCCTACTGGTCTATCCCCTCCCTGACCGGAAGGTTGGGAGTTCAAGACTGCGCGACGGAGTGAGCTCCCGTTGCTTGTCCCAGCTCCTGCCAACCTAGCAGTTCGAAAGCACCTAAAAATGCAAGTAGATAAATAGGGACCACTTACTCACGAGTAGACGCGAGACAGATCGAGAAACTGTTGCTCTCGCAAATGGGAAAACAGCGCCTGTGAGTTGCGCTGGAGAGGTTTTTCTGCCACAACTGCAGATCACCTTAAAAAATGTGCTATGTGTGCCAACGATGTCCAGGAATCTACTCAGCCTTGGCACCCTCCAGGAAGATGGATTTAAAGTGACTTTCCAAGACAACGTCTGCACACTTGAGAGGGGGAATCTTTGTGTGGCTGTTCCCCGAGTGTACCGGCTGTTTGTGCTTGGAGCGCAGGCAACAGAAAATCAACAGGCAAGTGCGTACTTCAATCAACCAAAGCACCGATTCTGTGGACATTTCTGGCATCTGCGATTAGCACATTTAAACCATGAGTACGTGAAGAAAACAGCTGAACTTGTGCGTGGAATGGACTTGAAAGATTGTGATGCATTTGTAGACTGTGAGGTGTGTAAACTCACTAAATCGCATCGCGCAAGCATCCCGAAGTTCAGCACACGCCAGACCCAAACTCCCTTCCAGCTGACGCATATGGACTTGATTGGGCCATTGAAAAAGACAGCTGGGGGGGCACAATATGTTCTTACCGTTGTGGACGACGCTACAAGGTATTGTTTTGCATATTTATTGCGTCAAAAGTGGACGAAACTGGCACTTATGCCTTAAGGAGCAGCTGCAAAAATTGGGGTTCACCCCCTCCACAGCTGATCCATGCCTTTTCAGAAAAGGAAAAGGAGAAAAATTGTGTGTTCTTCTGTGTTTCGTTGATGATCTGCTGGTCCTTGCAAGGACGGAACAACAGATCAATCAGATCACACAACAGCTGAAAAAGGCATTCACTCTTAAGTGTCTTGGTCCTGTCAATCGCTACCTGGGAGTGGAGATCGAACGCACAGCTGACAGTGCAGGCTTTCTCCTCAGTCAGGAGAGTAAGATTCATGCCCTACTCCGGGAATGGAACATGCAGGACTGCAAGAGTGTCGCAACTCCAATGGTTGTGGGAAGGGGGGAAAAGGCAGAGGTATCTGCACCATTTCCAAACCAGAACATGTACCTCTCACTATTGGGTTCACTCACACACCTTGCGTGCTGGACGCGCCCAGACATTGGCGCTGCTGTCAATCACCTGAGCAGAAAGGCTGCAAATCCCACTCAGACAGATTGGATAGCCTTAAAGCGCATTCTCCGGTACTTGAAAGGGACAAGCACCCATAAGTACCACATCACCCCGAAAGGGGCACTGCAATTAGAGGTTTTTGCAGACAGTGACTTTGGGGGAGATGACACCAGGAGATCTACAACAGGCTATGCCATACGTCTTGGGAATTGCGTAGTAGATTGGGGGTCACAAAAACAAAAGACCGTTGCGTGTTCGACTCTGGAGAGTGAATACACAGCCTTGAGTCATGTGACCAACTACCTTTACACGCTCAGGCAATTGATGTCGGATTTGGATGCTACACAGGTAAATCCAATCCGAATCTGGATGGACAATCAGTCTGCCATCCAGATTGCTGGATCAGAACGAGTCCGGATGCACTCTAAACATGTTGACATAAAGCACAAACATGTCAGAGAAGCCGTTCAGAATGGGGACATTGAAGTGCTTTATTGTCCATCGCAGGGGAACATAGCAGACATTTTAACCAAAGCTCTTCCTGCTCCACAATTCAAAGAAGCAGTTCAGATGTTGGATTTGGCGCCAAAGGGAGACCTCCGAGACGAAATGGGGGGGTGTTGCAGTTTCACATCTCACAGTCCAGAACTGGTTGAAACTGGCATTCCGTCTCTGCTTCTCCAGATCAGATAGACACCTGTGAGTCCTTGAGCTGGTCAGCTTCCCAAGCTTGTTAGGGCAACTAGCTTTACTCCCTTTCCGATAGTGTAATGAAAGCAGGCAATTTCACACGGGAAGAACTGGCTACAAACACTTTGCTTTCTCATGAGATCATAGTGTCCAAAGGGGCACCTCATTGGGTAAATTGGGGCACAAGGGTCTTCAGGTATCCACCTACCAGATATACTCTGGTTGCATCCTTTTGTTCTTGTGTAGAAGAATTTTCTCACTGTGTGTGCACTAAGATGTAAAACCGCACTGAAGAGCCGCCTGCGCGCGGCACTGCCTTCGCCGGCTTTCCTAACCGGCAGCTTGAACTTTTCCACCTTTCACACTTTCGCTACTGAAACCAATAAAGACTTTGACATTGAAATGTAGCGATCGCTTCGTTCCTTCGCTCCGGAGCGCTAAGGCAAGCGCTAGAATGGGTCCGCAAGCCCCCAACTCTGCTCTAACCAACACAAATCCACAACAACATCTTTATTTCATAATAATCTGTAAGGTTATTCCCGAACTCTACCACAGAGAAAGCTTTCGAGTCATGCAGCCTTAGCCAGCCAGATGGCCTGTGGGGTTCTTTTAGCACCGGAGCCCTGAGTGAGCTTGGAATGTGACACTCTCAATAAGGAGGCCATAATTTTCATATTGCATCTCCTTGCCAACTGTAAATCAGTCATTTTAAGGATGCCTTCCCTCTGTGTTTCCCTTCAGGCATCTATTTCTCTCTGGGAAAAGAAGGAAAGATGTGGTTTATGGCGAACTGCAGAATTGAAATGACATGTGTAATAGCATCAGCAGGCAACAAATGGGTCCCTAAAATGGCAACATGGTGCCTTTTGTTCTGTTTTAAGACTTCACAATGAAAGGCAATTTTTCATTCACCCCTCCATTTGAATAGCTATAGCACATTCTGGAAATAATATTAGGTGTGTTCAATAAGCGGGACTGCACATTATAGGATCCAGGGGGTCTGGCATGATAGGCAATCGAGGACAAGCATTCAGAATCCTGAACAGCCAATGACTGTTGTTATGCAATGTTTTTGCTGCTATAAATTTGAACATTCTATGACCATAATTTGGCCCCTAGAGCTAGAGCTGAGGTTTGTATTTCCTGCCTAGATGTGCTCGTTTTAAGCACAGGCAGTTCTTCTGACTACCAGAGTCCCAGAAAGAGCTGAGGCGTGAAAATCGTTTATATATAAAAAATAACTGAGATAAGCTAAATGCATATTCACCCTTCCTTTCATTAAGGACATACTACTCTTGATACAGGCAGGGTTTGCACAGATAGCACATGGTAATGTTTAGTGCATCTCTGTGTAGCCTGATTAGACCATTTCTCTTTCCCTTTGTGGTAAATTTTTGGTGTGCTTGTCAAATTAGTCCCCCTCTGAATCCTGACCCTATCAGGATGCTCTGATATGCTCTGCCACAACAGAGATTGACCATTTTCTGGCATACTAATGCAACAGCATGATTAATATGCTCAGAGTAATTCTGGCATTGTGCCCTGTTTAAAAGTGCTTCAGAGAGAGAAGATTTTAGGGACAGGTGAAATTGAGGTCTTAAGTCAATATTATTTATGTATCTATTTATTTGATTTGAAGAATTTATACCCCGCCTTTCCCATGCCAAAGCAAATGCCCAAGGCGGCTTACAGAGAACAAAAAAGTACAATGCAACCACAATAAGTAAAACAACGTTAAAATATTTAAAGAACATTAAACATTTAACATGAACACAGAGAAAGTTCAAAAATAAAGTGGGACCCAATTCTCCTCCTCAGGCCCTTTGGAGGGTGGGAAACAATTGACCAGGGAAGTAAACAAACGATGATAGAATTCCAGAGGGACAGAGGCTGGACAGCCAACCATTATCCAAAGCCAGATGAAATAGGTATGATTTGAGCCCTCTCCGAAAAGCCATGAGGGAGTGTGTAGTTTTTAATTCTTCTGGAAGGGAATTCATTATTTGTGGAGCTGCTACAGAGAAGGCTCTGACTATTAATGGTGGCAGCAGAGGCGTTTCTATAGGGATGGCAAACCTCTAACATTTGCAAGAAGCCTTACCCTGTCATGTAAATCCCTCCTCTCCCTTGCTGCTGTAGCCAGTAAGCAACGCCAAGATGTTGCTGTTCCCTGTGAGGATTGGCTAAAACGGTGCAGGAGAGGAGTGATTTCCACTGCAAGGTAAGGCTTCTTGCAAAACTTAGAGCTTTGCCATCCCTGTAGAAACTCCACTGGGTGGCAGGAGACAATATTTTACAGCAGAGGTTCTCAAACTTCCCTCTGCTGTGACCCACCTGTTCTGCAGTGTAGAGCTCTGTAATAACCCACCTCCTTCTCTGGCGCCAGGCCTCTGGAAGCAACCGGAGGTCATTTTCACGAACTCACAAGTAAACTGGAAGTGAGTTTCTGTCTAGTGGCCTGTGGAGGCCTATGGAGACCCTCCACAGTCTCCAATTGCATCAGGGTGGCTTGATTTAGACCCAACCAGATGCAAGGGTGGGTGGAAGGACCCAATCCAGGACCCACCAGACATCGGGTGGTGACCCACAATTTGATAAACACTGCATTACACTATATTCTTTTGTTATCCACACTGCAATTGCTGGAAAAAAAATAAACTTACTAATATGATTGGTTGTCCTACGACTTACAATTTCGTTCATTTCAGTCTTTGATTAGTTGACCATCAGAGATTCAAGTGGGTTGAATGATGAAAAGAGACCCTGGATAGTTAGGGGTTCTTGATTTTCCTCTGAATAAGTGGTGGTAATTTGACTTCACAGCAGATGTCCACTAAGGGAAGAAAAAAAAAACACGTGAGTAATCTTTTTCTTGATAAGCAAAAGGGATAGCTAAAATTACCCATGTTTCCTGGGCATGTTTCAGACCCAATCCTATCCAACTTTCCAGTGCTGAAGCAGCTATACCAATGGGACATGCATTTCATCCTGTACTGGAATAATGGAGGTCTCCTCTAGGTAAGAGAACGTTTGCTCCCTCTCCTTAGGGCAGCATTGTGGCTGCATCAGTGTTGGAAATTTGGATAGGATTGGGCCCTAAATCAACAATCTCGGAAAAAATGCTGAATTATCCTTTAAAGTGACTCAATTAAAAGCTCAATGGGAAATCTCCCAATCTCCCTAACACAATAAGCAAATCTCAATTACTTTTCGTTTTTCACATGGTGTAGCGTAATTAATTTTTGCATAGCACATTACATTTGTGAGATATCACACAGATGCAATTTACATGAACATAGGAAGACGGAGGATGTCATAGTTGTCAGTCTTGGTGAATTTCATAAATTAATTCAAGGATAGGCAACACTTGCAAATATGTCTGACTTTAGAACTGGTGAAATTCTTGGTTTCAGTATTTAAATGAGCTAAGCCGGGTACAGCATTTTTTCAAACAATTCTACTCTAACAGACCAATCTTAACCGGGATGTACACCATCTCAACTAGCGGTCCAGCCGTGTAAAGTCCTTTATGGCTCTCGCAAACTTGCAACACAGCCTGGAGCAGCTGGGCTGCCCACCAGCAGATCTTTCACATCTCCTCGCACCATCAAAACAGAGGCAAGAAGGAGGTGGGGAAGAGGTGGAACAGGACACCAAGGGAGAGGAACAGGGAGGTCAGGGGTGGAGTGGGAGCATAATAAGTGCTGGAAGCAGCAGCACCGCTGATATCTCCTATCCTCCCAGGCTTCAATTGGCTTTCCTGGATCCACTCAGATTTGCACCACTGAAATCACTAGCACAGGTCTGAGTAGGCACGTTCCTGGGCCAGAGGCTTACCCTTGTGTAAGGGAACAAATGTCCCTTAACCAGAGGAGACCTCTGGGACTGACCTCCTCCCCACAGGATGCATCATGTGCTTTGGTTACGCGGCTGTATTTGGGGGGGGGGGCAAGAAAAGGATTGATTTGGGGCGTGACAGCCCAATTCCAACTACGTTTCCGTGTGGTGATAAAGTGACGCCAGAGTGGGCTATGCTGCACCCCGTGGGTGAATCTCAGCTGTAGGCGGTCTCCTTGGGGTTAAGGGACTTGTCCTAGGGTAAGGCCCAGAAGCTACAATGGGACCTATGCTGGTGACACCACGGGTGTCACCCGTGACACCACCAGGTGTCACCTGGTGAAGTCCCAGTTGATGCATGTTGGCAGATCAAGCCTGAGAAGGAAGATGGATACAACGTGTGCTGGTGCCACTGATTCCACCCCTTCCTGGGCCTGATCCATTCACCCTTGTTGTGCCCAGTGGTGTCATTCAGATGATTTAGGAACAGGAACTCACTTTTGATTGACACTTGTCGGGAACCCGGAACCAGCCACGGAGCCTGTTAGGATCCGGAACGCCTGTTCTGGTCCGTTCCCCCTGAATGACATCACTGGTTGTGCCCCTTGCTGCCCTCTCCCTACCCTGTTACATCCTTGTGTTCAGGCTTGCTATAATTCTGGCTATAGCAGACAAAAAATAAATAGGGATTGCTGCATTCACTCTAAAATATGACTATATAAAAATATATATTTTTGTTTCATTCTCATAGTTTGTTGCCTGGAGGGAAGTTCTTGTAGCTATGAAGCCTGCAGTTTCCCTTCCCCGGCATTCAATTTAATTATTACACATGTCTTTTGATAGGGGGTTAGCCTATCCTCTTTCTAGACTTGTCTTCGTAAAGGAACTTTCTGTGCGACCATTTCTGTGTTATTATCTTACTCAAATTACAGTCAAATGAATGTGTTCATGGACTGCTCTGATACTGTTCTGCTTGCACCGATGCAGTTGTTGACCTACTTGGTTTTCACAAATACCTGAATTACTATCTCTTGTGTAAGAAATCACAGAGACACTCATGTAAAAGTAGTTCGGTGTCTATTAGTGTGTTATCAACACATTACAAAGCTTTCAACAGCCAATCTATCCTGTGTTCCTTAGACAACCTTGACCTTCACTTCCTTGCAATGTGAATAATATTACATCACATCTAAAAAGAACAATGTAATCATCTTTTCTATTTGCGGCACGAAGACAGTCAACAGTATTTGATACAATCAGCATGTGTCTTGATACTGAAGGCACATGGTGACAAGTCTAACTGAATGTAGTTATTCAGCTGTCACGAAATGCACCTTATAGTGATAAACCTCAGTCATAAAATTGGAAGACTATCACATAAACATGTTTCATGAAGAAATACACTAAGAGATTTCACTGCTAGTTTATTGTTGGAAAACTGCATTCTATTTATTATGGTGCAATTTTTACAGTAAGCTGGTACTCGAAAACTCATTACATTTTACAGTGAAGTAATTACTGGGCGCTGATTCCTTTATTTCAACCAACAATGGTATCTAATTATTGCACAATAAATTGAAATGCTGAGATTGTGAAGCTGTGGAAGAGGCAGCACAGCAGGCATTGCCTTTAGCTCATATGGAACATGTTGGCTGTTGAACAGTAATCTTACGGAGTTGTCTCATACACAGATGCACACAAAAGTTTCCCTTTTTATTTTGCTCGACTTAGGGCATGCTTACCAAATTGGTTATCCTGGGATAACAGCCTCCCCCTGCCCCACAACTTGCTTCATCATCTGGTTTATTTTGGATGGAGGCTGCATTCCTATACATGCTTTCCTGGGAATAAGCCCAATGAACACAACAAAGCTTACTTCTGCGTAGACATGCTTAGGATGGTGCTGTGAATCATAGGTTGACCTGTTAACTCAGAATCAGGTTAGCAGCACTCCAGTGAAGGGGTTCTTGATTGCCTTGTATTGCCGGGGGGCGCAATCCTAACCAACTTTCCAGCACCAGGGTAAGGCCAATGGACCTCCAAGGTAAGAGAACAAGCATTACCTTGAGGAGGCCTCCATGACTTCTATTCCATTGCAGGAAGCAGAACATGCCTCATTGGCACAGCAATGTTAGTGCTGGAAAGTTGGGTAGGATTGTGCCCTGGATGTGATGCGGTAATGCAGAATTGTTATCTTGGATGGAAAGAGTAGAGAGGTTTCATAGAAAAACACAATAACCTATAAATGACCAACAACACCAGCACTAGGTTGCTGATGGTCCCTTTCCACTAGGCCATGGTAGCGCCCTTGACCACCTCCCAATTGCTACCTTAAGCCATTCAGGACTGAAGGTTCAGAGGCTGGCTAGGCCAGGTGAGCCAACTGATGACAACCCTTGATGTCACCCCTAATGACCAAAGGCGTGATTGTACCAAGTAATGAATCTTAAATACATCCTTCAGAAATCAGCACCAGGACATGATTCGATAAAATCTAGTGTCAAATCTATGATGCAATAATTCACACATATACTATAATTCACAAATATATTGAGAACACAATCCTAACCTGGAGTTAAGTTGGCACAGTTAGGCCAACAAAGTGTCACTGGCACAAGGGAGTTTGGACCACTCTCAAAGTATGTTTGGACCACTCTGAGAGTCAGAGAGGCCAACACACTGATGTGCGCCATCTTCCCTGACTCAGAAAGGGGTCCAAACATGCTTTATGATGGCCCTTGTGCCAGTCAACTTTGCTAGCCTAACTGTGCCGGCCTAACTCCAGGTTAGGATTGTGCCCTGAATATGACGTACATAGAAGCAGTTGCTTGGCCCATGTTCCAATCTTACCCAACTTTCCAGCACTGATGCAGCATTGCCAAGGGGAAGCACCAAGGGAAAGCATCCTTTAGTAGTGGTGAGAGACCTACGCAGAGGCCTTGTCAAGGTAAGGAACGGTATGGAAATGTTTGTTCCCTTACCTCAGGGCTGTGTTGTGGCTGCATCAGCACTGGAAAGTTAGCTAGGATTCTCCTTCCCCCAGTTAATGTAATTAATGCAGTGGTTCCCAAACCTTTTTGATTAGCGGTTCCCTTGACCTACCGGGCCATTGGCCACAGTTCCCCATTAGGGAAGCTAGGGAAACTCTGTTCCACACATAATTGAGAGTTCTGAGGAAGATGGTTGATAATGCTGGGAGCCTATTGGACAGTGTCTCTAACATCACTGCTTATCACATTCTGTAAACTTTAAAAGCATTGTCTTTAAAGGACTTAGGAAATTTAATGGTTTGAAAGGGCAGAATTTGATGCAGGACCTCCTCACAAGATCTTAATGGGGGACCAGGTTAATTGCCTTCAGGCTGCTGCCATTTCTGATTTTGACAGCATAATAGATGTGGATCCAGTCACCAAATTCTGCAAAAAGCAAGCAAGATTGTAGTAGAGGTGCTGAAACCTTGATTTAATAATCACTGAGCCTTGCTCTGGAGGATTAATATTACTTTTTTTTTTTTTAAAGGAGGTGGGACTTCTCCAGTCTAAGGTTTGACATTAATAATTGCTACCTAACCTACAAGTAGTATTAGAAGGAGCGAATCATTTTAAAAATTTATCTGATGCGTAGTGATTTTTGCACTTTCAGCTGCTGAAATTGAAACCGAATGCTGCTGATGAACTGGACAGTTTCATGAATTCCAATAATGTGCTCCTACTGAGCTCAGTAACTCCAGATTTCTAGAAAGGTTATCTTGCTTCGTCCTCCTTAGTTTCTTTATTAGTGATCGATACTCTTGTATTACCAGGCCAAGGTTGCATCCTACATAGAGCTGCTGAGGATATCCTCTAGTGCTACGATAATTTTTCTTAATCTTATGAGGGAAAAATAAGTTTTAGAAAATGCTAAACTGTGCATGCAGGGCATTCATACGGAGACCAAGATATGAATGCTATTTTTCTTTCTTTCAGTAAACACACAATTGCCAACGGGGACAGAATGCAGAATTAGGGCACACAATCCAACTGTCTTAACATCAGTTAGCACTGCTGCACAGGCTCACCCATTTTTCAGCCTGCCTCCATAACTGTGCCTTCAACAACAATTTGAAACCTAGGAATTTCAGAGAATGAAAATAAACATTATCATTAGCTGACTGCTGCATGTCAAGTTAATGGCAAAGACATAGTTACTAAGGCTTGTTGAAATCCTATTTCTCTATCATGTCCTTAAAAAAACAAAAACAGATTAAGGTCCCAAACAGCAACACCATAGTCTCATAGGAAAAAGAAATTGTTGACGCAGCATGCACAACCTGCTCACAATTTTGTCCAGCAGCTCCAGATACGCACTGGACACGGGGCACTCAAAGAGAAGGTGGGGCAAGAATTATCCACTCTGTCATGAATTCCTCAGCGGACCTCAGAAGATCCTCCAGACCCAAATGGAGGGTGGGGGGAAATCCCCCATTCTGAGCCCCACAAAGGCTGCATGCAAATGCTCACAGAAAGCCCTCTGGCTCAGTCAGGTTCCAAGGGGGGGGGGCATAATCTGTGGATTTAATTACCCAGTTTTTTTTTAATCAATTAGGGTTCCGGGAACAGAACCCTTGTGGATAAAAAAAAAGTCCCCACCTGTATATTAGACTGGCTAGAGAACCAAACTTCTTCCCTTTGGAAAAACAGTTACACTTCTCAATTGCTTTCAAAAAGTCTGGTGGTATTGTCTGAAACAGCCAAGGGATAGCATAAATGTAACATACTTCTTAGTGTGAAGTGGCAGTCCAAGTTCTCCATGTACCTGAAGTGACATGCCAAATACTGCCCCCTTTACCAGGTGATGTGCCATGCCTGTTCCTCCCACTAGAGGAAGTTCCCAAACTTACCGTTGTGGCAAAACCTGTCGTATTCACATGGGAAATACACGGACTCTTCTTCCTGCCTTGTGGCTGAAATCTCATGCGATTCTGTGAGAATCACAGATTTTGACATATCTCTGCTATTCTTGAACATTTTTGCCCTATGCTCACATGATCTCATATGAGTTTTTGGTCCAGTGAGCCGGGAAGGTCACATGATGCCTTTGTGTGTCGCAACGCCCTTGGGTATCCCGATGCACATTTTGGGAACTTCTGGGCTACAGAATCACATATGACAGAACAGAGATGGACGCCCATCACCAATCAGCTGCTTGAGATGACCACCCCTGCCAGCCTCATGGATGGTTTGGCCCTACTGTTGCATTTTGTTTTCACATGCAGAATTTGGACTAGAACAGTGGTATTCAAACTTTTTAGACTGGGACCCACTTTTTAGAATGGCACTTGTGTCAGGACGCACCGGAAGTGATGTAATTAACTTGGAAGCGATGTTGCTGCAGGAAGTGACATCATCAAGCAGGAAGTGCTATCATTGTAACATAATAAAATGACACTCCTGAAATGTAAATTGGCATTGGACTGCAACAATTGTACAACCATGAAACATCCCTGACAGAAAGCAAAATTAGGACAAAATATGACGTAAAAGCACTGAACTAAAAACAAAATTAAAAAAACCCTCACTTGAAAATGCAAATCGTTAACACTCACAAAAGGAATCTAACAAGAGTAAGGTCTGCAGTTTCCAAGATGGCTGCTCCCAGCTTTCCGTGACCCATCTGACTAGGTCATGACCCCCCAAGTGAGTACCAAACTAATAACACCGGACTAGAGAATTTGGACTAGTGAATGGGACTTAAAAATGCAACCAGCAAATGTTGTCTCAAAATGTGCAGTCCATGAAGGAAGTGTACTATGTGTAGTTTGAACCAGATCTGAGTTCCATTAACACAGAATGAAGGAAAATGCTACCAAAAAGGGTCAGTGGAAATTCTTCCCCCTTGCAGGTATCCATTCTTTTCTGTGTTACCACTTCCAGCATAGCATCTGCAAAGCACAAAAACCCATCTGAAGTACCACGTTGTTGAAAATAAATTTCCTGCGAACATCCGATGACAAGCGATCAGAGTTGGGATGGAGGAGAGCAATGTTTCCTCAGTGGCATCCTTTGATACTTTTGACACAATTACCCCTTTAAACTGCACCAACATGTCAGAATTCTGGAAAAGTCTTCCATTCACTACTCTATAAAAGACATATGGCAAAAATCAAGAAATGCCTGGGTAAGTAATTTTATTTTTTATGATTCGCGTCCCAAAAGGTCCTGAACTGTCAGATTTATTGTCTCTCCAGTTTTATGCCTTCAAGTTGTATTTATTCCTTGATGTTTACCATCAGCCGTGTGTCTACATGAGCTCTTGCTCAGTAGGCTTCCATATTGCTAAATCATTCTCTAAGCTTTAGCTGTGTTGCTTCGGTTTGGCATCAATCCCCAGAGACTTGCCATTAACATGAATCATTTTTTGAAAGTACATGGCACAATATGAACTTCGTGTTGAGTCAATCACTCATTGTGATGGAAGGAAGTGATGACCTTCACAGAAGTGCTGCATTACAACTAAATATCCCAGGACACGACCATCATTGGAGTACGCTTGTGGAGCTTCCACAGACCGTGATATACAACAAAACTACCCTTGAAGATTTCCCTTTCTTATTTCTTTTGGCAGTGTGTGTAGACGATAACGAAAGTAATCAACCCAATTCTCTGAAAGGCCATTTCTTTTCAAGTTTCTTGTTATTTTTACTACAGATTCAAGAAGTGCCAACATTTTGACTTCTTGTAAATGTTTCCCAAGTTAAAACGTTTTCGAGGGAAGTTGTAAGGCAAGTGGGTTCTTCACGTTACAATGAAAACATTTAGACTACATATAGAAATGTATAGAGTCCTTACCTTTGTCTCCGGAAGGTGTTAACCTTCACTTTTGAAGAAATCTATGCAAAGTACAAATTAGGGGTCCTGAAAGTTGAGGAACATGCTTCTCCCCAGGTCATGTGAAGATATTTGGAGAAGGATCAACAGTCAGGGCACAATCCTAAACTGAGTTAGGCCGGCATAAGCTAAGCCAGCAAGGTTTGGCCGGCACAAGGGCCACCGTAAAAAAAATTTGGACTACTCTCGGAGTCAGAAAGGCCAGCACCCAGACGTGAGCCATCCTCCCTGACTCCGAGAGCAGTCCAAACATGCTTGACGGTGGCCCCTGTGCTGGCCAAACTTTGCTGGCTTAGCTTATGCCGGCCTAACTCCAATTTAGGATTGTGCTCGATGTGTTGAAATGTGTGTAGTATACAGAAGGAACACAAATCAGAGAGCAACCACACAAGACTTTGAATAGCCAGGTGTACAGCTCAAGAGCCTTGTTATTCCACCATAGCTAGGATTACCACCATCACTCACTCTGCTCTTTCCTCCTTGCATTCTTCCATCACTCTTGCTGCATCAGCATCTACTGCAGTATTCCAAAACTGAGTGAAAACTGAACCTACAAAACCGTATGTGCGCATGTGTTCGCTGCATGACAGCAAAATTGGCCTTTCAAGTGCATTTAGGAAGAACCAACAAAAGAGATGCAACCCTTGAAAATACATGGTACAATATGAACACCAAATCACACCAAGGACAGAGGTCCAAAGTGGTTCATCATTGTTGGGACAACCCACTCCCTGACACTCACCACAGATGCTCAAATATAATCTTCAGGGATTACCCCTGCTAACTGGGCAAGAGGCACTTTTCCAAGTGGTGTTATTATATTTAGCAGGGAGAGTAATTGTCCCTCTTCACCCCAGCAGTGTCTTTTCTAGTGGCTCTTGCTAGTGGTGTGCCCTTTTTCTTAGATTGTGAGCCCTTTGGGACAGGGAGCCATTTAATTTTATTAGTATTACTGTTTGCCTGTAAACTGCATTGTGAACTTTGTGTTGAATAGTGGCATATAAGTACCTGTTGATTGTTGAGATTGATTGATTGATTGATTGATTGATTGATTGATTGATTGATTGATTGATTGATTGATTGAT
>JAJKFI010000009.1:5036034-5068893 GCA_029204185.1 Lerista edwardsae | reverse complement strand
GATTGATTGATTGATTGATTGATTGATTGATTGATTGATTGATTGATAAACTGAAGTTTTGGGGAAGGCTTTGGGCAGGAAAATGGCACAAGGGAAAATGGTTATCAACACCACCACCACATTCCACAGTCCCAGTTGGAGTTCCTGGAAGCTTCTTTTTGTGGTAAAGAACATGCTGGGAAACCCAAGCATGTCACTCAACAATGCATTTAACATCACATCACATCACACCTGTGTGGTGCTCTAGTTAGTTGGATCAAAGCCCAAGATAACAAAAAAGCAAGGAATCACACTATTACAGATTGTGGCACTTACTAGGAATTTTTCTTGCAGCATCATTTGTTCAAGAGGACACCAGGCTGCCCTGCCAGTCTATAATAATGGACTTAATGGCTATATCTGTTATTGATAGTTGGACACAGATTTTAAATGAAACAAATTTGAATTCAGCACATAAAATGCTTTTTGCGTGTGCAACAAAGCATTTCAAAACCAACCAGGAGACGCAAAGCAGTGTCATGTAAAACTTATCCCCACAAGCAGTTTGGTTTGTTCAAAACATTACTGAAGTGAGGGATATTCTGTCTGCCTGATCACTTGGGAGTGTGGCATTTAAAGGTCACCCCCATCCCTTCCTGACACTGACTATCAACTGCAGTATTGACTGATAATGATTATTGTAAAAAAGGACCCCATCAAAAGAAAATAAAAAGCATTTGTCACCAATGTTTGCTGCACCTTGTGTAAATAACATAAGATAACATTTTTCAGTATTTATTCTGCTGTCTGCTCAGGTATGTCAACAGCTCTATCAAAGCCTCAATCATTTCAGTAATATTTTCTTTCTAGATATTATAACCTCGAGTTGAGATTTTTAACTAGAGAGCACAGTACATTTCAGTGCTGACTTCTATGTTGATAGCGTATCATCTCTAAGGAAGTAGAATGACAAAAGTGCAGAGAAAAAATATGCCAGATACTATTTTATTTAGTTGTCTGCCGTTTTGAGACTCTCTGCCTTTGATTATGTTGAGATTAACCATAGGGAAGAATATAATTGCAAATTGATAGCCATTATGCAAAACAAATATAGTAGGCCCTTATTATCTGGGGTGGAGAAGGGGTCAGTTCCTGGAACTCCTGCAGATACCCAAATTGGCGGGTATTCATGCCAGATTTGGGCCACCCTGACCCTCCGGACCTGAACAGAGAGGGATTCTGAGGCCCATAGAAGGCCCTCTGCCAGCCTCAGAATGCCCATTTTGGGCTAAAAATGTTGCTTCTGGTTTTGGGAGAAAACCAGAAGTATTTTTTTTTTCCTGAAACAGGTATTCTGAAGCCTGCAGATGCCATGGGCAGCCCCTGTGGGCCTCATAAAACCCTCCAGAGTTGACTGGAAAACAGCACAGTTCATAACCCACGGATTGTGAAATCAGCAAATCCCAAAATTTGCAGATATAATGGGTCCTGCTGTATTCGCCAATGTAACTATCAATCAATCTTTATATTTATATATACTTAGTATATGTACTAAGAATATATCTTGTTTCAGGCCTGTAATGTTTAGTTTATTAAAGGATTTGAGCCATTTAAAATCTTTCACAGCGCAATCTTACCTCCTCCAAGTCCCTTGTGCTGGCTCCAGATAGTCATGAATGGGCCGTAAATCACGTTCTCAGCTATTCAGGAGCAGGCTGGGCCAGTGTACAGGAGCAGGGTGAATTTGTGCTGGCCTGTGCAGGCTGGTGCAGGGGGTGGGAGAGGTTGATGGGAGGGGGCCCAGGGAAGAGAAGTCCCAGAGGCGGATTGGGCCCAGAAGGGGATGGGACTGACCTGGGCAACATAGGCCAGATCTAAACTTCCGTCCCTGACCTGACAAGCTTTACATGGACCTCTTGGATTTGCACCCGTAAAATCGCATGCACAGATCCAAGGAACCCCATAGGGCTGGCAGGCATACAAAATGGAGTAAGGGGAAAAAATTCCCCTTATTCCAAGTTGTGTCCCAGTCAGTCTGCCTGTTCCAAGCTCAAGTTAGGATTTCATCCTCATTCTGATAAAATGCATGAGACTTTGTAATAGATTTATACCCTCTTAATTTAGGCAATGAGGGCATTTTTAACAATAGCATACGAGGACCACTCTTGCAGAAGATTTGTAAGCCATAATTACATTGATACATGGGCCATGCCGGCAAGAGCTGTGAAATTCACTGGGTTTATTTTTTGTAACACAAAATGTAATGTCTTATTGCATTAATTCACATTTAATGTGTACACAGTAATAATAACTATAAAATATGTGAACCACAACATTATATATTTTCCTCAGAACTTTCATTTAGAGAGCTTATAAAAGAGTCTTCGGAAATTAAAAATATCAGTCAATTTACCTGGAGGATGTAGAGGTAAAGGAAAAAGCAATATAATTTCTTTTTACAAGCAACCCACTCATATTCGTATTACATCTCTGCTTCTGACTGGTAAAATACTACACTCATAATACCATTTTTCCCCCTTTCCAAGTACTATGCAGAGTATATAATGGAAAAATTTGGAATCTAAAGAAATATCTCAACGGGATGCAGCTGTTTTACTTATAATATTCTGAACAGCAGAGAAACCACAGGGAAATTGATAAAACTCCAAAGTGTTCGGAGTAGAATGTACAAGTTTATTGTAGATATAAAACAGGGAGATGAGGCAAGAATGGATTGCTCATGAGCAGGAAACATGAGATTGCTATTTCCAGATGCAAATGGAATAGCATCAAAGCAAAACAAAAACAAATTCACATTTTCCCACTACCCCATTCTCTAAAGTTAGACATTGTTTCTTGGAAATCAGTCCACTCATTTCCGTGGAACGAACTTCCAAGAAATCATGCCAAAGATTAGAATGTGATCGGGGCTACTTTCATAGTTGGTGCCAATAATAATGTCATTTTAGTAAAATGGGATTACGTGTAGACTCTATCATTCAAGAGAACATTCTCCTGGAGAGTCTTTCTGTGATGACCCAATAGCAGAATAGTCTTATTGGTCTGGTCATCTTGTCCTGAAGTGACATCATTATAATCAAAATTAATGTATCATTTGTCAACAAAAATTTTACAAAAGAATTTATAGGTCATGCCTTGGCATTTATGCTTTAAGAAGGCATTTTGGGGGCTGGGGAAGCCATGCACAGCCACCCGAATCCTCAGAATGCCTTTTAAAAGTATAAAAACATCACTTCCGGTTTTCTCCAGAAGTGATGGCACTCTGAGGCCTCGGAAGGCCGTGTGCTCCAGATGCGATGAAGCGCAGGTCTGGTCCTCTCTGGGGGTTTAGTTTTTTTTCCCATTCATCCATACAGTTCTGGCCTGCGACATGTGTTTGGAACCCGCAGATAGTTAAAACTGCAGGTTCCGAATCCACAGATAAATGATTTGTACCTGTATATAATAAAAATAAATTAAAAGTGGGGGCAGAGGGTTCTGTCACTATGGTTAGAGTGCTGAGCTAAGATAAAGTTCTAATTCCTACGCTGTCCAAAAGAAGGCCTTTGGCCAGTCATTCTCCCTCATCTAATCTCCCTCACAGAGTTGTTGTGAGAATAAAATGGGGAAGGAGGACTCAATATGCAGGTCGTTAATCTCAAATTAACGTCATCAAGATCCTCACACATGCCCAAAAACACTTTCTACTTTGTTATTACATCATAAGGTCTAGTCTGGCATTCTCGATAGATTTTGGCACTAGGTCTTGGCCAGTGGTGGTATTCAAATAAATTAACAACCGGTTCTATGATGTCATAGCCGGAGCAAAAAAACCCCCAAAGCCAGCTGAGGTCAGCAAGTGGGCAGGGCCCGGCCGTTTAACAACCGGTTCTATAGAACCTGGGAGAACCCCCTGAATAACACCACTGGTCTTGGCTCAAATTAAGCCCTGTAAAATATAGTAGACAATCTTCTTTGTTTATCTTTCTCAGGCCAGTGACAAATAATGAAAAGCTGGCAAAAAATGGCTAATTTAACCCTTCCAGATTTTGCGTATGCATGTACACACATACACAAACCTTATGCCCCCATAGTAGTATCAATTTTAATCTAAATATTTTTCTAATTTCTCATATTTTAAACCTACTCCCATCTCTTTATTCTGGTTGCATCCTATCAAATTCGGGATAAAGTTGAATATTTCTTGATTCAATGGAAATATTCATGACATTCCAATCTGAGCAGATGCACTGCTACACTCTACCATTCATTTTTTTAAAATCTGAGATGGAAAGATCTGGCCTTGAACACCTTGGTAAGAAATACTCGTTAAATAAATGGTACATGGTTTGAACCCTGAGTCTGTGTTTCAGTACAGAGCTCTCTGTTTCAGTACTGTATATTATTTGGATGGACTACTTAATATAACTAACAAGTGAAGAATCATGTACATTTATAGAAAACATCACAAGGGTGAGTGAGACTAAGGCACAGCAGTAACATTGTCTCTTTGCTATTGTCTTCTGTGTTTAAGGCTAACTCTTGTTTTCAGCAGGTTAACTATATTCTTAGCCGTCCTGGATATTATATTGACAGATATTCCTGTGTAGAGGCTCAGTGGCAAGATCTTGGAGAGAATGAGTTGACAAGATATGACAAATAAAAAAATTAAGTGCACCAGTGTGTACACCACTTTCCCACCCTTTGCTACTGGGTGTGTGTGGCTGTGTGTCAGAGAGTAAGATGACATTTACTTTTGTTAAGGTGCTCTTTGTGATTTATGGTTACATTCCTTCACAAGTACACAAATTAGCAGGGAAGATGAAAGTCTGCTGGCAGAAGATTTGTAGAGCGGCAGATTCTTAGTGGTGAGTCCATTGGGAAGTACATCACGGAAGCCATAAATTTAAAGTAACCATAAATGGAGGAAAGCAGCTGGAATAATAGACTACTTCAAAATGACCATTTTATAGATTAGACTGTATAGGAAATAAAATGCAGTTGCTCTTTAGATTTTTTTTTTTTTTTTGCACAGATTCAGAACTGGCATACAAGGCTGAAGTATCTCTAGTAAAGTCAACTGAGATATATAGGAATTGAATCACAGTCAGCCTTGGCATTTGAAATGCGAGCGTTCATTAATTAAAAGTGATCCTGGATCTCCACATACATTGCAGTTTTTAATGCATTCAGTATAGTTGGTGAAGTACAATGATCAGGAGTTTTTCTAGTACCTCTTTACATTTTTAGCACTGCCCAAAGCTCAGTAACTCACACTATTAAATGAATAGACGAGTCATGTGAATTGGTGTACATCTGAGAAAAGGGCAAAACAACGCCATTAGTTCTTGTGAAGGGGTATTGTAATTAAAGGACAACATACACTAAAAGCCCAGCTTTTCACAGAAGACTGGGATTGAACCACTACCATCTTTCTGCTTGATGGGTGTAGTTTGTTACATGTGGAACAGCTCCTGAGGTCTGTCCAGAATCACAAGTTGTGTAAATAGAGCAGCCTAGTGACAGCAGGCAGGCAGGCAGAAACATATTCGTAACTCTTATGCATTTGCACATTGGTTTCCATGCACAAGTCAAGGTGCAAGTCCTAAACATGCCTTGAAGTAGGGTATCTTTAGGAATGCCATCACTCTTACAAATGTGGGAATTTGTATAGATCTGTAGAAGCCAGGCGCGCACGGAGGCCCGAGCACGCCCCATGGCTAGTGCTGAAACCGCCCCCCACATCGCCCCGCCCCGCGCATCACTCAGACACGCCCCCCTTAGCCTGAAAATGCTCCATTTCCGAGCTAAGGGAAGCGTGGGCGGGCGGGAGGGCCAAAAACCACACGGTTCCGTGCGCAATGGCACACCACCATTGCCCGGCACCCCATGGCTCATGCCATGGGGGGCCACAAGTAAGATATGCGCCTGGTAGAAGCTTAGCTTCTGAAAACAAAATATTACTAAAGCACTATTGAGCTACATTGATCTCCCCTTGCAAAGAAACTAAACTTAGCTTTTGGGGTAGTGGAGAGCACAAGGCTGGCCCATTCATGAGGTAAGGCAAAATGGCCACATCAGGTGGCAGATGAGTGCAAGGTAATGCTATGCTCAGCTGCCTCCTGTTGATTGCCTCACCCTGCTTCCATCGTAATGCTTACCCTCAGCATCAACCAACCAACCAACCGGTACTTATATACCGCTTTCCAACACAAAGTTCACAAAGCGGTTTACAGGCAAATAGTAATAATAAAGTTAAATGGTTCCCTGTCCCAAAGGGCTCACAATCTTAAAAAAAGGCAGAACACCACCAGCAACAACCACTAGAAAAGACACTGCACAGGGGTGAAGAGGGACAATTGCTCTCCCCCTGCTAAATATAAGAGGAGCACCACTTGAAAAAGTGCCTCTTGCCCAGTTAGCAGTATCCTATTGCTGCTACTGATGATTCACCAATCTTTTCCTGCCCTTCCACTAGGGTGGTATTGATAGGCTTCCTCATAGGATTTCTCATGCATGAGTTCTCCTTTTCAAAAGATGGAGTACGACAGGAGCAAGTGTGGCAAAGCTTCGTGTGTGGAAGAGTTTGGACCAGGTGGGAAGAAGTAGGGGGAAGAACATGGTGGGGGGCTTAAGATCAGAAGCCCAGGGGAAGTGTCATCTCGCAATATCACTTCAGGCACAGCTTAGGCTGAAACTTCATTTCAACTGACTTTTTTTCTACGCTGCCTTGGCTAGGATTGCTTGTAATACAATAGAAGTGGATGCAGTAAAATTCTAATTTTAAAATAAATTGGAATCATGATAGTGCTCCACCACTAGCGCATGCCAGGCATGCACTGGTATTTTATCCCTTCTGCACTCCCATCATGACCCATGGAGATCCAAGTTGCTTTCTCAATTATTTTAGTCTAATAAAAAAAACACTGGTACATTATTCCTGCATTACTTCATGACAAAAGAATTGACCTGCGTTACTCAGTGCACAGGCCATTAAAAGATTACATGCCAGAGACTAGCATCTTACTAGTCAAAAGTGATTTACCACTAATGAATGCGGGCTTTGATGAAATACTTCAGTAAGATTACACAGCTGTTGTTTATCAGGTGTCATTTATAAAGCATTACATGACGGTAAGCTATAAAGAATCCATACAGCTGCTTGTAATACTAAAAGTAATGCTTGATCATTGTAAAAATACATTCATTGTAGTTTTAACTGTTGAGCAGATATGTTGCTTTGTGCTAAACAAAGCAGGTACTTCCCATTGTACAGCATTTTTGGATCAGTATGCGAAACATTATTTATAGGATCCCGTTAAAAGATAATCTCAGTACATGCTTATATAAGGCTCTGTTCCGGGACCTATGAAAGACAAGAAATTTCACTGGTTAAATTAAGAACTGGTCCATTATTTATTTATTTTTATTGAATTTTTACCCCGCCTTTCCACCCGAAGGTACTCAAGGCGGCATTACAAAAAAACAGGTTAAAATACAATATAAAAAAATCATGCATTATGTTTATTTAAAAAAAAGAAACCAGAAACAGCTTACAGGTAATAATTTTTGCAGACATAGCACGGTGATTCTTCAGCTGGCACAGACCACTTTCATGTTTGGGGTACCATGCAGAAAAAATACTATGAGTTATATCCAAAGAAATTCAATATAAGCACCACTGAAATCAGTAAAGGGGCAGCCCAATCTTAAGGTCAACCAGGGCCAATGTAGTGGCCACAGCTGTAAAAGCGCCATTACCCAGAGAGTAACTGGAGCCAATTGGAAGGCCTGTGCCGTCCTGTGGGTGCCGCATTCCACCTGACGGTTGCCGGGGCAGGTATGTGCTGTGCTGGGTGGCAGAAGGGTAGTGGGAGGGTGGAACAGAGACAGGGTGGGGCTATTTTGGGCAGGGGAGGGAACAGTTCAGGCTCAAGAGGGATGGCGGAGGAGGCCTATGCTGTATCTTAATCCCTGTCATGGCCCTGAAAGCCCTACATAGGGCTACTTGGTTCAGTACCAGTAGCCCCAGTGAGCAGGCTGGGGGTTGACACAGGGTAAGTGAACAAATACAGGTTGTGCTTCAGTATCCCCCGCAAATACCAAAATCTGTGGGTAATGAAAACTGTGGATTTGGGCAATTCCTATCCTTTGAACCTGACCAAAGCTGCGATCTGGTTGGGTCTGGAGGGTTTTTTTTTGAAGCCTGTAAAGGCCATGGGCGACTGTCTGCAGGCCTCAGAATGGCCACTTAAGACAAAAAAAAACCCTGTATGTCCGGTTTTCGGGCTAAAACTGGAAGTGATGTTTTAATGTCTTTACAAAAGGCATTCTGAAGCTAGGGGCATTAAAGGCCCTTATTGTATAAAGGCATAAAAATGTCACTTCCCATTTTTGCCCTAAAATCAGAAGGGCGGATTGTTTTTGCCTTTAAACGCCCATTCTGAGGCTCGCAAAGGCACATGCTGCCTCTGCAGGCCTCAGAAACTCTCTGGACCCAACTGGTACTGAAGATTCAGAGGGTTCAAACAGTGCCTGATTGGGCTTAACGCAGGTCAGGAGACCTATGTTGAATGAAATCCGCAGATAATCAGGTACTACCTGTATTCTCTTACCCCCAAGGCGACCTCCAGCCTGCTTAATTTCAGTGCTTGGACCTAGGAGCACCGCTGCACCAGCACTGAATAGGGCAGGGCTGTTGGTTATGATTGAGTCAAACAGGACAGAACCATTTATTTAGAATTTATATACTGCTTTTCAATAAAACATTCACAAAATGGTTTACACAGCAAAAAATAAAGCTATGATTCCTTATCCTTTGGGATGCTATGAGAGGGCATCTTGGAGGTTGGCCAAGGTCCATGATAAAGCCCACTTGGCCATGCTGATCCCTGAACTCTCAGTACCAGTGGTAGTGACCAATACAGAGAACTTCAGGGTAGGACTCTGCCCCAGGGCCTCTAGGACCTAGCATCAGAACTGGATGCCATGCTGTAGTGGACAATTGTGTTGAGTGTTAGCCTTAGGCTGCAATTCTATGCATACTTACTTGGAAGTAAGCCTAATTGATAGAGGTGTTTGAAAATGGTGTTATTTACTTTGCTCCAAAGTAAGGCCATTGTGTTTAATAAGACTTTGTGTTTAATAAGATACTGTAAAGTATGTTTGGACCACTCTCGGAGTCAGAGAGGCCAGCACACAGATGTGCGTCATCCTCCCTGACTCTAAGAGTGGTGCAAACGCGCTTTACAGTGGGCCTTGTGCCAGCCAAACTTTGCTGCCCTAACTGTGCCAGCCTAACTTCAGGTTAGGATTGCGCCCTTAGGCTGTAAGACTATCTTACTCACCTGGCGAAAAAAAAAAAGCCCATCTGTACTCATTGAACAGAGTTGGGTTTACTTCTGAATAAACATGCACAGGATTGCACTGCTACGACTGTTGTGCTAAGACTGGGGAGACCCAGTTCAAGCTCCACAACATGAAGCTCCCTGGCTAAGTCATTACTTTTCAATTTAGGATTAAATGACAGTGGCATGATGTACATCTCCCTAAACTCATTGGAGAGAGAGCAGGGTATACCTAATCATTCTTCTGTTGAGTTGTTAGGCTTTCGGAGGTTGTTTTATTTGAAATTGTTTCATTTTGAAGTTGTTTCGTGTTGTTGTCCCACTTTTAGAGCCAGAAGGTGGAGTATAAATTGAAAGATTATATAATAACATCACCCTACATCCTCTAAATCCCCCCTCCCTCAAGCACACATTGGTTAAGACCCCTTATGCAAGTAGGAGCGTGCCAGCGTGTTCCTCTTGATCTCTTTGTAGTAGTGGTTCAGCATTCCTACCACTTTAATCAGCAATAGATTCTCTTTAAGATAGAAATATGCTGGGGTCAAAACTGCAATGCCGAAACACTTGAAGTTTGAAGTGTGGGCACAGGACAAAATAAATTGTATCCACATGGCAACCGTCTCTTCGCTTACAATTCTGTCAAGGAGGTTTGTTTTAAGCTTTATGTAACAACCAGCAAGTATAATAGAACAGAATACATGCAAGTCCAAGAAAGTGTGTGTGTGTGTGTGTGTGTGTGTGTGTGTGTGTGTGTGTGTGTTCAACATGCACATTGAATCTGGGCATGGCCATCCTAAAAGACATGGAATAGTAGTAACAGTGCATCGTTGTACTGCTGTACCGTAGTTCTAAAAAAGATGGTTTTCATTTTCTGAGCTAATAAACATGACAATTTAAGCAAAAGGGACACACTGATAGACAACAAATGAATGATAACACTGTGTGAATTCCCACTAAAAAGTGAGTGACAAGTGTGGCAATCCCAGACTAAACACCCTATCTGGAAGTGTCCCTGGGTTCATTATACTAGCACAATCTTAACTGTTAAACACAATATAGCTATCCTTTTTTTTTCTTATATCTTTTTGAGATGTATGATAAGGTGCAGGCAAGCAGGACCTTAATTTTTGCAGAAATTAAGGAATTTTTAAAAAATCAGTTAACATCTCTTGCTGAGAATAAGAACAGAGACATAATAATTTAGTGTATTTGAGATATGGTCCACAGCCTGCTTACAGCCTAACCTGGGATCACCAAATTAATTTCATGTTAGACATGTACTCTCAGAGATGAGGAACAGAGTAAGTGATTTCACCATTATGAATCCCTGTAGTGCCGTTATCTTTATAAAAGCCCCTTTATTCTCGGTTCTGCACTAAGAAATTGAGTGCGACATCCGAAGTACGGCTGAAGATATTAACATGAAATAATTGATGAAAAAGCTTTTGCCATGGATATTATAGAGTGGAGCATTCACTGATTCTTCCACAGAATCAGATATTAGCATATTCATTTACGGGCTAGTTTCTAAATCATCACAATAGTCATACATTAAAATAATTGTTAATTATACAGGAATATAGTGAAATTGTCCTTAAATGCACTCTTTGGGGGGGGGGAATTCCTATGAGGGCACTACACAGCAATGTTTTGACAATGTAATTGATTCACAGGTCCACACAGGCATCAACTCCACTGGCAATTTTTACTTTAATTATTCACAAGACACCGATTGCTTTAAAAAGTCATTGCAGTGCTTCTGCATAATCCTTATTGCAATTTTTAAATAATTACATAACCAGGGCAGGAAGTGAGAGAGGAAATACCAGCTGAGCTTTCCTGAATGTTGCTCAGATCTGGTGGAATTGCTGAATGGAACTCAAGCCAAGGAGTCTGTTTTGGCTCCACTAAACACAAAACAGAATCAAAGAAATGAGAAGTCACTAAGGGAGCAATCCTAACCAACTTTCCAGCATTGACATAGCTGTGCCAATGGGGCATGTGTTGTAGGAGGTACAGAGGCCTCCTCAAGGTAATGGAATGTTTGTTCTCTTACCTCAAAGCTGCATTGCCCTTACCCCGATGATGGAAAGTTGGTTTACGATTGCACCCTAAATATATTGCCGCCTTGAGGGCCTTCGGGCGGAAAGGCGGGGTAAAAATTCAATAAATAAAATAAATAAATAATAAATATTGGCATTTAATTCTCAGCCAAAAGCTGTTTCAACTTGGTACTGATTCAATGTCTTCCTGCCCAGTATTTTGTATGAAAATGGGGCAGTGTATTTTCTTTGATAAGTGGGACGTGGTGGCGCAGTGAGTTAATCCGCTGTTGCTGGGCTTTCGACCGCAAGGTTGGAAGTTCGAGACTGAGTGACGGAGTGAGCTCCCGTTGCTTGTCCCAGCTCCTGCCAACCTAGCAGTTCGAAAGCACCTAAAATGCAAGCAGATAAATAGGGACCACTTCGGTGGGAAGGTAACGGCATTCCATGGAGTCATGCCGGCCACATGACCACGGAAGCATGTCCTCGGACAAAAATGCCGGCTCTACAGGCTTTGAAACGGAGATGAGCACCGTCCCCTACAGTCGGTCACGACTAGACCATTCGGTCCTGGGGAAACCTTTACCTTTATTTTCTTGGATGGTGGTGGAGGACAAATCTTAAAGAGCTCTAAAAGCTCTGCCAAAATCTTGTGGTTGATCTTGGGTTGAAAGTGGCCATTAATGACATGGAAGAGCCAGGATAGTGTAGTGGTTTGGGAGTTGGAATTAGACTTTGAAGATCCAGGTTCAAATCTCCATTCAGCCATGAAGCTTCTTGGGTGATCTTGGGCCAGTCACTATCTCTCAGCTTCACTTACCTTACAGGGCTGTTGTGGGGTAGAGGACACTGTAAACATTAAATAAATAAATGTCAGACCTGGTAATGTGTAGCACATTGCCTAGACAATGCATGGATGTGTTACTTTGCTTCCTTCTCCTCCCCGCCCCCCACATACACAAAGTGAACTGTTTTTTCCTCAAGAAGATACAAGTGGCTGCAAAAAGAAATTGGCCACAATCTATTCAAACCAACAGGCATAACTGCATAAACTGTAGAGTCCCAAGTCCTATCACTCCATTTCCAATAAAAGGGGGATTCTACCCTGGAGGAGAAAACTGGCTTTGTCTAGTCCCCTTTCAAGTGTTCCAGTTCTACCTCAAAAGTAGATTGTCTGCTGACAATCCTAGCTTCTTGAGGTCAACACCTTCAAGAGTTTGAATTGTGCCATCTCCCAAAAGCCAAACAGTCCTTTTGACTTGATTTTGCAACCCCAGACAGCGGGTCCTGTTATGAGCACCTGGAACCAGACTAGTCAACTAGCCTGATCAACTAGCTTGATTCCTGGTGCTCATACTAGGTCCCTAAGCTAAGCAGCTTTGGGAGATCAGTTTTGGGTCACCATCAAACCATTTGCTTACCTCAGATTGCACACCAATCTCTGTACCAAATCCCCTACCTCAGGGTTTCCCAAACTATTGGTTGGGACCCACCAGTGGGTCACGGGCTGATTTTTGGTGGGTTGTAACAAGTATTTGAAACATTACATCTTTTTGTAAGCACTGTTGCCTAGTTTGCAGAAGAAAATCATTAGTTGGAATGCTAACCTGTGGGGGTATGAGGTAATCTTCATACCTCTAAATCAAAATGTCACATTTTCTTATTTTCTCTAATAACTGGTGTGCCGTAGATAACGTGTGAACCCAGTTTTGGCCTCTTTGTCTGGCTTGGTAGTCCCTAACTGCACATCTTGCTCTCCAGTTCAGCCTTCTGGGTATCTTGTAATACCCAATAAATAAAGCTTTGGTGGGGACAGTCCTTGAACTCCATTTCTAGGAAGAGTCTAGCAAGTGTCTATGCAAACATTACTATATATAAAATCTCTAGCAGTCTTGAGAGCATAGGACTCCAATTATTAATATTTTATTAATTAGTATTAATAAATAGGGGTGGTCTTTTTTGGTGATATTTTCCCCAAAACTTCTTGATTAAAATAGCAACTTGTGGTGTTATGTGTTTTTATCCCATTTTTATTTGAAAATTGTACAAAACAGCACAATAAATTAGGGTGAATGGTCCTACAAAGGCAAGCAATTACTGGCATACACACCCCAGCCAAAATAACCTGCTCAAAGATTCCCAAGCGGCACTCTGGTTGCTGCTTGGAGGGTCAAGAAACTGCTGCTTGCTGCTTCCACATTCCATTAAAATCACCCCAGTGTGCACTGTGAACTATGAATATGCATGCAAGTTTAAGCAAGCTTCCTACTGTTTCTGCCACTCCTCCTCCTGATCCCTTACTGAAAGCTATATATGGAGTCCTCAAAACTGTG
This sequence comes from Lerista edwardsae, assembly GCA_029204185.1. NCBI lineage: Eukaryota > Metazoa > Chordata > Lepidosauria > Squamata > Scincidae > Lerista > Lerista edwardsae. The sequence continues at coordinate 5,055,192 of JAJKFI010000009.1, read as the reverse complement.
TCATAAAAGAAACAAAAGTTGTATTATTTTTGTAAAATTAATCTAAATTTGGACCAAACTTGTCAAAAATAAGCATATTTTTGCAAAAAATAAGCAAAAAAAATTTGTGTTAGGTAGCGTTTTCAGTAGAAATTCTCATTATTTAGTGTTCTGTGTTGATCACTGAAAACTCCCCGTCCCTATTAATGAAGTATTTCTTTTAGGACTTTTTTGTTGTCTAGTGTGTCGTCACAGGTTTTCATTTGAAAAAGTGGGTCCCAGTGTTAAAAAGTTTGGGAAGCATTGGCCTACTTACACTAATCCTGCTAGCTATTATTATCCTCTGCCTTACTGTGGAGTTCCCGGAGGCAGCTGGTTGGCCACTGTGAAAGCAGTTTGTTGGGCTCCGTGGCCCTGAGGCTCCCTGCTTTCTCCTATAGGTAATACTTGTGATTGCTATGCTCATGATGGAGGTGAAACCAGATACACCTAATGCAGGACTTGTGAAGGGGTAAGACCAGGATGTGATGGGAACAGGTATGGACTCCATCGAGGGGGGGCAGTGTTGAGAACACCCTCTCCTTCCTTTACATGTGTACAGGTCTAACTCCATTTTGGATTCCATCCTGGGAGTTATGAGCTGCTATCCTGCAAAGAGGAGGTCGTCGGGAGATAGCACAAGACAATGCTGACTCCAGAGCCATTACGAATTAGTGCCATCAACATCTGAATTAGTGCCATCAACATCTGAACCTCTCCCTCTCCTAATGGTCTTGTGATACAAATCTAAGTATCTGACAAAGGGCCTGTGCAAGGACAAGTTCTGCCTGAATCTCTCAATTTAGATTCTAATCTGCCAGGATATAGTCACTAGGAAAGTCTTTTTGGGCTAAGCCAAGAAGTCTCCCCACCAAAGTCTGGAGCAGCATCAGAAGAGAGCTGGAGCAGTAGGGTAACTTTTGTAAAGGAAATGGAGTGTTGTGTTTTAGGAAAAGCATGGAGCAGCCTTAAAGGAATATGGATTTGGCTGGATAGATGTTTCTTAAAGAAATAATGCTTTCTCAGCAGAAAGAGAAAGGGGGGAAAGGTGTTAGAATGTTGCAGAACTGTTCTTGCCTTTGTCTTCTGTATCTGTTGTTAATCATTACTATTGTACACCAGGATTTGATAATGGCTATTCATACTCAAGCCCCCTTCCTGCCACCTCAGGATGCCCTTTGTCAGGAATGTAGGGAGGAGAAGATTCCAACTCTAAAGTTGTATCTTCCTCTATAAGTACTGACCACACCTGATAGCCTATCAGTATTGGTGGCGCCAGCAATACTGATGTTCCTATCCTTTGTATGGGGAAGAGGGAACTATAATACTGTTGGTTGCAAACAGTTCACACCCATCAACCCGATCAAATGTATCAAGCAATCATGGCTGAATTTGTAAATAGTACTCTTGTCTAAATGTCTCCTTTCTACCCTGATACCTCCTTCCTGTCTACCCTATTGTCCTTTCTAAATATGTAAATACCCCTTCCTGTTTAAATGTGCCAACCCTATTGCAATCTTGTCTTAATATTAGTATCATTGTTACTGCTAAATGTACCCATGTTTGCATCTAACTACCCTCTGTGATCAGCCCTCCTTCCCTTCCCCTTGATTGGGATCACACTGGAGGGGAAGGGGAACAGTGGCAAGACCACCAATCAGATGTCCCACATCACCAAAATTGCCAATAGCAGGTTGCCAATGTTTTTATTTATTGTTGCCATTTCCACATTTGCATGTTCAACCGTATAACTGATCAAGACCAGATGTACAAATTACACAAGTTCTGTGGTCTCCATGGAAGCGTATTGCTCTTGTGTCCATTTTATTAATGCCCTACACATTAATAAAATGTATTTCTCTTTCTTCAACATCAAAATCCAGCTGGTATTCTTTTACATCAACTTTCTTTTTGGTAAGCTATAGCAGGAGGTCCCTAGGGGATAGCTGGGCTGGGAAGGAGAAGCACGCTGGGGAATGAAACCTCAATCAGGCAGGCTTCTATCTCTTTGCTTAAAGAGATAGGAGCACTAGAGAATCTCTCTCTTTGCAGAGTGATTCCGCTGGACACCAATAAGTTTATGAATCATGGGGAAAAAAGGAACATTTTTCTCTCTCATATTAAAACTTGAAGTCACCCCCTTCAGCTGATAGGCATCGGTACAGGAACAACAAAAGTATTACTTCACAGAAAGTGAGATTACGCAAGCTGTGGTGATGATGTCTGCTAGCTTACATGGTTGTGTTGCATTTCCCTCCCCCCTAAAAAATGATTTTACTGATATTTCAGAAGACAGTTACCAGCAGAAAAGGAACATTATAACACAAAGCAAAAAATTCAACTGGAACCCACATCCCAAAGAACATGCTGAGTCCCATAAATAAGTTTAACATGGCTCACCATGCATTACCAGTCCAAATACTTTCATTGTAATCTATATTAAATGAATATCTGCATAGCTGAGAAAGGGAGCTCAATTTTCAAGAAATCTGCTCTTGTTTGCTGCTGCCTGCAAAACAGCTAGTCACACTCATGCAAATACTCATGTCCCAATACTAACATGTCCATTGTAATTTAAGGAACCCCAGCATTTTTCCTGTCTTAACATACATACACACCCCTTTTCTGCTATCACCAAATTAAACAATATCTGTACATTCAAAAATTACTCATATTAGCCAAGAAATTAACTTTGGGCTGTGGTGGGGGGACTGTCACTTCCCACTATATCTTCAATTTACACTGCTTTTATCAAAATTCTTAAATTGACTTACGAGGTCACCAAATCTACTCAAGAGTTTTTCTCCTCTCTCCTTTGTAATAAGCCCCATTACCCTTTTTACATGTGTGCTGAATCTGCACAGGTGTTACATGCCATCTGTTCAAAACCTTATAATTAACATCCCTGAAAGAAGCACTTAAAGCAACAGTTCCATTTCCCTGTCATATATCAGCCAGGTCCTGCTCTGTTAATTTCATTTCAGAATCCTTCTGGTAGTTAAATTTAAATGCAATGTTTTTAGTGTACCCAGGACAATATTCCCTGTAAGGGGTCCATGCTGCTGTGCTTTGTCACCCTTTGCTTTTGTGGTGTGGCATCTTCTGGTGTTCAGCTATGATGGCTTTGAGCTGTGCAGTTCCACAGCTTAGTGCAAACAACGGGAACAAACACTACTCAGATCAAACTCTTAATATCTCCACCAAGCAGCTGTGATTGTCTCCAACAAGCACAGAAAACCAACTAAGCATGAAAGCTTGAAGCACTTACCTGTGAGCAAGTCTCATTGAATTCAATAAGGCATACATAGGATTGCAATGCACTGTCTTCAATCAGACTTACTCCCAGGAAAGTGTATACACCATTGCAGCCTAAAGGCCTGATCCTATTGGGCTTAATGCAGGCGGTGTGCACATACCACCCATGTCTCTGTTGCGAGAGGCATCGTAAAGCACCAGTGGTAAGACCTAGGGACGGCCTGACTGCCAACGCAATGACAATGCCAGTCCTGCGCCACCCAAAGATGGCAATGTGAGCCAAGGAGCATCACATCCTTTTCAGGCAGGGCAGGAGGATGTTCCTGGGCAGGGTGAAGCAACTCTGGGCAGGGTGGGACCGGCAACTCTCACTGCAGAATCCCTACCTCTGTGACAGGCTGCACGGCCCAACACAGAAGCCCTTGCCTCGGTGCTGGCTAAATAACATTTGGTGTTCACTTGTCTGCCTCTTGTGTCTCTGCATTGTAAATAGTTTGCCTTCCTCCAATGGTTTTTATTTATTTTACCCTGATTTTATTTATATTATAAGAACATAAGAAGAGCCCTGCTGGATCAGGCCAAAGGCCCATCTAGTCCAGCTTCCTGTATCTCACAGCGGCCCACCAAGTGCCCCAGGGAGGCATGAGACAACAAGACTTGGATCCTGTTGCCACTCCCTTGTACCCAGTACTCTGAAGTAGCCTACTACTAATGTAAGGAGGTTACAACCCATCACTGCCGATAGCCCACAATGGACTTTTCCTCCAGAAATCTGTCCAATCCCTCTTAAAGGCATCAAGACCAGATGCCATCACCACCTCCTGTGGCAAAGAGTTCCATAGATTAAATACCCGCTGGGTAAAAAAGTACTTCCTTTTATCTGTTTTAACTCTCCCAACCCTCAGTTTTAGCAGATGCCCCCTGGTTCTGGTGTTTTGAGAGAGGGAAAAGAACATCCCTTTATCGACTCTATCCCTTCCATGCATAATTTTGTATGTCTCAATCATGTCCCCCCTCAGGCGCCTTTTTTCTAGACTGAAGAGCCCCAATCGCTGCAGTCTTTCTTCATAAGGAAGGTGCCCCAGCCCCATAATCATTTTTGTTGCTCTCTTCTGCACCTTTTCCAGTTCCACTATGTCCTTTTTGAGATGCGGCGACCAGAACTGGACACAATATTCCAGGTGCAGCCTTACCATTGATTTGTACAATGGCATGATAATATTGGCTGTTTTATTCTCAACCCCTTTTTTTAATGACCCCAAGCATGGAATTGGCCTTCTTAATTGCTGACGCACACTGGGTCGATACCTTCATTGAATTGTCCACCAGCACCCCAAGATCTCTATCCTGAGCTGTCACAGACAGCTCAGAACCCATTAGACTATAGGTGAAGTTTCGGGTTTTTGCCCCAATGTGCATCACTTTACATTTGTCTATGTTGAAACGCATCTGCCATTTGGCTGCCCATTCCCCCAACTTGGAGAGATCCTTCTGGAGCTCTTCACAGTCCTTTCTGGTTTTCACCACCCGGAAAAGTTTTGTGTCATCTACAAACTTGGCCACCTTGCTGCTTATCCCTGTCTCCAGGTCATTTATGAATAAATTGAAAAGCACAGGCCCCAAGACAGATCCCTGGGGCACTCCACTTTTCACCTCTCTCCATTGTGAAAATTGCCCATTGACCCCACTCTTTGTTTCCTGGCCCTCAACCAATTCTGGATCCATAAGAGGACCTGCCCGCTTATTCCCTGACTGTGAAGTTTCTTCAGCAGCCTTTGATGGGGGACTGTGTCAAACGCCTTCTGAAAATCCAGGTATATGATATCCACAGGTTCACCCACATCCACGTGCCTGTTGACCTTTTCAAAGAATTCCAAAAGGTTTGTGAGGCAAGACTTACCCTTACAGAAGCCATGCTGACTTTCCTTTAGCAGTACTTGCTCCTCTACGTGTTTTAGGATTTTATCTTTGATTAGGCTTTCCACCATCTTACCCGGAATAGACGTTAGGCTGACTGGCCTGTAGTTTCCAGGGTCCCCTCTTCTCCCTTTCTTAAAGATTGGCGTGACATTGGCTATCCTCCAATCCTCTGGCACCATTGCTGTTTGAAGGGACAAGTTGCATACTTGTCAGCAACTTCATTCTTTAGTTCCTTAATAACTCTTGGGTGTATACCATCTGGGCCTGGTGACTTATTTATATGTAGTTTATCAATTTGATCTAAAACATCTTCCTTATTAACCATTATCTGCTTTAATTCCTTAGTTAGGAAGGGCTGTTCAGGCTGTGGTATCTGCCCAAGTTCTTCTGCTGTGAAGATGGGCGCAAAGAATTCATTTAAGTTCTCTGTGATCTCCAAGTCCCCTTTTATCTCCTTTTTTCCCTCCCTCACCATCCAGAGGGCCAATCACCTCTCTGACAGGTTTCCTGCTTCTAACATATTTGAAGAAGCTTTTATTATTCCCCTTTATGTTGCTAGCCATGCGTTCCTCAAACGCTTTCTTGGCCTTCCGTATCACCTTCTTACTTGTCTTTTGCCAGAGTTTATGTTCTTTTTTATTCTCCTCAATGGGGCAAGACTTCCATTTACGGAAAGAAGCTTCCTTGCTCTTTACAGCTTCTCTAACTTTGTTTATCAGCCATGCAGGCACCCTCCTGGACCTTGTCGAACCCTTCTTTCTTTGCGGTATACACTTCTGCTGGGCCTCTACTACTGTTATTTTAAACAGCCTCCATGCAGCCTGGAGGGATTGGACTCTTTTTACCTTCCCTTTCAATTTCTTCCTAACTAGCCTCCTCATCTGAGGGAAATCTGCCCTTCGAAAGTCAGGGTCATAATAAGTCATAATAACATAATATGTTATTGCTTATGCTATTGTTTGTTTTATCTCATGTTCTGTATATTTTCCCAACAATTGTGAGCTGCCTTGGGCATCTGCTCTGGCAGAGGAAAGGCGGGGTTAAAAACTTTTAAATAAAAATAAAATAAAACAAGACAAAACACTCAGTGGATCATATAAAATGAAGTTGAATGTCAGTTAAAATGTCAGTCCACTTCAGCCATCAGAAGACTTCCTAAATAAAAAGGTCTTAAGGTCCTGCCAAAAAGGCACCAAAGAGGGACCAGTTCTTAACTCCAAGGGGGAGGTGAATTCCACAGTTGGGGTGCCACACCCAAGAAGGCCCTATTCTGTGCCTCCATCCCCTTCACCTCCATCAATGGGGGCACAGCAGGGAAAACAGAGATAGCATCCCAGCGTGCACTGCCACCTGCTATATCCACTGCTCCAGCTCTCAAAATCCCTGCTCCCTGCCCTCTCCTCTTCCTCGTACCCTGAAAATGTTCCCACTGCCACCAAACCTACACCAATGCAGCATCCGGCAGCCTCTAGCTGTCTGCTCTGGTGACAGATGAGGAGTTCTGCTGCCATTAAATGGATTGGGACTGTCACATTTTGGGGCTGCCAGACGTGTCCTAGTACATACAATGTAAATCCACAGATTGACACCCTATCTCCGCAGCATAAGAACTGTTCCATCTTCTCTCTCTGGCAATTCATCTCTATAAGTGACTTCAGAGCCTTTAGAGATAAGCACAAAGGAGGAAAAACAGGTGCATCAGATTTTGGACAGCGATCACAAGTTCAAAGAAGTATTATGTAAATGTTATTAAGAGTGCAACCCTAACCTGGACTGAGGCTGGCACAGTTAGGCCAGCAAAATTTGACTGGCACAAGGACCACTGTAAATCGCGTTTGGACCACTCTTGGAATCAGAGAGGATGGTGCACATCTGTGTGAGGCCTCTCTGACTCCAAGGATGGTCCAAACATACTTTACATTGTCCCTTGTACTGGCCAAACTTGCTGGCCTAACTGTACCAACCTAACTCCAGGTGAGGATTGCACCCTATGTGTAATAAACACATGTCAGCATTAGGTGCACCAGCAAGAACCATAGCAAACTTTTTATTCATAATGTCATCTTAACTTTCTGTAGCCAGTGTAATAAGAATTCAGTGCTGCTCCAGCCTTGACAGAAAATCTTTATACTGTAATAAATAGGCCAGGTTTGAAAGAGTGCCACCGAAATTCAGTACACTTTTCATTCATACATGCTGTGCATTAATTCGAATAATGGGGGCCCCGCTTCCAACTTTTTCAATGTAATTACTAGTAAAGCACAGTGGTTGAGATGCTATGCTTGCTCCTGCCCTTCTTAAAAACAGGTACAGCAATGTGAGTTTATACACAAAATGTAGAACCATGTCCTGCACATGAATAATATTCACTGCAATATTCTGTTCACCAAGGCTCATACTGCATGTATGATGTGGCATATGCTTCTATTTCATCCCTCTGTTCAAAACAGGATGGGGAAATTGAGCAGATATTCAAATGTCAATCATAAAATATTATCCAGAATGTAAGTAGCAAGTTGTTCAGATACCTCAATGTTCAATTATTACATTTACAAATGGGAGACTGGAAGGTACGAACTCTCATTTTGCTCTGCCAATAGAGGGCGTTCGTTTCTGGTGAGTAAAACAGGATTAAGTCTTACTTAAGTCTTACTGAACACAACGGGCTTACTTCTGAATAAGGTAACACACTGTTTTCAAACACCACTAGCTATGGGTCTTAAACCCATTTTCAACTGGCTAAGAAAACAATTCTGTGAAAAACAGAGGCTCAAAATAGAGGGGAAAAAATGAATTAAGATGAGATTATACTGAAGCAAAACAAAAACAAAAACAAAAAACCATAAGAACTACCTTATTGCCTTACGTATAGGAAATTTTATGCTTCCAGTAGGCAGGAAAGTGGATTCATAGGCTGCACTAAATCCAGACATCCAAAATCAAAACTATTCCAAAGTCCAGATATTTTTGTCTGGAAGTGCCATCCGGTCATGTCCGGAAGGTCCCTGACCATCCAGATACAAGGTCAGCACTTGTTCTGAGTCAAATCTGTAAGTGCTGAATCCACTAATGAGGGCCAACTGTATACAGATATTCATATAGTAATAATAATAATAATAATAATAATAATAATAATAATAATATGGTTTTCAATAGCAAAGCACTCACATCCCAGCCATCTTCTCTGACTGCAGAGATTCTCAATGTTGTGTTGGCAAAGGCGACTGTGAGGTATTTCTTGGTCTGACACAACATGAACACGGTTTAGTGTGACACAGAAAAGAATAGCTTCCTCTTACACGTTCTCCTCTCCCTTCCATCCCTCCTTCTGGCCAAAAAGGAGGGCATTTACAGCTTCTACTTGCACGGGGTGGTTTGATATTGTGGTTTTTCAGTCAACCAGTTTCCTGTATTTGAGGAATTCAATTTGTTCCAAACCATAAGAGTTTCTTCCCCTTTATATATACTTCTTCCCCTCCCTAAAGGCAGGAGGTGGTGGAAAAACAAGCCCAAGATCCAGGGCATTGTGACTGAAATGGGCCACTGAGTGGCCAATCACCACAAGGAGCAGCAACCCTTAAATGAGTCTTACAATGGACAGAGCGTTCAAAGACCATAAAAAAATGGTCAGTCAACATTGCTGCTGCAAGGGAAAATCCAGCAATGCCCACTATTATTGTTAGAAAACACTACTTGAAGAATGACAGTATCAAGGGAATATAGTAGTCAAGAGGGTACACCATTCCCTCTAGCAGCAGAAATAAATAAAATGTCCTGATGAATGGAACCAGAGCAGTCCAGTGAACTTCCTGTTCTATTCTGTAGCAGCATGACTCTGCAGTGGAATAGCAGCCTCTTTCAAGGTTTGCCAGCCATTCTTAGGCTGTTCTTTTTTTGACTTAGGCCGCAATCCTAACCAACTTTCCAGCACTGGGGTAAGGGCAATGAAGCTCTGAGGTTAGGGAACAAACATTCCCTTGAGGAGACCTCTGTGACTCCCCCCCCCCCACCGCAGGATGCAGCACATGCCCCATTGGCACAGCTATGTCAGGGTGGGAAAGCTGGTTAGGATTGCGCCCTTGCTCTTAGCTCAGATCCAGAATGAACCACTCCCCGTTGTAACATGGAGAAAAGCATGAAGAAGGCCTCTTGAACACTCAAGAAGTGATCATGGTTCAGAAGATGGCTATAGATAGCTACACTCCATGTATTGCTCTCATTATGATCATGAATATTATTGCAATACAAACATCTAAAGCCAGAGGTACTTGGGGCATTAGGGATTCACTATAAGCCTTGAGGAGCCTTATGTGCCTTTTACAGCTGCACGGTGTTGAAAAATCAGACAGAAATACCTTCAGCTGTCACCAGCAGCTAATCGTTTGTATCAAGGGGAAACTTAGGTTTGGACAGGCTGCAATTCAGCACCAGAAGGCACGTTTGGAGTGCCAGCAGGGTCAGAAGAAGCAGTAGCAAAACGGCCCACTTCCACACCACTTGGCACTCCCCTTCCAGTATGGACAGCATCAGCCTCGTCCACACTTCTGGGGCTGCACTCCTATGTGCATTTACCCTACCTGGGATTTACTTCTGAGCAGACATGGCTAGGATTGCCGGTTCGTCTGAACAGGCTCGCGCCCAAGCCAGTATTGGGGAACCCCTGATCCTGGCAGCTCTGAGGCTACTGAGAACCCCACAGCGGCCCGGCAGCCTCTCCTCCTCGCCTTCCTTCCCCACTTCACGGCGTTTCCAGAACAGAGCAAAGGGAAAAGACGCTCTGGGATCGGGGGTGCCCGACTACAGTCCCCTCGGGGAAAGGAGCAAAAAGCGGACTGCGACGCTGTCACGCGCACGCGGGGAGGACAGAGAGCGGAGAGGCAAATCAGGAGCTGGAACACCGCGCCGGTGGGCGTGGCGCAGCGGCACGTGGACAGGCGAGAGCGGCGGCGGGGATCCCTCCGGTCGCCGCTGTTGCTGGGATTCGAACGCTCCCCGGGCAGGAGGCGGCGGCGGCGGCAGAAGTGCGCGCGCACCCCCTCCCCGCAAAGGTAAACGCCGTGCTGGTGATGTCTTCCGTGCTGTGCGATCCGCGTGCCCTCATTTATGCCTTGCATGGCTTGTTATGCACAGCTACGAGAGCCACTTGCTTAAGATGCGAGCCGGCGGAGGATGCTGCCAGGTGCACGCTTCGTCCTGGCTCTAGTCGCAGCTCCGCGCAAAAATCCACGGACGAGGCTTTTGCCCTGCAAATGCATGCGCACAGGGCAAGGCGCACGGGTCGCTATAGAGCTCGAATGCAGCAGGCAGGCGTCACGGTGCCTCGATTGCCTCCGTCTCTTGGCTGCGTCTTTAGCTGTTGCCTCGTACGTTATCTTCTGCGTTGGTCTCTGGTGCAAGCCGCTGGCGGGGAGGAGGCGGGCCGAGGCGTGCGAGAAGGGAAGCGTGCATCCTGGCGCATCTCGCCAAGTAACGCAAAAGTAGCTACAATGAGTTGATGTAGCCTAATATAAGGGGGCTTGAGTTGCACTTGAAGAGGTTGACGTTGCTTTGGAATTGGAAACGAGGGACAGAGCAGGCGCGAAAAGCGGCTGCAAGCTTGCTTAGGGCAAAACGGAGCTGTGCCCTTGGGCGCAGAATTCTCTCTCTGCATGCGCGAGGCGCGAGACAGCAAAGTTTGCGACGCTCTCAGGTGCAAGCGGCGTCCGGGCTCCACTTTGAAGCTTCAGATGCAGAACAGCCGTTGACAGGAGTCAGAAAAGACCCTGTTTCTAATATAAAGTGAAATTAATTTTTTGCGTATTGCTCTTGCATGCTTCGAAAGCGGCGGGGATGCTGCAGGATTGAGTCCCTGTCGTGTGCAGTCACATGCAAAAGTCTCGCAAGTGTCCTGGTCGGTCTGTCTTGCTTTAATTGCAGGCATCCAAATGAGACGGGTTAAGAGGGGGCGCGATTGAAAGTTTGCAACCGTTTTTGGTCCAGGCGCTGGTGGTTTCCCCGGCCTGGCAAGCAGGCGTGCATGCATGCAGAGGGCCACATTCATCGATCTCTTTTTGCATCGGTGATGCACTTTTGTGCACGCCCCAAAGTACAGCTTTGCAAACGGCCTCGGTGCTTAATGGACAGTGAAGCGGCCGGAGTCCATCAACATGATGAATAGAAAGAGTTAACCCGAGAGAGCAGGGTCACAGGCGCAGAAAAGAAAAAAGAAAAAAAGGTGGCGCATTTTTAGCTTTCCTCAGCAAAACCAGGGCTGGCGTGGTGGCGGTGGCATGTGGGTGGATGAGCTCACTTTTGGCAGCCTATATGAACGTTCCGATTCTTGCCGGGAGAGAAGAGGGGATCGCAAAGCACGTGAAAAGAAGGCAGCGGGATGACACGCCTCGGGACTGAGGCGCTGGAACTAGACCTGTATCTCGGCCTGGCCATTAATTCGATTAGTGTCGTAGAACAACCTGTGGGCAGGGCTACGAGCAGCTTCAGCGGCCTTAGCTCTTTGCTGGGTTTGGATAATCTCGATGTGACGAATGCCAATCCCTGTGCTGCTTTGGAGCAGGAGGACCCAAGTGGAAGCATGGCCACGTAGTTAAGAAGTCGCAAAAAGGGAAGTTTTAAATGAAGCCTTAAACAGGATTAAATGGCTTGTGTAACTGCTGAATGCTGCTAAAGTGCTGTCAAGGCAATGCAATCGCCGGCCAAAAACAAAGTGAAAATAATTGTAACAAGAAAATGAAGGCTTTACAAGGACTTCAGTAATGAACACATAACAATTGATGATACGATGCAGTAATTATTTTCGTATTTACGCCATTAATGATGGTAATTTAACGTTAATGCCTTGGTATTTTATTCCTTCTCATTTGCAGACAAAAGCACATCTGAGGCATCATCAGGGAGTAATTTGATAATCTAAAGTCATGAATAGAAAACACTAAACTATGCTCAGAAGTCTGACAACATAAAGCGGGAAACAAAATAACCTCATTTGCTGTTTATTATCTGTCTTTTATAATTCTGTTTACCATCGTTTGCATAAATGAATAGTTAAGTTGTGTGCTAACCCCATTTCTGTGAATACAAGAATCTTTGATGCACACAGATTTGTTCAAAGACTAATAGGCACTTTCTTAGGAAGTCAGGCAAAAAAGCCCCCATTTTAGATTAGGTTGAACATTTTATGGAATGAAATTCAGCCAGAATGCAAATTTGATCTCCCCTGAAGCAGCTATGTGTCCAATTTTGATCAGCTTCCGATTGAAGTGAAAACGGGAATTTCACATCCTTCTGGCCATTATCTACTTACATTGGAAAAGGAAAATTGAGTTTTATCACTAAACCTTGTACTTAACATAATTATCTGCCTGTTGGATATTGGTCTTGTTGTGCGCTACTTTAGTTAACAGTTTGGGGAGGGGTAAGGAATATGAAAGAGTAAGGTTTTTAAGCTCCCAATTGCCGTTTGGTTAATTAAATGGAATTAAAATGGGGTACATGTTATTTTCATGTGCTTGAAACAGAACAAAGAAAATCGAATGGCATATGGAAGCAGTCTCACCCCAGTATCCTCCATGCAATGAAACTGCGACATGCCTTTAGTGCTGTTGATTGATTGTCATAGTTGGGAAGAAGTTTAATAACTTTTTTTTTTTACATTTCCCTGCACCTTGAAAATGCAGCATCACAAAGCTAAAGTTGGTTGTGGTATTGGGATGTGTCAATTGCAGATGCAAAGCTGTCAGCTTTCCAGTTTCACAGAGCTATGTTTGGAGAGATGCTTATAGTTGATTATTCTAATACATTTCCAGCCTGGAACCAGATTTGTTTCATGAGATAGGGTGCACTTGCTGTCCTGTAATAAAACAGGAACAGATGGATGAGAGTATGGGATGATTGATGTTCATTTACAGTTAGATTAATGGATGTGAGATCCATGTGTTCATGTGCATGTATATGCTGGCATGTAGAGAACCACAGAGATAAGTGGTACCTCCTACCTGTGTCACAGATTACATCTGCTGCCACAACTGGGCACTCTACTTATAAGGAAGTGGTAGGATGTCCTGAGGGTATTGGCTGTTTCTGGTTTCTAGCTTGTTGTAGTCTGTTTCCTGCCCTTCCCATTAGGTTGGAATGTGAAAGCCAGGTAGGGGATAGATCAGGGAAAAGTTGAAAGGTAATGGTGAAAGGAGCTAGAAAGTGTAGTTCTGAATAGTAGCTACTGAGAAGGCAAATAGTGAAGCAATAGCATGTACACTGAGTTCTTCACTTACTCTGTACTCTTTAGTAAGAATGGATTTTTGGCCTGTGACTGGGAATTTTGTTAGCCACATTGCTATTTCTCGGTTGGGGGGGGGGGGAATAATGGGGCAGGAGGTATGGATTGTTGAGCTGCCAGTACTACCTGAAGAGCTAAGCAGGAGAATCTGTGGTCGTATTTCCGGATGGGAGACGGAATGCCAAGCTTTGACAAGCTGTTGTGGCAGGATGGAGTCGCTAATGCAGAGATCTTCTACCTTTTTCATCTCATGGCACACTGGCAAGGTGCTAAAATTGTTAAGGCACACCATCAGCTTTTTGAAAATTGACAAGGCACACCGTGTTGCTGGTAGGGAACTCACCTCCCCAATGGCCCTACTAATAAATTACCCTTCCCAAATTCCCATGGCACACCTGCAGATCATTCGTGGCACATCAAAGTGCCACGGCACAGTGGTTGGAAATGGCTGCGCTAATCAGTTAATTAGCCACACTGTGTGAGAAGACCAGTTGGTATGCAACAGAGAACAACCTTGAGGACCTGTCCAGGCTTGATTTATGATTGCCTGCTGAACCTTGATGGCATGCAGCCAGAGAGAGAACCATACTGTGAAGGCAATATTTGGGATAGTGGTTCAGACTAGCTTGCCCAAGTAACCCTCCTTGAATGCTGTCTGCAATTCAGAGAAAGGCGGTATATAAATACCAATATAAATAAATATACTTTGGAAAGATAGTACTTAGCAGAGCCATATGCGGAGCCTACTGGAGATTAGTCAACCACTTGAGCTGAACAACAAACAGAAGGCTGATGCTACTGTGTTATCTTCTTCTGCAAGATGCTAATCTACAAGTCATTTTTAGGCAATGAATCTGGGCTGACTACAGTGTGTTGTAGTAATTTGCCTTCTCTCTTGCAGAATTTGTTTTTATTTCCTTGACTTCTTTTGGGTACTTGAAGTTTGAATATAGAGTTTAATTGTGTGGTTTGTTCCTCTTATATCAATGTCAATCCTAGTTTTGCATGAGATCTCTTAGACTTGGGTACATGCATGCTTCATCATCCTCTGTCTGTGTGAGGGACAGAAGTGTTCTGCTACCATTCCTGTCTTAGAATATGGGGGATTATATCCCAGCTTCAAATTCTGGCTTGTTTGCAAATGTTGGTTTGAGTAAGCCAGGGTTGCCTAGTTTGGACCCAATGAGAGATCATAGCTTGTTCTAAGCCAGGATTGGATCTCTTTGTATGTGTAATGGTGGAAATTGCAGATACTCAAGGTTAGGAGATGCTGCACTAAACCAGGATTCAGGATTAGCTTCAGCAACCAAGCTGTGTTTGCATTCAATGAAGTATCATGACAGTGAGGGCAATCCAATCCAATTGCTTTGTCCACACTCAGAATGGCTGCTGGCTGGTAGAGGAAAAGCATCTCACTTTCCAAAGCAAACTGAGCTACATTTCCAATAGTGCACTCACTTTTGTTCTGGCTCTGTCACTTTCCCAAACAGTCTCGTAAAGTCGCACAGAATTTGAATTCACTTGACATGTTCCAAAACCATCAGACTACTGAATCAAGGGCAATTTGGTGTAAGTTGTCACACGGTTCACTGATGATATCCCTCTAATTGAGGAGGTAAAATCTGGAATTAAACACAACTCTAAGCATGGTGAACATTTTATCAGGGGGAAATAAAGGAAGTGGTACCCTCGTTTAGAAGTTCAAGGATGTGCTTGCAAAATTGAGGGGCTTGTTTTAGCGTGATCAATTCAATTCGTTCATTCAATTCTTTTTGTTGGTTTAGTGTTCCCTGAGTTTACATAGGCTTACCCTTGTAGCTCTTGATCCTGCTACGGCGTTTTGAAAAGTGGCTCGGAGTGTTTTTTTGTTTTTGTTTTGCCAGTTCCACCTGAGTGGCAGTTCTTTATCTGAGGCCGCCACTTAAGATATTTGGAAGCTCCCATTCCTGGAATTCCTAGGCCTCATTCCTTGACACTGAGGAGCTTTACTGTAAATGCAAATTAGAAGTTGAGGAACAAGACAGCACCGAACGTTGATGTTTCTGTAAATGTACTGGTTCAGATTCTAAGAACCTCTCTGGGCAAATGATTACCAGAAGTCTGTAGTAAGTCATCTAGTACAGCTGGAGTGTACGTTGTTGTAACATTAGAGACCATTAGGTTATTAATTTGTTATAAAAAGCAGACGTAAACAAGAATAATAGTTTTTCATGATTTCCAGAAAAGATCAAAGGAAGCCCAGAGGAAGCTACAGATCATATGTACTTTACCCTTAATGGGATTAAATGCAGGAAGTCACCGTGCTACCCAGGGAGACCACATCTATTTCTTTTTAGTACTGTATAGACGTTAATTTTCATAATTAAGGGTGCAATCCTAACCAATATGCTAGCACTGACATAGCTGTGTCAATGTGGCATGTGCTGCATCTTGCAGATGAGGGGCAATCATGGAGGCCTCCTCAAGGTAAGAGAATGTTTCTTCGGAGCTCCAATACCCTTACCCTGGTGCAGGAAAGTTGGTTAGGATTGCACCCTAGATATATCACTCATGCAACAGCTGTAGTACAGATTTGAACTGTAGGTAAGTTAAGAGACGGTAGTGGTCCTTTAATATTTATTTATTTATTTGAAGAATTTATGTTTTATAAAGAATTTATGTGTTTAATTCCTTTCCCATGCCGAAGTAAATGCCCAATACAAGGCAGCTTACAGAGAACTAACAAAGTACAATGTGACCACAATACAATAAGTAAAACAGGGATTAAAGAAAACGATAACAATGTTAATGGGAACAATGAGAGTGACAAGAATAAAATTAGACCCAATTCTCCATATTAGGTCGTTTGGGGGGGAGGGAACAAACATTTGAGCGGGGAGTGAGCAAAACTGTGACACTATATCAGAGGGATGGAGGGCAGACAGCACGCAATCATCCAAAGGACAGACGAAATGGGTATGATTTGAAGTGGAAACCACCAAGATTCTGTGGAAGGGAATTCGGTGGGGCTGTTCAGGCAGGTGGCTGGGTGGCTTCTCAATACTGATTTGGTAGTTTACATTTAAATTGATTCTGATTGCCTGATTGTGAAATTACTTTTCTAGTTTTCCTTTATTTGTTTCAGTGTTATTCGAACTGTGGGTTGGGACCTGATGTCAGGTGGGTTGCGGAAAGCTGAGAGCAGTCATCTTGGTATCTGCAGACCTTACTTTTGTTATATTCCTTTTGCGAGTGTTAATAGTTTGAATTTTCAAGTGTGGGTTTTTTTTTAATTGTTGTAAGTTCAGTGCTTTTACATCATATTTTGACCTAATCTTGCTTTCTGTCGGATGTTTCATGGTTGTACAATTGCTGCAGTCAAATTTGCATTTCAGGAGTATTATTTTATTATGTTACAACAACAGCACTTCCTGCTTGAAGATGTAACTTCCTGCCACAACATCACTTCCAGGTTAATAACATCACTTCTGGTGGGTCCTGAACATGGGTGCCATTCTAAAAAGTGGGTCCTGGTCTGAAAAGTTCAAATACCACTGATTTGTTGAGTTTATTAATTGGCTATGCAGTCATGAAAAAATAGTTTCATGGAGAAGTGCCTTTAGAGCTAAAAGAGAAATTAGGATCAATGGAAGCAGAGAACGTGTGGGGCCATTGTCCAATTGGTACAGCATGCTGGTTTTGTATTCATAATTCACCAGCTCCAAGAAGCCAATATACTGTAAGAGGATTTTCTAAATCTAAAATTTTGAAAAGCTGTAAATAAGCATTCATAAGATATAAAATGAAAACAGGCAAGGTGATTTATGGTGCCTTTGTGATTGATTATAGAGTTTTACTGCCAAACTACAAGGTCACAGAAATAGATGTGAACAAGAAATTTAGAGAATTCTTATAGTTGCCTTCTATTCACAGGAGTTACTATTGCAGATCTTCCTTTCCGCTTGTGAAAATCTCATTTGTAATCTCTTTGCATAAGTGAGACTGAGGTTATGAAGAGGGTGGTATGTAATTGATTAATATAGCAGTCTCTGAACTATGGTCCGGGACCCGCATCTAGTCCTTCACAAGATGTTAGACTGATAGATAAAACTTTATTACAGTCAAAAGACCAGCCCACAAATAAAACATTGAAAATGATACAGAAATATTGGGAATAAGTGCAAAGTTAGTCATCAGTTTTAGAATAAGCAATAATAGCATCAAGTATCTCTTTTGAGCCAGTTCTAAGATACTTCCCAAATGTTACCCTCAGTCTAGCTATAAAGGCCCACCCTCTTTTAGCATCCTTCTTCGATTACCCATTGCCGCTGCAAAAAATTTGGCAGCAGTGTATGTGAATATTGGGTTGGAATCAGAGAGTATGTTATTCAGCTTGCAGCAACTCAAAATATTTGACGTTTTTACTCATTATCTATAATTTTTCAGTTTAAGCATGGCATTGTTTCTTTGTAATGTCACATTTCTCTTTTGTTCTGAATTACGTCATGCAGATTACAAAAAAAAGATCCAAGTAAAACTTATTTATTCATTTAAATTTCATTCACTCATTTTATAAAACTGATTTGTTTTGGCCTGCGAGAATCTGTGAAATATACAATGTGGCTCTCCTACTGAAAAGTATGGAGACCCCTGCTTAACTAGAATGAATCATAGTGTGAATAAGTTTTGGGCCGTTGTATCCATTTGTAGCAAGTGTGCTACAGTTATCTTCACAGCAAAGAAGAATTGCTCTGCTGCTGCTGCTGTCCTAGAATTCCTTGTAGGAATTTGGCTCACTAGCATGATTCACTTGAAACTACTGTAATTGTTTTTGTCTTCTCCCACAAGGGAATATTATCTCAACCCATCAATAGTGTCAGTAACAAGGAAGGAGGAGAATTATAACTAGTGTAGGTGCAGAAATGATAAGGAACACTAATTAGTTTCATTTAAGTACTCCAGGATAAAATGGAATATTCCTCAGTGTACTTAGGGAACTTGTGGATGTGATCTTGAAGATGCTATCTGTAATGTTTGAGGACTCTGGGTGATGTGCCATTGAGCTGCAGTATGAGCAATTGTCATCTTTAAAAAGGAGGATCCAGGAAATGACAGTTTTTCATGTCACTGTCTGGAAAGATGAGTCCCTTGTGGTGCAGAGTGGTAGACTGCTGTCCCTGTGACCTGAGTTCTGTCCCAATGGAAATCATGTTCTCAAATAGCCAGCGCAAGAAAGAATCTAGGTGTCTTGGTAGACCGTGAGCGGAACCGGAGCCATTGGTGTGATGCACTTTCCCAAATAGTAAACACAGTTCTGAGCTGCATTAACTCAGGATCACAAAAGTAATCATTCCGCTCCGACTAGTCAGACTTCAGTAGGGCTGCAATCCTATTCTACAGATACATGAGAGTATGGACTTGCATCTAAGTAGACATGCATAGGATTGGGCTCTTGGAATATGCTGTCCAATTTTTGGTGCCACTCTTTAAGAAGGAAACGGATTAGAGGAGGGCAACAAAGATGGTGAAAGATCTGCAAACCAAGTACTGTGAGGAACTTTTAAAAGTGCTGTTAGGTAAAATAATCAACCTAGATGATGATGATTGGGGTCCTGTGCTCCTGAGGCTGCTAGAGTCTGTCTCTCTCTCTCTCTCTCTCTCTCTCTCTCTCTCTCTCTCTCTCTCTCTCTCTCTCTCTCTCTCTCTCTCTCTCT
>JAJKFI010000009.1:4880100-5019814 GCA_029204185.1 Lerista edwardsae | reverse complement strand
AACATCTACCTCTGCTTCATTGATTATGCTAAAGCCTTTGATTGTGTGGATCACAACAAACTGTGGCAAGTTCTTGAAGAGATGGGAGTTCCAGACCACCTGATCTGCCTTCTGAGAAACCTGTATGCGGGTCAGGAAGCAACAGTTAGAACTGGACATGGAACAACCGACTGGTTTAAAATTGGGAAAGGAGTACGACAAGGCTGTATATTGTCACCCTGCTTATTTAACTTATATGCAGAGTACATCATGAGGAAGGCAGGGCTGGATGACTCACAAGCTGGAATCAAGATTGCTGGGAGAAACATCAACAACCTCAGATATGCAGACGATACCACTCTACTGGCAGAAAGTGAGGAAGACTTAAAGAACCTTTTGATGACGGTGAAAGAGGAAAGTGCCAAAATTGGTTTGAAGCTCAACATTAAAAAGACTAAGATCATGGCAACCACTCCCATCACTTCCTGGCAAATAGGAGGGGAAGAAATGGAAGCAGTGACAGACTTTATTTTCCTGGGCTCCAAGATCACCGCAGATGGTGACTGCAGCCATGAAATTAAAAGACGTTTACTTCTTGGGAAGAAAGCTATGGTGAACCTAGATAGCTTAATCAAAAGCCGAGACATCACCCTGCCAACAAAGGTTCGCATAGTCAAAGCGATGGTTTTCCCAGTAGCCATGTATGGCTGTGAGAGCTGGACCATAAGAAAGGCAGAGCGTCGAAGAATCGATGCTTTTGAATTATGGTGTTGGAGAAGACTCTTGAGAGTCCCCTGGACTGCAAAGAGATCCAATCGGTCAATTCTCCAGGAAGTCAAGCCTGATTGCTCCCTGGAAGGAGAAATGCTGAAGCTGAAGCTCCAATACTTTGGCCACCTGATGAGAAGAGAGGACTCTTTAGAAAAGACCCTCATGCTGGGAAAGATGGAAGGCAAAAGGAGAAGGGGGCGACAGAGGATGAGATGGTTAGATAGTGTCACCGAAGCAATGAATATGAAATTGGGCGAACTCAGGAAGCTAGTGGAGGACAGGGAGGCCTGGCGTGCTGTGGTCCATGGGGTCGCGAAGAGTCGGACACGACTTAGCGACTGAACAACAACAAGTTTACTCCTGAAGTAAAAACTTACGAAATAAAAACAAAAACGTGTGATCGTGTAGAAACATTATTATACACACAAGAAATTACACAGCTTCAAAAATAATGTACTCACTGAACTGTAGTTTTATTGAACCGATGTAATGAGAATACATGAATCTTTCCGCATAATTAAGTCCCATTTTTCGTACAGCGATTCGCACACCCGTATGCAGAACACGCAGGCATAATTAAAAGGTTTTACACGCGTGCAGGGAGATTTTTATTCGTGAATTTGTGGCAAGCCTCCTCCTTCGCGGCAATAATCTGAGTCAGCCATCTTTTTATACCCACGGCTTCAAGAAAATGTCATGCCTTCTCCAGTGTATAATACCTCCATGGTCTGAATTAAGCCTGGTCATCCTTTTTCCCCCCTTGTTCCCTATCAAGCCTGGATATGTGAGCTCTTGACATGGTGAACTGCATGCTGCTGGCAGGTCCTGCACATTGCAAGGCTGCAGGGTGTGGAGGGTGGAAGCAAGCAAGGCAGATATACACCTTTACAACTTGGGTCCAGAGTATTTGAGGACTGTGTTCTTCCATATAATCCTACCCGTCCTTTTAAGTTGGGGGAGGGGGGGGGCTTCTGACTGCTGCCACCAGGAGAGTTGGGCAGGGTGGCAGCTAGGAATAGGGCCTTCTCAGTGGTGGCTCCCTGTTTATGGAATGTTCTTCCCTTGAATTGAATGGCCCCCTCTTGAGACGTTTCAGCGCGGCCTCAAGACCTCGCTTTTTAGGAAGGCATTTGAATGAGTGGTTGGCTGGTCTTTTTTAATGAATCTTTGTCCAAGAGGTTTTTTTTTTTTTAACTTTCTGTAGGAAGGAAGTCTTGTGTTCATCCCCATGTATAAGATGTCAGTTCCATTCCTGCTCTGTGGTATATGCCATTGTTGAAAAATGTCAGAGGCCAGCAGACACCCAAATGGGTCACAGTGAAAAAGAGCAAGAGGATTTCTCATTATATTTATGCACTTACTCCAAAATCCAGAAAAATCCAATATTGGATACCTTCCCGTCTCAAGCAGTCCGGATAAAGGATTCTCAACCTGTATAACACCCTTATCACTTGAAAGAGAGACAGGACATGTGATCTGGGCATTGCCATGAATTGCCCTTTTTCAGCTGCTTTAAGATGCTCATTTATCTGTATATTTACATATAAACGATACAAATAAGTGGTTGCAGTTAATTTGCAGATTATTTCAGTGTGACTGTGTTAGCAGTTCCAAATTTAAAAGAAACTGAAGTAAAAAATTAGCTAATGAACCTGTGTTTATTTACTCTTAAAGCATGGCCAAGACCAACTATTCCCAAGCACAGTGGCAAAACCTGTGCTCTGACATTTCCCGGGGCCCAGGGCACTTTATGCCAGGAATTGGACTAATTGCTCCTAAGGGGGCCTTGTGCTATGGTAATCCACTCTAGTCAGATACACACAACAACACGGTGAAGTTCTTATCCGCTGAATTCATTCTGCTTGCAAAGGCCCTGGAAACAAAAATGAATGTCCCTTTTCTTAATGAACTTAGGGTAATTAAAAAAGGAGTTGAAAATAAAACAGACAAAATTATTATACCATTGTACAAATCAATGGTAAGGCCACATCCAGAGTATTGCGTAACATTCTGGTCACCACATCTCAAAAAGGACATTGTGGAGCTGGAAAAGGTGCAGAAGAGAGCGACAAAAATGATTACGGGGCTGGGGCACCTCCCTTATGAAGAAAGGTTGCAGCGTTTGGGGTTCTTCAGTCTGGGGAAAAAAGGTGCCTGAGGGGGGGCATGATTGAGACATAGAAAATTATGTACGAGAGAGATAGAGTTGATAGAGGGATGTTCTTTTCCCTCTCTCACAATACCAGAACCAGGGGCATCCACTGAAATTGAATTTTGGAAGAGTTAAAACAGATAAAGGAAATAGCTTAATTACCTGCTGAGTAAAAAAGTATGAACTTCTTGCCACAGGTGGCGTTGGCATCTGGCCTAGATGCCTTTAAAAGGGGACTGGATGGATTTCTGGAAGAAATGATGGGTGCAACCTCCTTACATTAATAGTAGGCTACTTCAAAATGCCAGGTGCAAGGGAGTAGAAACAGGTTGCAAGCATCTTGTTGTCTACTGAACTCCCTTAGGCACGTGGTGGGCCACTGAAAAACAGGAAGCTGGACTAGATGGGCTTGTTCCAGTGGGGCTCTTCTTATGTTCCTATGTTAACTACTGTATTTTTTCATATCTGTGAAGATCCATCCTATTTTTTGGGAAGGATATTTATGATTGAAATGGTCACTTGGTACCCTTTACATAGCAATATCTTCCTATAGGAATTTATTCTGACCAAATCATTCTGCTTATTTTAGAACGGAGACACTGTGGCTGATGTAAATTGGGGGGGGGGGAGGAAGAGAAGAAAATTCTGTGAAAAACTACGAAGAGAAGAAAATTGTATCTCAATACAGTTTTCTAATCCTACATCTTTCTGAGTCACTGGGGCAGTTTCTCTGCAAAGAGTGAATTTGGTTCTGTGCCTGGAAGAGTGTTCCATAATGGATGGAAACAAACTTGTGTCTGGCGCACTTGAGAGCTCAATTTTTAAATGGAGTTGTGTGACCTGTGTGTTGCTGTGAGCAGTCTGTTGTTTGTGTTTTGGGGTCACTTGGATACCATGTGGGGACAGATAAAGATATAGGATGCTACTAAAAATAATTTCAGTCTAGTGATTTGCCCTGGGTAGGTGCTTGTATTAAGTTCCGCACTTATTTAATCTGTAGAATGTCAAACATTTTCTGTGTCACTCTCTGCCTTGAAAGTAGTGATTTAATCCTACTTCTTGAATGCTTGTAGTTGCTGGTTCCTTTGCTGCTGCTGCTGCCCTGCTGCCAATTTTGTCCCATTGCTCCTCAAGTAATCTCAGCCAGCCAGGGATTGCGTGATGAGATTTACATTGATAAGAATCCAATCAGATTTGGATATATTCTGGTGTCGCTAGAGGAAAATGAAGAAGCAGAAATATTTTCATATTGGATATGTGTTGGATCGTAGCAAATCCGGTTTTACTCTAATAATCATTCACAGCCCTATTGCAGGACTCACCCACTCCAAAATTATCCCAAGGGGAAAGAAACCCTTCTGATGCCGATGAAGAATTTTGCAAAATTGTCACCCTTGCTATACAAGTGCCCATCATTTCCAGTGGATGATGGAAGATCTTTTGCATGTAAATTGTATTTTAAATCTGCAAAGTATCTTATTACGATAGGAAAAAGAGATATTTTGCAAGGACTGGAGATGGTGTATTTCTGTTGCAGGTACAAATACACTGAGACCTGTATGATGTCCCATAGCTGCAAAGGGCCATAGCTTAGAATGCTTTGCATGTAGATGGTCCAATCATCAATCTCTGATGTCCAAGTAGCACAGAGAAATACCCTATCTGAAATCCTGGAGGACTTGTGCTAGTCAGTGTCACTCATACTGACCTTGATGGACCAGTTGTTAGTACAAGGCATATTTCTAGGGTCATGCTACCTTCTTAACAGAACAACCTAAAAACACTCCCCGCCCCTCAAACTTAGGCTGCTAAGATAGCTTAGTGGGGGAAATGATACAAGTGCATGTTTTGTATGTGATAGGACTTTGAGCTTGATTCTGTTGCCAAAAGAGGCAAGGCTAGTCTGGGGAGAATCGGGAGCCCCTCCCCTTGGAAAGGTCATCTGACCTGCCTGTCCAAGAAAAGGAGCTACCCAAACTCCAGCAGTGATGCTGCTGTGGACCCACTGAGAAGGGAAATTAACAGTAAGTCAAATCTTGCTGATTTTTGTGTGAAAGGACTGTGAGATTAATTCTGGTGCCTGAACAAATGCCTGAACATCTACTCGGAGGCAGTTCCTTCCAACTCATTATATTGACATGGTTGTAGTTTTTGGGTTCCAAAGCAAAAAGCAGACCTTGAAAGCTTGAAATATAACCATTCCTGGGCTAGAGTGTGAGGGTTGGGAGCACACTTCTATTTACTGCAGTGTAAAGTAACAGCTGTGCTATTTTCCTGTAATTCAACTTTCAGATGATTCAATGTATGGAACAGTCTCTGACATGGAAAAAATCTGCTCAGTCCTTTTTACCATAGAGCTTTGCATGCACCCGCAAGCTAGTGGATTTAGGCGCTTGAGGATAGCAATGCTAGATTTAAATCCTGACCATGTTGTCAAGTTCATTTGCACGGCACCTTCCTCTAAGGCTTCCTTTTTTTTCCTGCCGCCTAAGGCTGTTGCAAGCCAAAAGGTAATAATGTGTAACAGTTTTCCCTGACACCAACTAACACATTCAATTTCTTTTCACAACTCTCAGATTTCCAGATTCATTAAATTCTTGCAGTAGGCGTGTATTGCTCATTTGGAGCTTGCTACAAGACTCAGATTATGTTCCCGTGCCACTCTTCGTAGATTTTAAATACACACATTTTCTCTTGTTTACAAAGATGAGTATAGCAAACATGAAAGAGGGCAAACCGAGAAGGCACCAAAGACCAATTCACATAGTTGTTACCTTAGTACATGGCAATTTTTGGCATCTGTTTTCGTTTGATTGATACAGAAGGTTTAAATACTGTACTGATTTTTGAGAAGATGGCTGGGCTGATAAACACAGTTGTTTTGCTAACATTTGTCTTGTGTACGGATGCACAAGAAGTATTTCAGATGTCTTCACCTCACTCCAAATGTGGTTAAAATAGCCAGGCTCTCAGGGCTAGGGTGACCTGATGTCATAACCACAAAGGTGGACACAGCACCCCAAAATGTAGGACATTCAAGAAAAAGTAGGACATTACAAAATAAAAGTTAAAACACTCATATGTAGATTTTTTTTTTGTCCTCCTTTAATGCAACCCAACGAATGAACAAACAAAGGACAAACGCACAAACAAGTGATGTGGACAGCTTCTCTTGATATTTTGAAGTGCACCCAGGACAGAAGGTTGAAATGTAGGACATGTCCTGGAAAAAGAGGACATCCGGTCATCTTGCTTGGGACTTGTGATGGCAGGAAGGTGACCCAGCAGGCCTGGCCCAAGTTCCTGCTCTCCTCCTTTGGTCCGTGCTTGTCATATGCCACGTAGAATTGTTCTTCTGCTGGTGCCAGTACTGCGGAGGTGTGGTGGTGGTGTGGTAAGTACTGCAGGCACAACAACACGACATGTAAGTGTCCCTCTCACTTGCCATTGGAGTTATTCCAGGCAGCACTTGCCATGTGCAGGTGCTCACCAAACCAGACAGCATGTCCTGCACATTGCCATCACTGCCCAAAACTGCTCTGATGGTGAGTGGGAGGTGCTCCTTACATGGTGCATTATAGTGCCTGCAGTACTTACTACACCATCCCCTCCCTGGCTCCATTACTGCCTGGTGCCAACCTTCTCTCCCTTACCCAGTTTTCCCTCCGCCTTCTTTCCCCATTTCTCCCTCATGCTCTCTAGTTGTCTTTTCATCCATCCCGCCTATGACGTTACCAGGGGCTGTCTCCCTCCTGACAGCCCCCTGGCACCGTCATATGGTGGTAGCGGTGGGATTCGAACCCATGCCCCCGAAGAGACTGGTAGGCCACTGTGCTGCTTCCTTCTCCTCTTTCTCACGTTCAGCCGGATCCCAGTCCCAGAGTGGGTCCAGCTCCATGAGTTGACTGCGAAGCGTGGTACGCTCCAGCTGTGTTTAGTCCCTCTCAACCCTCACACCAGCTGGCTGGGGAACAAGCACGTCCATCAGCCGTGGACCCGGACCTGTGGGCGGAAGGGTGACATAGCCCCCTGCAGCCCCCATGGTCTCCGTATCGTCCAACGGCAAGGATGGGTCAAGCTCTGCTTCAGATGCAGCCATCTCGCTACCTGAACTCAGCCCACTGCAAGGCAAGCTATAGCCCTCACTGGCAAAACAACAAACCGCTAAGCCCTGTAGTTACAACCATGCTAGTCTCTAAGCCCATGCCTCGGACCTGGAACCAGAAGCCAGTCGTATCCCGCAGATGCCATCATATGATGGTCTTACCTATTTTCTTCTTACCTTCTACAGCTAGCCAAATGGTTCTCAAATTTTATAGCACTGGGACCACCTTTTTTAAAATGAGTCAGTCAGGACCCAGCTAGCTTTACGATATTTTTTTTTAAAGGTGATGTAGAAAGAAATATTACTTATTTACAAGTAATATTTATCTTTCTATACTTACCAAGTTTGAAACTGCAGGAGTTCAGCTTTTTTCAGGGTAGTTTGAAGCTATCTGATTAGCCTCGGGGCTTGAGGCAATGGTTATTGGATCTTTCCACCACTCTGTTTTCATTCAAGGCTCCGTGAGAGCCACCAGAAATCAGGTCATGACCCACCAAGTGGGTCCCGACCCACAGTTTAATAGAGGCTGACCTAGCCGGCAAACATTTGCTAAATGTCCAATTGAGTACAAATCCACCTCTTCAAGAAAAAAACAAATGTAATTTTTAATGGGAAAAGTATTACTAGAAGGGGCAGACATTTGTGAACTATCTTAACTAATACAGGAATTGGGTTTAGTTGCTATATGTAGATTTCCAAGTATTTCAATATGTACCTTTCTTTAGGGTTGCCTAAAAGTGTAGAAAACCATTCCTCTTCTCCGCCCCCCTTACCAGAAGGCTTTGTATAAATTGTGATTTTTCCTCTCTGCACTTCACATGACAAACAGCCACAACTTGGGGCTAAATTTTCATTCTCTTCTTATTGTTTCCTTAGTTAATTCCCTTTGGTGGCATTTTGAAACTATATTCCTTTAGGTCTGACATCTTGCCAGAAATTATTCTAGATTTCCTACACTGATGGTGAGCCATATGTTAGCACTAATTATATAAATGAGATATTGTATAAAATGGAACACACTTAAACACTGAGCGCTTTAAGGAATTATACAAATGAATGCTATTCTAGAAAAGTGCTCGAGGAAGGCAAAGACACGTACAGATTTCGAGCAGATGTTAATAGCTTTTCATGGCTACCCATTGTCTTTATTTGTCTAAGTATGAGAGAAGTACTGACTTCAAACGTTTTGTCAGACTACTTTAAGTTGCTAGTATAAGAATTGCTATTTGTGGCTATGATAATACTAAATATTAATTAAGGACTTTCCTGGTAGTTATTAAAAAAAGGTAAGCGGTACTATAGACTTTTCTCTTGCGCTATACCCATGTTAGTTTGGATCCAGCATCTTTATGAATTCACTTTATGTCATACAGGTGAGCCCCAGTATCTGTGAATCCAGTATCCATTGATTCAGTTATCCACAGATCTGTCCCTCCCCCCTGAGCCCATTAATATTATTTAGACCCTTCCCAGGGCGAAAATGTTTCTGCTTTAACAGTTCGCTGTAAGCATTCATGTGTATAGTGACATGCAGCAGGCTGCCGGCAGCCTGAATGTTTGAAGAGACCTTATTGATGCCAACAGGAAGCAGTTAAATTTCTTTTTTTTTTCTTCCCTTTACTCCTGCAGACCAATGACCTGGTGGCAAGCAAGGTATCCGGGGGTAGTGCCTATTCCAGGAGGCATGGTGATCCTGAAGTGTGGGTCACAAGTTTTGCAGGCCTGGCATAGTGTGTACCAGTCTCTAAATTCAGGGTAATCTAGCTTCTAAACTTCTAGCATTTGTTTTATGAACATTAACGCTTTAAGGGTACAATCAATGCTAGCCACTTTCGTTGGCCCAAAGGCACCAGCGCCGACGCGGGGGATGGCGGCAACCTGGGGCTCTAGCCATGGCATCTGCCCAAAGCCACTCGTGCACCAACCAAACCCGGCTAGTGCAAGAGCGGTTCTGGATGGAGGAACTGGGCGGGCTGGGATGCGGGCCAGCCTGGGGAAGGGGGTGGAGTTAGGATAATAATAATAATAATAATAATAATAATAATAATAATACATTTATTTATATACCGCCTTTCTTAAGATCACTAGATTTCTCTAATGATTGAACTCAAGGCGGTTTACATAGGCAGACTTTCTCACAAACCCGAAGGTTTTTACAATTTACAGAATGTTCTATCTTCCAAGAACAACACTCCTACAGATCTTTCTTTCTGGATTTAGCCTTCTTTCTTTAGCCACCCGTCTGTCGTCTGCTGGCTGATGAGGCTTCCCTGCTGCCACCAGAGATGCAGCTGATTTCAGCACACTCCTCCTCCCACGAGGCAGCTGAAACTCAGCTTTTAATCAGCCGCAGTTTCCAAGGTCTGCTGCTCGCAGAGACTTCCGGCAGTCCCGAGCTCACGACCTTGAGATCTTCAGGTGTTATCTTCGGGCAAACGGAGGCATTAACCCTCTCGGCTAAATCTTCTGCCCATTAGGCCACATACAAGCTTCCGTCCCCAGGCTGTGTGGCCCCGATTCAGGCTGTGGCCCTAAATAGCAGGCGCAGAACTGAGGAACCCATAGGGGAGGCTCCTGAGTGCTCCAAAGCTGTGCTGAATACAGTGCAGGCCCATCGGCCTTGCTGTTCCAGCGCAGCCTGGATGCGCCCTAAAAAATTTTTTGTAGGTAATTATAATGCAAGTGCCATTGTATATATATTTTATTTTACGAAGAGAACCTCTATAAAGAATAACATTCCTGGTTTGCTTCTGTTAAGCCTCTTTTCCCTTGAAGTAATTTGTTATTGCTGTCTTGCAGCCTGTTTATGATCTTCATTTTATTACTGTATATGCTGTGGGCCTATAAAAAAACACGTTTCCCCCCACTTCACTTGTAAGTGGTTTATGTAGACAATGAAATTCACTTTCCTTCCCTCAAGTTCAATTTATAATATTCCCATATAGAATAGTATGCGTTGAGCTTTCATATTGTTAACGGTTGAAGGAGATGAGCCTTTGATAAAAAGCAGGATGCAAATTGACTCCACGAGGAACTTCAAGAAAATGGTTGTTTAATTGCTTATAATTTGAGCCTGTCATTTTGTAGTCCAGTAAGGGTGAACCTCACCGAAGCAATAATAATAATAATTAATAATAATACTTGGATTTATATACCGCCTTTCTTAGGTCACCAGATTTCTCTAATGACTATAACTCAAGGCGGTTTACATAGGCAGACTTTATTCAGAAACACGAAGGTTTTTACAATTTTTACAGAAAATGTTCTATCTTTCACGAACGACACACATACAGATGGATCTTTCTGGATTTAGTCCTTCTTTCTGGCCACCCGTTTGTCTTCTTGCTGGCTGATAAACGGCTTCCCTGCTCCCACCAGAGAAGTGGCTGAACTTCGGCACAACTCCCCCTCACACGAGGCAGCCGAAGCTCAGCTGTTAATCAGTCGCAATTAACGAGGTCTGCCGCTCACAGAGACTTCCGGCTGTCCCGAACTGGCGACCTTCAGAACTTCAGCTCTTATCTTCAGGCAAACGGAGGCATTAACCCTCTCGACTAAATCTTCTGCCCAATGAACATTAAATTTGGCAAACTCCGGAAGCTAGTGGAGGACAGGGAGGCCTGGTGTGCCGTGGTCCATGGGGTCGCAAAGAGTCAGACACGACTTAGCGACTGAACAACAACAACAAGGGTGAACCTACACATACACAGAAAAGCTTGGTCTCAATGTGTCCTTGCAACTTGAAGTGCCTCCTTGGTCTTGAGTGTGATCCCTATGGGGAAGGGAGGGTTCATTGTATTGGATAGAGTTTTGGAATTAGACCAGGGTTCCTAGATTCAAATTCCCTCTCGGCCTGGAATGACGCTGTCAATACCCTAACCCCCTTCCCAAGCCCAATACTGCATTGTGGGTCAAAATGGACTTTGGGTAGCAAAATAGCTATTGCAGGTCTGAGTAGACTCATCCATACTATGGAGGTTTACTTCTGGATAATTGGCCTCTTACCTAGAGGAGTTGTCTACAACTGCTCCCCTCCCATCTTAGAATGCAGCAGATGCCATTTTGGTGCTCCTTCATCAGTGGGGGCGCCGGGAAGAAAAGAATTGGGCCCTTCGTTGAAGCTGGGACTACATTGGATCAAATTGCTCATTTGGAGCTATCTGAGGTAGTGGAACCCAAAGGCATCACTCCTCTTGGGTTGCTGTGTGATGATGGGAGAGGATAGGGAGTTACTCATCATTACATTCCTTAATCCTGTTCGTAAAAGAGTAATTTGGCTCTATACTGGCGGTTCTCAAACTTTTTAGCACCGGGACCCACTTTTTAGAAGGATAATCTGTCCTAGCTGGAAATACCGTTATTGTGGTGCCAGAGCCTGCTGCTTTCCTGAGAATGCAGCCAAAAGATGGGTTATTTCTCAGCCATTTTCCAATAGCAAAGTGAATCAGAAAAAAAGCCTATTTACAACCTTAACACAAGCTAAACTACCACACTGTCCTCCCCCTTTCCAGCATCCCATCTTCTCATATTTTCAATATGGCTGCCCTAGGTACTTCGCAACCCACCTGAAATTGACTTGTGACCCACTGGTGGGTCCCAACCCACAGTTTGGGAACCACTGATCCAGATAATTGCTGTTTGCACGGTTAATTATCTAAGAGTTTTATTTCTGAATCTTTGGGTCTGCTATGGTTTTCTATGTATGTGCTTCTTTTCAAATGGCTTATGAGTCCCCAGGTATATAGGGTTTCACCCAGAACATTCAGATAGACTTGTAAATATCAACTCACCATTCCATATATGGCATTAACAGTCCAATCCTAACTAAATTCCCTCCCTTCTCCCTGCCATTACAGCCACACCAGTTGAGCAGCCCCCAAAGCCTCTTTAAGTGCATGCATGCACACGCACAAATGTGTACCCAATCCAGCACACACTTGTTCCCTTACATTGGGGCAAGCCTCCACTGCCCCATTCTGCTGGCACAAGTCTAAGGAGAGTAAAAGAGAGAGAAGGGGAGAGGGTACAGTGATAGGATCTTGGTGCACATGTGTCGGATCCACCCCCTTTCTGCCAGTCCAGTTCCTTCTACTGCTTGCCCACTGCTGGTGAGACTGTTGCAGCAGCGATTCTGGATGCTGGCATCATTCTGCATACACCATCCTATTACAGCAGAACTCCTGTTTTGGACAGAAGCTCAGTTAGGATTGGGCTTTAAGTGATACTTCATTATAGTAACAGTAGATCCCCTGATCCTTGCTGCCTCATTCATCATAGCTATTGAGGCTTGGATCCTGTGCTCCTCTTGTTTGGCATCCCAGGTGTGTGAACACTCTGTCCAAGCACGTCCATAAGTCAGAGAGCTTGTTTACTTTCTGCTACTTATTTTTTTCTTATGAATGATATTCCTTTGTATACCCACCCAATACACAACATCGTAAAATTAAGATCAATAATGGGAGGGAAGTATTCAGGTTACTATATTGGCTGGAATCATACCTGGAAGATTTGACATTCACTTGTAGCATAATCAGAAAAAAAAGATTTTTTCCTACTGCTTTTCTTTATTTATTATTTATTTATTTATTTGATTTGTATCCCGCCTTTCCGCCACAAGGCCCTCAGGCGGCATTTACAAGGTTAAAAACACAGTAAAAAACAATTAAAAACAGTATTAAAAGACAATAAAAACAATATTAAAAATACAACATACAACAAATTAATCCCTAGGATCATAAAATATATAAAAAGAATGCAAAAAAAGCCAGCCAGCCAGCCTGTCAGCAACTAAAAGCCTGCTGAAATAAAAAGGTCTTCAGCCCCCGCCGAAATACCGCCAAGGAGGGAGCAGTTCTTAACTCCAAGGGAAGGGTATTCCAAAGTTGGGGTGCCACCGCCGAGAAGGCTCTCCTACTGGCCGCCACCCCTCTCACCTCTCCTGGTGGCGGCACCGTCAAGAGAGCCCCCCCAGATGACCTCAGAGTACGGGTCGGATTATATGGGAGGAGGCGGTCCCTCAAATACCCTGGGCCCGAGCCGTAAAGGGCTTTAAAGGTCAACACCAGCACTTTGAATTTGGCCCGGAACAGAACCGGCAGCCAGTGTAGTCGCCGAAGCAGTGGCTCGACAGAGTCAAACCGACGTGCCCCAGCAACCACCCGAGCAGCCGCGTTCTGTACTAGTTGTAATTTCCGAACCGTCTTCAAAGGCAGCCCCACATAGAGCGCATTGCAATAGTCTAATCTAGATGTCACTAGGGCATGGGTCACTGTGGCCAGGTCCGCGCAGCTCAGGTACGGTCGCAGCTGGCGGATCAGCCGAAGCTGAGCAAAGGCTCCCCTGGCCACCGCCGACACCTGAGACTCCAGGTGCAGCTGTGAATCCAGGAGAACCCCCAAGCTGCGGACCTGCTCCTTCAGAGGGAGTGCAACCCCATTCAGAGCAGGGCGATAGTCCAATACCCGAGCTGTGGATTTCCGGACCAAGAGCACCTCTGTCTTATCCGGATTTAATTTCAGCTTGTTTGCCCGCATCCAGCCCCCAACTGCCTCCAGACAACGATTCAGGACCTCAACCGCCTCCTCAGAATCAGGGGGAAAGGAGAGATAAAGTTGGGTGTCATCAGCATATTGATGGCACCCCACCCCAAACCCCCGGATGACCTCTCCCAGCGGCTTCATGTAGATGTTAAATAGCATGGGGGATAAGATAGACCCTTGCGGCACCCCAAACTTAAGAGGTCGGGGTGCCGAACAAGCGTCCCCCAGCACCACCTTCTGGGATCTGTCAGCCAGGAAGGAGCGGAACCACTGCAAAACAGTGCCTTCAAGCCCCAACCCAGCCAGCCGACCCAGAAGGACACCATGGTCGATGGTGTCGAAGGCCGCTGAGAGGTCCAGCAGGACCAACAGGGACGCACTCCCCCTGTCCATTCCTCGGCGTAGGTCATCCACCAAGGCGACCAAGGCAGTCTCCGTCCCAAACCCCGGCCTGAAGCCAGATTGGAATGGGTCCAGATAGTCCGTTTCCTCCAGAACCCTCTGCAGCTGGGACGCCACCACCCGCTCAATCACCTTGCCCAGAAATGGGATATTTGAGACTGGCCGAAAGTTATTTAGATTAGTGGGATCCAGGGAGGGTTTTTTCAGGAGGGGGCGAACTATCGCCCGCTTCAAAGCAGGCGGCAGCACCCCCTCCCTCAAAGATGAATTCACCACCCTCCCCGTCCACTCGGCCAGCCCTCCCCGGGCAGCTCTAATTAGCCATGCTGGGCAAGGGTCGAGCGGGCAAGCAGCAGGTCTCACACTGCAGAGAATCCTGTCCACATCCTCAGGTTCTACAAGCTGAAAAGAATCCCAAATTGTAGGATAGACAGGTTCCCCAGGGACATAACTAGAAATGCCCACAGCGGCGTCCAAGTCGTGCCGAATCTGATTGACCTTCTCTGCAAAATGGTTTGCAAATTCGTCACAGCGAGCCTCCGTGTGATCCTCCCCTCCAATAGGAGAGGGCAGATGTAGAAGGCTACGGACCACACGAAAAAGCTCAGCTGGACGGTTCTCCGCAGAAGCAATGGTGGCAGAGAAGTGAGCTCTCTTAGCTGCCACCACCGCCCTAGAGTATGATCTTAACTGGGCTCTAGCCCGGGTACGGTCAGATTCGGCACGAGTCTTTCGCCACTGACGCTCTAGACGCCTGCCCTGCCGCTTCATCATCCGCAGCCCCTCAGAAAACCAAGGAGCCGCTCTGATTCTGCGATTGGGCAGGGGACGCTCGGGAGCGATCTCATCCAGGGCCCTGGCCATCTCCGTATTCCAGAGGTCGACCAGGGCGCCGGGTGGATCTCCAACTCTAGCAACAGGAAAATCCCCCAGAGCCCTCAGGAATCCATTCGGATCCATCAGCCTCCGAGGGCGGATCATAGAATGCGATCCCCCGCCATTGCAGAGGTAGGAGGCTGCAACAAGCCTAAATCCCACCAGAAAGTGATCTGTCCATGACAAAGGAGTGATCTTAATCTCCTCCACCTCCAGATCGCCATCAACCTGCCCAGCAATAAACACCAGGTCCAGCGTGTGTCCCGCATCATGTGTTGGGGCAGATATTCTTTGAGACAGACCCATGGTTGCCATGGAGGCCATGAAGTCCTGAGCCGCAGCTGTTCCCGGGGCCTCGGCATGGACATTGAAGTCCCCCAATACCAAAAGGCGGGGGGACTCCAACACCACGCTAGAGACCAACTCCGTCAGCTCAGGCAGGGAAACTGCTGGGCAGCAAGGCGGGCGGTACACCAACAGAATCCCTATTCTGTCTCGCCCCTCCAACACAACGCGAAGGCACTCAAACCCGGTGGACTGCTGGACAGAATATCTGGTGAGACGGATGGAATCTCGATAGACCATTGCAACCCCGCCTCCCCGCTCCTGAAGTCGTGGCTGCTGCAGTACCTGGAAACCTGGTGGACAAACCTGGGAAAGACTGACCCCTCCCAGCTCATCCAGCCAGGTCTCCGTGATACATACCAGGTCGGCCTTCTCCTCCAGGATTAGATCCTGGATCAGACAGGTCTTATTATTAACCGACCTGGCATTCAGAAGCAGCAGCTTCAGACCTAGGGGGCTGTTGCCAGGAGTACCCAGGGTCAGAGGGGTGAGAGAAGGGCTAGAAAGAGGGACAGTCTGTCTACGACTGACCCTCCTTCTCCTGTAATGTCCGGCCCAACCCCCACCGCCATACCTTCCGTGACCCGTAACTCTGCTGATGGTGGCCCCCCTCCCCTCCCCTAAGCTCCCTCGTGGTGTTAAGCACATATTTCCGGCAGGGACTACCTTCAGCCTACAACAGCATACACAACCTAAAAACACAGACACTCACACACATGCACAACTACCTCCACTGCAGCAACCCCAACCCCCCTCACACAGAGGTCTGGGTTGCTGCAGATCTCTGCCTCCCTCTCACAGAGGCCCTCTAAAAACTGTCCCTCCCTGCCCCCCCTCTCACCGAGGCAGGAAGTACGCTCACCGCTCCTGGCCTGACTCTCACTCAGGACAGGAGCCCACACATTCAAACTCTCACCCACTCAATTAAAAGGCTGGTAGTAGGCTTGCTGACAGGCTGCTAAGCTCCCGGAGTATGGAAAACCGGAGCGTGGCTGGCCACTGAAGATCCTCGGGAGAAACAGGCAGGGTGGCTGATGTTAGCAGCTGGGCTCCGGCTCTGTTCCACCGGCGAAGAGCCACGGGCAAAGAGCCCTTTGGCTCTTGCCCTTCGGCTCGCGCCTCTGGCAAGCCAGAGGCTCTTAAAGTGCTGGCTCACCTGGAAAACGGAGGGAAAAGGACAAGAGCTCAGCGTCAGGCAGCCTGCCAACAGGTGGTCCTCGTCAGGCTACCCTCCCCAGCCACGGCAAGCAGCAACTCTGCTCCTAAAGGGGCAGAGGCTCTTAAAGTGCTGGCTCACCTGGAAAACCTTTTGATAGCGCAATTGCTACAAGTCAAGCTTTCAGCTTTACTGGCTCTTAAAGATGTGCTATCTTTCTTCCACATACCCTGTATTGAATATCACACAGCACAGTTTCTAACAATAGCAAATACCAATGCATTCAACAGAAGTGGTACCAATTAGGCAGAGATGGCAGTGTGTAGAGCTGGTTCATATTAACTGTTTCTTTCATAATTCAAACCGAGTTCACACCAATGTATCCAGGCTGAGCCATTCTTTAGAGACATGTTGGACAAGTGGAGAACTCTGAGTAAGAGAGTAAGGCCGCAGTTCTGACCAGCTTTCCAGCACCAGGATAAGGGCAATGCCGCTCTGAGGTCAGGGAAGAAACATTCCCTTCCCGTGAGGAGGCCTTCGTGACTGCCCCCCAATTGCAGAATGCAGCACATGTTCCATTGGCATCACTATCCCAGTGCTGGTAAGTTGGTTAGGATTGCACCCTAATTCTTATCAGTTACGTTGGAGAAGTAAAATGACTCGCAACGAAGTAGCAAAATGGACAAGACAGGTGATAGTTTTTAGCCTACTCCAGACAGAAGGAAGTCATGTGGTTGTTTTTTCCTTAATCAACTGATGCCCCAGTCCTATCATACAACTGCACCAATGGAGGATGTGCTGCATACTCTTGGAGGCAGGGTATTGGACAGCCTGTAGAATGTTCCCCCAGTAGGCTGCCCGAGTGCCTGTTGACTGCCCGACTTATTGCATGTTCATGTTTTGGTGTGCCGGTCACTTTGATAGCACATGTTCCTGAAGAGAAAAGGGGCAGGAAGGTTTTAAGAAGAAGGGATAAAATCTAGTGTGCGCGTGTGTGCGCATGTGATTGCTGCTGTGTCTGTCCATCCTTTCTTCACATGCCCCCCCCATTCCTTCTCCTCCAAACCACTCCAGCCCCCCATCCCTGCCAATGAACCGCCCCTTGTGCTGGCTTACCCGCTCCAGTGCAAGCTGCCGGCCATGACAGCAAGCCTCTAATGCTGCTGTTGCTTTGTGTTGCTTGGAATTGGCTGCCACAGCATGTGCTGTGTGCCATTTGGCAATCAGTTTTAGATAGCAGAAAAATGTCCTGCTAACTTTAATCCAAGGATAGGATTGGACAGTCAATCTTCTTTTTTTCACTAAAAACTCCTCCAGTCTTGTATTGTTTAGTCTTACTCTGCCCACTTTTAGGTCAGATCGGACAAAATGTATTAAAAATAGCATGGTCCAACTGGCGTAACATCAGTTGAAAGACCTGATGGGTTGGAGTGTATTTGTATTTTTTTTGGGGGGGGGTCTTTTATAATGCTTCACTGTCCCCAGATGAGTCCACAAGATGGCATGCATAATATTAAAAATACTATGATCAACAAAACCATCAAAAGTTAAAAATAAACCATCAACATCATAACTGGATCATAACGGCACTATCTATGCAAGTTCCTTCCATTCACAGATGGATTGGAGAGCTGCATTTACTGAAGTGTCCTTGCGTGACTACTATCTTTCATCGAGCGGTAAATTAGGCTCCAACCCATTGATTTCTGGGAAAGATTTAATGTCATCTTCCACTGATCAATAAGACTTAAGATCGCACTGTAAAACACTCAGTGAAGTTGAAATTTATTTATTCTGTAGGTTTTTGGCTTCTTGGCTTCCAAAGGGGCCCCCAGGGTACAGGTGTCCCACCTCCGTATCCACTGGTTTTAACTCCACCCCCCCAGCATGGGTATGGAAACTGCAGATATAGAGACCCCTATTTAAATAGCACCCCCTGCGCTCATTACAGTACCTTCGTCCTGCTTGAAGCACAGGTGTTTATCGCTTAATACAGGGAGGAAACTAACAGAATGTTAACAGGAAACAGTGGGCTTTTTCTTTTTCCTGTCAGTACTTCAGATACTGCTCATGGAGGCACATGAAGACTTTTTGTGGGTTGGGGTGTATGTGCTGCCGAATGCAAAGAAACATTGATTTGGTCAGTCTTTCATAGCTAACCGTGATTGATCTGGATGGACAAAAGTCATGAACACACGCTGTTTGCAAGATTCTCTCTCTCTAAAGAGAGAATCATATTCAACGGGAATATGAAAAAAAACCCGTTCATATTCTCTGCAGCTATTAATGTGTTGTAATGGCTTGCTTCTTGCAAGGAAGCAGGGGAAGGTGGCCTGAAATTATAATGACTTGTGCTTTCTGTTTCTGTCCTCTTTAGTTAGTGTGTAAAGATGTTGTAGTGATGTGTGTCAGTTCAGGTAGTCTAGTTCACAAGTAATTAGTGGTTTGGCCTCGTATACCGTTGCATGTTACTCGGGAGGCAACAAAAGAAAGACTTAAATATTTTAGCTGTTCTTAACTAACTTAACTATTCCTTTTTCTCCCCTTCTCCATAACTTGCAGAACCACCTTAACAGAGAACACCTAGCTTCTCTTAAAAATAAATCACACCTGGATCTGGCTTAACTTCCACTAAATCTTCTTTACAAAACCCCTTGACCACCAGAGGGCTTCTCTCCCTGGAAACCATCCTTTGTTCTGGAGCTTAAGAGGAAAATTTGGAGAAAGCACATACAGTACTTGTTACTGGTTTGTTTGTTTTTTAGGTCTGTCTCTCTTGTGTGTGCTCTGGTCACTGGTTAACATTTCCTAAAGTTGTAGAGTTGATTATACTGGATCAATGACAACTTGGAACCTGAAGGAATGCTGACTTGTGAGTTCCTATGAGCCTGGGGTGTTGCTCTACATTTTTGTTTATTGTCCATGACTTTTCCGTAATGGCCATGAACTTTTATTTTTTTCTCCATCACATTATTCTTAACAAACTTCTTTTTGATTGCAGATATCCTGGTGCGGTTTCCTCTTACGTTGGGGATCTGAGAAATAAGCTCAAAATGAATGAGAATGTTTCACAGTTGGGCTTGGTGTAATGTATCAGAGCACCTAGGTTGGCACTGTATGCTTAACTTCTGTATAGATTTGGAAAATGGAGAGTCAGTGTGCACAAGTTAATCACAGATTTATGTTGGATAGAGCAGTGGTGCACAAACATTTTAGACTGGGACCCACTTTTTAGAATGGCACTGGTGTTGGGACCTACCAGAAGTGATGCCATTAACCTAGAAGTGATGTCATAGCTGGAAGCGCCATCATCAAGCAGAAAGTGCTGTCAGTGTGACGTAATCAAATGACACTTCTAGAATGGCATTGGACTAAAGCAAATGCACAACCATGAAACATTGACAGAAAGGAAAATTAGGACAAAATATTATGGAAAAGCACTGAACTGAAAACCATTTTTTTTTCAAAAAACCGTCACTTGAAAATTCAAACTGTTAACATTCACAAAAGGAATCTAGCAAGAATCTAGCAATTTCCAAGATGGCTGCTCCCAACTTTCCATGACCCACCTGATATCAGTAGCTACTCACCAAGTGGGTCCCAACCGACCATTAGATAGAGGGTAGAGTGCATAGGATTTGACTGTAGAGCCTTTCTTCTGGACTTGGGCAATACAAGCCTCGGCTACCATCTGCAAAATAGGCCTCTTAATGTGCCATTTAACAAGATTGCGATGGGACCGAGTATGCCTTGGTAAAATAAAAACGCTACATAAATGTTCAGTCGTAGTGTATCAATATAATGTGTAATTACAGTAATAGTAAGCTGTTGTTTTGTGGATTCCTTTATCTCAATGCAATGTATTTACAGAAGAGCTGGCGGCCATGTAAATGCCTCCCTGCAGTTCTACTGCAGTGCACATTCATGTCATTTTCGAGAACAAGTGATTTGTACTTCTGCCACTCTACCAATGAATAATATCAGACATTCTCATGGTGTGTGACAGAGATGGAAGGCAGTTTCCTAATGGCAAATTACAAGGTGCCCTGGTTATAGATGGCTGGCTTTATTGATTTGGCACCTAGGTGGACATCTGTGTTGCTGTGGAATCCTACTGACTTTGAGAGTGCTCCGGTTGGATACTGTGGTTTGCCACGGTGTTATTTGTTTTCAATTTGAAGGCTGAGTGCTTGTTTCCAAGATGATGATGAACCTATGAGTGTAAAGAACCCCATTGATTTAGTCCATTTGATATATGCATGCAATTTCTTAGATATACAATGATTTATAATCATTGCTTTTTTAATGGTAAAAAAACACCCTTGTAAGTTTCAGGTGTGTTAAGGAATTTAGGTGCAGAAAAGACTTGATTCTGTGCTTTTAAAGCCAATTTGTGAATATGCCATGTTAAAGGATATGCAGATAACTTCGAAGTCATTACTTTAAAGGCAAAATAACAAAACATTACCTACTGAACACATTGTCCCAGTCTAAGGCTATTTAAGTTAGTTTTCATGTCGAAAACCCTAAGCTACTGTAGTTAGATGCTTGATTAAACACAGCAACTCAGGGCCCAATCCTATCCAACTTTCCAGCTTACCTTGAGACCATCTCTGCATCTGCCCCCTCCATCGCAGATGCAGCGCATGCCCCTTTGGCACAGCTGCATTGGTGCTGGTTGCATAGGATTGGGCCCTCAGTTACATAGTTAAAGGTCAGTTAAGGTTTGTAGGTTGGCGAGCTGTCCTCCTTTTACTGTACCTGTTAACAAATTCAAGATAAGGAGAGAGTGCTGAGCAGTCACAACTAAACATGCTGTTATAGCCTGAGGAAGCTGGAATAGCAGTCACAATGTTTTGTAACAGACATGTAAAGCCATTAAAGCAGCCTCACAATGCATACTGCTTTCCGTGATGTCCAAAGCTAAAGGAGCTGAAGGGAATGGCGTCTAGTCACAGTGTCATGCTTATGGTAAATTACCGTCTACTTTTGGTGGGGTTGGGGGGGAGAAAGATGGATAGCAAAGTCGACAAGTAAATACATGCTACATAAATATGCATAAATCCATTACCATCTGCCACATTGTCCAATTTGAGAAGGTTGTCTTTCAGTGCTTACCACATAAATCAATTTAAATCAGTTTCCCTCTAGCAGTATTTTTTCTAATGAATCAGTAAAAGATCCGCCTTCCATGGCGACTGAAGTGCTAGTAAACAACAGAGGGAATATTGTTCTCTTGCGTTTTTTCTTTTTCAAACAGGAGTGCATGTGTAGTCAAGATTTACTTTCTTGTTTACTCACTAAACTGAAATCATTGGGATTTGACCATGAAAATAAGTCATCATAAATTATTGTTGGCTGATAGCTTTGTAAAACACTTTAATGTCATTTGCAGGGCATGTACTAAATTGTGATTGTAAATAGTTGACTTTTAACGTGCTGGTTCTGCAATTTGCGTATTTGTTCTTGTCTGTTCGCTCCACCGCCATAATATTTTATAATCATACATCAATACATGCTGAAACATGTCTAGATCTTACTCAAAGAAGTTAGTTATCTCTTTTTCTGTGTTGTATAGTGTACGTGGGCTGAGAGAAGTAAATAACGATGTGTGCCTATCTAGAAGTGATTCTTATTCCCAGGGATGTATGTTTAGGATTGCAACCTTGGTCTCTCTTCCAAATATTGCAGGTGGAATAATTAAGGCTGCATAGCTGACTAGGGGTCCAATCCTTTTGGGCTTAGCATGGGCGGTATGAGCATACTGCCCACACATCTGTCGTAAAAGGTGCCGTAAGGCACCTCCAGCACTGATGGTTAGCTGTTACCGCAGGTGCTGGGCCAACGCCAAGTCCTACCCCCTCGAGATGGCAACATGATGCTGGTAAGTGGTAAGTTTACTCCTCACCGGTGTTGTGCTGATTACAGGCGGGTCAGGAGGACAAAACTGGGCAGGAGGAGGGCGAAGCGGGGGATGGAACTGGTGGCGACCTTCACCACTGGATCTTCACCAATCCTTCATGTCGAGGCCCTCGTCTGTGCCGGCAACGTAGCCAGCACAGATGCAAGGAGCCCCATAAGCAGCCCTGCGCTCTCTTGGGGTAATGTCTCCTTCCTCTGAGGAGCCTCCACTGCCTGCCTAGTGTCAGTATGATGCAGCGGTGGCTATTGTTGCTCTTACGGGTGCATGGGCAGCATAGGATTGGGCTATCAGAGCACAATATGGCTACTCAGATTTAAGCAGTACTGAGTTCAATTGAACTTATTCCCAACTAAGTGTAAAAAGTATTGTTCTTACATAGATTTAAGAAATAGATACAGTATGTGAAGACTTCCCTCATTCTTGTGGTTATTTTCTTAACTGTCTTGGACGTAGCTAGTAAATTGAAATCATTGCTTCCCAGTTAAGACAGATTCTGGAAATTGGAGGATGATGATCACCCATGGCTGGTAAGTACATGTATATGGTTGACACATTTCACCCAGGTAACTCAGCTAAGGAAGGCTGGGAAGAGCCTCAAACTGCATGAAAAGGCCTTACCTGTCCTGTGGTCATATTGCTGGTGGCAGCAACTACTGGACCATGTAGTTGTGTAGGCTACATGTTGTGTAGAGCATGCTGTATAGGCTACATATGACTCAAGGGCACCATTTATCCTCCCCCCCCCCTTAAAAATTTAACTGGGATGAAATTAGAAAGTGATGATTAGAAAGTGCTGTGAAGGGAGTCTGTTTTGTTGTAGTTGTGCATTCATTGTCTACATGTACACAAGTGCCATCAACTTTAGTTATTTAATATACATGGTACAACTGCCTTGCAGAGTCTGTTTTAAACAGCTCTTGTATGTGTCATCACATGCTGAGCTGAATGGTTGGTTTAATTTTCTACCATGTTTATTTCTATTATAGAAACTTATCCCAACCATGTTATGTGGAGAACTGCTCAGCACAAAAGGCTTACTATGTGATAACAGTTACCATGTGGAACATTTTTAATGGTCTCTGCATGTTGGTTGTAAAACGTAAACTGACCTTTTGGCCTATGTATATTTGGAATATTCTTTTTTCATTGCTGATTTGGAGGTTTAGATCAGACAGTTACTATTAGGCAACATTACTGAGAGTTTCAGAAAACCCATTTAGGTAAGCAAAGAAAGGATAGCTTCTCTGTTTGCCGTTTTCTGGGCTAGTATTTCGGAAGTCCAGATGTTTCTCCTGCAGTTATTGAATACAATTTGATATTTTTAAAAATCTGGATTTTATTTCTGTCGCTGTTGAAGATTGTTCTCTGTGATTTATTGCCTAATCCAACATGCATTTGTTCACCTGTGTAAAGCCACCATTTGTGAATACAGATGATCAAGTCAAGAGCTTTCATTTTCTGGTCCTTAATTTCTCCTTGTATAAAGTAGGCTAGCGATACTTAATATAACGCTTGTTATATATGATCATCTGTACAGCATATTGAGAAACCTAAATAGATGGTGCTAGAGGAACGCAGAAATAATTGTCTGTAGTATGAATTTAATTTGGCAGAACTCAAGGGCATCTGAAGATGGTTCCTTGTGCTAATGTGCAAAAAGAATAAATCCCACCTTGTAAATTAGGTCATTTATTATTATTTTACAGCTTGAATGGTGAGGAACAGGAACAAAATACATGCCCTGAAACCAATTTGAATGTTACTCAGACAAATAAAAGGCTGAAGCAGTTGCTGTCCTCTTTCTGACAAACAGCTGGAGCCAAGAAGGGCCATTGAATTGTCGCTTAAAGACTTAATGGAGGAGATCGTTCAAATCAGAGAAACAGTAAACAGGGTAGATGGCGTTTTAGCCAGGTTCAAATTAAGATAGCCCAGATGAAAGCCAGTGTAAATGAAATTAAAGGGACAGGTGAATGAAGCTGAAATAACCATTCTTGTGTGAGACGATGAGCAGCTTATGTTAACAGGAGACACCTAATTGAATCACGTTTCTAGAACAATCTTCGAAGGGGAACAAGAATAGGAACAGTGAAATTGAGGTTAGGGGCAAAGCCAAGACACATATAGCACAGTATATCTGCTGTGTTAAGTGAACATTCTTTTATGTTTGTAACAAGGAATGCCATTTTTGTGTGATATGGTCAATCCTCATTATCTTCTAGGGTTAGATTCCTGGAAATCCTCGCAGATAGCGAATTTGCAAATAATGAATCATTGATCCGATGGGATCAATGGGGTTAGGTGGAAAGGGTACCTTATCTGTCATCAGAAGAATCCAGCAGAGACCCCCAGGAAGCCGGCAGAGTGCAGAAGGAAGTGCCAAAAGATCTCTGAATGCAGCAGAGGGCTTCAAGAAGCTGCAAGGATCTTCAGAATGGCACCTGCGACCAGCATGGACCCTTTAAACATGGTAAAGGATGCTCCTGCCAGCAATTTCAAAGGGGTCAGTGCTGGTGGCAGGTGCCATTCTGAAGGTCCCTGCAGCCTTTGGAAGGTTTCTGCATGGTGGATAATGAGGACAGAGGCACAGATAACGAGGAAAGTTTGGAACCATGGAACATTGTCTGTTCTCCACCTTCCCCAGTTCACCTTCCCCTTTTTCAGGGAGGAACTCCCCCCATTCACTCCCAATTTAATGTAATGGAGTTCTGTTCTTTCTTCTTCAGTCCTGTATT
Source organism: Lerista edwardsae (assembly GCA_029204185.1). Taxonomy (NCBI): domain Eukaryota; kingdom Metazoa; phylum Chordata; class Lepidosauria; order Squamata; family Scincidae; genus Lerista; species Lerista edwardsae. Next base: position 4,994,831 of record JAJKFI010000009.1, on the reverse strand, counting down.
GGCACTTAGGTGGGGAGCAGGTCATCCTCTCAGCTAGTCTGCTTCTGTAGGTGTCCGTGTGTCATTCATAATACCCTTCCACTCTTGGTGGTTGGTAGTGATATTTCTAGCCTCATTGATAGTAGGTCTGTTATATTAAATAAGGAGTGGAAAACATGCAGTGACTGCAATTAATTCAAGTAGAAAAAAATTCAGGGTTCTTTTTTTTTTTTTTGAAGTTCTCTCTCTGGACGCAGTTTTTAAAGAAGCCCTGACATTTGTTTCCAAGCTTGACTCAAGAGAACATTGCCGGCTACTCTTGATTTAACCCTAGCTGGCAACGGGCTTTCAGAGGTGGCAAATCACTGCTCCCCTCCCATTGTTGAGACAGGGCATACAACCTCGTGTCCCCCGCAACCTTAGCTGCTATGCTCCCTCATTTTCTTGCTACTACAGGACAGAAAGGAAATGGAGTTGTGGCACTGAAGCCCAACCTCTACTCAAATTTGGCCACTTCACCTGGCCTCATGGGGTAGGGCTTGACTGGCCGTGTTCAGACATAATACCAATTATAGGTAGAGAGGAACAGAACGTATGAGAGGGAGGGGTTTGGGGAGTAAGCAGATGGTTTTTCTGCCCACTCCTATGTCATCATGTAGCATGCTGTCTCGTTGGTCATTGGCCCTTATTGCAGAGTTTATTGGTCAGCCCTTATTACAGGGTTTGCTTCCATGCAGCTGCTTGTATATATACGAAAGATTTACCCTAATAAACCATCATTACATTATTGAAATTCTCAATATTGTTTCAGGTAGCTATTTGCATGTTCCTGCTGATGGGCGTCTTTGTTTTTTGTCGTCTGAAGCACCTTTAGAACATCAGGTTTACTTCAGCCTCTTTTGCTATACGGTCATATATGATTTTGTATTGCATCACCACAAAAACACACAATGCTGTGTTTTTCAATTCTTAAAGCAAACTTTGCCAGTATTTAATTTTTGAAAAAAAGAAATTCCGTTACATCTTCCAGTGTATAGCATGTGGCTTTTCCGGTATGGCTGCATTGCCCAGCGCTTCATGTTATAGCTACAGTGACTGTGTTAATTAAATAGATATGTCACAGCAATGAAGCTGTGCCTACTGCTATTGTGTGCAGGCAGCAAGAGTCACAGCAAATGGAGCTGCATAGATCTATTATCCTTATAACACCAGTGTACTGTGAGCCTGCACTGGATGGTGTCTCCCAAATCTAATGAGGTTTAATAACACACAGAAGAACGAACAGCATGTTTGCGAGTAGAATGATGGTTATTCTGCAAGTCAGTAGGTAAGGCTGCAGTCCTCTACCCACCTACCTGGGAGTAAATCCGATTGAGCTCTGTGGAATTTGCTTCTGAGTGGACATGTCCAGGCTTGCATTGTATGGAAATGAAATAGGAGAGATGGAAATTTTCATACTTATAAGTGTGAAACCGGAGAGCTAGCATGGGAGACAGCAGATTTTTCCCACTTGTATAAAGAAAGTAGTATATGGCCCTGTTTTGGTTGTATATTTAGTAGAATCTTATGAAACATGCATGCACTTGAGAAATGGTCTAAAGACTACATTTGGCAGCCAACCACAGCACACTCACTCCAGTACTGCCCAAGAGACTACAGCTCAGATTTTGCGGTGCATGGCATGGGGCTGTACTACTCTAGTCTCTCAAAGGTGTAGGGAACCATAGTGAAAGGGCACTTGGTGCACAAAGGGAGCACTTTGCAAAAGCAACCTCTTATCCTTCACAGCCCGTGTGATGCTGCCCAATAGCACTGCAACCATGTGGTTAATAACACAGATGAGAATAGCTCCTTATCTTTCAACACTTCAGTTGGACAAGTGTGGGTTTGAGTGATCTTCCTTTGAGGGTCTAGAGCAGGTGTGTCAAACTCATTTCATACAGCAGGCCAAATGGCATTTATGATGCCTGCTGAGGGCCAGCAGTGATGTCATTAAGCAGGAAGTGATGTCATTAAACAGGTCATGACCAGAAAAAGGCACTTTATTCTCACGTAGGAACTAATTAGCTGCAAATAGAAGATAAAATATGCACATCTTGATCATAATTTCCAAGAGAGGGAAAAGCTCAGTTATCATGCGGGCTGCCCTTTCAGCAGTGATGGCTCAGCAGCTGAGAGCAGCTGATGGTGGTACTGGAAGAGCCCAGGGCCACATCCAGGCCCCAACCTTATGTTTGATGCACCTGGTCTACAGCACCAGATCCAGTTGTCTTACCCCAAGAATCTTTCGAGAGACGCATGGCTTTCAACACCAGTGAGTTATTTACTGTCATTGGAGAATATTGTGGGGGAAAAGCTTCCTTTGGGATGAGAATAACATTTCTTTCAACTGCCGTAAATGGGTGGCAGATCATATTCTGAGTCTTGTCAGTAAGGTATTAACTAGGATAGGCCTCATGTCATGTAATCTGATCTGCTTGGGGTATAATAACTATTGCTCAGTTCAGATATAATAGAACACCATGTTTTGATGCTCTCCAGCATGGTTTGCAGTTGTGGTTTGTAGGGCAAGCATCAATGATACTTCTACAGTTGAATGTACCGTAACAACACACTATGGCCTGTAGTATGGACCTACATTTTTGGGGAACCCTGAAGCTTGAACTTTTATGGGGGCTCCTTTGCAACCAGCAACGAGGTCTGGGTAAGGACTGTTATCTCCTACAATGGGATTGTTCCATGACAGATCACAATTTTTATAAAAAATTTAAATACTACATTTCAAATTTTGATTAAAATAGCTACATTAGATTATCGCACATGTCAAAGTCACTGGTGTGAATAAAAATTTCCTATGCCTTTATGTTTTCAAGTTATGGGAGGATGAAAATTAGGGAAATGTTATATACATGCATGATTTATTTATTTTATTTTTTAAAGAATTTATATTCCACCTCTCCCATGCCGAAGCAAATGCCCAAGGCGGCTTACAGAGAACAAACAAAATACAATGTAACCACAATAAGTAAAAACACATCTACATAACAACAGCATTGAACATTAACGGGAACACAAAGAGTGTACAAGAATGAAAACTAGACCCAATTCTCCGTAACAGGTCAATTTGAAGGGAGAGGGGAAAAAATGCAGGGGAAGTATCAATTGGCCAGGGAAGTGAACAACTAAGACAATATACCAGAAGGACAGAGGGTAAACAGCCAACCATCATCCAAAGGCCAGACGACAAAGATATGATTTGAGCCCTCTCCGAAAGGCCAAGAGGGAGTGTGTAGTTCTTAATTTCTCTGGAAGGGAATTCCGTATTTGTGGAGCCGTTACAGAGAAGGCTTGTCCCCGAGCTGCCATCCCTTTAACTTGGAACAGAGGGGGCACTTGAAGGAGAGCTCCTTTAGATGATCTAAGAGGGCGAACTGGTATGTATGGGAGAAGGCGGTCCTTTAGGTAGGCTGGGCCTTCATCTTAAGTTGAGATTGGAAGTGAATGGGCAGCCACTGTAGCTTCTGAAGGAGTGGTCCTACTGAATCAAACCGTCTAGTCCCTGTAACCACCCAGGCTGCTGCATTTTGTACTAACAGTAACTTCTGAGCTGTTCTCGAGGGAAGCCCTACATACAGCGAGTTACAGTAGTCCAGCCTTGAAATCACTAATGCCTGAACCACATATATTGACCACAGACAATATAATCTTTTATTTTAGAAACCTATGACATTACATACAAGAAGCACATTTTACAAAATACTTTTTTTTGTTTTTTTTCTAGCAACATTTGCATATACAGTTTTGTCCTGTGAGAGTTTCCTTGTCTAGAGACAGCATGCATATAGCAGTTTCTCAAACCTTTTAGACCAGGACCCACTATTTAGAATGGTGCACATGTCAGGACCCACTGGAAGTGATATCGTTAACCTGAAAGTTATGTCATAGCCGGACATGACATCATCAAGCAGGAAGGGCTGTCATTGTGACATAATAAAATGTCCCTCTTGGAATGCAAACTGGCATTCTTGGACTTCAGCTATTGCACAACCATGGAACATCTGTGACAGAAAGCAAGATTAGTAGAAAATATTATGTAAAAGTACAAAAGCACTGGACTAAAAGCATTTTTTAAAAAAAAACAAAAACCCTCACTTGAAAATTCAAACTATTAACACTCACAAAATGAATATTGCAAGAGTCAGGTCTACAGCTTTCATGATGGCTGCTCCCAGCTTTCCGCAACCACTCGACATTAGGTCACAACCCACTTGGGGCCAGCCCACAGTTTGAGAGACACTGGCATAAAAAATTTAAGCAGTTTTCAGGCATGGTAGAGTTTACAAAGGATAGCTTTGGAAAAAATTCTTTTCTCTTTCACAGCTCATGAAAGGCATTGCCAAGTGGTGCTTAAGTGCACTAGTAGTATTGGGGAACACTTCAGTTAAAATAATTGAATTCAATTCAACAAATAAGCTGAAGAACATCTGTACATTGCACTTTAGATGGCATGTTTTCTCCTGTGTTCAGCCAGCTTACCGTGACACAACCTTTACAACATCTGTGCTACTGCCTCTCAAACTTTGAAATTGCTGAAATATATGCAACAAAAAATTATCTATTTGAGCCCTGTGACTATTACGCTATATTATTACTATTTCTTCAAACCCCTTCTCATACAGTAGACCCAACATTTTTAAGCAATGTGGACTAAAGTTGCTTCTGGGGCCCCTCTGGGATTAGGCGCCCTAAAGCTTCATTAATTTCATAGAGGTTCTGCTCATGATGACCTTCAAGAAAGGGAATTGCATTGTGCGAGGGAAGGAAAGAAGTTCAAGGCTCATTCTAGGCTCTGTCACATATTTCCTAATCGTGGTTTGGCTTGTATCTTGAAATAAGGACATTTGCTCCTCAACTTCTTAGATAGAAATTGGTTTTACACCTTGCAGAAACATAAGGTCCCAGTATACAGGTGGGCTTGCATTTTCCACAGGTTCAACATAGTGGATTTGAGAATCCACGGATGCCAGAACCCTCCTCCCTCCCAAAAATCTGGATCCTCCAGACTTGACTGGACCTGAACTCCAGTTGGGTTCAGAGAGTGGGGGTGGCCCTGAATTCAATGGGTTTCGGTACCCATGGAATTCGGTATCCGCTGGGGTTCCAGGAACGGAATCCCTGCGGATACCAAGGGCCCACTATATTCCCTAGTGAGAACTCTCAGTGGTATACTGATGAAGTCATCATACTGCCTGGCTTTTAGTAATTGTGTGTGTGCACTCAGATTAAGTGTAATCCTTAAGATTAGAATTTCCATTTGTTTCATGGAGCTTGAGCAGGACATGTTCCCTGTAGGATTTGTCTAGTGCCTGATACATATTTTATCTGTCCTGTTGTGTGGTTCCTATTTATTTGAATGGAGTTTGTGCAGGAAGTTCCCAGTAGATTGTATCCATTGTTCGCTTTCTTGAGGCACTAAAATAAATAATGAAAACTGCCATAAAGCCAGGATTTGATATTGATTTTTTCCCCCGCTAAAGATATCCGATACCTTCAGAGATCGCTATCTTTACTGTGTCATGCACACTCATGCACTGCAGCTATAAAAAATAAATAACCAAGGCTTTCTTTAAGGCCCGGAGGGTGAAAAAAATGCAACATTTATTGTCCATTCTGTTTGGGATATTGTATTTCTGAAGCTGTCTTCAGTGTTTGCTGTCTGATGAGATTGAAGTGAGGCATCAATATGAAAGAAGGGCTGTATGTCGGCTATTCTCCAGGTACACAGCCCCCCACAGTTAATGTAGTTCTGATTTCTAATGGGTTTTATTCATTTTTAATAACAGGTAATACGTAAAAAATAGATAAGCAGGAAGGAGAAATTATTTGCCTTCTTTGTGGTTTTGTACTGTTTGTGTACTGAGTTACACAGAAAAGCTCTGAAGGCTCTTGTGGGGGTCTCGTTCATTCTTTTAATAATTTGGCCGGCTGTGAAGACTCAATGCTGTAAATATGGATTTGTTCAAAAAGCAAAGCAGCAAGGTCCTGTCAGTCTGGGCAACTTAGTTTTACCTGGCGGTCAGCTGCTTTTTCACACTATACAGGGCTTGCTTGCTGTACCATAGCCCTAGCCACCCCACCAGATGCCGCTGTGTTGCAGTCAAGGGAGCTTCACACAGAAATGGCAGGGCGTCTGGTCCCAAGCCCCACTGATTAATACTTATAAAAAGCTGAAGGAAATTGCAGCCTGTGCCCTGTGACCCGACCAAGTCAGTGCGAGTCACCAAGGGAACCCTGATTAATCAGAATGATCTGCTCAATATGAGAGGCAGTACTCCAGCGCAGAATATTGTACTTGCTGTATATGCTATGATACGTACTCTGTCATTTGTGCCGTATGATCGTATCACAGGATTGAGGAGGGCAAGGAAAAAAGCAACTGAAAGGTCAGGTTACAGCATATGATCGAGATGGTGGTGGTGGTGATGATGGTGATGATGATGATGATGATGCACAAAGGAAGAAGTGTTAATGTTTCTGTCTAAATGTGAGTTTATAACTATTTCATAGTGTTCATGTTCTCAGCTCCTGGAATTTCACATCTGTATTGGAGAACAAAGGCAGAATAGTCTTTGTTTCTCTTATCTGTATTTTACATTGTTGGAGCATTGCGAATGAAGTGCAGTTGGAAGAAGGTTCTAGCCTATGCAGCTGAATGATTTTTAAAAAGGTAAAGGTTTCCCCATGACCGAATGGTCTAGTCGTGACTGACTGTAGGGGGCGGTGCTCATCTCCGTTTCAAAGCCTGTAGAGCCAGCGTTTTGTCCAAGGAAAGCTGTGGTCATGTGGCCAGCATGACTCTACGCCATAGCGCACGGAACGCCATTCCCTTCCCACCGAAGTGGTCCCTATTTATCTACTTGCATTTTGGTGCTTTTGAACTGCTAGGTTGGCAGGAGCTGGGACAAGCAACGGGAGCTCACTCCGTCACACAGTTTTGAACTCCCAAACTTCCGGTTGGAAAGCCCAGCAACAGCAAATTAACCCGCTGTGCCACCACATTCCCCCAAAAATATCCAGTTGCCCCTTCTGAGATTTTAAAACTGATTACAAATCCTAAAGTGAGATGCTCCCAGAAAAAGAAGAAGTATTTTGTGAGCTCCTCACTGTTCATTTTTTACATAAATGCGTGAACACTGGTGGGATCATGGACATATGAAGCTGCATTATAGTGAATCAAATATGGGTCTGTTTCTTAGCCTTAATTGGAGATGCCAGGGATGGTGTGCCAGGCACGTGCTGTTTCACTGAACTTCAGCTCCTCTCCATAATAATTGCCTCAGATATACAAAACTGAGTGAACAAGGCATGGTTGCTAAGTGCTTGGGACAGTGCTAAGTGTTGGCTGGCCTGGAACAGGGTGTGCGTGTGCGTGTGCGTGCTGACAGTGCCACAGCAATAGTGGCATGAAGAGAACCCAGTGACCTGAAACCTACCGGGGGGAGGGTCGTTCTGTCCTTGGGGAGTGTCCAGGCCGCCCCCGCCCGCCTCCGCTGGATCTCCCTGATGCTCAAAGTAGCTTCAATTTGTAAAAAACTGAAGTGTGCTCAGTCCAGTGATCGGAGCTATTTTACGCGCATGCACGCATACACGCACACACACAGCCCTTTATTGGCATAAACAAAACTATTGTGAACATCTGAGAGGCCCGCAGAGGAGGTGTGGGCATCCCAAACGGTATCCAAGGCCAGCACAAGCCCCTGGTTTTCCATAGTGCCCTTCACTGTGATGCTATTGGACACCCATTTCTGGGCCATTCCTCTGACCCAGCGAGCTTCTTCTTGTTATATTTTCATGTCATCAATGGATGTCAGGTGTTACTTGTAAAATATGTAGCAACCAAGTAACTGGATTTTGAGTTTTGAACTAGCATGTGGTTTGTTCTAATCTAAGGCATCTAGCAAGATCCTCCTCCCAAATAGACAGAAAAGGATTATATTAGTGAGGAATACTTCAGCTAGTGACAGACAAGATGCCGATTGTTGAGTTTCTTAAGGATTTCCCAAAAGAATAAGAAGGAAAGTGCTTTGGATATAGAAGTCTATTGGAAGCTGTCCAGCAGTAACAGGACAGCATGAAGACTTTCTGTTTAGGAATGGAGTCAGTGATGAGATTATGGAAAATAATAAGCTTGGAAGAGGGTTAATTTCATCTCTTGTTTCAACTTGAATCCCTGTAAGTTTACTTTGAGAATTGGGTTGAAATAGAAGCTTGTTTCCTTGGACGTATTAGGAGGTTTAAATTTTAGGAGTTTTACATGGTTATGTTTTCAGTTGTCAATTCCAAGATTTTGCAATCTCTGCCATTTGGAAACTATATATTTTAATTATAAGTTAATTTCACCATTTTTTTTCTTTTTATACACAACATTTAGGGCGCAATCCTAAACTAAGTTAGTCTAGCATAAACTAAGCCAGCAAAGTTTGGCCAGCACAAGGGACACCGTAAAGGAGGTTTGGACCACTCTCAGAGTCAGAGAGGCCAGCACACAGACGTGAACCATCCTCCCTGACTCCGAGAGTAGTCCGAAAACGCTTTATGGTGGCCCTTGTGCTGGCCAAACTTTGCTGGCTTAGCTTATGCCAGTTAACTCCTAAACAGGAGTTGTGCTCTCAGAAAACTAGAAAGTGGTGCAAAGACATTAATTTGTGTCTTGTCTAATTCTTCAGCTCACTAAATTGGATACTACCTTCAAAGGGTCCTTCTTTTTCACATAGCTTTCCAGTGTTGATAGAGCTGCATAACATTAGTGCATTTTCAAGTCATCTTTTCTGGCAGACTATTTTTGAGGCCATACGATAGTTACATCTCCCTTGGCAAATTGTACATGAATAATGATTAACAAGCAACTTTCTGCATATTTAGCTGTCTGCCTTTGGAAGGATCTAGGCAATCTACATCCTCTGTTCATTGCTTCAGATTTTAAGCCTGTGCTTTGCATGCTTCATTGCAGTTGCATTTATTCTTATTTCTGTGATTGCACAATTGATGTGCAACTGCCCCAATGAAATATTTGCATCATTATTAAATACAGGTCCAGACTCCTATGATTTCAGTAACGAACCATTGGTTCCAAACCTGCAGTGGAGTGCCAGACTGGAACTCCTGGATACTATATGAGGTCTGGGAGGCTTTCTCAGTCCCGCAGAGGTTGCACGTGTGGGCTTCAAAAACATCCCCAAAATTCCAGTTTTGACGAAAACTGGAAGTCCCCTAACCCCTCCAAGGTGTTTCTGAAGCCTGCATAGGTTGTGCACAGCCTCTGCAGGCCTCAAAAACTCCTCTGGATGTGACTAGATAATTTCTCTGGTTGCATTTGGGGGTAGTATTGGACCAGCCAGCGGATTTGCTTATCTGCTGGTTTCAGTATCTGCTGGGGATCCAACTGTAGTCATTTCATAGCATATGAAACACTAGAATGTTTCAGTGACTCTAACCTATTTCAAGTGGTCTGCATATTGAAGTATCTTTAGACATTAATGACCTAGGCCAGTGATTCCCAAACTGTGGGCCAGGACTCATGAGTCAATTTCTGGTGGGTTGCGAAGCACCTAGAGCAGCCATATTGAAAATATGGGAAGATGGGATGCTGGAAAGGAGGAGGGGTGTATGGTTGTTTTGCTTGTGTTAAGGTTGTGTCAAAGTGAGAAATAATGCAACTTATTGCTGCATTCTCAGGAAATCAGAAGGCTCTGGTATCACAGTGATGGCACTTCTGGTCATGACATGACTTCTGGACAGATCGTCATTCTAAAAAGTGCTAAATGAGAACCACTGGTCTAGATTTTAAGGTTTTTGGGACAGAGTAGGAATTTTTTTTCTGTCATCCAAATTGGCCATGGGTGGCAGTTTTTTTTTATTTGCCTACCCCAGACTGGGGAGGGAGGGATGGGTGTGCAGTAGGTTTAATGATTTGCATTTGTGTGTTAAACCCCACCCTCAGTCTGGTGTCCTCCTTGGGGGTGGTGCAAGGGTAATAGGCTACTTTAGAATGCCAGATGTAAGGGAGTGGCAGTGAGATACAAGTACCTTGTTGTCTTTTCTGCTCCCTGAGGCATCTGGTAGGCCACTGTGAGATATAGGAAGCTGGACTAGATGGGCCTTTGGCCTGATCCAGCAGGGTTCTTCTTATGTTCTTACGACCTGCCATTCCTTTGGCAAACATTCCTTTACCCTGTGTCGAGCAAGGATGGCCTCAATGGATTTGAGAAACAAGGAGACACATGTTGGGTTTTTTTTTTGGCTTGGGAGGGAGCCTGCCACCATTTCCACCCTATCCCAGGCCCAGTCTGCTCTTCCTCTGTTCCGTCCCTGCCTTCTCTTTACCTTTGCCCCCACCCAGAAAAGCATCACTGACCACTGGTGAGAAACTTACTGTTTGATTCTCCAGCACCACATCCTTCCAATGCTGAAGCCCAGCACTGACTTACAACCGGCGCCGTCCCACTGGTGTTGGAGTGCATTAGGGCATGTTTTGGAAGACTGGAGTTGGCAGTAAGTTTGGAGTACGTGGGGTTAGCTTGATATGATTGGACTGACAGTGAGGCTGAAATTCTATATATCCTATACACACTTACCTGGAAGTAGGACCCATTGAGCACAGTTGGACTTACTTCTGAGTAGACATGCGTAGGATCACACAGTTGTTGGAAATAATTGTGTTGTCCTAATTAAAAGCTAGCTTATTTTTTTGTTCCTTCAAGAAACATAAAGCAATTATGTAGATTTCCCACAATGAATTTCATTAACGTGTGTGCTTTCACACTCTTCCTCTTTTGCTATCTTTGTTGTGGCTTAACCCTCACAGCCTGGAGTGACATGCGTTCATTTACACGTGCGCATGTTTACACTCACAAGTAAAATGGATGGGTAGATTCTGTAGATAGAATGAAAGAACCCTGCTAGTTTAGATTGAAATGGCTGTCACTGACATTAATTTAGATGTAGTATGGGGAAGACTCTTAAAGGTCAGGTTTCCCCTGGAGCGTTAGTTTACCCAGGACATCGTTACAGATGATGTGCTAAAGATGTAATGCATCTAATAACGATGTCTGGGCTTCATCTGCTTGATACGTCAAATGTTTCTCTTCAGAACTGAACTGCATATGAGACTGTGCTGCATATGAAATTCAGAAAACCAGCTTCCTACTCCTGGGGCAGCTGCAACTTAATATTTTGTTACAGACACATGTAAATAAAAGAAATGTCATAAATTCCAGTGCTATAGACGATTTATGAGTGGATTCTTGCTAAAAAAAACAAAAATAGGGATCACTCGTAGCTGAGAGAAGGCTGCATCTGCTCCTAGTGGGCAAAAGTAGTCTTGGAATGCCTGGTTTGTGATAATTTTGAAGGAGAAGCGGCGCTGTTGGGCTTTATCAAGTATGGAAGCCCAGAATTTATTCTCACTGTAGTTTGGAATGAGAACAAATGAGCTTATCCAGCTGCATCCATAGCTTCATTCCATGCAGGTCTCCTACCTTCGGTTGCGAGAACGTTCAGCCTGGTCTTCAGAATGAGGAGGGAATGTGGCGATAGGTTCCTGAGGAAGTAGTCTGGTGGCCACTTCAGAATATAGGTGGGGATTAAGTTTTTGACTTCTCTGCCTGTACAAAAAAAAATTCCTGTAGGTAGAAACTAGCATAGCATAGGGAGTGAAATGGACCAGAAACCTTCACCATTGATATTATAGCCCAGGCTTTCTAAAAAATTGGCTGGGAGCTATTTTTTGTAGGGGGAGCTTTCAGAAGTATGACACTTAGCAGTGTACAGTTCACTCTTGGCGCAATCCAAATATTGTACTGGGCTGGTGTAAGTCCCTTATGCTGGCCCTGGAGTTTTCCAAATGCATCATAAAGCACATTTGTGCTACTCCTGGAAGCTGGTGCATTGACGTGCGCCATCCTCCCTGTGCCGCTCCCCAACATCCTAGGCCAGTAAGTTTGCCCTGGCCTAGTGAGGCCAGCACGGCGGGTTTTGGTACAGTGGGGAGGAGGTGATACAGGGCATGCAGGGGGCGTGGGGAGGGTGGGCCCATGGGCAGAATGGCCGGGGAAGGAGGGTGGAGCCAGGATCCAGCACTTAGACCAGATCCTAATTCCCGTCCCCAGCCTGGTAGGCCTTGATCCAGGCTGCTCAGATTTGTGCCAGCAATTTTGCTGGCTCAGATCCAAGCAGCCCCATTGTGTGGCTGGGGCTTGACCTTGGAGGAAGGGAAAAATATTTCCTTACCCCAAGGTGACCTCCAGCTGCTTCCAACACATGCTGGATACAGTGCAGGTCAACCGGTCTATTCCAGTGCAGGGTAGGATTGCTCTCTCTACCACCTGAGGGTTCTACCATCTCCTTCAGCTGGATCTGAAGCAGAAGGTGCTAGAAGGTGCTCTCTGGATTTCCTCTTACTAAACAGGATCATCCAGTAAGAATTGAGCTGATACAACACAGATGCTGCTTGCAGTCACTCCGTACCACGTTCTGTAGGTGCAAGCAGCAGTTACTACAAACAGAAGTGAAGCCCTGAGGCTGATTCTGTTTGCTGTGAGGCATCCGTTGTCCAAAGCTCATTGCGAGAGATGCAAAGTAAAATACAAGCTGGTCTTTGTGTTTGATCCTCGAATTACCTCCTGTGTGTGTTGGCAATAAAACAACAACCCTTTTAGAAGACCTTGAGGCGGTTGTTCAACCATGACCTCCAGTTCTAAATCTCTTTTAAATATTGAAATTGTTTCAGAATAAACGACGTTTGAATTCGATGCGTTTCAGAGAAGGACACATTTAAAGACTGAGCAAGAGGAAAAGACTGCCGTGTTCAAATATTGAGCTGGTTTTGAAGTTAAATTACTTGAACACAGAACTGTCTCGTGGGAAATTGTATTCTCATTTCAGCCCCTGTGTTCTCTTACTTATTGAATGATACTTTGTTTGAAAAACACACTGCAGTGTTTGCTCTAACTATGCCAGTCTGGGGGAAAAAAAAGAGATGGGAGTTGGCCGATAATAAAATGAAGACAACGAAGCACTTAAGTGAGTTGAAAAATTATAGAATCAAATTGGTTTTGTTTCCCCCAAGCCACAGACCATCTTATGAGCAAATAATTACTGTACAAAGGCTCAGAGTAAAGATGTATTATGCTGAAAGAGGTGTTGAGGTTACAATTTAAGACTTCTTTAGAGTTACTTGTTTATATGATTTGTATCCCACTTTCACTTCTGACATCCTATAAACACTGCAGACAGTCTTATCCGAGTCCAGTACGGGATTCCTGGGTAGACATTCTTTCATTCTGCCCAATGCTCCCTTGGTTGACTTGGGAAAATAAACCTAGGTTCATTTTCCCAGGAGTTGGTGTAAGTCTGAGGAGAGGTGGAAGGTATTCCGGGGTTTACAGGGATAGGATCCAGCATACACGATCCAGCTGCAGGATCCACCCCTTCCTTCTATGACATGCCCTTGGTTTCTCCTCTGGAATGCACCTCCCTGCCTGGGGCTTGCCCCTGCCGCCAACTTATTGGCACCAGCAGTGCCCAAGGTCGGCAACCATTTATGCTGGCAGCCTCGTTCTAAATGCCATCGCTGCAGATGCCTCACTGGGCCTTCTGCTGGTGGAACTCAAGTTCCTTTAGGGCAGAAGTTTTCAATCTGGGGCATTGTGACTCCCTAGCTTGAGAAGCCCAGTCTCTGTCCCCTTACGGGGCGGGGGAAGGGCAAAGGCAGCAACGCGATCAGGAGGATTGCTGCTGCCAGGGGTGAAATGTTTTTTTTTTTAACTTACCCCATGCAAAGCCAGCCTCCTGGTGGGTCCTGGGAGCCTTCAGACACCCCCGCAGGTTTCCCCACACCTCCGAACAGCTACAATAATAAATTAAAAAACTGCCACCTCTGGTTTTGCAATGAAAACTGGAAGTGGTATATTTTTATGTTTTTACGTTTTACGTTTTTAGCTACCCAGACCCACCAGGATGCCGTTGCTGCACGGGATAAGTAAAACACCCACAACATTTCACCCCTGGCAGCAGCGCGATCCTTCTGATTGCGTCGCTGCCTTCTCCCCACCCCCACAAGCATTTACCTCTGCATTAGGGGAAAGCCAAGATAGAACTGGGCTGTCAGTCTCTTATTTGTACAGGGACCTTAGCCACTACATGACATCAGAACTCACTTACACTTGGCTAAACATGAACTGCTTGAGAGCCACACATAGTTTTTGAAACACAAGGTTGTATCTTGAGGGCTAAATCCTATCCAGTTTTCCAGCCCTGATGTACCCATCACAATGGTGTATGTGTTGCATTCTGGGTGTGGGATAAGTCCTGCAGGCCTCCTCAAGGTAAGGGAACATTTGTTCACTTACCTCGGGGCTGCATTGCAGCTGCATCAGTGCCAAACAGTTGAATAGGATTGGGTCCTTAGCTGAGTACCAGTTATTTTACCAATTAAATTTGATAAAGCCCACAGTTTGCCTTTCTCTGATTCACAGTATGTTGTTGAAAACTGTGTAATTGTATTGGGGTTCATACATTGCTCTGAATGTTTTTTGCAACTTAGAAAAATATATTCTTTCTCATTGTGTAGTTGGAAAAACAATCAAGATGGTAGTTTCCAAACTTCCTTTGTTTGGCAGGTTCCCACCTCCTGCCTTACCCCGCTTCTGGAAGCTTCTTGAGACCCCCCCCCCCGCCTTCCCCTGTCTCTGGAAGCTTTTTGAGTAAAAGTACTAATATGGTGAGCATCTGTTGCTTCACTGTGCTGAAGTTAATTTTAGTCCCAGGTGTACTATGTGTGTGTTCAGTGTAGGAGAGGGCATGGGAGACCTGCCAAGCACTTTAGTTTTTCTTGGCCTCGTGCCTAAGTGATACATTTTTCTAGTTTATGAAATGAATTTCAACTTGTAACCTGTGGCACTTGGGGTTTGAAGGTGTCAGGTGTGCCTTAAGAATAGCTCTACAAATATAGAATCTATATTTTTAAAGCACCTCAAGTCTTCCCCACCCCTCTTGTTTCTTTTTTTAAAATTATTTCTGGCTAACAAACAGCCCAGAAAGCCAACTAGTATGAACTCTTCAACACCTCTCCAAATTCAACAAAACTGACATTTATAGCTTTATTGTAGCGGAGACATGGCATTTCAATGGAGATTGTTTGGACTGCAGAGTGTCAGTATAAATAGCTATGATTGACTTTTGTATGAAGCACATCTGGAAGCAATTTCTGGCATTCCAGCTAGATTAAAGCATGTTTAAAAGAATTTCATCAGCCTATTTTTTTTTTTTTTTTGGTTGTGGTGAATAAAGTTTCAAAGACGTTTTAGCTGCTGTTCGTATTAATGTGGACCATGGCGAAGTCAAATCCAGGGCAAATGAAAAAAGCACCCCCACCCCCAAAACGACAAAACATCTAACTGCATATTAGAAGGAACCACTTTAAGGAAAGTAAAATGAAACATCTGGACAAGGGCACTGTTACACACTATAAGTACTGATGAGGTAGACCAAGATTAAGAAGCTAGAGGGACCCATTTAAACAAAAATACACACACTGTGATACTTCTTACAAGTTGCAAGTAGTTTAGCAGCTCAGAAGAGAGGGCTGGCAACCCAGTTCTATCCTTAGAGGGAAAAAGGTTAATCAAATAAGGGGAATAATGTATTCTGGTGCTAGGGTCACAATGAACAGAACTGAATAAACCCATAAAAGGTGGTAATCGCATTAAAATTGGAACAAAACATCCTCATTATTTATTGGCTGCATGCCATGTGTAGTTGGAGTTGATGCTCACAATTCCCTTTCATTTTACCGCATCTGGATTGATTCAGAATTTGAGATATTCTTTATTCTTATCAATAGGCATGGTTTTTTTGGTGTGTATGTGTGTGTTTTGCAAACTTTATACCTTTGACTGTTTTGAAAACCTTGGTCTTCTAAAATGGAACTTGAAACTGTCATTAGTTGAGATTGAAAGCCACTTTAGGCGTGCTTAAGGTATTGGATGCTGTCCAGTTATATTTTTTCCCCATTTTTTTTTTTGAACAACAGATTACTATGATGTGTTTTACAAACTGCTTTTGAAACTTGGGTTCAAAAGTACTTTGCCTCATGGTACTTGGGTGAAGAGTCATTACAGAATCCTAAGTCAAAAACCTTGTTAGGCACATTAAACTTATTTCATAGCTCTTTGGAGCAGAGTCATTTATGGATGGTTTGACTGACTCAGGTGCTAGGGTAGATGAAGTATGCAAATCTCCATTTTTAAAAGTTTAATAATACTGTCTGTAAATTATAAAATTAATATTTTGAGTTATGTTGGAATGTCTTTATGGAACTTATAAGATAGGAGTCCTTTCAGAGGTGTCTTTGTTCAGTACTTAGGGCTGCAGTCCAAAATGTATATACTGTGGACGTTCCTTTGAACTTGGGGTGGCTTCCAAATAATCATGGATCTGACCATTCACCAACCCATCAATGGTTAATTTAGGCATCAGCCTCACCATTGTAGCCTCACAGAAATGATGGTCTGGAATTGAGTTGGCATCACAAATGAATCTGCTATTTCAAATATTCATGACTGCAGTTTAAAGCTAACAATGAACATTTGAGGAAAACAGAGGGCAAAATAGTAAAGCATTAAGTAAATTATGAATTTTTGTTGGCACATTCACTGAGCCAGTACTTTTTGAGGGCAGGATATGTGACACACTGACAAGTTGGGGACATTAAAAATGCAATATTTCTGGTTTGATTGCATGCAGGACCATGTGTAATATCTGGGTTTGGTTTTAAAATTGTGTGGTGATGTTTTATTACACTCAATTCCATTCAGATTCCATAACATGATATTCCATCTCCTCTGTTTCTCAATCTGTATGTAGATGTACACTGATGCAGAGGGATGTGCTTCCTATAAGAGGTGCCATGCTCAGGTCTGCACCTAAAAGAAAAATCAGGACAATTTTATGGAGAAAGGTTTACAATTTGCATTGCTTTTGTCTTTAAAGTCACAACCAAAGGGTAGTTTGTGATAACACAGCCAGTATTCAGTACTCAAGAACCTGCCTTATTTTGAATGCAGATAGCAATTGTCATGGAGATCTTAGAATATGAATTATAAGCTCTGTGAGATCCAATCGGTCAATCCTCCAGGAAGTCAAGCCTGATTGCTCCCTGGAAGGACAAATCCTGAAGCTGAAGCTCAAATAATTTGGCCACCTCATGAGAAGAGAGGACTCTTTAGAAAAGACCCTCATACTGGGAAAGATTGAAGGCAAAAGGGGACGGCGGAGGATGAGATGGCTAGATAGTGTCACCGAAGCGATGAACATGAAATTGGGCGAACCCTGGAAGCTGGTGGAGGACAGGGAGGCCTGGCGTGCTGTGGTCCATGGGGTCGCGAAGGGTCGGACACGACTTAGCGACTGAACAACAACAACAACAACAAAGCAATTGTCATGGAGCTGCAAAATGGGATTGGAAACAAAGATAATTGAATTCTTTTGTAATTTTTTGAAATTTTTATTTGACAAAAAATAATTTTTTAGCACAAACGTTTTTGTTTACTATACTAGTCTTTTTAGTTTTGTCTGGTTTTTGTGTACTGGCAGTGGTGTTTCTTCTTAAACCAAATTCATCCTAAGTTGAAGAGTGAAGTGCAGGCAATCAGCCTGCATGCTACGGACAAGAGGATAACTAAATGTCAACATGAAACACTTCCTATTAATGTTCAATTTGGCACCCTCTACTGTGCAGGCTGATTCCCTGCACATTGCTCTTCAGTTTAGGAAGAATTTCACCTGCTTTAAGGTGAAATTAGAGACACTAGAACGTCCAGTGCTAGTACAAAAAAACTAAGGTAATAGAATGGGCCTCGGGAGGGGCCCCTGGATCTGCAGATAAGTGAATCGGAGGATACTGGATCCGTGTAAATGGGGGCTTGCCTGTATAACAATAATTGTCATGATTCTAACACACATCCAAGCGCAATGTAAATGTCTCAAGGGTTGAATGTAATAGTATGTTGGCCTCCTTGTTTAATTACTCCATTTATGTCAACACCAGATCTTTGGATATTACAAATTCGTTTTTGGTTCAAGTCCCATGGTTTCTTCTGTTTTCTAAAAATCTCAGTGGAAACACCACTATAGTTCTTTTTGTTTGTTTTTTGCTGATTTGTATCTCAGCATTAGGAAGCTATGCTCTTCACTTACCTTTGAAAGCTTCCTGTTTGCTCTTGAAATAGGACAGGTGTAATTGATTAGAACCTGGCAAAACATCTCACTAATGATGCCCTGAGAAGAGCAGATTCCAGCTAATTCTGAATTATGTTGTCTTTGCAGCGATAACAGGAATTAACAGGAAAACCCGTTTTCACTTATGTAAGCAGTCCTTAATTACTCTCCAGGAGCTTATTGATTTAATGAAATATTTTTACAGGTATGTTTCAGAGAACCATACGTTAGAAAAACACATATTGGAACTCGCTTGATGCTGTTGTGTAGTTTAATGAGTGTCATTTCACCTGTTCCGGAAGTCAGTGTCCTCTTTCTACCTTGCTGAGTATCATGAGCCAAAAAAAACCCATGAGGGAAGGGGTAGGCGGTGGTGGATACACCATCTTTGAAATCTTCCTGACCTTCCCCCCCTTTTTGGACATAACGCGCCAAAATATGTCAGAGGAAACTCATAGTAGGTGACCACAGGTGAGAGGTAAGTTAAAGGCAGCTGACTGTTTAGGTATCCATGGAGATCTTAGAATATGAATTATAAGCTCTGTGAGCAGCAAATTAATGGACAGCCCAATCCCAACCTGTGCTGGAAGAGGCAGGCCAGTTGGCCTGAGCCATATCCAGTGCAGGTTAGGAGATGACTGTGGCGCAGCTTGGAGTAAAGGAACAAGTTTTTTCTCCTTGCCTTGTGCGCCAACCAGCCCTATGGGGTTATGTGGATCTGCGCCAGCGAAATCACGGGTGCAATAAGTGGCCCATGTAAGGTCAACTGGGCCAGGGCCAGGGGTTAGGATCCAGTCTAAGTTGCAGAGGGCAGTCGCACCCCCTCCCAGGCCCAGTCTGCCCACCAGCCTGCTCTCTCCCACCCCCAAAAGCCTCTGTTCCATCGTCCCTTGTCCTCTTCAACCTTCTGTGTTGGTCTGCTTTGACTGGTGCAATTGTACCCCATCAGAGTGGTGCAGGGCCTGGATCTTGCCTCTGAGAGCCGGTGTGTGTCTGTGTATTGGCTTAGCCTGCTGAAAAGGAGGTGCAAATGTGCTTTACAGAGCATTCACAGCACTCCTGGGCCTGCGCCCTAAGCCTTTCCTCTGTGGATGTTCACCTTGGTCTTTTGAATGACATCTTGTTCATATAGATCAATGTAAGTGCTTTATATTCTTTACAGATGGGTATATAGTGCTCCCTACACTTGGTTGTACTTTCTAAATTTTGGAAGTGTTATTGAATGTACATTTTATATTCACTACTAACATTAGAATGGCTGTTTCTACTTCCTGTTAGGTTACATTGTACAAGTAATCTAAGAGTCACAAAATGGTTGTAGGCGTGCGGCTGCTGTTGAGAGCCAGTAGTAGAAAGTAAGTACCAATTTTTTCCCTTTTAGTGAGGAAACATTTCCATTATCTATGGCACAATCAGCAATTTCTGAGTAAGGCAGAGAAAACTTTAATGGCTGCCACCGTTTGCCTTTGAACCGTTTAAACTTCTGCACACAACACAAAAAATTAGCTATTAATATAGCACAACACAAAAGAGTCACTCAGGGTATTTTTAGTCTTGCGCTGGTGTATGTGGTGAATTATTTTGTCGTGATTTCATATTTGTCATTTTTATATACTTTTGTTTGTGGAAAGTTTTGACAAGCTGCTCTTTTTAACATGATTTGTGGCTGCTTTCTTCCTTGTTGTTAGTTTCACAAGCAGCCTTGGCGCGGGCATAATTATTTAGCAGGCCCATAACACCCCTATTTGGTCATCTATTATTAGGCTCATTTAGACAAAGCCTACATAAAAATTGCACTCCTGCACAAGTGTCTAATTTATAAGTAGCAATAAATATGCTGGGCAGTGTGCCAGATACACTTCCAAGACTTGCCGCCTCTTTAATGGCCACAGAGCGGACCAGTGCTGCGAAAAGTCTTTGCATTTTTAATCATTAAAAATTTGGGGTTTTGTCAGAGCATTCCAGGGCTGCTTGGAAATGGGGAAGGGCGGAAAATGGCAGGTTTCAAATATCGTCTGGGATTCCCATGGAGCCAAACCTATTATTCATTTACATAGTTCAGCCCCACCTTTCAAACTGTGGTTCCCCAGGTGGGTTTTTAGTATCCTTTTAAAAACATTTATATGTACTCTAACCAGAGACGTGTGGTGTGGGTCAGCGGTGTTATGCGGCCGGAACGCTGGGCGGGACATCCGGGTGATCGACAGCCCGCCCGTTGTGTTCCCCAGTGTTACGCCGTTTGCGTAACCAATTACGCCGCTTGCGTACGGTACGCAAACGGTGTAACGCTGCAGAACGCAACGGGCGGGCTATCGATCACCCGAATGTCCCGCCCAGCGTTCCGGCCACATAACACCGCTGGTGTGGGTGAGGCAGAACCATCTCACCAGAGTTCTTTGAAAGTGCCGTCACTGCTGTGATCACGCAAAGACTTACAACCCACATTCTCTGAGCAGCCAGAACCTGTGGATTGTAAGTGTTTGTGGGATCACAGCCACCACAGTGGTGGCGGAACTTTTCAGAGAACTCCCTTGGGGCAGTTCTGCCACACCCACAGCACACTACTATCAGTGGCTGTTAAAAGCAACCACCAAAAGCCATTAAAGGGGAAAGGAAAACAGTATTGGATATCTACAATCCATCTGATATGATAAATCAGGGAAACGGAGAAGGAGTTCCACAGATGAGGTGCCTCAACAGAAAAGACCAGACTCCTAATCATTCTCCACCTCATCATAGAAGGTGGAAGAACACAAACCTGGGCCTGCAGTAGAGGTCTAAACAGGTTTCTGTGACAGCACATGATTCTTAAACTTTGAGTTAGCATAACATAAAGCACTGGCTCATTTAATTAAGGAAAAACCCAATAAAAGACTGTGCCTGGTACTAGTACTTTGAACCCTTTGAATCCCTATTTATTACATTCTGAAGCATTTGTTTTCAAGTGCCACATTTAGAATGTCTGAATTTGATGAACTTGGATATGATGAAAGTTTCTTTTGCCAGGACTCGGTATATGAGATTCTGTTTGTGTTTAAAGTAGACGATTTGATGATTTTAAAAACAGGTAATGAAGAACTAATTGACCCTTAAGGACATGTAATAATATGTATTCTAGCTCTTGAAGTGTATGTGTTGGTGATACAGATCAGGCATACTTTTAGATATTTTAATAGGAACCATATGTGTGAGGTGCAGATGAAGCCCAAGATGTCCAATCTGGCTCGCTGATGTGCTACAGTCCTCATAGACTTTTTAAAATTTCCTTTTTAATTAAAGTTTGAATGCAGTGAAGTACTTTGAAGTAAATTAACATTAATTCACAGAAGGTGCAGCCTTTCTGTGGAGAGCATCAAGTACCTCAAAAACCTGTTTCTCATATTGTGCCCAGATTGATCTTTCAGTCAATATTAATTGATTTGTTTGTAAATGTTCCAGGTAAACTATTTCTGAAACTTGAAAACGAAGTCAGATGTGAATCTTATTAGAGCAACAGTTATTCTGTCATGGAGCTAAATCAATAAGAGCTTTTGTAATTACAACAATGTTTATTATAGTTCAGGCACTCGGAACTATACCTCTGACTTCAAGGCACACATTTCAACTCTGTGTTGCCCTTTGTTTTAGTAGTGTATTTATTCCATTGGCAGATGTAGGTGCAATGAAATTAAATACAGTGGGTCCTCCTTATTTGTGGGCTCAGCATCCGTGGCTAGAGGGACTCAAAGGACCTCCCAGATGCAACCAGAAGTGATTTGGGAGTCCTCTAAGGAGACCTTCCAAATCAGAGGGCGTGATGGGGCTCATATGCATCCACGTGGCTCCTCATCCCTGGCCCGCTGGATTGAATTCACTATCTGCAGGTGGAATTCACTATCCGCAGGAGGTCTGCAAATACTGAGGACCCACTGTATAAATGGATTCAATGAAGGTTCTAAAGCTTGTTCTTGAAGTTGATTCATACAATGCTAATGCTCATGTTTCCTAACTGGGCACGTCTGGCTGTTGCCAATGTAGACATATTGTGTAGGTAAATTAGGGACGTGGTGGCACTGCGGGTTAAGCCGCTGTTGCTGAGCTTGTTAACCGGAAGGTTGGCAGTTCAAGACCGCGCGACGGAGTGAGCTCCTGTTGCTTGTCCCAGCTCTTGCCAATCTAGCAGTTCGAAATCATGTAACATTCAATTAGATAAATAGGTACCACTTTTGTGGGAAGGTAACGGTGTTCTTTGTGCCTTGGCGTATAGTCATGCCGGCCACATGACCACGGAAACTTGTCCTCGGACAAACGCCGGCTCTTCGACTTAGAAATGGAGATGAGCACCGCTCCCTACAGTTGGTCACAACTAGACCATTCGGTCGTGGGGAAAACTTTACCTTTATAGGTAAACTAGCTTTTATGTACCCGGCTTCGCCCGGGTGTTTATAGGTGCCATCCCTGACCCCCCCCCGACTCACCAGGCATACAGATGGCCCGGGTGTTTATATGTCCCATCCCTGCCCCCCCCCTCACATGTGTGCCCGGGTGTTGATATGTCCCATCCCTGACCCCACCCCCACTCACATGTGTGCCCCGGTGTTGATATGTCCCATTCCTGACCCCACCCCCACTTACATGTGTGCCCCGGTGTTGATATGTCCCATCCCTGACCCCACCTCCACTCACGTACCCGGCTTCGCTCGGGTGTTTATATGTACCATCACTGACCCCCCCCCACTCACCAGGCATACAGATGGCCCGTTTATATGTCTCATGTGTGCCCCGGTGTTTATATGTCCATCCCTGACCCCCCCACTCACATGTGTGCCCGGGTGTTTATATGTCCCATCCTTGACCCCCCCACTCACATGTGTGCCCGGGTGTTTATATGTCCCATCCCTGACCCCCCCCCACTCACATGTTTGCCCGGGTGTTTATATGTCCCATCCCTGACCCCCCCCACTCACATGTGTGCCCGGGTGTTTATATGTCCCATCCCTGACCCCTCCCCCCACTCACATGTATACCCGGGTGTTTATATGTCCCATCCCTGTTGCTGTACTGTTTCTGTTGCTCTAGATGTAGTAGCCCTCTGTTTCATATCCTGTAGTTGTTTGTGACGCTGCTGTACTGTTTTTGTTGCTCTAGATGTAGCAGTTCTGTCTCTCTTACCGTGTAGTTTTTTGTCATGCTGCTGTACTGTTTCTGTTGCTCTAGATGTAGCAGCTCTGTGATGTAGCAAGTCATGTTTTTTTCCCCTCAGGTGTTTCCTGTGTACGCTGTTGTTTCATCTTTGTAGCCTTTGGTTGCACCTGCCCTTACTTTACACAGTGAAAGTAAACTTTCAGAGAGAGAGCAACAGCCACAGCACCTTGTGCCAACTGTCCACTGCCAAGCAGGGACCGCCCACATGTCCACAGAACACATTTCCCTTGCCCTGTATAAGCTTCCCTGCAGGAAACCTATTTTCTGCTGTTTGTCTTCAACTGTAAAAAGTTCAGTTGCTGCCTGAAGATTCCGCATGTCATTTGCATGTCATTTGCATCTCATCATGACATCATCAGAGCCTTGGAATGCTGCGGCTCAGCCCATAGCCACCCATACAGAACCACAAATTCGCTTGTACCCGCGCCCGTGGGGGCGCGATCCGTTCCAAAATCGCGCAGCGACGGTCTCGGGGGGCCAAGGCACCCGTGTGCCAAGTTTGGCGCGAATCGGTCCAGGCGTTGCGGAGCTTATGTGGAACATACATACATACACACATACGCTCTTCTTTATATATATAGATTATCCCATAACCAGACATCCGAAATCCAGACACTTTTGTCCAAGAGCTTTTTTAATCTTGCTGTAGTGTGAACATGCGAAGGTCTTGTGTTCATTCCCATCTACAAAACAGGTATAGACTGTAAATTCTATTCTCTGCTCTGTGGTGTGTGCCATTGTTCAAAATGTTAAAGAGGCCAGCACAGCCTAAAGGGTAACAGTGAAAAGAGCAAGAGGAAACATTTCTCATTGTATTTATGCAATTATTTCAAAATCCAGACATCTGAAATTCAGACACCTTCCTGTCCCAAGAAATCTGGCTAAGGGATACTCACCCTGTACTTGCTACATGTTTCTGTCATGTCTTTAGCTCTGTTGTATCTTTCCTAGAGAATTCCTGCAGTGTTACAATTCATAGAGATATGCTTGAACCGAGTCAGAGTTAGTCCATATTGGCTCTAATGAGAACTGCAGTCTTCCGTTTGTCAAGACTGGGATCCCCCTCAAGCCCCCAACATTGGATCCACATTCAAGGGCCCTTTTTCAAGAGAGGTGGGCAAGGGAGTACCCGTGGTTCTTCTTTACCCATCCAACGACAACCCTGCAGCATGTCCTGCTACTTCACTGTTCTGCCCCTTCTTCATTTCCAGGCCAGTTGTAAGGAGTAGAGGGCAGGCAGTTTTGAAAAGCGGGGGGAGAAAAAGAAGAAGTGAGATGAGGCAAGGCAGATCTCAGAGAAAGTGCTGTGATAGAGGAGAATAGGCACAGTAGAGTCCCTGGGACATGTGCCACGTGGGGCCATCAGTTGAGATGCCACCTTCCCTGTGGGAGTATCTGTGATGAAGTGCGTCTTAGACACCTCTGGGAGACACAAGGAGCTTCCTTGCTCTTTTGGTGCTCCTTTGGTCTTCTTCAGAAAACAAGTGTTTCCCACAGGCCTCTGCCTATCTCAGAACACACTCTGGACGCAACCAGAGGATACATACCAACCCACAGCTTGGGGGGCAGTGACAGTGCCACCCCCATAGGCATGCCGCCCGGGTACCTGCTGACTCTCTAGGTACACTAGTGCAGGCAATGTTTGTTTATTTTATATAAAAAGTATATTTTACTATATACAGCCTGACTTTGATTCTGCTTTGTTGCTTCCGTTTCTGTGTATGCTCAGTTGTGTAATTGGGTTATTAAGGGTTACTTTTGCTTTGCCATTTTGTTGATTTTGCTGTGTTTATGTATTGTTTGCATTGATGATATTGTTGTGATATTTTAAATGTATTGGCTGTTACTGCTAAATAGGCTGATGATCACTGAGATGGGGTGGATTGTTATGGGATACAAATATTTAAAATGACTCATTAGTCTGTAAGGTTCATGCTGGTTTCCCACCGAAGAACTCATTTGACAGGATTTGTGGTGGACCAGTGTAGATTGCCAGTTGGCTTCTTGCACAGATGGCCCAATCCTATCCCTTGCCAGCCCAGAGCATGCAGGGCTGCTAATAGATTGCATGCTGCATGCTATGGTCAGGGTGGGTGATCAGATAGCCTGGGAGAAATAAATAAAACACTTTCAAACTTATCTTTCTGGTCTACAATGGGTCTCTTCAGATATATACCAGCTATTTTGCTGGTGTAATTCTGACGAGACGTCTAGAGGAGACTCCCAAGAAGACTCTTGGTGCAGGAAGGAAGGATGGGATCTTGGCATGTGCTGTTGCCTCCAGGATCATCTTCCCACTCTCTGCCCCAATCCTCACCCCCAATCCTCACCTTACTTGCTCCTGTGGGGCATCTGGGAGCCACCGATGAGTGCATGGAGCCTCCAGATGTTTGTTCCAGAGGCTCTGTAGTACGAAGTGGTGGTGCAGTGTTTGTGGCACTGCTGTTGTGTTCCTGGTTCATCTGCTGCCTGGGCCCAGGAATGCAAATGTGTTCCCCCCCGTCTGACTCTGAAGTAATTGCAGTGACATGATGACATCACTGCAGTTACTTCTGGCTCATTCAGAGCAAACAGTGGTCCGCTTCTTTTGCTTTGGGGAAAAAAAAAACTGACAAAAGTGCGTGGCCTCTCATGACGACATGCAACCACTCCAAGTACATGCTGCAAGGGCAGTGATGGCCCCCCTGATCGCACTGCACCCCCACCTCCTAGGTACACCAGTGTGGCATCCTACCAGGGCAGTGGAACACAAGATTCACGAACATAAGAGCCAAATTGGATTAGGTTGCGAGTGTGGCATTTTACTGGGGCAAAAAGAGACCATTTGCTTTCAATCAGGTCAATTCCAGTTGTGTTTTGCATGGCTATTTTGAGAATGTGGAAAGCTTCCACTAGGATATGCTTATTATTTGTAAGAAAATAAGATCTATGTCTATGGGTATGTATATGTATGTACTTCTTGAGTAGGCAAGGAAGTCCCTTCTTCAGAGTGACAGAAAACTTTTACAAGTAAAAATTGATTATCCCTTATCTGGACTGCTTGGGATGGGAAGGTGTCCGGATTTTGGATTTTTCTTGATTTCAGAACAATTGCATAAATATAATAAGAAATTCTTCTTCTTGCTGTTTTCACTATTTCCCATTTGGGTACCTGCTGGCCTCTTTGACATTTTTCCACAATGGCACACACCACAGAGCAGAGAATCGAACTTACATGGGAATGAGCACAAGACCTTTTTTCTGCAGAAAGTTTTTTTAAAAGTCTTGGACAAAAACATCTGGATTTTGGAATAGTCTGGATTTTGGATATCCGGATAAGGGATCATCTACCTGTAATTTAGTAATAATAAAGGACAGTTAGTAGGGTTTTTTTTTGCTGTGAAGTTGAATATATGCATGATAAACCCTTGAAAGTGCTGAGAAAATGAGGGCATTTTTACTGCATTTCCCATCGAATTTGTAAAGAATAAGGGGTGGGAAGGAAAGTAGTATAAGGCCTGTATTTAGGCAAAAAAAGAAAGAAAGAAAGCCCTTTTCCCTTTGAAAAAGAATGGATGTATTTGTAGAACTTGTCTAACTGGACATAATTGTATTTTCAAGCTATACTTGAGTGCTTTGTGGAAAGTGGCTGCAGCTAACCCTTCTTCAACAGTACTTTTGAGACCATATAACAGCTAATTTAATTTAGGCCAAAAATGGTGTGGTTAGTAAACATCCTCCCTTAAAGAAGGTAAATAGCTTGATGGGCTGCATTTTTTTTTCCTGAAAAAGTCTGTAATTTCCCACTTTGTTTTCACTTAACTCCTCCCTGGGAATGGTAAGATGGCCTCTTTTTGTTCTGTACACCTGGAGGGGTTAAGTACAGGTGGAAGATATCAAGCACTTGTTGAGTTTCAGGTTTAGTAATGGGAAAAGTATAATCTGCCCGGCTTTGAAAACCTGAAGGGCATGCAAAGGGCACGTGAACAAGTGAGTTAGGGCAGGAGTATTTTAAAATGATGCCAAATTAATAAAATAATCTTGTACTTGATTCAGGCACCATTTACTGAGCAGAGAGAACAATTAAATATAGGAATAAAATTGAATGGCCTTTTAAGTAATCAATGTATGAACTTATGCACTAAATTACTGCCAAGTGAAAATATACGGTGTCATCAGTCTTTAAATATTCTGCTCATTTAAAAGGTTGTGCGCTAACCTCAGCTTCATAATCTTTTGGATTATTACTATTAATTTATTTTCCTGTGAGGATCAGTGGATAGGACTCTTACTAAAATAAGAATGTGATTTTAGTAGAATAAGGTTGCAGTACACCGCCTAGTTACTTGTGTGTAAGTTGTACTGGTGTTAAAGAAGAAGCTTTAAACATCATAGTTGTGTATTTAAAACAATGTAGTTCAATGAGATTTAAGCATGGATGGAGAACAAGGTCATGTTGCAGCATAGCAGCCCAATCCTGAGCTTCCTGGCCACCACAGGTGCAGAGGTAGCCAAAATGGATCCAGTGGCAGCCAGGAAGCTGCTAGAGGCTCCGCAGAGGAAGGGGATGTTCCTGCCGCCCACAATGATGAACCAAGCAGCCCCATGTTGTGCTGCTCAGGCTGCGGTGGGGTGTTGGCTCTGGCATTGAAAGCCACCATTGGGTCTTATCCCCTTATGGGCCTTCTTCTCCCCTTCCCTTTGCCTAGTTATCCCTTCCCACTCTGCCGAGAAGAAGTGAGTGTAGTACCGACAACTGGTTCACTTACTGCCGCCATCACTGCCTCCAGGGTGTGTGCTTGGGCGTAGCATCTGTGCAGGCAGTAAGTCCTTACCGTCCATGCTGGATGTGAATTATGGCATGTTTGTGACAGCAGAATGCATCTTACTAAGGCTCCAATCCAGAAGAACATACAGCAAAAGCTTTTCTTTTTGTCTTCTGATGAGCTTCTTTCTGCTGAGTCACATTAGAAGTAGTTTCTGAAACTGAGCATTTTTCTCCATTTTGCTGTTATATAGGGGAGTAAGAAGAGCCCTTCTGGATCAAGCAATGAACCCATTTAGTTCAGCATCCTCTTTCTCATAATGGTCAACCAGATAACTGGCAAGTCCAAATGCCGGAGATCAAGGTAGACCTTTCACGTACCATGGCTCCCTTGTAAGTGGTATTCAGAGTCATGCCTGCCCCTGAAGGTGAAGCATAGCCATCAGGATTAGACATAATTGATAGAGGTCCTCCATGAATTTGTCAAATTTGAAAGCCATCCTAGTGAGTGACTCATCATTACATGTTGTGGTAGCAAATTTTGAAGATTAATGGCACTCTCTGTGAAGGTATACCCACTTTGACATGCCATATTAAAATTCCAATCCTGTTATTTGAATTGTTGGGGCTTTTAGATACTACAGCTTCCTAAAATACTAAAACTAAAAACTAAAAATTGGTTATTGTTGTGAAACGGACAAGCTGTTGCTACTGGAAATGAATCTGTGCAGAAGTGGATTCCTGGTTCTGTGAAATGTCTCCTGTGGATGGATGGCGGTGTCTTTTGTGCAAGGATGATGGTTGCTTTCACATAAGAGGCATAAATTGGCTTTGTTTTTGCAAACAAAGGGTTCTGCAAACCCTTTTGTTTACACAGGAATGTGCTGAAACCCATCTCTGTTGACTGCTGGTAATTACGTTAAGGGTCAATTTAATGTTAAGCCCAATTTAGCATGAAACCCTTCCAGGTCTCCGTTGGCAGGTTCCTGGTGGGTCTCAGTAGAAATTGGGGTTGTATGCCTGCCTTCCATCCGCCTATACGTCCCACTTGGTATGACTATAAATCTTCCTTATGAGCGGTGGCACAATTAATTACACCCCAGGGGTTAAATTTGGTCTCCTGTGATTGCAAAAGGAGGTACTAACTGGCCTGTGACCATTGCATTTATCAGCAAGGCTTAGAAAACTGTGTCAAGTGGAGAACCTTCTGTTCACCCTGTTATTGATGTGTTGCAAGGCATGTCTCCTCATTCCTCTGTTGCTGCAGGGTGCTTTCTCGCCAGCCTTGTGGGGCTGCATGGAGACGACCTCATCAATCACCAGACTTGCTTTTGGGACTTTCACATCAATCACTGATCTGCTACAGGGTGCTCCTCAGCTCTGTAGTTCCCTGATGGGCAGTTTCCTCATTACCAGTACTTTGTAAAGATGTGTTTTTGAAGGGCTGGGTGGGTCTATTGCTTAAATTTCCTTTCTACATTTTCTTGTAATAACCATTGACTGTTTTCTTTTCCAAACCCTTCTTCACCCAACGTCCATTCCAACTGTTAACATTTTAAGAAACCGGCTTATTCATGAGCTTATTAATAAATCTCACAAAATGAGAGCTTTGTGGGGAAAAAAATTATACAGGCATGTCCTAGTATCCATTGGGGTTCTGTTCCGGATCCCACTGTTGATACATAAAACCGCAGATACTAGGGGACACCTTTTTAAAGTTGGGAAACATCAGTGGTTTTGCTGCAACAAGGTGAAAAAAGATAGATTTGTTTAATGTTCCCCTATCTTTTTAATAAAAGGGATGTGGTGGCGCTGTGGGTTAAACTGCTGCTGCTGGGCTTTCTGACCGGAAGGTTGGGAGTTTGAGACCATGCGACGGAGTGAGCTCCCATTGCTTGTTCCACCTCCTGCCAACCTAGCAGTTCGTGTGCTATAGTAGCAGTTTGGCGTATAGTCATGCTGGCCACATGACCATGGAAGCTTTGTCCTCGGACAAATGCCGACTCTACAGGCTTAGAAACGGAGATGAGCACCGCCCCCTACAGTCGGTCACGGCTAGACCATTCGGCCGTGGGGAAACCTTTACCTTTTAATATTTTTAATAGGCACCCCAGTATCCATGATATCCATGGATAACTGAAACCATGGATATTGAGGCAAGCTTATATTTTTATTACCTTCCCCATCACAAATCGTGCCAAACCCTTATAGTTATGATTGTTAGATTTAAAAAATCCTATTTAATTTTGTTTTTCTTTAAAGAGAGAAATCAATTGTGGCTTCAGTCTGTGCGCCGGCCTCTCTGACTTCAAACATGCTTTACGATATGTTTGCAGCACTGCTGGGCCGGCATAAGGGACTTATCCTGGCCTAACTCCAGGTTAGGATTGCTCTCTTACCCTTCTAGCCCTGATGCAACTTTGACAATGGGGCATGTGCTGCATCCTGCAGTGATGGAACAGTCGGAGGGCTCCACAGGGTAAGGAAATGCTTGTTTCTTTACTTCCGACTTGCATTGCTCTTGCCTCAGTGCTGGAAAGTTGGAAAGGGTTGGACCCCCAGATGCTTTTAACGCTCCTAGCAAATAATTCTACAACTTCTTTATTCTTCTTCATAAAGAAGAACGTGGAATAATTCTT
The DNA here is from genome assembly GCA_029204185.1 of Lerista edwardsae. Lineage (NCBI taxonomy): Eukaryota > Metazoa > Chordata > Lepidosauria > Squamata > Scincidae > Lerista > Lerista edwardsae. The sequence goes on along the minus strand of JAJKFI010000009.1, from coordinate 4,964,009 downwards.
CATGCAGTATATAATTAATCCATGGAATGCACTACCTTAAAGTGTGATGTTGGCTATTAGTTTATATGTCATTAAGGACGTAATCCTAGACTGGGTTAGGCTGGCATAAGCTAAACCAGCAAAGTTTGGCCAGTACAAGGGCCACTGTAAAATATGTTTGGACCACTCTCTGAGTCAGAGAGGCCAGCATACAGACATGTGCCATCCTCCCTGATTCCGAGAGAAGTCCAAACATGCTTTATGGTGGCCCTTCGCTGGCCAAACTTTGCTGGCGTAGTTTATGCCAGCCTACCTCCAGTTTAGGATTGCACTCTAAAAGGAATTGTCCTTAATGGAGGACAAGTCTATCAGTGGCTACTGATTAAGATGGCTATGTGCTACCTCCAACTTCAGCAATAATATGTATGTGAATACTGGTGTATCCACTTCCTGCTTGTTGGATTCCTGTGGTTGGCCACTGTGAGAAACAGGATCCTGAACTAGATGGCTTCGTCTCAGGCAGTAGCGTGCTTCTTAGGTTCCTGTGCTCTTACGTACCTTGCATACTCTATTTCAGAGAATAATTGAAGATTCAAAGGTCAGAGAAAAGAAGTAAAAGGACAAACAGCCTATAGTACGTATTACAGTACGCAAAGATTACAAACGGTATGTAGTACGCCAAGATTAAAACAGCCTATAGTACGCATTCATGGCTGTAATAGAACCACAAACTTGTGTTCCTTTTCTGACAGTGAGATGTTGCTGCTTTCTGATGGGCTAAATAATTTAACCCAATTTACTACTATTTTTTTCAAGCAATAAAATACTTTTTTTTCTTAATCTTGTGGTTAGTACCAACATCCTATGTTCGAACTGTGAAGGAACAAGCTAACAATGTTCACAGTTGGCTAGTATTGTATATCCTAATGATGATCAATAGCTTTCTACAGATGAAGGCATTGTAGGTACATCTTAAGGTCTGAGACATGGGAACTCACATATCTCAATGGAATGATGCAATATTTGGTATTTTTCCATGCATGGTCATCTAGATTGAAAAAGTGAGTTTTCATCATAGACTGACAGAGATTTATAGCCGCATCTGATATTATTTGAGTTGTCAGCAGACATAAAGCTTCTCAAATGCTAAATATTTATAAGGCTTTTTTAAAAGAGGGATTTGTAAGGACTGAACTGTTGTTCAGATGTTTTTTTTATTGCTGTCATTGCTTATAATGCAATGTTTTGTGCTTGAGTATTGGCTTCTTAAATGAGTTGTCTAATTACATAGGCGTTGGGCCTCCATGTAGCTTCAGGGGTGATTTCATGACTTGGTCTAGAATCCTAGGAATATAGGAATCCATATATCATTTCATCAGCCATGTTCATGATCCTTAATGCCTGTAGAACAGCCATTTTCAACCACTGTGCCATGGCACACTGGTGTGCCGTGAGTGGCCCATAGGTGTGCCACAGGAACTTGGGGCTAGGTCATTCATTTATAGAGCTGATGGGGGAATGTGGGCCCCACTGGCTCACGTGGTATGCCTTGTCAATTGTCAAAAAAACTGATGGAGTTCCTTGAAGATTTTAGTGCCCTGTTAGTGAGCCATGAGATGAAAAAGGTTGAAAATTGCTGCTGTAGAATAAAAGCGTCTGGGATCATTCCCATTAGGAATGAGCTGAGAGCTGCCATGCTCCCTCTGATATCAAGGGCACCTTCTAGAGTTATTAGGGCAGTGACACCAGTGGCTATAGGAACTGGGATCCATTGCCAAACTAGAACCCTTGCCAGGAGCAACCAGTGTCTTGTGGGAGGTCACAGCGAGCATGAAGTGCTTGCCCTGTTGTATTCCAAAAATGGGAGGAAAGTGTTGTGGGGAAAGGAAAAGTGCTGGAAGGCTGGTGAGTTCATTTCTGGGGCTGGAAAGGAGCAGCAGTAGCCTGTTCATGAAGAGAAGAGCGAGTGAAAGTATACTCCCTCCCTTGCTGATCTTTGGCTCTAGGAAGAAGGAGGCAAGGCAGTAAACTGTCTCCCAACAGTCACGTGGTCCTCTGGCACCGACCTGGTCTCACCCCACTTGGACTCAGGAATAGTACAAAAGCAAATCTGTACACGAAATGCAAACTTGGTTTGTGGTTACTTTTAATTTGAAGGATCTTACAAAGTACAGGTGCCTCCCCTGGTATCCCTTTGTGGATATCGCAAATCCAGGGATATTAAGGAAGGACTTCAAAAATGTGAAGGAAGTAAAAAAAAGAAGAAGAAGCTGAAACTAGATTTTCCTACTATTGCGCAGTATTTTCCTACTATTTCCTACTATTTCCTACTATTGTGTATTACATACACACCCAAAATTTCTGAGTTTTGCGGGCTCCATTGCAATGCATTCTGGGGCAAGCCTGGTTGAAGGGAAGGGGCCACTACTGGAAGAGGCTACAGTTCATTCAGAAGACTTCCTTGAGCCCTCAAAAATGCAGTGGTTTTGCTGTGCAACAGTAGGAAAAGCTATTTTCTACTTAAAAAAAAAAAGTTGTGCATGTCTTTAGTCATCCCCTGGTGTCCAACAGGAACTGTAGATAACAGAAACTACAGATACCAGATCTGCAGATACTGGGTGATGCCTGTACACAGAAATAACATGTTGGTTTGTGAGCCCTTTTGGGACAGGGAGCCATTTAACCTTAATGTTGTTATTTGCCTGTAAACCGCTTTGTGAACTTTGTGTTGAAAAGCGGTATATAAATACTAGTGATTGATTGATTGATTGATTGATTGGTTGGTTGTCATAGATCGTATTATTTGTGCCTGAGAATTTCAGTTACACACCCAAGTTTTTCCATCAGCTTCTTCTCCAGCAGATACCTCTGTAGCCTAACTCCCAAACCAGAGTTACCTTTGGTTAGCCAGAGAGTCTGAAGCTGTCACTGTAGAAGAACAATCTGTTATTCTGGAAATACTTCTCTTCTTCCCTGGTATTAGTCAACATGTATCTAGGAAATGCGACATGTCTCTCTCCCTGTCTCCTCTGGCGATCTGGAATAAGCCCATCATTCAGTTATGTGAATTCAGTAAGGGACAAAAAGGCCCATAAATTCTGGGAGGGAAAAACAAAGGGCAGAGATGACATTAAGCATATTGAAGGCACGGTTACTCCTACATCACCTTAGGGCAGGACAACCACGCATGTTGTGGCAATTTTTTTTGCAAAATCCTGACACTTCAATGATGGGTTACGGAGTAAGGCTTGTCATCCATAATGGCGCAGGGAAAATATTCTTGCCTTAGGGTGAAATAAAGTTCTTTGCCTGACAGATTCAGTTTATAGCTGTAGATGTGGAGGTTAACAAATTCTGTCCTTCCTCCTTTAGTATTCAGCTCTGGGCCTCTCTTTGGGTATGCGGATACCTTTTAAAATGATGCACCCTTTAATATGAAAAACGTATACAATACATGAGTAAAATGTATCGTCTGGCTACAAAAGGACAAAAGGTTACTGTTGGTTTCCTGCATCATATTTGGAGTCTTTTAATAGCTCACACATTTCCTGTTGCCCTTTCTACTGGGGGCGAAAAGGTTTAATTAATAATTTTAACTAGAGTTGAACTATGGGATTTTTTTTAAAAATCCATTATTTGAATTGTATAACTACTGTAGGTACCAACATGCTGTAATTTGTTCTTCACTAATATTGTTTTTATGCCAATGAAGGTTACCTACCTACCTACTAATAATAAACTCAATACATGGACTAAGTAAAGTTTCAATATCTTATATCAACAAACTTTACAAATAAAATTGAAAGTTTCTATTTTATATAAAAGGAAATAAAAATCTCATAGATGTGTATCAGGGTTCTTTTGTATTGATACTGGCCTAAAGTAGCTGTTTCAGGTTTTTGAAGTGCTCCTGACTATGTTCCTCACTTGTAGTTATCCAGTGTTCACACATGATGGGGATGTGTTTTTGCCTGTGTTTCTGTGGAAATCCTGAAATGCCAGTTTTGCAAAAAAAAAAAAAAAATTGTCTGTGGAAAGTATGCTTCCATTTGATGGTTCTGACACCAAACAGATGATTTGTTAAATGGCCTTCCACCTCTGCTAAGTGACAATAGTGAGATTTTTCAGAGTGGTTCGGGAGAGATTATTCAGGGCTTATGTTTGTAAACTCAATGTTTTGAATCCCAACTGACTTGTGCAGTTGTCGTTGTGCTCAGGTAGAGGCCCTGTCCACTGTCCTTCTCTTTCTGGTAGGTGCTACAGCAAGGGGTGTGGTAAGTTGGGAACCAAGCCTTTGTGAGCAATATATGGCACTTGGTCCCTGTGTGTTTACAATATTTGTGTACTGCTTTTCAGTCATAGTTCTTGAAATAGTTCACGATAACAACATCAGGAATAGTAGCAGCAATAAAACTGTATAAACCTAGTTTGCATCTCAAGGCACACACATGGAAACGAGGTAGAATTTTATCTCATTCCATGTGCAGTTGAAGCGTGTATAAAAAAATACACCAAAATTTACACGTCATGCAATTTTGCAACATATGTGATGCATAAGGTGCTGTTCAATGTGTTATGCAACAAGTGACAAAATGTGTTGTCAACACGTTGCATGGCACAAAGCCAAGTTGGTATTCCATTTTGATTCCTTTGTACAATAAACTTTTGCTGTCACTCTCATGTGTTCAAGTCCCCTCATGTAAGCAGCAGGATAACTTAATAAACAACCCATAATTATTAATCAATCAAATTCATATTTAAAAATTTCTGTTACTTTTAGGGTGGAAGTAATTCATTCTGTTGTTAGAATCTACGACACTGTCATGCTGAAAACTCCAGTCCCACTTGTATTGCTGTTCTTTCAACAAGCTATATGTGACAAAAGACAGCATGTGATGTGATATCATTGTGGTCCAAGTTTCCCTGTTCCCGGTTCTCTTCATTGATTGAAGGGAAACACAGTGGGAAAACAATAGTCTTGTTGGCTATTGTTGGGATATTTTTGAGTATTTTTCCTGTTTTACAAAACTCTCATTTCCCTGCTGAGAAAATTGCAAGAATACGTATGTTGAAACATGGTTGATGCTCACTACATTTTTTTCTTGCAAAATATTTACTTACACTGCAGTTTATCAAAATGTCATGTTGAAAGATGGCTTTTTTTCTGTTGCAGCATTTTGCTCATTTCAGGAGCTGTATTTATATACCTGTTTCCTAATCAAGTTGTTTATAGCGCCACAGAAAAAGAACTGACCTTTGACGTCAATGGGAAGTTGACACAGTCACGTTCTGAAAATATGGTCTCCTGTTTACCCTTACGTTCATCAGGGAATGCCAATGTTAAGGATAGGCTGAAGCAGATATTTTGCAGAATAACAAAATGAATACAAAAATGATAATTGCATGGAGCTCTGCAGTTCTGTATTTTATTATATTGCTAAAGGCATTTCAGTAACCTCACAGCAGTATTTAGTGTTTGGATAGCCTGCCGGGATCCATTTTGATGGTATTAGTCTACCATACCATACTATTATTTATTTATTTGAATTGGAAGTCTTCCTTATTTGCAAGGATCTGGAAAATTTGGCAACATTTTAAAAAAATGGATAGCATTTTGAGGTATAAACTTTTAAAATACATTAAACAAATCTTGGTTTTTTGTTTTTTTTAAAAAAATATGGTTTAATTGTTTTATTTATTATATCAAGGTAGGAGAAATGGCAGTGAGCATAATATGCTCTGACCAGCCATACTTTTGACCCAGTCTACTGTGGTATCTTCCTCTGTAAGTTTGAGAAATGCAAACTGGAAGGACCTCTTGGATGATAATGAATGGAAAAAGTTATATTATCAAATCAGGCTCCTCCGAGGTCAGACTTGGGGTTCAGTTCAGTGTCTTCAGCATGTATTTCAATGAAGGACTTGACAAATTCACACTGATTGGAAGGAGCTGGATATACTTTAAGAGTATAGGCTGCACAATGAGCTCAATAAAATAGAGACGATGAAAGATCATTTTAATAACCGTCCTGGCCCTGCAGGTCATATTCTATTAACAAAAAAATGGTGTGCCCTCTTGGTGTTAGCCGCTTAAGTGGAAAGAGCAGTCTTATAGTGGATATCAGTGGCAAGATGGTCTCATCTGCTCAGAAATGTCACACTGTAGTTCGCTGTACTGTTTAATAGCAAAGACCAGATTTTTATGAACCTTTTAAAATCTGCATCTTCTTTAACTAGGTTTGGAGGTCATAGACAAGATCGCAGCTTCACGGAAGTAGCTAAAGCTCAGAGTGAAAACAGAAAAGTCACAGTGAAATTACATGACTTGAACCTGTAATTGTATGCATTCTTTGTTGAGAGTAAATTCTGTCCAGCACAGTTGAGTGTATTTCTTTGTATAAACTGGGTCTCTGCATTAAAGACTTCCAACTTACGGATATCCTAAGTTATGTACAGCAGCGTTACTGCTTTCGCTCAGACTCACTTTTTTTTCGCTCAGACTCACAAAGTTCTGGTGCTTTTGTGCAGGTGCAATGGGTCTGAGCTAGTAAGTGCCAATTGTGTCCATTCCGACATCCATTCCATCTGGAATGGAACCAGGGCATATGTCGGGGACTTGCAACTCAATCCTATTGAATGGAATTTCTGGCAGAACACGCGTTCTGCCAATGCTGGCTACCACAAAACCACCGTAAAGTGCTTTGCAGCAGCGCAGGCAGCAAGCAACCTCCAGCAGGAAGATGGAGTGCAACCCCTGCACTCGTGGAGTGATTGGAAGCCCACTGGAGCAGGTAAACTCTGCATAGGGGGTGAATTGGGTGGAGGAGGGCAGGGAAGGGATTGAACAGGGCAGGAAAAAAATCCTTTAAAGCCCTTTACGGCTCGGGTCCGGGGTATTTGAGGGACCGCCTCCTTCTATATAATCCAACCCGTACTCTTAGATCATCTGGGGGGGCCCTTCTGACTGTGCCGCCACCAGGAGAAGTAAGAGGAGTGGCGGCCAGGAAGAGGGCCTTCTCGGTGGTGGCCCCCCAACTCTGGAACACCCTTCCCCTCGAACTGAGAACTGCTCCCTCTCTGTTTACATTTCGGCGGGGGCTGAAGACCTTTTTATTCCAAAAAGCTTTTAATTGCTGACAGGTTGGCTGGCTGGTTATTATGATCCACGGGGCTTGTGTCTTATTTTATTTTTTAATTGTTTTTAAATTGTTTGTGTTTTTTAATCTTGATTGTTTATTGTTTAATACTGTTTTTAACTGTTTTTAATGTTAACTGTTATACTTTATTTTTATCCTTTTTAATATTGTAAGCCGCCTTGGACATCTGCCTTGGCAGAGGAAAGGCGGGGTAGAAATTTCTTAAATAAAATAAATTAAATAAATAAATTTGATTGGGGATGCCCCTGCAGACAAGATCCTAAGTTCAAGACCCCAGTCTTTTATTCTCGACTCACATCACAGCTGCAGGCAGGGAGAAGAACAGGAGACAATTGGCTTGGCACTCCTGTCCTAACTTGATCCTGGCAAAGTGACTGGAGAACATGTCTCCACTGGCTTCATTTTGCAAGGGTTGCATTTGACAATTAAGCTCCCTGGAATGTACCACTAATGGAGAGATGGGGAGAAACATGGAGGAAAAAGAGTCTTCAAAATTGCAGTTGCAGGTGAGATAGCTGCTAAACTGGGAACGTGGGGGCCATTCTGGATGAGATGGAGAATGTATTGGAATAGACTCTCCCAGAGTGGTGTTTTTGTTTTAACCAATGTTCTCATTTCATTATTAACTGAAACTACTATTTCAACTGTTTGCCGTTAACTGAGACCACTATTTAAACCATTTAAGAATTAAAGCATAACATGTATTTTTCCAGACAGTGTATTCAGATTTTGGATGAAATATCAGACATTGATGATGATAAGGTCAGTGCAGATGTTGTCCTCCACCATGAAAGCTTAGTGAAGAATTGGCTCACTTGGGTAGAGGAGATGGAAAAACAAGATCTGTACACTCATAAGGTTGGCTTCCACTTTTCCTAACCATTATTAAGTGTTTCATTCAAAACACTCCAGTTTCCCTGACAATTTAGTGTCATCTTATCATGCGACAACTGATTCAATTTTAATAACATCTTCTTTTCAAATGCTCATCAAATGCTGATATTATGACTTCTCTTCTGTTTGCTTTTCCTTTTAGTTCTTTGTGTGCTCTTTCCCTCCCCCCCCCCCGCACTCACCCTCCCGAGCATCTATTCTTAGCTCGTATTGATGCTGCTTTCCATCTTCAGTTGCTGGTTTCTCTCCATTAAAGTGTACCTTAGGTGGCAAGTTTTTGCTTACTGCCTACAGGAGCTTTTTCCATGAGCTAATTTAGTTGTCAGTCTAAACCTAGTAAAAGGGAAGTAAGATGGATCATTAGCCAGTGGCATGAACAGGCACCAATATGTTGGTGTATTCCTCCGTTCTAGGAGTTGTTTGGGGGGGAAAAAATTCTCCCGTATCTTCATCTTAACACTTCAGTAGAAGCATTTTAACAGTGTGATTTGCTGAGTCTTTGGAGTTCTCATTTTCCAAGAGGATGAAAGCTGTATTTAGATACCAGATCAATAGAAAAACAAATAGACTATTACATTCCCTGGTGGGTCCTCTCAGGAGAAGATGGATGCTCTCAAAATTTAATATTCTTGTACACAAAGTTCATCAGAGCTCTGTTCAACTGAAGTGTGCTATGCTAGCTATTAATTTGTTGAAGGGGAGGAAAGGTTTAGTAGAAAGATGCTTTTGTGTAATGCATTCCTAGGTATCAAGGCCATTTTCTGCTGCAAAATGTATTTATCTTAGAGTTAGTAGCAACCTGACACCAAGAAATTATGCAGATGAAAATTTTCCTAGCAGGGAGGAAGTGATGGGAAAAGGTTCACCAGCTTAATGTCCTCATGTCAGTTGATGTTAAAGGAACAGATGCAGGGCCAGGCGAAAATTGGTTTCCATACAAGCAGGAATGAATGGGAAACCATCGGTTACATTTTCTATGAAGGAAAGATGGCAAAATAAGCATTGGGGCCAGTTGGTGATGAGTTGCACCAGCACGGCTCCTTCTTCAGAGTGGCAGAATGACATGGGGGAAGAAGACCATTTAGGGCACAGTCCAAACCTGGAGTTAGGGTGGCACAAGTCCCTTGTGCAGGGTCAGGAGTGTCACAAATGCGCCATAAAGCATGTTTGCACCACTCTTGGAGGCAGGGAGACCGGCACATGGACATGCACCACCTTCCTGACTCAGAGATTGGTCCAAATGTGCTTTACGGTGTGTTTGCAACCCACCTGGACTCGCACTAGGCACTTGTGCTGGCCTAACTCCAGGTTTGCACCCTTAGTTAGTTTGCACCCTAAGGATTGCACCCTTAGTCAGTCATTTTGTCTGACGGTCTCACTCAAATGAGAAGAGGAGCCTTGAATTAGCTCAGGCTTTAGTTCTACCACCTACCTCTTCATGGGCAAAAAATCTGCAGACAAGCCATCAGTGAAGGTGAGTGTTTACATGCACACTCAGATCATGCGGAAGGTGAGGCTGTAGCTCAGTGACAGAGAGCACATCTCAGAGAGCCACTTCAGGATGCAGTGGATGGGTGTGTGGGACTCCACAGGGATTTACCTCTGGATAAGTGCTAAGGAGTACAGCCGAACTTCACACGTGGAAAGTCTCAGATTCAGTTTTTGGCATTACCAGAGGGAATTGCTGGGAACTCGGAAAGACTGCCTAAAACTCCAAGGAGTCGCTGTCTGTCACTGTAAACAATGCCAACGAAAGTGAAATGAAGAACTCATTTATTGGTGGGGTTGATTTTGCAGCCTCTTGGAGTGGGGTTCCTGAATACCTCTTCTGATATGCCTCCTCACCATATTCCTTCAGGAAGAATTCTGCTGCCTCTGTGGGTAGGGGTTTGATTCAAGGGCCTTCTGACCCTCTCTGCAGAATCCCGGATGGGGTTTGGAGTTGAAGTCTCTCAGGACTCTGAAATCCTGGAAATATACAGTGTTCCTTGGCAGGAGGGGATGTGCTATGACCCTATAGTTGCTCTCCAGGGACCAACCATTTGTAGCTATCTCCCCATCTTGCTCCTTCCTCATGCAGCACCTCCTACCCTCTGTGATTCTCCTTGGCTCTTCCTTGCTGTCTTCTTGAGTGGACCTTGCTTTCCACCGACCTTGGGTACTTGCCTCTTTCTTCTTTCAGTGCCCCCCTCTGTCAGCGTTCTTCTGTCACATCTTCTCATGTGCAGATAATCGCTACAAAATAGGTAGCGGCTGTGCAATCTTCCTCTCTGAAATGGTGGGGCACCTAGGAAGGTTTTTTTTCCCCTAAGTGTGACATTTATAGATAAATGAATTTCATTATTTTAACAGCCGTGTAATGCATACATCATTCCAAAAGTACTTGTCGAATGAAGAATGGAAACAGGGCTGAGCAGGATATGCTGGCTGATAGGAGAATGGACTGCGATGGATTTTCAGTTGTGATGTCCCCGCTTGCTGAAAGAATGATCTATTCTGGGTGTAAAAGCATTCAGGATTTGTTCTTGAAGTACGTACTATGTATTGGAGAAAGCGACTGATTTATGGGGCCACGTCAAAAACGGAGAGCAACAATATACCTTTCATTGGGTTTTAATGCGTACTTTGAACTGCTTCTTATTCACATATGAAAATCTATAGCACAAAAACTCGTCTTCACAGAAACACTATGTGCTGTGATATCTTTGAAACATCTTGCCCGTAAAAGCTAATTTCATTTCATAAAAATGGGTTAAACTGCATTTAATGGTCTCCAGTGCACTTATGTTAATTGTGTGTCACACTTTGATAATCTGAAAGCCATTAATTGCGCATTTGAGTTATGATCCTTTTCAAACTGCTGCACAAAAATGGAAGAGTTGCCGTTATAGCGGTAGATACGAGAAACGGTATTTGAGAATAGATTTGCGGAGCCTTACAGTTGATTGTTGGCCAGACCACTTGAACGGGTTTGAACCTGCAATTCTAAGTGCCCCTGACGCTGTAGAACGCTGTAGAAGTGCCCCTAACAGGTACCAAGTGCAAGTGATCATAACATGGCTTCAGCGATGGAGTAGGCGGGGTGCTTCCCATTTGACATTTCCTTCTGCGTGTCTTTAAATCATCAATGAGGGCTATACTAACACTCTTCTTCCTACCCTTACACACTCTGTTAATGAATTCCTTCTGCTTTCGTGGAAAGCAAAATGATTTCGATGGTGTCAGAGTTTGCACAAGCCTTTCCAAGCAGGATTACAAGCAACAAGTTGGTTCTCGTTTGCAGTTCGGATTTCAAGAGCTCACGGAAACAGCAGTTTGCTGGTGACCTGAGTCTGCATACCAGATGTGTATGTCCATAGGAAGCTGCTTTATACAGAGTCAGACTATTAATTCATTTAGCTCAGTGTTGCCTACGCTGATTTCAGTGAGGGCGTAATCCTAAAGTGAGTTAGGCTGGCATAATCTAAGCCAGCAAAGTTTGGCCAGCAACAGGGCCACCACAAAGTATGTTTGGACCACTCTCAGAGTCAAAGAGGCCAGCACACAGATGTGCGCCATCTTCCCTGACTCTGAAAGTAGTCCAGACATGCTTGGTGGACCTTGTGCTGGCCAAACTTTGCTGCTTAGCTTATACCGGCCTAACTCCAGTTTAGGATTGCGCTGTGAGTCCCCAGGGATTCAGGCAGGGGCCTTCTCTAGCCCTGCCTTAAGGTGACTCATGTGACTTGTTAAGTTGGAGAGATGGAGTGCTTTATCCCAGAACTGTCTTTCCCTTTTGACATTAGCCCCAGGAGATGGTCTGTCACAAAGGGGAGGGTCACTAGTCCTGCTTGGGACATTCTTCTGGGAGGTGCTTACTTCAAGCGCTCTGACTCTTCAGCCTCTCCCCAGGAGTGGGTGACTCTTTCTTACTACCTTCTCTGTATTTCTCCAGCCTGTTATTCTCTTCTTGTTCCCAGTTGTCTCTTTTGCTTCCCCTCTTCTGTCTTTGCCTGCCTTCAACTTTTCAGCCCAACTCTTTCTTCAGTTTCTCCTGCCGCCTGACTTCATCCCCCTTCTGAGCCTTCTTCTGGATGGCTTCTCATCTCTACCTCTTTCTTTCCTTTCAATATCTTCCCCTTCCAGCCCCTTTTAAGGGCTGGTACCAGTTCCCAGATGTTGCTAATTGGGGATGAGGAACAGCTGGAAAGCTAGCAGCCAGCTGTGTCTCATAGGTGCACAGCAGTGACATTATCACCAGGCATCTCCACGGAAGTTCTCTATGAGCCAAGCATTCAAGGCTTGCTTGGAGCCATAGGGAGCCAGACATGCTATAGATTATCATTGAACAGTTACCAAGATGTGCTCAGCAAACCAGAGGTGCCAATTAGAAAAGGCAGGAAAGGTCAAACGCATACCATCACTGTGCCCAACACCCCAATCTACAAGTGGGAGCAGTAGCATAGCTAGATCATTCGACAGTCGGGACCCATACATTTTTGACACGCCTCCAATGCAACAAAATTATTTTGTTTATGTTTTTTTAACATTTCATACCATCTCTCCTCCAGGAAGGTTTCTGGTTATTTGGCAATAACAGTTGATTATTTATTATTCAGTTATTTGAAGAATTTATACCCCGCCTTTCCCATGCCAAAGCAAATGCCCAGGGCGGCTTACAAAGAACAAAAAAAGTACAGTGTAATCACAATAAGTAAAACATTAAGAAAAGAAGGGGAAAAAAAACCATTAAACATTTAACGGGAACACAGAAAATGTTCAAGAATGAAGCTAGACGCTACCTGGTTCTCCAGAGACAGCTGAGAGTCCAGGAGCACTCCCTGACTGAGCACCTGTTCTTGAAGGGGAAGTGTTACTCCATTCAAGGTGGGTGAAAGATTTAGTGCCAGCATTTTCCTGACCAGGAGGACTTTGATAGAACACAGGTATTTCAATATAGTTTGTTTTATTACATTCTGCATTAAATGATGTAGAACATGATGGTGTTACCGCCAGTCCTCTTTATATGTGAAAGCACTATCTGTGAGGGGCAGAATTGCTACTTACCTTGTTATCTGCACCTCTGTCCTTATTATCCACTATGCAGAGACCGTGCGAAGGTTGTGGGACCTTCAGAATGACACATGTGACCATCCTTTTGAAATGGCTGGCAGAAGCATCTGCTGGCTATGCTTAAGGGCCTATGCTGGTCACAGGTGCCATTCGGTAGGTCCCTGCAGACTTGGAATGGTCTCTGCAGTATTCAGATATCTTCTGGCACTTCCTACTAAAGTCTACTGGCTTCCTGAGGGTCTCTGCTGGATTTTTCCAATGGCAGATTAAGTACCCCTTGCACTTAACTCCATTGATCCCATAGGCTCAGTGGTTCGTTGTCTGCGAATTTGCTATCCACAAGGATTTCCAGGAACCTAACCCTAGCAGATGAGGACTGATTGTATTCCTAAAAATCAAGATTTCCGTAGATTTGGTCACTAGTGGTGTCAACAAAAGTTGTTACTTTTTTAAAAAAAATTGATATTGTGAATCACTTTTGAAGATGCAAAATAGGCTCCCAAGTGTCTTGGGCGCTCTCTCTCTCTCTCTCTCTCTCTCTCTCTCTCTCTAGATGTTAGGTATAATCTAAACCTATACTTAAAGAACAGAGTAATTGTTCTGTCTTCAGAGATGGTGAGCTTTTGTAGTTTCTATTGATTTGGAATGGAAGTAAGAGTTCTTTAAAGTTTGACATTTTGTCTTTAAATGACAGCTAGTCACTGGAAAAGATTAAAAATAAAGACTTCCCTACTATTAAGGAAGCATAACGCTTATTTGACCTTTTTGCCAAAGGGGGGAAAACACAGAAGGACATAGTGGTAATTTAATAATAATAGTAGTGCTAATTTTATCATGAATTAACGGAAAAACTGGTTGGTGCTTGAGTTTTATAGATTTTTGGAAAGGACAATAATATTCGTAATAACAAGTGAATTATGAGCACTCTCGTGTGGTTATGAGTTGGAGCACTATATGCTTGGTTTCAAAGTGCCTAGTTCATTTTGTTTTTTCTTCATGCATTTGGCTCTATAGATTTTTCCATTGTTCGTGAGAAAGAGAAGACAACATAATGTTGAAATCCACTGACACAAACAAGCAAAGTTTGGCTGTGACTTTTATCAGTACTTAGAGGGAATAGTTGCCTAAAATATAGTTAGAAATAATATTTATACAGGTAGATTACCCCTTATCCAGACATCTGAAATCCAGAATATTGTGAAATCCAGATACTTTTGTCTAAGACTTATTTTCTGTAATGTGAACACTAAAAGGTCTGGTGCTCATTTCAACGTACAATGCTGGTACAGGCTGTAAATTCTATTATCTGTTCTGTGGTGTGTACCTATAGAGACATTGTTGAAAAATGTTGAAGAGGCCAGCCGGCACCCAAAAGGGCAACAGTGAAAGGAGCAAGAGGATGCATTTGTCATTGCGCAATTATTCTGAAATCCAGACAAAACCGAAATCCAGACACCTTCCTCTCTGGATTAGGGATACTGATAAGGGATATTAGATAAGGTCCTGATAAGGGATACTCAGCCTGCATAGCACTTTTTGAATGCGTGAACTTCCTTACATTCATCATCTTGATGGACTCCTGACAACAACCCTGTAAGATTGTTCCCATATTGAGGTTGTGTGATCTGAGGTAGAGAGGGGCTGGCTTGCCTAAAGCCACCTTTTCATGACAGGGGTGAGACAGCCCAACATCAGTCTCTAACTTCCCACACTACACCCAATTCTCACTTTCATTCCTTTTGAACCTTTGTGGGGCTCCAGATTGAGGGTCTGCAAAGGTTGAAGCCTTTATTGACAATTATTGACACACAACATCTCAGTTTCAGTATGTACAGTACATTGGGATGCTTCTGCATCTCTAATCACATGGCTCTAACCACTTGGAAAGGTTGTGGCCTTCAACCACATGGGAATCCAAGTTTTTTAATAACAAGGAATTAGATGATATGTGGTGGCGCAGCAAGTTTAATCTGCTGTTGCTAGGCTTTCGACCGCAAGGTTGGGAGTTCAAGACTGTGCGACAGAGTGACCTCCTGTTGCTTGTCCCAGCTCCTGCCAACCTAGCAGTTCAAAAGCACCTAAATGCAAGTAGATAAATAGGGACCACTTCGGTGGGAAGGTAACGGCTTTCCGTGCGCTACGGAGTAGAGTCATGCCAGCCACATGACCACGGAAGCTTGTCCTTGAACAAAACGCTGGCTCTACAGGCTTTGAAACGGAGATGAGCACCGCCCCCTACAGTCGGTCACAACTAGACCATTCGGTCGTGGGGAAACCTTTACCTTTAACATAAAAATATGTCCGAAGGTAGAAGATATAAAAGCCCTTGCCTGCTAAGACTGCTGAGAACATGTTTGTGAAGATCTAAACAGCAGGAATGTATCTTACGTAAATAAAAACATTTTTAGCCATAACATGGCCATCAAGATGGCCCTGGGCATATTATATATGAAATAAATAAAGTAAATGCTTCTTGGCTGGAGTCTGCAAGGTAATTGTTGTTCCAAGTTGATAAAGCTAATCTTTAGTGCATTTTAAGAAGTGTATACATGATTAGCCTGTGTATTTTACTATTCTGAAAAAAAGATGTATAAGCAAAGAGGAAGTAGAGGAAAATCTGTATTTTATTTCCTTATATGGCCTGCCTGTGATTGGATGACCAAAGACAGGAAATGGGAGATTGTGAAGGGCAGGAACAAATTCCCTGTCCTTGAAGGATGGGAACGGGAGGTCAAACCAATGGTCCATTCCACTGACAACTCTCCTAGAACTCATAAAGTTTTTCAGGTGGTGTGTGCATTCTGCTCATGGGCTGTCTAGGAAGGGTTTGGTCAATGTTTGGCAAACAGTACCTTGAGCATCACTTTTGCACTGTTCTAAAATCTTGGAGATAGTTTTTGGTCACTGGAAAGTCTTGCACAGGAAAGTCTTCCTGAGCCTTATACAGTCGCATACAATCCCATTGGTTTGGGGCTAGGGATTGGCTATGCTTGCCTTATTCACCAGATAGTGTTCTGTCAAATGTTTCCAAAAGTCAGTCAGTGCAAGGGTAGCCATTTTGTATTGTCTCTTAGGCCCGTACCCTTAATGTATGAACTAACCCTTAATCCCAGGACAATATATCCTTCTGCCATCAGAATTCCCTCAGACATTAATTGGAGTTCTGGTTTCAGGATGAAAGAGGGCTAGAGACAATTTCATGTGTGATTCAAGCCAGAAGAATTCCTTCAGCTTTGGGGATGTAAAACCCACTCCCAATGTCATGAAAAAGACAAGACAAGCCCACTACAGAATAATTGACCAGATCTAAGACTAGGAGAATAGCTAATAAATTCTTCTTTATTTTGCATTTCATATCCTTGGAGTTTTGTCCAGTATTGATTTTTTTTTAAAGGAATTTTTGAGTAAAGAATTTTAAACATTTTTCTTTTAAAATCCTATGATCAAAACCGGCACTGAAAACCAGTAGACAGGTTTTATTTCTAATCGAAAATTAATCAGCTGCGTAAATTCATCTAATTACTTAATTTTAGAAGTACTATTGTGATTGGGATGACGATCTCTCCATTTCAGTAAACTAGCTTAATAACATGCTAAATTATTATTAATGGTATACAAAAGACAAAATGTCATGTGCAAGCGGAAGTGTGTGCGTCAAAATGCATAAGTTTTTTTAACTTTCAAATATTGCTTCCTAATGTTGAAGACTTCAAAAGAAAAAAAATGTTTCTTTTAGCTGCTTTGATTTGAAAAAAAAAATGTGGAGTGGGGAGAAGTGTTGGGAAAAAGAGGCAACTTGCCCCTGATTTTTCTTTCAGCTGATTTCTGTTTAAGTTAATTCAACAGTAATTGGATGCACTGTGCCTAATTCTCCATAAATCAGCAGCACATTATTGTGATATTGACAGTGGCTCTGCTCCCCCCATTGTCTCTATTGAGAATTATATTCTGCTTGAAAACAATTTGCTGTGAACACCCTTGTTTGTTTGCAACACTAGTCTTTGTGCTGGCTGAAAACTTTGATTTATAACTGTATATAATTGATGGCTGTGGAGAAGGTGCACTATACGGATCGCTCCTCCTCTTTTAATCTAGGTTTGCCTAGAAATCCATGTCATGCAGCATTCTCAAGGGAACCTGGCTGGGAAATTTTCTGAATACCCAATGGTGGCCCATTAATCATCGTGAAGAGCCTCTTGCTGACTCCATCCACGTTTGTGAATGGAAAACAAAAAGCAGACCACCTCAAAGTGACTTATCAGGAGAATAGATGTTAAAAAGCTAATGTATTCATTGTGATAGCATAAGAAAGAATACTTTTATAACGGGTTGCTAATGGAATTGCAAGAGAGTCAGCTTTTGGAACAGATTTCAGTCATGGTGGAGCACAACTCTTGTGCCCACTGAAATTCTAACACAACATCCAAGGTTGGAGCCAAGGGAGGGCAGGAGAGGCACAGGAAATACTGTTATAGATGAAGAAGAAAACGAAACCGCACAACTTTTGAAGGGGGGGGGAAATATAGATCTCTATCTGTAGAAAGATAGTGAGGTACTGAAATGGGTATACTGTTGAGAAGTTACCAGATTTACATTGAAAGAGGGAAATAATTTAGATTTGCAAAGCCATTTTAAAATAATGACATGATTCATGAACGTTTGGATTGAAACTAAGAGTTCTTATTATTTATTTGAAGAATTTATATCCCGCCTTTCTCATGCCGAAGCAAGTGCCCAAGGTGGTTTACAGAGAACATAAGAGTACAATGTAACAAATAATAAATTTTAAAAACCACAGAAAGCAAAAGCATTAAAACATTAAACATTTGACACAAACACACAGAAACATTCACAAACATGGCAAACCCCACGTCAGGCCATGGGAGAGGGGAGCAGTCAAGTGTAGAGACCAGATTCCTCCCTCCCCCCCCCTCGATAGGAAGCCACCTTATATTGAGTCTGACTTCATGTTCACCTGGATGAGCACTGTTGACACTGACCGACAGTGGCTTTCCCAATGTTTTAGGGAGGAAATGTTCTTTGCCCTGGCTTGGAGACACTGGGGCTTGAACATGGGACCTTCTGCATTGAAAACAGATGCTATTTCACCTTTGTCCCCAGTCTTCATGTTGTTGTTCCTTCCAGTAACTCTGGCTCAAAGGCTTGCATGATCAATGCTCATTGTTACATTTGCGCAGTTCAAACTGGACCACATTGGACTATATCCTCCTGTGCTGCTTGACAACCCCCCTTTTGAAACTGCATGTAGTCTTGTGTAAGGAAAGATGGAGGCCGCTGTGAAAGAAACAAAACTTAAAATCTTGACCGTGTGTGTGTGTGTGTGTGCGTGCGCGCACTGAGCCTAAGAAGATGCTTGACATCCTCATTATTTCAAGTTTTATACATGGAGACATGTTGAAAGATAATGATTTCTCCTGATGTTTTTAGATGGCCCTCCATACAGTGTATGTCTTTACAGGGTATCTTAGCCCTCATTTCCATATTCAACATGGTTGTTGGGCTGGATGCATCCAGAATCCTGTAACTGCTGAGGCTGGGCTTGAGGTTGTCACTAGGTGGAGCCTGGTAATGTCACAAGGCTGCCATCTCTTGAAAACTGGATGAGACCCAGCAATGAGGGGGCAAACCCAGCAGTAAAGATCAGAGTCTAAAGATGGTCCCAAATCAACCTACTATTCATCTTTTCTAGGCTGTTTGCATATAAAAGCTGGACAACCAGGGACGTTTTAGATGTTTTAGAAGTGGCATCTCCTAGTAAAACTGCCACCAAGGGATTGTTGCCAGTGATGAATATTTGTGGATAATGCACCCTTCCATAAGGCGAGATCAAAAAAGTGCCAGGTCTTAGAGCTCGCAAAAGCAAAGTTGTACAGCACACGGTGTTGTATCTCAGACAAACGTCACAGCCTAAGGATCCTAGTCTCTCAAAAGTGAGCATGAGAACCAGCCATTTATCTTGCCACTTATCAAACTAACAAATGATTGCTAATCATTATTTCAAGATTTAAGATGAGCAGAAGATTAATTATAAGCAGGAAGAAGCCTGGGACTTGCATTAATAACCTGCAGAAGTAAATTTATGGCCCAATTCTATCTCTCCTCCTGGCTCCTTCCCTCTCCCCGAGAT
Organism: Lerista edwardsae; assembly: GCA_029204185.1. Classification (NCBI taxonomy): domain Eukaryota; kingdom Metazoa; phylum Chordata; class Lepidosauria; order Squamata; family Scincidae; genus Lerista; species Lerista edwardsae. The sequence continues at coordinate 4,944,779 of JAJKFI010000009.1, read as the reverse complement.
GGGCTGTTCATGGGCCCACCCTGCTGCCCCATTCCGCCCTCCCCCCCCGTTAGGCCTCCCCCCACCCTCCTGGAGTCCCCGGGCCCGGACGACAGGGCAGTGAGGTTAGTGTGTGCTCGCCTAACTTGTATGAAACTGGTGCAAAAGTGTTTTATGGTGCGTTTGTGGCAGCCGAAGGCTGGCATAAGGGACATGTCCTGGCCTTTTGGCCGCTTTGGATTGCGCTGTAAATAACCTTAAGCCACTGGAAGAGCTACAGTGTTGCTAATAGCAGCTATTCTGTTTGCCAAACAAACAGCAGACGCTTTAGAAGCTGAATTTAATGCGATTGGAACAACAACAAAAAAGCAGCAATTGATTTTCTCATGAACCTCTGATACGGAAGCATACTAAAGATGTTTGTTTTTAAAATGAATTTATTTTTCTTCGTGAAATTTCATTAACAAGAGCTCTGTGCTTGGGAGGCTAGCAGATAATTATTCCATTCTGTTTTACTTGCAAATCTAAAAAGAAAAAGGTTTGATAAACAGCTCAACTTCACTGAATGCCACTGCAAGCAGATCTTTAATCAGGTTGTCCCAGCATCCTCATCTTCCCCACCCTCCTTGCACAATTCAAGCTGGCAGTGCCCAGGAGAGACGGGAAGAAGAGGCGATCACAAAAGATGAGCACCGTGACCATGTAATGATCAGTGTGGGAACGGCTGGCCTATACCCTGGCCACTCCTTTCTACTTAATGTTGATTATGCCATGTGGTAATATTTGGACCTGAGGATTTCTTCTATTGTCAGAGGTGTACCTGGAGGGGGGGATCACAGAACCACGTTTGGCAAGCAGCTGCTCCCCCTCCTCTTCTGAGCCATTCCCAGCAACTAGAGCCAGTTGGAGGCTATGTTGGCTACGAATGGCTATGAAAAGAAGAGGGAGCGACTTCTTGCAAAACTCGGTGCTGTGACCCTTCCTCTAGGTACACTTAGAGCAGTGGTGGCGAAGCTTTGGGGCTTAGCATGTCAAAACTTCAGAAAGTGCTTCACTTGGCTTTGCTGGTGTGTCAACTCCTAAGCAAAAGAGAATAAAGTCTTCATATGCATTACTTACTTGGTCCTTCCAGTTTCTGAAGCCTTTCAGCCTTTCGATGTACTTACGTAATAAAATGTATAGTCTGGTGATGGGGGTGGGTGGGTTTGGAGGTGGTTTTTATTGGCTCCATGCCAGGATCAAAATCAGTAGACCCCTCTTGACGCCACGCAGATAAAGCTTTGGGCATCCCTACCTACCTTCTGGATCTGTTCCGGTGGACTTGGACGTCCAGTTGGCAGGTGCATTCCAGTCCCAGCAACTAGGTCCAGTTCTTGGAGAAACTAGGTAAAGAGTACCCAACACATCCTCTCTGTTTCTCATCATGCGGTCTCTCTGCAGTGGCACTGATTTTGGAGTGGCTCAGATGAAGGAAAAACAGGGAGTGAGGAGAGCTCAGTCAGCACATAAAGCCACTTCAAAATATTGTTATCTGGACTGTTTGCTTCTTGTAATCCTGAAACTGCTTGCTTTAGAGAAGTCTTAATGACATGTATGAGTACAGACTAGATAAGCAGCCCCAAACTTATTCTCTGTGTTAAAATGAGCGCAGCCTTAAGAGCTTTGCTCTTAGATAAAAGACCTTCAGTCTCTTTGCCCAGCCCTATTGCTTGGAAAAATGAAATGTTGCCTAATTTTGCATAGGAAACAACCCTAACCTGGAGTTAGGCCGGCACAGTTAGGCCAGCAAAGTTTGGCTGGCACAAGGGACACCATAAAGCACGTTTGGACCACGCTTGGAGTCAGAGAGGCCAGCACACAGACATGCACCATCCTCCCTGACTCCGAGAGTGATCCAAACGCACTTTACTGTGGCCCTGGTGCCAGCCAAACTGTGCTGGCATAACTCCAGGTTAGGACTGTGCCCTAAGTCAATTGTTTAGCCAGTGACGGAGCTAGCAGTCCTGAAGCTAAGCTCAAAATGATGCCCAGAACCATCACACTTGTTTGTTTGTTTTTAATGTGAAAACAGAAAAAAAAATTCAGTGCCACCATCCTCTAGGTCTGCCGCCTCCTCCCTCCCCCAGCTCCCCTCCTGCTTCCACCCATCATCTCTGACTTGTCTGCTGCTGCCTCCTTCAGTCTCCTCTCCAGAGGAGGGTGGGGGGAAGTGATATTTATTCAATTACTAACTGGACAAAGAGCCACCTTTTAAAGTGCTATTCTCTTATATTTAGCAGGGGTAGAGCAGCTGTCCCTTTTGACCCTAGCATGACTCCTTTTCTAGTGGGTCTTGCTGGTGTATCTTGCCTTTCTTTTCTGCTGTTCTGTAAATCTCTTTTTAGATTCGGGCAGCGCAATCCAATGCTGCCCGTCCTGTTGACGCTATGTCGTGGCGTCAACGAGATGGCCTTAGCATCGATGCAGGGGTGCCAATTGGCTCCCCCGCATCGGCACTCGAGCAATGGGACTGGCGCTGCCTGCAGTGCCGGTCTTGTTGCACTTGCGCCGAGCCTCCCTTGTGCGGCCAAAGGTGGCCGGCGTGAGGGAGGCTCCGTGTCAGGGCGGACATGGGATTGGTGGGGGGGGGATGGAGGTTGTGGGCGAGACATGGGTGGGCTCCAGATTCGGCTATAAGGCAGAATCCTAAGCTGGTCCAGGAGGCCGACGGGCCCCAATTCAGGCCGTGCGGTCTCGCAGGCGCAGAGCCAAGGAGTGCATTGGGGGAGGCTGGAGAGAGCGTGAACGTGCCTTTGCCATGGGGAGGCTCCAGCCTTCCCACCCCAGCCTTGAATTTGGTGCTGGCCGGCTGGCCTTGCCAATCCAGCGCTGGATTGAATTGTGCTCTGAGCCCATTTGGGAAAGGGAATAGTTTATTTGATTTATTTTGCTATGTAACCACTTTGTGAACAACGTTTTGTTGAAAAGAGATACCTAATATTCTTGATGGGGATTATGATAATTCAGAACTATTCTGTATTTGAATTCACTTCCCTTATCCAAAAGTCACTTCCTTGCTCCAATGATAATGATAATTTGTATAAATACTGTTGAATATCATATTCTTTTCCCCTCCCCTGAAGGCATATTCTTTATAAGTTATGGGGAATTCCCTTTATTACTGTAAAATATGAAGTTTCTTGGATACGTTCCAGGACAGCTGAGCTGCATTAAGAAGCATTCTGTACAAGGTGGCTTTGAATGCCATCATTTAATTGGCAAATAGATTTTTCTCTCACTATCAGTGGCAATAGAAGCCATTTGATACCAGGGCTTAGATTAAATGTTTCATCAGTTGCGCCTGTTTAGGGATCTTTATGGAACAACAAGTTAGTCCCCTGGGCAAGCCCTTGTCAACTGCAATAAAGAGATCCACACAAGTGAGCGAGATGGATTTTTGCAGGATTTACCGTGAGATGGAGTCTCTCTGTCTTGGCTGGGTGCTTTCCTTCACTGCTTTCCGTTTGGTTGAAGAGCAGTGGTGAATGGGGGTAAAAATGTTGGGCTTTTTGTGTCCAAAGGATTTTTCTAATTTTCTTACCACAGTGGATTTACAACCGGCTTTCCTGTGCATGGAAACAGGTGAGTATCTGGCGAGGACAGACACTGCGTTAAAGACACAGATTTTATTTGATCATAGTCTGTGCTCCACAGCCCTGAACTCATAATCAAGTGGCACTGCCTAGTTTAATTCAAGATGCAGACTCTGCTGTTGTGTGGAGAAAACGTCATGCTTACCGAATGCAAGATTGCTGGACTTTATTTAGCTCACAGTCTCTATTCCCTGGGTACTCAGCAGGAATCAGTGCATGCAATTAATTCGTACCAAGATGTGTGTTTTTTTCCTGAACTAGTGTGTTTGCTGCATTATAGATATGTAGATTACATTGCTGTGTACCTTGGATGCATGGTTCTTATTGGCAGAACAGTTCAATTATCTGCAATGGTTTTTTGTGTTAAGTCTTTTCTTCTTAAGTATCACTGTGCATAAGTTTTGTTTTTTTTTTGTTTAGAACGTGGATCGTGGATGCATGAATGACATTCAGAGGTCATTTCCCACTGTGTGTGTGTTGCTGTGAAATTAGTGTTGCATTCAATGTTGAATTAGTTTAAAAGGAACTTTGTGGGAATACTTTTGGGCAGTGAATTGATGATATAATGCCTTTTAGTTTAGAGGAAAGATTACAGTGGGGTGACTTGTGATCGAGGTTCCTTAAGTTGTGCACAGTTGCAAGATGTGCTGATGACACTGCTTTAGATGTGTGTGAAAGGGCGTTGGACAAATTTGTGGAGGAAAGATCTGTCAATGGTTGTGAGACATGGTAGCTAAATGAAACCTCCATGGCTAGAGGCAGTATACCTCTGTAACAGTTGTACATGAGGGAAACAGTGGAGCAGGACTGCTAACTTCATGTTCTGCTTAGGGGCCTCCCATGATGACCTGGAACAAAAGCTGAACTATTTATTTGGTTCAGCAGAGCTCTTTCATCTTTTTATAACTGACTGATGCAGTAGAAACTGGATATTTTTCTTTTGTTTTTTGATAGCAAACCAATCAAACTGTTCGCCAAAAAAAAAAAAAAAAAGATATAGAACTTTTACTGGCATATGCAGTACAATGTTCCATACCGATTCCCCATAGTCACAGTATCTCTAGTATTAACTAATCCTACTCTTAACAATCACACCTAAGAAAGCTGCTGTTCTCTCCACTATATCAACCACCTCTGTAGACAGAACAAACCTAACCTTGTCCGGATCCATCCAACCTCCCAAGTTGGCCAAAATTGCGTCTAGAAACTTCAAAAGTGGCTCTTCGAGGAGTGGACAATCTAAAAGCAGATGCAAAACAGTTTCTATATCCCATCCACATTGACAACACCTTTCAGCCTATGGTGCTCCTTTAAATCTGCCATACAATAGGGCAGAGGGCAGGGCGTTGCACCTTGCTAGTGAGTACGCTCTTCATTCTTGTTGCCCTTTAAAGGGGGAGGGAAGCAGCCATTTGGTCTATTTTATGGAAATATGCAGGTGCAACAGCAAGCATCTTTTGTTTGCGGTATTCAGCAACTCGTGATATTCTATGTCCAGAATTCTCCTTTGATCATTTGAAATGCTTGCTCGTGACTTATCTGGCATAAAAGATCAAAGTCTATTCCCAGCTGTTTTTGTTTCTTCATAAGTGAAATGTCCCTATAGTGGTTTGCTGTCCCCCACAAGATGGTATATCAAGCTGTTACGGTCCTCATTATAGAGTATTCTTAGCCAAGGTCTGAGTTCAGCCAAGCCGTTGTCTCCATCAGGGATTGGCCAGTCTCTAGACCAGATTTTCAACCAATGTGCTGTGGCAAATTGGTGTGCTGCAAATTGTCTGCAGGTGTGCTGCAGGAGTTTGGGGGGGGGAGGATCATTTTTAATAGGGCTATTGAGGGATGTGAGCCCCACACCAGCAGTGCCTTACCAATGGTCAAAACATTGATGGTGTGCCTTGACAATGTTAGCGCCTTTTAAGTGTGCCATGAGATGAAAAAGGTTGAAAATTGCTGCTCTAGACAGCACTGAATAGAGGGTACAACCAGGTATGCCCATGCTTTTACTCAAGAAGTAGGATTGTACCCATGTTATTGAATAATTCAATGCATTTAGCCAACCTGGAACACCATATAGAACTTGAGGTATGATTTTCACCCTGAAGACCTGGAGTTCAGCAACACATAACTGTTACCTCTATTAAAATAGAAGTGTATAATGGACTGAGCTGAAAGCAGTATTTGTATTGCCTAACCTGCTCAATATCAATTCCTTTAAATGTCCAGCAGAACCTTTTCCCTTTTTTTTTTTCCAAAAACCACCACCTTTGATTTGTTACAATTCTGTTGTAGCTTGTTGTTTGAATATTCCACACAGCTGTTTATTAGATGCTTCATCCCCATATGTGTCGGAGAGAGAATTAGGGCATAGTCTCATGCTGGCCACATGACAACAGAAGCTTGTCCTTGGACAAACGCCGGCTCTACAGGCTTAGAAACGGAGATGAGCACTGCCCCCTACAGTCAGTCATGACTAGACCATTCGGTTGTGGGGAAACATTTACCTTTACTGTGTAGAGCAATGGAAAGACATGGTGCGATCCAAGTCTTAGGCTATGGCCCTTCACACTTGCTAAGTGGGATGATAGGTCATTTTAGAAAAGGCTGAATAAGGTCATGGCTAGAATGCAGCCTTGCAGACGATCTAATCTGACAACATGTATTAGTATACAAGGTTTTTATAAGTAACAGGAGTCTTTTGTCATCTCCAGGGTTTTGTAACTTGGGCCATAAGATGTTTCTGTCAAATGAATCAAATGCTCCTTTTAAATCAAGGAAAATAGCATACAGTTTGGAATTTGCTTTTTTTACCTGTTAATGTATTAGGTGGGATAATATTAGGCAGTTGTCTAATATTGATTTAACATGCCTTAAAAAAATGTATAGCGGGCCCTCCTTATTGGCAGGTTTGGCACCCATGTCTGAAGAACCTTCTGGATACAGCCAGAAGTGCCTCTCCAAAGCGTCTGGGAGGTCTTCTGAGGTGCGGGGATGCCTCCCAGATGCTTCTTAGAGGCACTTCTGGTTGTCATCAACCCCTGCCCACACTACAGATTTAGGATCATATCCTATCCATTTTTCTAGCACCAGTGCTTCATGCCAATAGAATGTGCACTGCATCCAGCAGTGGGAAAGAGAGGCCTCCTCAAGATGAGGGAATGTTTGTTCCTTTACCATGGGTTTGCATTATGGCTGCATTGGCACTGGAAAGTTGGATAGGATTGGGCCCTTAATTATCTGTGGAATTTGGTATCTGTAGGAAGTCCTGAACTGTAATGGTTGGTTCCCAGATATTACTTCCATGACAGAAGAAGTTTGGATTGCATGAGGGGAAGGGGTATTTTAACTCATCTCCAGTGATGTCATTCAGGGGGAACGGACCAAAACGGGCATTCCAGATCCTAACGGGCTCAGTGGCTGGTTCCGGGTTCCCGACAAGTGCCAATCAAAAGTGAGTTCCTGTTCCTAAATCATTTGAATGACACCACTGCTCATCTCCCTTTCCTTTGCAGTTCCCTGTGCTCCCTCCATCACAAATACTATACGTCTTTGAAAATGGTGTAATCCTCAAGAGAAAATTTGGCAAATGCAGGGGACAGAGAGAAGGGAGGATTGCCAAAATCACCCTTTCCTTGTGCATATGGAATGTCTTCTTCCATAGAAATTTTAATTCGGTTCCAACCAGTGGTGGGATTCAAATAAATTAACATCCAGTTCTATGACGTCATAGCCGGAGCAAAAAAAAAAACCCCAAAGCCAGCCGAGGTAAGTGAGTGGGTGGGGCCTGGCCATTTAACAACTGGTTCTATAGAATCTGGGCGAACCCCCTGAATCCCACCACTGGTTCTAACCCAGTGTTCCTTGTAACTGCTCAGAAACAATTGGCAGTGTCCTAGTTTTGGATAAGAGTGCAGACCCAAGTGATAGGTAGGAAAAGTTAAGGCATAATGGAGGAAGCACTTTTTTTTACTATTATTTGTGATCTTGTAACATATTTAGGGCCAGTGTTTGGGCTTAGACCAGGCATAGTTGGGATGAAAACCCTGCTCTGTCCTGAAGTCGCTGATGTCCTTGGGATGTTCTAATGTTCTTTGCTGCCATGTTTGGTAACCTTGGGCCACTTGGATTACACGGAAAATAATGGGGCTAAGGCCAGCCCATCGATGAGGCTGGGTGGGCGACTGCTTTGAACTGTGCACTGGAAGAGGTGGCAAACTGGTGAGGGTGCACCATGCTTGTCTGCCACCTCCTGCAGCCTGCTGCCTATCCAGTCACTCTCCTGCCTCAGCCTCTTCTTATGTGCTATCTTTGGAGAACATGCAAGAGAAGTAGGAGGGTACAACTTATCTCTTCCATCTCCAGGTCTTGAGTAGACCCAGGGGGCTGACCCAGGGCAAGGGAACCAATACTCCCTTATCCCCGAGGAGGTTAGGGCTGAGACAGCAGGTGCTGTGTTGGTGTAGCCTCATCACCTCGCAGGAATTAAAGTGGGATTGTGCTGCTAAAAGCTTAGTGTCCTTTGGCTGGAGCTAACATAATTTTGAGGATTAAAGTAGCTCTTTTGTGGGAATGGGAAATATATTCAGTACATGCCAGAGAAGGCATTTGGAGCTGTCGAAAGATCTGTACTGTCAACAGAATTAGTACGACTGAAAATGGATTGATGGGTGGAATGTAAGTGCAAGAGAAAACTGTTTTGTCAAATGGTTATCACTGCCATGTTAGTGGGTGGATGGAAAGAGATTTGGCTTATATTGTTAACCACCCACACATTGAGTTAAGCATCCCTCTTTCTATTCCTTTGTGCATTTCTGGGGTCACTGCTGAACGCACCTTTGAACCATTCCTCTGTTGTATTAGGTACAAACATATTTCTCTTCAGGGTTGTTAGAGCACTCATTCGTTTATTCATTCAGTCTTTTCACTTTAACCACTGAAACATTGATTGTTCTGCAAACGTGTTAATGTGTTAAGAATTTTCTTCTTCTGTTCTCAGGGACAGTCAAGTTCAAAAACGGTTGCTTCACAACGAAATCTCCTTGGAAATAGGATTGTTCTGAAAACCTGGCAGTGTTTCTTATTGTTCGTTGACGTGTAGATTTCATGTTGAAATTTACATCCATAGCAAGACAAAGAAATGGTCTTGAAACACTGAATGGTCTTGAAACATTTCTTTTAATCTTGTTTTCTGAGTGTCCTTTCAATCATAACATCCTTTCTTATGGATCTGTTACACCTCTACATACATTTTTACACACCGCCCACTTAATGTAGATTTTTTCTCCAGGAGTATCATATTGATGTCATCCAATTTGGGGGGGAAAAGTAGAAATAATTGACGAAATAATTCAGGTTAGGATGTGTGGACTGTTAGTTGAGCTGCTGGTATTGCCTGAAGCTAAGCAGGAGAATATGTGGTCTATTTTTGGATGGGAGACTGAATGCCAGGCTGTGACAAGCTACCATACCTGTTGTGGCAGAATGGAGTCACTATGGAGCTGATTAGCCAGTGTGGGAATGTGTGAGATGGTACACATTGAGGCAAAAGAATGGAGTATGACCTTGAGGATCTGTCCAGGCTGGACTTATGATTGCCTGCTGAAGCTCAATGGCACATAGCTACAGGAGAGAACCACACAGTGAAGGATACAATCTGAGAATGAGGATTCAGTGAATCACAGAATATTGTATATTTGTAAAAAACCCCACTGAAAAATGGTGGTTTAGACTAGCCTGCCCATGTAAGCTGCTTTGGGCATTTGTTTTCAAATTTTGGACTGCAACCATGAAGGGGAACTTGGATAGGATTGGACTGCCTAATATTTTTTCTATTTCTTGGAAAGTAATTTGCTTTAATTGAGCCTATTCCTAATCAAAATGGCCCTCTTTACTTCCACACCATTGCTTTTCTGATTATACGAATATTTTGAGAGATCATAAATGGGGAAATAATGGCAGAATACTTTTTGCACTGAAACACACTATGGAAATGAGAAATAATTTTAAATAGCAATAGTAATCCTCAGTGCTTGCAACCTATATGTCCCAAGTTCTTCTCAATCAACTGACAACATTTTGTACTCCTTTACAAGTTATGGCAGTGTAATATAAGGTGTATTTGATTTTGTTGTGCTTTCTAATCATGTCACCTGACTGGAATCTAATGTGCGGTAAAGATATCACACCTTCTAGGTTAGGGGTAACAAATGCATTTCATATAGTGGACTGAATAGCATTCATGCCACCTGCTGAGAACTGGAAGTCAGCTGGAAATATGACATCATTAACCAGGATATGATGTCATTAAGCAAGTGATGGCCAGAAATGAACATTTTATTTTCACATAGAAACTTATTAGCTCAGTGGTTCCCAAATTGTGGGTCAGGACCCACAAGTTTGTCACAAGCCAATTTCAAGTGGGTCATGAAGCATTTAGAGCAGCCATATTGGAAGATGGGATGCTGGAAAGGGGGAGCGCTGTGTGATTGTTTTGCTTGTGTCAAGGCTGTAAATCGGCTTTTTTTCTCTCTGCTATTGGAAAATGGCTGAGAAATAACCCAACTTATTGCTGCATTATCAGGAAAGCAGCAGGTCCTGGCATCACAGTGATGGCACTTCTAGCTATGACATAGCTTCTGGTGGGTCTCGGACAGATTGTCATACTAAAAAGTGGGTCCCAGTACTCAAAAGTTTGAGAACCACTGCATTAACTGCAAATGACTGAAGAGAAAATGTGCAAATGTTGATCATATATACTGTAAGAGGGCCCACACTGGGAGAGTCCAATTGTCATGTGGGCCACCTTTTCAACAGTGCCACTTCTCCTGCAGCTTTGCTTTTCAGGTCAGCAGCTGAAGAGGTGCTCTGTGATGTGGCACCTCAGCAGACATAGCACTGCTGAATGAGGGGGCGCATTGTAATTGGGTTCTCTTAGCACTTCAGCCACGTTTCCCTTCCTTGGTCTGTCATACCCTGTAAGGTTCTTTGCCTTCTGAGGCTTCTTTCCATTTTCCCCTCCCAGAGCCTCTGCTGTAAGTGCTGCTGCTGAAAGGGTGTTTCTGGGAGAGCCCTATTATCACAAGGATCAGATAAGTTGCTTCCAGGGACTGCATCCACCCCTTGGGCCTTTATACTTGACATCCCTATACTAGATGTTTGTATTTGTTTCCCATCCAACTGTTCTGGTGCAGCCCATACTCAGTTCTGAGATTCTGTAAAATCATTGTTAACAAACAACATTTGTTAATGTGAGAGCATAAAAATACCTGGGTGGGGGGGGGTCTGGCTCTTTTCATGATGATGAGGCTTCTGGTTCTGTTTATTATTGTGAAATTCCATTTTGTTTCTCTTGATACAGAAAAAGGGCTCACTTCACAGTTTTCCCTTTGCAGGATATCCCTGTGGAGCTTATGTGCTGTCTGTGGCTCATTTTTTTTACTGCTAATAAGATCCTAAATGTGCATTCTGGCTTCTTGGAGACATATTGTAAAAATATACCTGCCAAATGAGTGCTTTGCTCAGTATATGAAAAAAGCCTTAAATATGGAAACAAAGTGATGGATGCGTTTTTTCCCCTTTCAGAAATTAATATCAGCAGATAGCAATACAGGGTGAAATGGAAGCATGAAAGAAATATTTTTACATCATAAGGTTGTCCTTCTGTTGCCAATCAAATGGCGCATAAGCTGAACATGCAGTTTTGTGACTTGGCTTGGCACATGCAGTTTGTCCTTTCAGCCCCTTCTGGTAGCTTCAGCTTCCTTTGCTTCCAACTTGATTCCTTTTGGTTTGCTGTTTTTGCCTCCTTTGCCATCTTTTTGTACTTTCTTTGGTATATTTGGTTCGTAAATTCACAGCCAGAAGTGTAAGCCTTATCGCTATAAAACAAATCGTGCCTACCTTTGCAGTTGGTGTCATCAGCTTGGATATTGTGTTCTCAGGATTATCACTTCTACCATAAGAAGAAAATTAGAGCATGGAGAAATCAAATGTAATCTAAATGCAAACCACAGGTTTTATTGCACGGCAGTATTGGCTAGCACTGCTATTACTAATCCCAGCATGACAAGAAGCACATTACAGTTTGGAAGTTTGCAACATTGCTTTTTTTGGGATGTGTGCGTGTGGTGGAAAATCACAGAATTGGTCACTAGTAAACCTAAAGACGACTAGGTTTGAAATGACTGGCTTTAATTAGTAGAGGTCTGGAAACTTAGCAAGTTGTATTTCACAAAGTGTCCCCATCATAACACAAATGACTTGATTCAACTGCAGTGGGGAATAAGCAATCTAGGCGATTTCTCCGAAAACACTTGTAAGTAGTACAGGCATGCCTCAGTATCCATGGTTTCAGTTACCCATGGATACTGGGGATGCCTCTTAAAAATATAAAGAGGTAAAGGTTTCCCCACGACCAAATGGTCTAGTCGTGACTGACTGTAGGGGGCGGTGCTCATCTCCGTTTCAAAGCCTGTAGAGCTGGCGTTTTGTCCGAGGACAAGCTTCCGTGGTCATGTGGCCAGCATGACTATACGCCGTAGCTCACGGAATGCCGTTCCCTTCCCACCGAAGTGGTCCCTATTTATCTACTTGCATTTAGGTGCTTTTGAACTGCTTTTGAACTGCCAGGAACTGGAACAAGCAACGGGAATTCACTCCGTTGCGCAGTCTTGAACGCCCAACCTTCCGGTCGGAAAGCCCAGCAGCAGCGGTTTAACCCGCTGCGCCACCACGTCCCCCTTAAATATATAGTGCCCCTTAAAATATAGGGGCACATTAAACAAATCTCTCTTTTTACTTTGTTGCAGCAAAACCACTGATGTTCCCTTATCTTAAAAAAGGAGTCCTATCCCCAGTATCCATGGTTTCAGGTATCTACAGTGGAGTCCGGAACTCAACTCCAGGGCATGCTTGTACAGTTAAAACGTGGTTGTTGAATATTTGTACCATGATGTACCAGGAATATTTGTCAATGATGACAGAAGCCTATTTGGAGTTTCATTGTCAGTGTTTTTAGTGGGAGTTTGCTCACCTAGGAACCTAAGCAAAAGGATAAGTTAAAAAAAAAGTGTGTTTATGAATATAGTGTGTTCATTTAAAAAAAAAGTGTGTTATCCTGCCCTTTTATTATTATTCTGCCCTGTAACGTGGGGAAAAATGACCTGCAGCCATTAAAGAATACATTATTGCAGGTGACCTGGCAGGAATATCAGTTGTTGGGAAGCATCAGCAGGGTCACACTCTTCTCTTACCATGTCTTCTAGAAGTATCTGATTGGCCACTGTGGGGAACAGGATACCAGACTAGATTGGTCTGATGTTGCAGGGGTCTTCTGATGTCCTTTAGTTGCTGTTTTCAAGCTCTTGAATTCTTTCATGGCAGGCGAACTAGGCGAAGCTCCATGATTTTGTTGCACACCTTTCTGCTTCTACTTAAAGTGGATACAGATCCCAGGACTTGGCAACCACTGTTGTTTTACTGCATATGTCAATTCTTATGTTGAGAAACCACACAAGTAAATCATGCTTTTATGGTAGCGAAGGGAGCCCTGCAAGAGGTTGGTGAGAAGGCTACAGTGTAGGGCAGGAAGGTGCTACCCAAAATTCTCCCCAGGGTGCCTGGTAAGCTGGGGAAGGGAAAGGGAAGCTGAACTATTGTCATTTTGATGCTGGGGTATTGGGAGTGCTGTGCTGTTGGATTCCACACTGTTGGAGTTTTACTCTCTTGCACATGAAAATGACCATTCTTTCTGCGTAATGTTGTTTGCTAGTAGGAAACGGTGCTCGTTACCTTGCAATGAAATAATGCACTAATATTAAACATAGTTAGCCAAGAGTGCTAGAATTCTAGATGCTACTGTTCCTCCTCAAATTAGATATTGCTTGCCTCTGATTGGTGAGGTTTTGAGCATCTTTTAGCAAGTGCTTTAGCTTCTACAACTTAGGTTTCCAGTTTTGTTCCTTTCAGGCTGGTTTGTTTTAAGATTCGTCTTCGGTACCTGTGGCAAGATAGAAAGGATCAAATTCAAAAGTGGTTTAGTTGATAATTGTATATATGTTACCATGTTTAGATTCTATCACCTTTGTTCTGTGCTCTTTTCTCCTCTTGATAATAGTTTGTCTGCTTTATCTCTCCTCACTGTAGGATTTTCTTCATTCTGCTCAGCTAAATAATGCTTTTAGTCTCCTTCAAACTCCTGTATTTGAGCACACTTTTACTTCCCTTACATGGTTTTCCTACAGCCTCTTTGTAATGGATCACCTGCTTCTTTTGAAAAGCTGATAAGAAAATTAAATTATCTGGTTCTGCAGTATCAGGCCAAAAGGCAAAAGAGATTTTTAAGGCAGTTAAGTCCTGAGTTTTCTGCCGTTTCCTTTGGTGCCGCAGATGAGACATTATTCTTAAACAGATCAATGATTTTCATTTTCAAGGATTTTTTTTACTGCACCTCGATTAAGCTGATTATGCCAAAATTCAATAATGACTAATAAAAGTCATCATCAGCTGTTCGTAAAACAGAGTATCTTGGGAAGAATACTGTAGTTCAGTTTCATCGCCTCACTTATAGAGCACAAAATTGACAGGTATGTTTTGGTGATTTGGGGGTGCAATTCTTTTGCGTCACCACTCCTCCCAGCTCCTTTTGGCTTCTGGCTGCCATTTTAACCTCAGAATCACTGGAATTCAGCTTGTTACGTCACACTGTGGCATCATTGAGAGGCTTCCAGAGAAGAAATAACACTGTACTATTGACATCCACCATTTTTTGTGGCTGTAATTCCCCCCCCCCAGAATACTCCTCCCAATTATGCCATGTCGTAATGTACTGTCATTCTGGGGCAAACATATTGTGGCTGCTAGCCACAGGAAGCCAGGGAAGAGCATGAGTGAATTTCACCCTGGCTGTAAAAAATGTGCTCCCTCACTCTGAAAATGTGAGATGAGTCAATTTCAAAGCCTCCTCTTTGGCCTCTGACCAAACTTTCAAACAATTGTACGTTCAGCCTTGTCCTAGTTTTTATGTGTATATATTCTTACACCCCGTATTGCTGTGCTCAATGTACTCTTTTCATTTTCAGAAATACTTTCATCAGCACCCATTGTTGCCTCCTTGCCAACAGCAGATCCACCCCTTCTCCAACCTAGACTCTTCGGCTGTTAAGCAGTCCCTGAACCCATTCTTTTCATTTATCCAGTTCTTTCTTAATTGATAAGAGAAATCCGCAAACACTTGGAAAAGGGGAGATCAGTCTAGAGCTCTTCCATGCATAAAAGGGAATGAAAACAATCCATGTAGATAAGGCCTTTCATTGTCATTTTCAACTGGGTCCTCCATCCCGTCAACGCGTGTGCACTTTGCTTTCCATAGTTGTGTATTTGCTGTGAGGATAAAATAAACAAGAGTGAGCAAATAGGCTTCTGACTAATGTGGGGTTTTCAATTTGCATTTTAAACGAACAGTTAACATTTGTTGAAGATACTCTGTTCAACAAATAAAGCATATAATCAGCTGAAAATATTTATGGCCCATTTTGAGCAATTGTTGCAGCAAGCTACAGAAGTACTAGGAAACACCCATGCAATCAGCTATAGTCTCTCTGGGATGTGAGATGATAACAGTGACATTATTAGACACACTAGCTGTAACATGCTTTAACTGTTACCTGTTCACTATGAGTCGCCGGTTGATTAGATGGCTAACAACGGGTTTCCCAGAATACATTTTGCCTATTGTTTCTGTTAAACGTTGCTCAACTTTGTTGCCCTAAATTCATCCATAAGAGGCATCACATTTAATTTGAGGAGTGTAGGGTTAAATAGCAACTAATTCCAAATTTCAGTTAATTAATAAAATATAAACCAGCTACTTTCAAAGCAATTTTTGGACAAAGCGGGTTTAATTTTTAAAATTCTGGTATGCTTTTGCACTTCACTGTGACTATCAGAGGTGTGAAAATGCTCTGTTAACGTTGATATTAACTCCCCCCCCCCGCATATTTGTTTTTTAAGGAATTTCTAACCTATCTCTTGATTACAGCACTCAAGATGGCTTAGAATACGCCACAAAACAATAGTCCAAACCTAAAACAGCAATATAAGAATGACTACCAAAAGCAAAACACAGACACGTGCACAATCAAAGCATTGTATCTGGGGAACCCAGTTCTATCTATCTCCCTGCGCCGCAGTGCAGTGGCACCAGCGCAGCAACTGCTGAACCCTGTGGGGGAGTTTCAGTTTTGAAAGGTCTTCTTGGAATAAAAGAAAACATTTGTTCCCTGCACCAAGATAAGGCCCTGTTGGCCCGGTGGGTCAACTTGGACCTGCGCCAGCAATGTCACTGGCACAAGTCCGTGTTAACCCATGAAGGTGGATCAGGGCAAGGAAGTTGGGTTAGAATTTGGTGGGCGCATTCTAGCGGTGTAGCAGCTGTTTAGGATTGGGGTATTAGTCATAATTCTGTTCTTGTTGAAACTAGTGGAGGTTAAGTTAGACACAACAAACTTCGCTTGCGAAGACCCCGACTACTCCCACCCCAGCATGCTTCATCTGTGGCGTTCTACGCAGAAGTGGCTGCGATCAAGGACCCCTGGAGGCTATAGTCAGGGTCTTCGCAAGCATTCCCGGATGAAGAGTAAGAGCTGTTCACGCAAGGGACGGATCGGGCGCACTCCGGATCTGGCCTTTGGGCCAGAGTGTGGCGATACCCGGGCTAGATTATTGCCTCATATGATATTCCTCGGGTCCCCAGATCAGGCTGTGGAATTGGCTTGTATCTGATCTGTGGGTAGTCCTCCCCAGGGTCCTTTGTCCTTTGCTATTATACCCTATTTAAGAATCAATAGTTTAAGGAGGGAGTCATTTAAATCTTCCAGCTTCGGGGTAGTTAAATAAATGCTTTAGTACGCTGCAAATATTCAAAAGAAGTAACTGTTGTGAGGAGCAAACAGTAGCCATTCGTTATCACAAAGGTAATGCAGAAAATATACAGCGGGCATCAGCAAATTAGCCAGATTGCATGGTATATACTCTACAGGTATGCAATAAGGACTTGTAAGAATTCTGTCTTTTCTGCAAAATTATTTGCTGTAGCAAGAATTATAAATGAAGGCAAAATTAAGTCGTAAGTGAAAGGAGAAAGAAGAAAGGCAAAAATAAAGGAAGAAAGACGATGTCAGTCTGACAGCTTAATCTTTTTATGTATTGAACTATTTAAATTAATATATCTCTTTAGAGAGAAGCAGGCGGTGGGAGGGCTTGCTGGAGAAGGCACTATATGCTTCCTCATGGGAATTTTGTGTTCTAGTTTCGATTCTGTGAAAAAAGAAAACTGGCAGCAGTGTTTGCCACAAGCGCTTGATCCTTGCAGGCCGAAGCTGTGAGGCTATCAGCAACTTCCATGTGGGAAATTTTGGGTGAGAAAATGGCATGGGGTGAAAGGTTGAACACCTCCACTTGAGACAGTTCAGGCCAGTCCTCATATGTGTGTGTTCGAGCTTTTAAAAAGACAACTACCATTGAGCCCTTAGATTAGTGGTTCCCAGCCTTTTTTGTGCCACAATCCTAAGTCCTAGGACCGGAAGTGATGCCGTTAAGCAGGAAGTGGTCGTGGTTTTTAATAAATCAAATTTTCTGAAAGTCGAAAGAACTCCACATCCTTCTTACGTTCCTGAATGCTTTGTATTGAAGTGACAGTTGAGTTTTGAGTTGAGTGATTGATTCAGCACTGAGAACAACATTGCACATAATGTGTTGTGTCGTTGCTGATCAAGGTGGTAAAGCCAAATTTTTGGTAAAGCCAATAGTCTTCAGAGTATTTATGTTCCTCTTCACCTCATGCATGCATATGTCAAGGTGTGTGACATGCTGGAAAGAGCCCCGGGAGATATTTCATCATATGCATACGCATGCACCAAGACAAGCCCATAGCAAGGCTAATTTCTCCTGCAGTCAGAAACATTGAGGAAGTGGGAGTTTAATGGGGAAGCTTCTTCCTTAGTCAAAATGAAGTTTCCAGGATGGTGATGCCCAGTTTTCAAGATGGCTGCCCCAAGCTCTTCACGACCCCCTTGGGGGTCCAAGCCCCAGGTTGGGGACCATTGCCTTAGACTGTATAAGTGTAGAAATTAACTGCTCTTAGAGAAGCCCACCCTCTGTATTTTTGTAATAGACATTGTTCTGAATGTACCTCCTGACTGAAAAGGTGGAAGCCCAAGAGTAATGTCACAGGCAGGTAACTAGAGCAATACCTCCCCTAGTATGGTGGCTAGGTTCCTGCAAAGCTAAGCACTGTGTGAAATGGCACTATAGGAGACGCTGAAGGATAAGGCAGGAAACCAATTCCATTTGGTCCGCACTACCCTGAATACACAGCTCTCCTTGACTGCAGTCAATCACAGCCAAGATAAATAATGCAGTAACAAAACAGTGCTACTGGAAATAGTGTTTTGGGAAGTATTGCTGGACTGTTGATGTGTATTGGGGCCAAATTCTTTCCCATTCCAGCAAGGCTGAACCATCAGCATATATGGTTACACCAAAACAATGAATAAATCATGCAGAGAGGCAGTGAACAACCCTGCCTGTAGATGTGTACCACTTTAATTGCTTAATTAATGTCTTGTGGTCAGCAGTGTTGCAAGTGCCTCAGTGTGTCCAGCAAGTGACCTCTCCCCTTCGCCTTTGCTCTGTGCGCTCTTGTTTTCTATGATTCACAGCATACAGTATCATTTTGGGAAGTTCACAGGAGATGCAATGTTGAATCAATCCTAGGCCTGAAGTTCAATGAAATCAAAGGGATGATGATCCCATTAGATTTAATACATTTTGGATTAAGCTCAGTGAATGGATTTTGGGATTTTCCAATCACTCATTTTCCACAAAATGTATCCCTTTAGCATGCTTATCTAGTTATGCTTGGCTATGGACTTTGTTATGTCTTGTGATTGTCACTCCTTAAGGCCTTGTTAGTAGGCCTGTGGTAAGACCACACATTCTTGTTCCTGAGGACCTTCTCACCGTCAGATTGCTCCCTCCAGTTGTGCAAGAGGTGAGTTTGGTTACTCCTTTTTTGTATTACTACGCATCAATGACATTAAGCTTGTTTATTCTGCTTTAGAAGAGTTCTTACTCCGCAAGGCACATTGAAATCCCATGTCATTTATGCATTCAAACTTGTCAAAATCCTGAAGGAGAAGTTAGGATCTTAAACTTTCAAACACTATAGATAAGAAAACGTTAACTTCCATTTGATGAGGGTCGGAACCTTGCTAAGGGTACATTTTATACTGCTGATGGTTGAATCAGTATTCATTGTATCTTTTGTAACGCAGCATTTTCATTTCATTATCATTCAGAAGCAGGCATGTTCAGTTCCTCATTTTGGACCAGATCTGTTTAGTTCACCCTGTTATTAATTGCTTAGGAACATAGTTATGATTTATATTACCTTGTCTAGACAAGAACTATGATAGTCCATGCAAGTAGCATCCAAAGAGCTTCTTAGACTTCATAAAGGGCCAGTGAAATTGTACTTACTTTTCTTTGGATAGCAAATCTTCAAGCTATATCATGAATGACTCTTCATTTGAATACCAGTTTGTTGTGCCTTCTAGGTAGTCACTGCAAAGCTATACCTCTAAATTCCACTTGGGGTCATGGATTTCATGGTTCTTTGGATTCTGGATTGTGCCTCTTGCATGTGCTTGTACCAAATATACCCCTAACAAAGCACCTCGAGGTGCTATACATTTACATACACATACACAAAAGTATTCTATACATATTTTTCTTCTGTGAGTAAATTCCATTTAATGCAATGAGACTTCCTTCTGAGTAAATGTGCATAGGATTGCACTGTAAGTCTATAGTCCTATAAACACTTTCCCATTGATAATAATAGTAATATTAATGCCAATAAAGGTTTTGAAATGAATGAATAATAGTAATAATATATGTATTAAATAATAATAATAATAATAATAATAATAATAATAATAATGGTAATGGTAATAAGCCCAGTTGAACACAATGAGACTAACTTCTGAATAGACATGCACAAGATTGTGCTTTGGGTGAGCTAGGTAGCCTTTGGTCTAATTATGGGTCTGTTTGGCACCCACCCCGAACAAACCTGTTTAATACTGGCCTGATGTCCACACCCATGTTCAAAAGTGATAGGAACGTGCAAAATACAACACACTGTTTTAGTGACCTAGAAAATGAAAATATCAGAAAGAATGTATGTTGTTATATGTAGTCAGGATAAATCCCCCTTTTTTGAGGACTATATTTCAGTCCCTTGTACCTATTTTTAATGGGGACAGTTTTTAAAGGGGACAGCAAATATGTATGTAATATCTGTATTGCCTATGAATGAAAGTTGGTGTCCCAGGTAGCAAACTGGACTTTCAACCATGCATACTTTTTCAAGAGCTCTGAATGTGGTTGGTCTGTGTCCTTTACCAATACTGTGCTTTTACCAGTTGTAATGCAACCAGCGTGTGTGTGTGTGTGTGTGTGTGTGTGAGAGAGAGAGAGAGAGAGAGAGAGAGTGACATAAATAAAATTGGATTGGTAAAATACGTTTATATTGGATTGGCTTTTATGAAATTGAAAATGTTGTGTTAAAAACATCCCAAACCTCCATAAATTAGCTCACAGTTGCCAAGACAATTTAACTAGGTCACTGAAACTATCATGCTGTTCCTTTACTTTTGCATTTTGCAAATGAAACCATATGGAACCATACACTTATGAAAAGCGCAAATGTATGTCACATTCCCAGCACCATAGACATAAATTTCTCACATTAGGGTAATGGACTGGCATAAGTTTTTATATCAGCTAAGAATCAATGCTGCACTGTTCCGTCAATTTCTCCAACTACAAAGCTGTATCACCCAGGGAAACAAACAAAAAAGAATCAATTTGCATCTGCACGATTGTCCAGAATGTCTGTTCACTTTTCCCATCAAATAGGGAAAATTTTTTAATGCCGACTAGTAAATTGGTTGGTATTTATGTGTGTTGACGGGCAAACATAAGCATGTCTTTTTGCACTATCCACTTTTGTGCATTGGTGTGTTGCTTCTTATGTCTTCAGTATATCTTTATTTTTTGTTCTGTTTTTTCTTACCTATAATGTACAGGCATGCCCCCGTATCTACCGATTCGGTTTCCACAGTTTCCATTATCCACGGATAACATGGATACTGGGATGCTGATTAGAAAGATAGGGAAACATTAAACAAATCTCTCTTCTTTAATCTTGTTGCAACAAAACTACTGATGTCCCCCTATCTTTAAAAAGGCACCCCAGTATCCACAGTTTCAATTCCGGGGGGGGGGACATGAAACCCCAGCGGATACTAGGGCATGCCTGTATATAGCTAACTGTCTTTCAAGCAGTAAATATGTATGCTTCTGAAGGAAGTCAGTACTTTTAATTTCCTATGACCATATATGAGCTTTTTCGGTAATTGATTGCTTGGCAATAGCATAAAGGTAAAGGTTTCCCCATGACGGAATGGTATAGTTGTGACAGACTGTAGGGGGCAGTGCTCATGTTCCTTTCTAAGCCAGTATTTGTCCTAGGACAAGCTTCCATGATCATGTGGACAGCATGACTATATGCCGTAGCGCACAGAACGCCGTTACCGTCCCTCCGAAGTGGTACTTATTTATCTACTCGCATTTTTAGGTGCTTTCGAACTGCTAGGTTGGCAGGAACTGGGACAAGCAACGGGAGCTCACTCAGTCGCGTGGTCTCCAACTGCCAACGTTTCCGGTCAACAGCTTAGCGGTTTAACCCTAGCGTAGATATAAAAGAGATGGAAGCTGTTTAGAAAATGCCTCCAGAAGATGAGAATGGGCTAGTAGCTGTGAGGAAAGATGTTTCAAATCTAAATGAACTCCCTCCCACCTTTTACTACAGGTAGACAAACTTTCCCCTTTCCAGTTCATCAGTCTTCTGTGGATAGACTGTGTCTGGTGTACTATCCTGTCTTCTGATTCTTCGTAGAGCAGTGTTTCTCAAGCTGTAGGTTGGGATCCACATGGGTTGCGTAGCACAGCCAATGTTGAAAATATGGGAAGATGGGATACTGGAAAGAGGGAGAGCTGTGTGGTCATTTTGCTTGTATCAAAATCGTAAATTTATTTATTTATTTAATTTATATCCTGCCTTTCTGCCCCATGGGCACCCAAGGTGGCTTATAGCATTAAAAAATACAATAAAATCACAGTATTTAACAATTAAAAACAATGATAAGACAATATAAAAACAATTAAAATTTAAAACAGCAAGCCCCGTGGATCCTAAAATATAAAAGGGAATGTAAAAAACCAGCCAGCCTGTCAACAATTAAAAGCTTGTTGAAATAAGAAGGTCTTCAGCCCGCACCGAAATATTGCCAAAGAGGGAGCAGTTCTTAATTCTAAGGGGAGGGTATTCCAAAGTTGGGGGGCCACCACCGAGAAGGCCCTATTCCAGGCCACCATCCCTCTCACCTCTCCTGGTGGCGGCGCCGTCAAAAGGGCCTCCCCCCCCCCAGATGACCTAAGAGTACGGGTAGGATTATATGGAAGGAGGCGGTCCCTCAGATACCCCGGACCCGAGCCATAAAGGGCTTTAAAGGATTTTTTTCCTCTCTGATTCATTTCGCTATTGGAAAATGGCTGAGTAATGGCTCAATTTATTGCTGCATTCTCAGGAAAGCAGTAGGCTCTGGCATCACAATGATGGCACTTCTAGTGGGTCCCGGACAGATTGTCATTCTAAAAAGTGGGTCTTGGTACAATCTTGAGAAGGCATCCATGACTGCCTCCTACCACCACAAGGAGCAGCTTTCAGTGCTGGAAAGCTGGAGAGGATTTAGCCCTAAGTCTGCAATCCTATGTACACTTACCTGGCCGCAAGTCCCATTGAATTCAGTGAGATGTAGGTCTGAGTAGACGTGCATAGGATTGCATTGTAATTGTATTTGGGATGCGGCAGCCAAGAGAGTTGCCTCATTATATTTAGCAGGGGGAGAGCAATTGTCCCTCATCACCCCAGCGCAGTGTCTTTCTCGTGGCTGTTGCTGGTGGTGTTCTCCATTCTTTTAGATTGTGAGCCCTTTTGGGACAGGGAGCCAGTTAACTTTAATGTTATTATTTGCCTGTAAACCGCTTTGTGAACTTTGTGTTGAAAAGCGGTATATAAATACTAGTGATTGATTGATTGATCTCAGCTCCTGAGTGTTCATTCTCCCATTGAGAATCAGTGCATCAATCAGGCAAAATATCCCCACTTCTGAAAATCGCTGTATCCCAGCATGTGCTGCCGGGTAGCAGTAGATGTAGCTGAAGCTAAACACTGACTTCTCAAGGAGACTGCAGGCCTGTGCTGTATCCAGCATACATTAGGCAGCAACTGGAGGCCACCTTGGGGTAGGCCTCAGCAGCCTACCCCAAAATCAGCAAAATCAGCAGCAGCAAAATCACTGGCCCAACTCCAAGTAGCCCATGCAAGGCCAACAAGGATCCAGCATTAGTGCCGGATCCTGTATTCAACCTCATCCCTAGGTCAGCCTGCCCATGGATCGGTGCTCTCCATTGAAAGCTCATTGGAATGCCCCATTAAAAGCTGTCCCCGGCTTGGAAACCAAACTAGGGAACTAGATGAGCACTGCTAAGTTAGCCAGTTTGAAAGGTCAGGCAACATGGAAAACGGCAAAGGAATGTTGAGATCATCAAGTGCATAATTGCGAACTGAGCACCAGCAAAAACACTGCAAGGTGTTTTAATCCTCAGGTCAAGTAACAAAAATGGTATGAGAGTAATGAAAGCTTGCTGCATGAATAAGCTTCACACCTGTGAAGTCCTTTGCAGAGTTTGGAATCCCACTCTGTGGGATAAGAATGGAGAACAGTTAGCACATCAAAACGACTCCCTGATCAGGAACAGGTAAATTGGAAAGAAATGAAAGAAGCATCCTTTTTGTTTTGTATTTGTATATCAGCTGATTTCATCCACAATTAAGGTGGTTGCTGCACTTTTGCATCTAGTTGGTTGGTTGGAGCCACAGGAGGCTCGTCGCCCTTTAAGCACCACTGAAATCAGAGGGACTGATTTGTTTCTTTGATTTCAGTGGTACTTAAGTAGGACTCTGGATTCAACCGAGTACTTGTTTACATTAGTTGACCTGCGAGCCCCAAAGGGAAGAAAATCAGGGTGTGTAAATCAGAAATGTTATCTGTTCCAAACAAAATAAATGGCCTTTCACAAAGTGGGTAATTAGCCATTGCTGCTCCATATCACTGGAAAAAAAAAAAAGAATGTTTGAAAGATTAGGTAGCTGAAGCCAGTCCCTAGAGGAGGGTGTATAACAGCGTTCTGTTTGCTCTCCCCCCCCCCCGCCCCACCAGCTGCAGGGATTGGCAGAGATGGATGCAGGAATGTCTCAAAAGCAGCTTTATGGCCCAGCTTTACTGCATTCCTGAAGTTTTCTCTAATGTCTTCCTCAAGTATTCTCAAGTTTTGGCAGAGTGCCTTTCCGAACTAGGAGTAGACCTACCGTTTGGCGGGGTGAATTCTCCTTCAGCATATTTGGGCTACATTAAAATATGGCAAGCTATCCGTACAGTATATTTTTTTCCAATTTGGATGAGCAAGTTGGATTTTCTGTCACAGATACCTTACTGTACATTGCATCAGACTTGTTACGAACTAATAGCAACAACCTGGAACTTTCGTAATGAGGACCATATGCTAATGTGAAAAATTGAAGATCTTTTTAATCTAGGTACAGGAATTGACGGCACACTCCAGTTGAGCCGCTGCATTGGCAGAACACGTGCTCGCCTGGTTCCCACTGTCGCAAAAGTGCTGTAAAGCACTTTGTGACAGCACGTCTAGCCAGTGCACCAGCAGAAAGGCCAGAGCCTTCCCATGTCTGCTGGCTCTTGCAGGGATGACTATTGGACCAGGTAAGTCCAGCACAGGGATCGAGAGCGAGAAGGGCAGCAATGGGTGAGGTGAATGGATTGAGCCAGGGAAGGGATGGGATCAGCAACGCTGACATGTGGCATATCCCCCTTCCCATATCGATTCACCTACATGGATCAACTTGGACTTTCACCAGTGATACCGCTGGCGCAGGTCAGAGTTGACCCACTGCTAGGACCAGCGATGTGTGGTGAGAATGTGGCAGGTGAGGCAGAATTGCCCTACCAGAGTTCTTTGAAAAGTGGTCATGCAAACACTTAACAACCCATGGGGTTTGAGCAGCTAAAGCCTACGGATTGTAAGTGTTTGCAGGATCACAGCCATTGCAGCAATGGTGGTGACACTTTTCAAAGAACTCCAGTAGGGTAATTCAGCCTCACTTGGCACATCCTCACCACACATCCCTGGCTAGGATTTACCCTAGCTGTTACCCTAAACTTACCCTATTGTTTCCTGCCCCGGGTGAACGGCAGTTACTGTTTCACCAGGGAGCTACTGTGAAGCACTTCTGTGCACCCCTTGATACTTGTATGGGATAGCAATGTCTTTCTGTAAATCTGGGGACAAGGCAAGCTGGGTCCGTGGAACCTGGAAGTCACTGACTGGCACAAATATCTAGGGTGCATAGAGGGGCTTCACAGCAGCTTCTGGGCAAAACGGTAAGTGCCATTCGCCGACGGGCAGGAAACAACAGGCGCCAAATCCGGCCTGCAGGAATGTGCTAACCTAGAGCATGCAATTCCACCAACAGAGTGCATACTATATGCCAGTGGTATTCAAACTTTTCAGACCAGGACCCATTTTTTCGAATGGAACTTGTGTCTGGACCCACTGGAAGTGATGTCATTAACCTGGAAATGATGTTGTGGCAGGAAGTGACATCATCAAGCAGGCAGTGCTGTCATTGTAACATAATAAAATGATACTCCTGAAATACAAACTTACATTCTTGGACTGCAGCAATTGCACAATCAGGAAACATCCCTTACAGAAAGCAAGATTAGGACACAATATATGAAAGTAATGAACTAAAATTTTTTTTTAAAAAAACCCTCACTTGAAAATTCAAACTGTTAACACTCACAAAAGGAATTTAGCAAGAGTAAAGTCTGCAGCTTCCAAAATGGCTGCTCTCAGCTTTCCGCAACCCACCTATAATCAGGTCATGACCCACCAAGTGGGTCCCGACCCACAGTTTGAATAACATTCCTATATGCTATGAGATGTCCAGGGATCAGCTAGCCCACAAAAGATGGAGCAATTTTTTTTCTCTGTAGCTGGCATAAAACTGAGGAGACTCCTGGGGCAGATCTGAACAGAGAAGGGGGAATAGGATTTGGCAAGCGTGGCTGCTTGAGATCCTGCTCCTTCCTGCCCCTCTCTCAGCCTGCACCCAACCCTGATCCACTCCTGCCATCACCTGCAGGACTTGTGGTGGCGAATCACAAGATCCGCCACCATAAGGTCCAAATACGATTGTACCGTTAAGCTATACCTGGGAGTCTGTCTCATTGAACTGCATTGGATTTACTTCTGAGGAAACATGCATCAGCATCGGCTGTTCATTACAAGGGAATTTGATAAAAGCTAGAGAATAAAAACATTGGGGATGAAAGAACAATTCTCTACGAAAAGGAGGAAAAAAATGAAAACAGAGGAAAAGATGGGGAAAAAATGGATCTTTCACTATTTATGTCTCCTACAGCTCTATGAAAAATCCTATTGGCCAGACTCTGCCCTTGGCATTTAAATTCAAGGTTGAAACCTTAGCAGATAGTCATAACATATTTTGAATTGGTTTTCTCAGTCTTTTATTACATAGATGTGGTAATTTCAGCCCTTCAGGAAGCTGAAAACCCAATAGATCTGAGCCACTGTCTCTAATGGGCAAAACCAAAATATTTGCTTTGGTACCTTATGTTAATTGGAATTCAGAGTTCAGAGGCACCTGGAACACAGCTGTGAATTTCATTTCTCAGAGGCTGCTTCCCGATTCGATCTTATGCAAAAATATGTCCAATTCAAGGGCCATCTGAAAAGTGATGGTTTCTTGAGGCATCTTCAGTCGTAACAAATTGTGAAGGGAGGTTTTATGCAGTCTGTTTTTGCTTCTTCTCTGATGTCGGCAATGCAAGTATAAGCTCACGTACTGCATTGTGGATACTATTTGGTCTGAATACAGTGTTATTTTACTGAGAACACAATCCTAAACTGGAGTTAGGCTGGCATAAACTAAGCCAGCAAAGTTTGGCCAGCACAAGGGCCACTTAACTGTAAATCACATTTGGACCACTCTTGGCGTCAGACAGGCCAGCACACAGACGTGTGCCATCCTCCCTGACTCCGAGAGTGGTCCAAATATACTTTACGGTGTCCCTTGTGCTGGCCAAACTTTGCTGGCTTAGCTTATGCCGGCCTAACTCAGTTTAGGATTGCACGTGTCTGTGCGTGTTGTTAGAAGGTACAAACCTGGCTATTTGATTTTGAAGATACTATGCATCTTACCTCTCTCCTCCTAGGTAGCAGCATCTGAGGACTCCTCCCCTCCCATGAGAGGAGTGGCAATGGGACTCACTCCCATGGGAGAATCCACATTGCAGGGCCAACCCCTGAACCCCTTGTTACTGGTGGCAGTATCGTAAGAATGGATGGGGGGCCTCACAACTTGGCTATTACACCACCTTGTGTGGTGAAGTCTGTGAAACTCAGTTCAGGAGCTTGATACAATAAGAACAGTGGCGTATGAAAAGGAAGTATGTGTCACTTTTCCTTTAATATCTTCAGTCTAAGGTTTGCCAAGTGCCCATCAGCCTCTTCAAACGATACAAGTCTCTTCATGGCCAGAGGTACCTGCCGGAGCCTGCTCCTTTCCTGAAAATGCAGCAATAAGTTGGGTTAGAACGACAATTTGTCTGAGATCCACTGCAAGTGCCATCATTGTGATGCCACAGTCTGCTGCTTTCCTGAGAATGCAGCAATAAGTTGGGTTATTCCTCAGCCATTTTCCAACAGCAAAGTGAATCAGAGAGAAAAAACACTATACACAACCTTCACACAAGCAAAACAACCACACAGCCCTCCCCCTTTCCAGTGTCCCATCTTCCCATATTTTCAATGATGGCTGCGCTAGGTGCTGAAATGAATTCGCCTGAACCCACCTGAAAGGGATTCACGACCCACCTAGTGGGTTCCGACCCACAGTGAGAAACAATGTCTTAACCGGGTGCTAATTGCCACTTGTTTAAAGAAATTGAGTGGATGTGACTTACGGCCCAATCTTACCTCCCATCAGTTTACACTGTGCAGCCATGTTGTTGCTGGAGCGTGAGCTGCACCCAGTGGTGGGGGAATGTGACCAGGCCGCCTGGGAGGGGTAAGTAGAAATATTTTCACTTGCCTCTAGTAGGTCACATGGTGTCAGTGGGTCACCTCAGACCTACACCAGCTCTTTTGCTAGTGTAAATCTGAGGAGAGTCGGGGCGGGTCCAGGCTGGGAAGGGTGCATAGGATCTTGGCATGCATCGGTTTACTGATGGCTCCTCCAGGTATAGGGGAGGAGATCGGGTATGGCAGGCAGCTGCACTTAACCCCAGACTACAGACTACGCTGACACGGGCCGGGACAGGAAAGTCCAGCCAATATGCAGAATTAATAGCTGTACTGATGGTCTTAGAACATGCTATAGAGCAGCAGGACCAGACAGCATATATTTACACGGACTCCTGGGCCATGTTTAATGGGTTGACCACATGGTTTCCCAGGTGGAAAAGGGGCAACTTCACCCTATACAGACGTCCATTATGGGGGGCAGGAGCTATGGAAAAAGATTGATCAGTGCTTGCCACATTCCACAGGGACAAGGGAGGCAGAATATAATCAGGCGGTTGACCAGCTGGCCCGTGTTTAGGCCACTACCCCATCTCAGAGCCAGGATGATAATCAATCAATCAATCAATCAATCAATCACTAGTATTTATATACCGCTTTTCAACACAAAGTTCACAAAGCGGTTTACAGACAAATAATAACATTAAAGTTAAATGGCTCCCTGTCCCAAAAGGGCTCACAATCTAAAAGAATGCAGAACACCACCAGCAACAGCCACGAGAAAGACACTGTGCTGGGGTGAAGAGGGACAATTGCTCTCCCCCTGCTAAATATAAGAGGACACCACTTGAAAAAGTGCCTCTTGCCCAGTTAGCAAGGGTTAAGGGATAAGCTTCTGATTATGGCTTGGTGGGCCCACGAGAAATCTGGTCATCTAGGGGCAAAGGGCACCAGGGAATGGGCCCTCCCTCTCCTGCTCGGTCGATGCTGCCCATACAATTACAGCCACTTGTGAAGTCTGCAGGAGGGTAAAAAGCATCCCCCCTCACTAAGACCCTCCTTGGTCAGCTGCACCGGGGGAAAGGGCCAGGACAGATCTGGCAGGTTGATTATATAGGACCACTGCCCCAGTCTGGACGATGGCAGTACGTCCTGATGATGGTGGACATCTACTTGGGATACTTGTTGACACAGCCGGGGGCCAGGGCTACACAACAGACCACAATTAAAGGGATCCAAGCAGACCTATTGTGCAGGCTGAGACTTTCCCTTGAGCAAGGGGACAAATGTCCCATACTTCAATGACACTGCCAACGTGATCACTTCCAGCATAGGATGCAGCACAACCATGTTGGCCTCTGCATCTGTGTTGGTTAGGATTGGACTGCTCATTTCATGAGTAATTAATTCCCAGTGATTTTAACTAACTTCCTTAGCCATACTAAGTATAGGATGCTTGTGACCAGTTGTCACATCAGTTGCACATATGTATTTTTTTTTTTTTTGGCAAGGCAAATATTAAGAACTGGCAGCCAATTCAGTTATACTAATTAATGGCTCAGGAGTGAACTTGCAGACAAATTCATGGCATTGGGCCTGTCATTTTTCATTTTAAGTTTGCTGAATTTTAGAATACTATTTAGTTCGAAGCAATAAATTTGAGACAGAAGCACTTCAGAAGGATTTTAATCTTAGGCAAGCAAAAAAAAAAACCCACCTTAGCAAGTGTCAATAATTTCTGACAAAAGTGAATTTATGTACTGCTCACAAGAGTACTTCATGGTTTGATAATGCTGAAGAGCTGCGAGAATGTCGGAGCTGTTACATGCTTGTAAAAATGGACTATCATATTTTGTGCTTACTCTTTGGTGTTGATAATTTACCAATTTGGGGTCTATGTGGACTGCTAAAATAATTACTTCATGTGTTTCTCTCTCCTTAAATTGATATAAGCCGACTAACCATTGTACTTGGGAAGAGAGAGGAGGCTTTAGCAGATACAAAAATCAGATGTCTGATTTAAACTGTTGATGAGGCCTTGAAGCCTTGGCATCTAGCATCTCCCTACTAACTGGGCATCCCTGCTAACTGGTCAAGAGGCACTTTTTCAGGTGGTGCTACTCTTATATTTAGCAGGAGGAGAGTAATTGCCCCTGTTCATTCCTACACAGTGTCTTTTCTTGTGGCTGTTGCTGGTGGTGTTCTGCAATTTTTTTAGGTTGTGATCCCTTTTGGGACAGGAAGCCATTTAACATTATTATTTATTAGCCTGTAAACTACTTTGTGAGCTTTTTGTGAAAAGCGGTATATAAATAGTATTATATTGATTGATTCCAGAAAGAATGAAATAATCAGTGCATTTTCTTATCGAAAATGTTCTGTTGTTGAGAGATGCTTGTATATATTATGGACTGGAGTGTCCAGCAGACTAGGTATTTGTCATGCATGTTTAGCTATATAGACTCCCAGTGAGATTTTGATTTGGTTATTTGTCTGCTACATCACTTTGCCAGTGCGGGAAAAAAAAGGATTCAATTCTTTCTGCCAGAAACTCATATCTTCCTCCAGCTGCCCACATCTTTTCAAGACAAAGGAGTATGTTAAGTCCCATCTATAAACAGAATGTGCTAATTAAGAGTTATGACATAGGAGATTGGTACAGACCTTTCAGAATTAGATGCATGTTCTTTTCAGATATCCATTAACCGCTAATAAGATAATGCGGATGGACCATTCTGTTTCCTGTTTCCTTCTATTGTACCCGTTGAGCCATCTATGGACCAATGGGATGGGCTGAACAATAACTGGATGTCCTTCTGCTCCCTGAACGGTCCTCAAAGAATGTTTGTTATTAGATTGCTTTTTCTGTGTAGTTTGACAGTGCTATGCTAATAAAGGAAACACAACGCTCTGAAGGCCAATCTCCTCCTACATCTTTTTTTAAACCTTCTGTTGCTGTAACTAGCTTATTGAGATGAATTTTTTTGCAGAAAGCAAAAAAGATTTTATATGATCCAAAGAGAAACTAATAACAAGCTTTCAGTGACGTTTGGAAGCAGAATGTAACAGAATCAAAGAGGGTTTCTGTGGGGGAAATGACCACGATTCCCCTAATGTGTAGCTTTAAATATTTTTATATCTTTTTAAAAGGAAACATAAATATTTTATGTCTGTTCGGTATATTTTTCATACGGAAGCCACATATCTAGCTAGTAATCATATTGCTATCACTAAGGACGCAATCCTAACCTGGAGTTGTGCCGGCACAGTTAGGCCTGCAAAGTTTGGCTGGCACAAGTATGTTTGGCCACTCCTGGAGTCAGGGAGGATGGAGCACTTCTGTGGGCTGGCCTCTCTGAGAGTGGTCCAAACATACTTTACAGTGTCCCTTGTGCCGGCCAAACTTTGCTGGCCTAACTGTGCCAGCGTAACATCGGGTTAGGTTTGCGCTCTAAGTGTATTACAGATTTCAAGAACAAAATAAGGGAAACAGTGTACCATTCCTATATGGTACAGGAATCTTTATCAAGTTGCAAGTTAAGTAGATTGTGGCCAAAATGTATTTCCCATTTATTTCTTTCATATCTGCGTTGTATACGAAACACCCCAAGTCTTCGCTTCTGCTTCCTGTTAAAGTATACATGTCAAAGTTTTAGTGCTTGGTGAAGCATAAGAAAGAACATATCCATTACACTGCTGGGTCAGACTGATGATTCATCTCTAGCACAATATCGTGTCAGCTAAAAGTGGCTAGGCCGACATTGGCTCATTCAGGGAGGCGGGCAAAGAATATGCTTGCAATGCTAATGCCCTACTGCTAATCCCTATCAACTATTAATCAAAAGTATACTATTTCTGAAAATGAAGGCTGCATTTTTAGCTCTTATCTTGTGGCTTGAAGCTTCTGACAGACAGATTTTCTGTGCATAATTTAATCCTTTTAAAAAGCCATTCATGCTAGTTCTCATGATTCAATCCTGTGGCAGTGAGTTCTATAAGATGATTATGTGTAAAGAAAAAAGAACTATTTTCTTTTGTTTAGCTTGAACTTGCGGCATTCTACTTTGAATGGATGACAGTGATTTAAAAAATCGAGAGTAATTTTTGTTCTTTTTATGCACTGCAGTTCACATTATCCATGATTTTATAAATTTGCATCAAATATCTTTTCTTGCCCCCCCCCCCCCATTAAAAAGGGCCAACTATTTTAGGAATAAAATTAATTCACTTATTGCTCAATTCTGTTGCTTTCCCTCCCCTACTTTATTTAACAGCAAAATCAAAAAGCCCGGGTTGTATTATGCATTTCGTGTGTAATCTATATTCTGGCCCTAAAAACGAGTGGCTTTCCTTGCCCAAATGTTAATAATACAATCTACTTCCTTAGATCAGGGGCCTAGACTCTCTCTTGCATCTCAGTATTTTTGTGCTTCTGTTTTAAGATAATAAATGATGAATTATATTGTTTACAAACAGTAATTAAATGCAGATGATTAAGCTGTAATCAATGTGCACCTCTTATGTCCACCATTGTATCCCCCTCCCATGTTTTCCCTTTTACCCTACCCATATCTTTATATAAAATAAAAAACTTGTATTAAAAAAAAGTATTTCTGTGCTTCTGGAGAATCATAAGTCTGATTCTAGGAAGGCATAGGCATATGTTGTCTGAATTTAAATGTGACAAGACTTGTGAGTGTGTGTGTGCATGTTCACATTGATATCACTGAAAAACAAAGTATAGCCATATAGATGGAAGCAAATCACAATAAATTGAATTAATAAACTCCTTGAGCATCAGCAAATGAGCTGCTCTTTTCCACACCACTGCTCCAAAGATGGTTCTGAATGTAATGTTATTTTCCAAGAGAGATTTTATGGGTAATTTATATGAAAGTAAAGTAATAGAGGAGAAAAAAAGACACCCAGGGCTGCTACTCCTATGCACCAAGATACATATTTTTTCACCAACAAGAAAGCTGAAAACTACTAATACTCTGCAACTTCATAAAATCATAGGAATTGCAAGTAGTAGACAATTTTAGCTGGCAAATGTTCATTCTACTCTCTGTTCCGAAGTTACTGGATCCCTTTTTCCACTCCCTCTGATGATTTGTTTTATTGTAAGAAAGTAAATCACTTTCAAGCCTGAGCCTATAAGAGGTATAAAAGGTAAAGGTTTCCCCACGACCGAATGGTCTAGTCGTGACCGACTGTAGGGGGCAGTGCTCATCTCCATTTCAAAGCCTGTAGAACCGGCGTTTTGTCCGAGGACAAGCTTCTGTGGTCATGTGGCCAGCATGACTATACGCCATAGCGCATGGAACGCCGTTATCTTCCCACTGAAGTGGTCCCTATTTATCTACTCAAATTTTTATGTGTTTTCGAACTGTTAGGTTGGCAGAAGCTGGGACAAGCAAAAGGAGCTCACTCTGTTGCGTGGTCTCAAACTTCCAACCGTCCGGTCAGAAAGCCCAGCAGCGGCGGTTTAACCAGCAGTTTAGCCACCAGAGCTATATATTCTGTCAAATATTAGGGAAATAGGGCAGGAGTTCAAGCTGAAGTTATCGCTGGAAGACTTTGTTGTTGTTCTACTTACACTGGTATGGGCTATTTGTGTTTGGGCTCTTGTGGCTTATTTGTTTTATTGGTCTTTGCTATTCATTGTTTTGAGGTACAACGGAAGTTCAAAGTGGACAGTCTCGATTTGAAATGAAATGGTGGTGGTGAGGAGTTCCCCAAAAAAACAGTGGAAATGGATACCTTCAGTACTACTCCTTGTGCCTCCCATTTGGAGACCATGTGCAAGGAAATGCTGAACAGGGGCAAGGAAGAGGCAAAAGTGGGTAGGGAGGGGTCCTAAGGGAGTTGAGAAGGCTTCAAGAGGGGGTGGATTCATTGGCAAAGGTGTGCACTGCATTCTGTCCCCCATTTCTTGTAGCCTCCCCTGCCCCCTTTTTGCGCTAGTGAAATTGTTTGATCAGGTCCCAAGGAGATCCATTGTGGGTTGGGAGGCCTACAGAGGTTAAGGGAATTCAAATCTCATCTTTGAAGCCTCCTGTTTTTTACACACACACAGAGAGAGAGAGAGAGAGAGAGAGAGAGCGGTCCTATACCTCCCCTTAGTGCCGGCGCTACACTCTTGCGCAGGCTGAACGCTGTTGCAAACGTGCCGTAAAGCACTTTCGCCGGCGCAAAGCAGCAGCACTTGGCACTTGGCCGGTGCAAGCAGCAGCACCAGCGTTCGGGCGCTGGCATGACTGTCGGCAGCACCGGTCGTGCGCCAGTCAAGCGCCAGCGTCATCTGGGCAAGGGTGTTCCAGAGACGTTCTGGGAGTGTAATTGGGTGGCGCAGTGGGCGGAGACGACAGTTATGGTGCGGTTGTGACCCAGGACGGCTGTAGTGTCATATCCTAATGCCGGTTCCCGGCCGTGGCGTCCCCGATTTGGAGCGCTCCCATGCATGTTCCTCTGTGCTTGCTACTTTGCCAGTGCAGGTCTGAGCAGGCCCATAGGGGTGACTGGGGCTTATGCGGGTGCAAGGGGAAAACCTCCCCTTGTCCTGCACGTTGCTGCTGCTGCCTCCAAATGGGCCTTTGGATGTGGCCCTGCTATGTCAGCCTTACTAGGCTGGCATAAGGTAGGATTGCACTCACTCACTCACTCACTCACTCACTGGATACAGCAT
This sequence comes from Lerista edwardsae, assembly GCA_029204185.1. Lineage (NCBI taxonomy): Eukaryota > Metazoa > Chordata > Lepidosauria > Squamata > Scincidae > Lerista > Lerista edwardsae. The sequence goes on along the minus strand of JAJKFI010000009.1, from coordinate 4,910,168 downwards.
TTTGGTGTAGCTGCATCAGCGGGCAGGGGAAGATAGGATTTTATCAGATCTTTTATCAGTTCTCTTATTCATGCTTTGGCAGGACTAGCTGAAAACATGCTCTTGCATACTTCTTAATGAATATGGTGAAAATAAGCAAAAGGCAATATTTTTTCAAAAAAATCAAATATGTAAGAAGCCAATTGCACAATCTGTCACCCAGATACATGTTTTTTCTGTATCTGGAGTAAGTGTAAAAATTACTGGCTGTGCACAGTTTGCTAATAAGTGCTGAGCTGTGCATTTCTGTGGCTAACAAATATGCAATTGAAAGCATGTAATGGTAGTTTTGTAAGCTGTACTTCATTTCAGAGGTTCTGGATTATTTCAGTGTAGTCGACCTTTCTGTCAGTGTATTTGATTAAATGCTCCAAGCCACATCAATCCCTTGTGCGACTGCATTGGCTGTAGATGAGAGTTTGTTCATCTTGCTTGTCCTGGCCAAAGTTTGGTGAAATGACCATCAGAGCATGGCGTTCATCTGTGTTGAGCTACTTCCTGGAAAAGCAAAGGGTTCAGTATTCCATTTCTGTTCATCACCAATACAGTTCTTTGATATGTAGAATTTGCCAGCTCATTCCACTTTTGTTTTCATTTCAATGACTGCTGCATAGGTACCATCCTCACTTATGTTAGTATCAAGTGGATGCTCTCATTTTTCAATACCGATGACATTCACCTCCTGAGCTTCTTTAGGGAAAGCAACCATACATAATAGTTCATTCCAAACTCTTAGTATTTCATCAGTCTTCCTAAGCAATGGAGAAAATGCAGGGTTTGAATTTTTTTTAGTGAAGTGTCTCAGGCCCAGTTATTGCCCATTGACCAGCTGATGGGACTATTTAGCAAGCCCTTAGGAAATCCAAGTATATCAAACGCTGCTGCTATTGGTTGAGGCCTCTAAGATGTTTGAACTGTCTCCCTTCCAGCCAGTTTTTCTTGAAACTCTGCCTGCTTGCCTGCCCAGAACCAGGCCTGCTCGCATGCATGGGCCACCTAGTTACCTGACTGTGAAGATCTACGGTCACTACCATCAGACCTCTACCTGATGTTCTGTTTTTGACTTGGTTGCCTGCTGCAGTTTCTACAATTGTGAAGACTGTTGGTATTGCTGAGAACTCCAGGTTGTTAGTGCTTGCATTGAGTTTCATTCCTGAAATCAGCTTCACCTCACCCCACCCCGCCTCGCCTGCCATCATGTGGGTGCTGTATTCTTTCTTGATTATCTCCTGGACCTCCATTAGGCTTAAATAAATGTTATTGGTTTCTCCATCCTCTGACCCCAGAAGGGTTGCACCCAGAGGGGTGTACTCCTTTCAGTGTCTGAGCTTCTTGGCCCCAGGGAATGAGGGGTAGAAATGGGGGTGGTGTTGGCCTATGACTGGGATCCCTGAAGCAGGCCTCAGTGTTCTGCAATGGGGAGGGGGGGGGGGGTTCGCTTCATCCTTCTTCTGTCTGGCACCTGGCTCCTTCCCTGGGTTTACCCCATCCCAGGGGAGTAGGTGCAAAGCAGCCCTCAGGCTACCTGTCCAAAGGCCTCTCATCACTGGCCCTGAGTGTCTTCCAAAGCCCTGGGGCCTCCCCTTCCTGGGCTGTCTCTCCCCCATCAAAGAAAAGTCCATCGTGGGCTATGATGGATTGTGCAACCTCCTTACATTAGTAGTAGGCTATTTCAGAGTACCGGGTGCAAGGGAGTGGCAACAAGATGCAAGCGTCTTGTGTCTCGTGCCTCCCTGGGGCACCTGGTGGGCCGCTGTGAGATACAGGAAGCTGGACTAGATGGGCCTTTGGCCTGATCCAGCAGGGCTCTTCTTATGTTCTTATGTTCATCCTCACCCTCAGCTCTGCCTGGTCCAGCTTTGGAGTTAAAGGGCCAACATTTCTCCAGAGTAGGGAGGCCCTCATCCTGTAAGGAGTAGCCAAACCTATGCCTTGATGACCTGGAGCACAATGGGAGGAGGAGACATGCCGCCATGCGTTGGCTATACAGTGCTGGCATCTGCTTCCCAGCCATGTTGTGATGGGAGAGCTGGAGTCCCCGAAGTGGTCTGTTAAGTCTGGACATGGACCAATATATGTCTGAAGCACTCGTATAATGACCAGAGTCTAGAATCTATAGATGATAATTCCGAACTTCTCTTGTATCAATGAATGTGAAGAGCTCCACAGGCTACATTACTGGAGTAAATGCAAGCTAATGGCCTTTGTTACTTTTACTGAGAAGGACTCTGCGTCTTGTGACTTGGCAGGCAGGGAGGCAGCTCCACATTAATTTGTTATTACTGCTCATTTGAATTCCTGCTGCTATCTAATCTATTTCCTATTTCCAGGGTGGTCTTCTCTGGTGCTTCAGGAAACAAAACCCTGACAATGTTAGGAGAGAAAAATGGGTTTTGATCCTAGCCGGCGACATCCAAGAACCCAGATTAAAACAAAACAAATAAAAAACCCCATACTGTACAGTAATTCTGGCTCACTCTGGTAACTGTTCCTGAAAAAGTAAAACAAAATGCTTACTTTCATTCTTACAAATATCATCTTCTTTCATTATTACAGATCTGACTTTTTTTGCTGAGGTCGAGATGGGCCATCTTACACATGGGATTGTTTCGTCTGTAGATGGTTGTACCTATTCATTTGTAATTGCATCTGTCTTGAATGCATCTTGACCAAAATTCAGTTCACAGCACAATCCTAACCGGTCCGTGAACCAGAGCAACTGTCCCTCCACCAGCTCCGAATGTCGCAAACATGCCGTAAAGCATGCTTGTGGCTGTTTGTGAGCAAGCGGCTCCCGCCAAATGGCCTGCGCCGGCCTGCCAATGCTGCATCCTGGAGCAGCCCTGGCCGGCACAGGTAAGGTTGCGTCAAGAAGCTCAGGGGTGAGAGAAGGTGGTGGGAGTGGAAAGCAGGCCTTTTTGGGTGGAGGAGGGTGGAATGGGGGCAGCTCAGGACTGGTTGGGGTGGGACCAGTGACGTCATTCAGGGGGAACGGACCAGAACAGGCGTTCCGGATCCTAACGGGCTCCGTGGCTGGTTCCAGGTTCCCGACAAGTGCCAATCAAAAGTGAGTTCCTGTTCCTAAATCATTTGAATGACACCACTGGGTGGGACCCACACAGCAGGTCTCTGCCACGTCCTGCCAGAACTGTTGTGGTTCTGATATTTACTCAAGATAAGGGGAAATAAATATTCCAAGGATACCTCCAGCTGTCTCCTGAGTTGCAATGGATGCAGAGTAGGTCATGCAGCCTCCTTGTGCCAGCACAGTTTAGGATTGGGCTGATAGTGTTTCAAATGGGGCCTTACCAGTGCTTTATATTTCTAGACTTTGACATTGTCAAAGTTGTGGGAGTAAATAGGAAGTCCTGTTGTTTGTGCTTCATTGTCCCACCTGGAGTGGAATCCTAAACATCTACTCTTCACACATTCCATGCCCACTCCTTGATGGCTCACTGAGTTGACCTGGCTGTGTGGGCCTTCTGGTTGGCGTAGCCTGTTGACCAGTGCGTTTCCTGACCAATTCCTGACAGCACCCTTGAATTAAAGAAGTAGCTATCTAATACTGGGGTGCAGAGATTGTGTCTGCACATGGAAACTGAGTTACATGTGTCCGCATAACTAGAGGTGCTTGAACAACCTTGTGTTCTACATGAATTAGAGTTGAACTTTTGGGCATACTCTGTGAATGTCTGCATAGCTTTGAGCCTTTTACACTCATCAGTTCACAGCCTAATCCTTTTGGGTTTTAGTGCGGGTGGAACAACATTCCACCAGCACTGACTGCTGCAAATGCGCAGTAAAGCATTTTCCAGGAATGTTTTTGGTGCAGCTACAACAATGGGAGTGGGGGTGGGCTGAGGGTTGAGGAAGAATAGGATTGCAAAAGTGCAAATTTCCTCACAAAAGCTGCAACCTTTAAACATGGCGAGCTCATAATGGTTCGCAAGGGCTCAAACAAAATGAACATTTGTGAGCTGTTAGTTCATTCACAAAGGTTCATGCTTTGATGGACACATTGGTTTTCATCTTGATTCTACACACACACACAGTTTGAGCTTCCATGGTACAATCCTTGTAACATTTCTACTCATAACCTGTATAAGGATTTGCACATCTGTGCGTTGAATTTACCAAGCAAATTTTTTTTCTTCTACTCAAGAGTGCATTGGAATCTAGCCTAATTCAGCAGAACGCATTTGCTCAGGGTAATTAATTAATCAGGGGATTTGTTTCCAACATTGCTAGCCCTTTTGTTATTTGTGACTGTTTTCCCTCCTGCAGAGTACTTCAGCGAGCATCTGTAGAGTGAAACGACTTCTCCTGGAAGGAAAAAAAAAGACTTAAAAGAACAGCCGAACTGTCCCGATATGTGATCGTATTAAAAAGCAAAGACTTGTTGTCACAGCAGGAATGTACCAGGAAAATGACTGAAGGTGTTCAGGAAAAAAGAGAATCTCCTGATGAGTTATCTTCTCAGGCTGTCTCCCTGGACTTGATCTCCTCGTTGTCCGTCTCTTTGGAGTATAGTAAGGATACTGGATGTTTCTCTGACCTATGTGTTTTGAGGCAATATCATGACAACCAGTAGCCGCACATGTCCTGTACCAACGGTCAGTGGACGTATGGCTCATTACCCAACACCGCCCTACCCATTACTTTTTCCTCCTGTCATTGGTGGACTGTCACTTTCAACTCTTCATGGAATTCCAGGTAACCCACCTACGAGTGGATGCAGCACTCCATCACCTGCAAGTAAGTAACAATTCCTACGTCAACTTTCTTCCTTTGTTTCTGTAGTAAATATCAAGCAGGTTGACTTGATCAAACTTTTATTTTTTTTAAAAAATACTGCACAGAAAACAATTTTATCCTCTTGAAATTGTTTTGCTTTGGTGTGAAATGGTGCTTTTTAGGATAGAACTGTTTTTAACTGCTCAGTTCTACAGATCTGTCGCTTCTGAGATTGACATTTTTTCTGAGTTCCATTTCTGAGGAAATGAAAAGTTTGCATGAACAGAAACAAGTTTTTCAAAGTTCTCAAATGTGACCTTGTTCTTTGATTCTGAGTGTGTATTTTTTTTCAAATGCTCATCATTTAGTGTCAAAAATGGAGGAAGTTGAGGCAAAGAAAGAGTTGTTGGTTGGAGACTTAATTATACAAATGTGATGCAGAAGCAAAAAGTTTGGCAGACTACAATTTGTACTTCTGGCTTAAATGGTTGAAGACATACATCTGGCAACATTTGGAAGTGTTTTTTTTCTTTTCTTTTCAACATTAGATCTTAAGAGTGTTTGGTTTTTAATCCAGTCAAGAGCAGCAATACCATTATTATAACTGACACTGATGGATGTGCCTTCTGGAACAGAAAGGTGGGCTACAAATCCCTGGATAAATAAAATAAATAAATGCTAACCTTTGGGCTTTGAATTTAGGAAATTTGCAGAAGGCAGAGCTATGAATTAACTGCAACAACAATATTTTGAAATATAGTTGTTTTTTAAAATTACATGCATTATTCTGGAAAATATTTTGTAAGAGTTCTTTTTTCCTAATTTCTTTCCCCAGCTTCTGTTATTTGGGGGGAAAGGGGAATCCAGAAAACAAAACAAGCAAACAATCTCAATTTAGACTGGATATGAAATGGATGCAATTTAAACATGTGCATCTAAACATTTGTACTTAACCTTATGTTTACAAGTTTTCCTCTTAAGACAGTGGATCCAGTAATGGCATCTAAATGATTTAGCAACAGGTACTCACTTTTGATTGGCACTTGTGTCGGGGCCTGCCCACCGGAAGTGAGGTCATAGCCGGAACCCAGGAACTGCCCCCAGGAACTGCCGCGCCGCCTCGGTAGCCTGCGCGGCGGCCCAGGAGAAGGCCCGGGAGTTCCGGGCCTTCCCTGGGGCCGCCGCGCGGGCTACCGATTTCCCCCCCCCCCAGGAACCGCCGCGCCTCCTCGGGAGGGAGCCCCAGGCAGCCTACCTGCTCACGCTGTTGCTGCCGTCGGTCTCCCTCGCTCCGCTGCCTGCCTGCCTGGCTCTGAGAACGTGCAGGCAACTCAAACGTGCAGGCAATTCAGACGTTGCAGGGGGCGGAGCAGAGTGCCGACGGAGTTGGTGGGCGAATGGGCGGGGCCAGCCCTAATCCTAGGAACGGGTACTCGCGTACCCCCGCATACCCGCTACATGACATGTCTGAGCGGATCCCAAACTCTCCGGGAGTTTGGGAAGCGCTCTGAGGCCCAAATCCTAACCAGTGTTCCAGCATTGACATAGCTGTGCCAAGGGGGCATGTGCTGCACCCTGCAGTTGAGAAGCAGTCACTGAAGCCTCTGCAAGGTAAGGAAATGTTGGTTCCCTTACCTCGGAGCTGCATTGCCCTTACCCCAGTGTTGGAAACAGCCCATAGTGTTTGTGGGAGTGGGGAATGGCAGCGATGTGATCACCAGGATTGTGTTGCTACTGGCAAAATAATGGAGTTGGGGGGACTTACTGCTGCCCACCTCAGCATCTTGGGAGGTTGGGGAGCCCCGTTGGACCCCTTTTAGATAGGAACTGTGGTTACTGGGAGTAGGAAAGACTTACTTTGCCCCCACCTTGGTTCCAATCCAGATTGTGCACCCAGTACATGCTCCATCTGCTTTAGTAAAGATGTTTCCATTTCCACCAATGGAAAGTTATTTTCTATATTCCTTGCAGGTTTATATAGTCTGGATAAGAACTGAAGTGTTGGAGGTTCCACATCACTACCACCACCGCCCTGTTGCTGCGCTGATCTTGTTCATGCGCCATTCTATTTATAAAAAAATAAAAACATCAAGACATGACTTTAACATAATGCTTGTTTTGGTTCATAAGGTGCACAAAGTGGCCTGTTGTGAAGGTTTGGGCTCATTCTGTTTATTTTCAAACACTTTATTTTCTTTAAATCTACCTGTTGGTTGTCTGAAGTTTTGAATAAACTCCTCTTTCCACCTAGCATCCCTTTTATAGAAAGAATACCCTTTTATAGAAAGAATACCCTTTCGAAACTCGGATGCTGTGATCTTTCAGACAAATAGTAGAAGCTTTATCACATGTCCCTCCTGCTTTCAGAAGACAAAACACTTTTGTGTAGATTAATTTTACAGGCATAAGTGGGCTGCAGAAAGGATCTGTGGTAGAGATTTAGTTCCACTGATGATACTGATGGGTTTGACTTCTTAACCTCAACCTTTATGGCTTGACTTCTGTTTTTATATCAGATTAACATTAGGGGAAAATACTTAATAATTATGAGGTTGGTCACAATGTTGTAAAGGTCAGTAGGAGGAAAAATATTACCTATCCGTAAAGGTGAACTATAAATGAATGCTGAAGTCATAAAAGAAACACTATGGCCAGATTGAACATTACTGTGCAGAATGATTGCTTTGCCAAGGAGCACACTAACAAAGCAAAGGGCCTACATTAATCATCCGCCTGGTTCATTCAACAGCGGGTACAGTGAAGCAACACAGGTCTTCTGAAATGAGGGTATTTCTAGCTCAGTCAGCCTTCCAAAGAAACACTTAAGGGGATCAGTTGTCCTCAGGTCTATCTCAATGTTCCCAAACTGTGGGTTGGAACCCACCAGTGGACCGTGAGCCAATTTCAGGTTGACCATGAAGCACATTGAAAATACGGGAAGATGGGATGCTGGGAAAGGGGAGGGCTGTGTGGTTGTTTTGCTTGTGTCAAGATAGTAAATAGACTTTTTCTTTCTGATTCACTTTGCTGTTGGAAAATAGCAGAGAAATAACCCAACGTATCACTGCATAATAAGGAAAGCATCAGGTACTGGCTTCACAATGATGGCACTTCCAACCATGACATCACTTCCAGTATCTCCTGGACATTTTGTCATTCTAAAAAGTGGGTCCTGGTGCTAAAAAGTTCGGAAACCACTGGTCTGTCTGGTTGCCATTTGAAAACCACAGATAAATTCTGTTTTTATACATGGAAATGTTTGGTTTTTTTTAAAGAGGAAAAAACACACTAAAGTAAGTTGGTGCTGAATCTGCTAAAAGCAACTGGTGATTACTAAAGTTGTCAGAAACCATTTAAAGAGAGGAGCAAAGAGATTAGGATGGAGCATTTTTTCCATGTCAAAAGGTTCATAGCAGAACACTCGCCAATTTCAGATATGTTGGTAGGAACTGGAAACAGGAAAAAGTGCTGGTGAGGCCCAGTGATTTCAGGAACAAGGTTGCAATCTTGTTCTCATTGACTTGGTAGCAAGTTACATTTTAGTCTGCAGATAGGATAGAGCTGCAATTGCCATATAACCGAACCAATCGTTCGGCTTCCATCTCCTTCACGCGTATGTAAAGAGTAACCAGTCTTGAGCTGCATCTGCTTATTTTCCGCTGCTTATTAAGCCCAGCATTCTTGAAGTTACAGCGATAAAACTGTTATACAGTCAGTTGAGTCCTGAAGGAAAGGGGAAAATCATTGCCATCCCTGTTGTCCTTGAGTCCTTTGTTTCATTCTTCCAACATGCAGAATAGGCGTGCGTCGGTAGCGTTCATAAATGATTTACAAAAGTAATTCCTGTGTAATAGCGTAGGATTTCAAGTTTTTATGATGCTGCCAGATGTGCTATCAAACATAATTATCTGATTCAAAAAATATGTGATAAATCCTGTCACTGTAACCCCCCTGAAGCAAACACATGCTCCTTTCTCCCCTCTAGGAAAGTTATTTGACTTATTTTTTTTTCATGGTTTATACTGCCCTTCTTCCAAGGTGCCAAGGGGCGTGTGTGTACACAGTTCCTTTCCCTCCTCCTGCCCTCACAACACCCCTGTGAGGTTGGATAAGCTGAGAAAGAGTGACTGGCCCAAGGTCACCCAGGAAGTTTCATGGCTGAGCAGGGATTTGGACCTGGATCTTCCATGTCTAAGTCCAACTCCCAAACCACTCAACCATCCCATCACTTTAGGCATTTTCTGAGTTTTTGACACGGCAAGCCCAAAAGACGTGCCAACACTAATATAGAGTGTCACATATGAGAATCACACAAATGTCTTTTTCAGTGGGAGTCCTGGGTGTGTGCAGTTTTGCTGAGCGCGACACTTCACATTTGAAATTCATGCTTTTTCCTATATGCACAAGTTATTTCCATGTATAAGATTCATCATGCTTGAAGTTGCCTTAATAAAGTGATGTCTCCTTGCTAGTCAGACACAGATGTGGCAAGAATCCAGGTGCATTATGGAGGAGATGCATATCATTGGAATGTGCTCTGAAGTACAGCAGCCTCAGGACGAAGATTTGTTTAGTTGTAAAATTAAAACACCCTATTTGAACAGTTAGCTATATTGTGTGGGTGATATAATAGCCCAGTTAGCTGTGCAAAAATATCAGTTGAGAGGAAATATAAAAGATAATGCATTTCACATCTGCTGCTCTGCTTAACAGAGAGCCCATAGACCAGTTGAAACGAACATCTGTTGCAAGTACTTGAGAAGGCTGTGGGAGAGAGCTGTATGCTAGACAGATTTGGTTGAGGTAAGATTATTAAGGTGTGAATTTCAAAGCTACTGATGGTGCATGCAGGAATGAGGCTGAGGTTGGAACTGACAGATAGTCCAGGAAGGCCACCCAGGAAGGAGGAGGAACCATCTTGACAACCCTGCTATCTAGAGGTATGCTTCCCTACAAGCGAATTGGAGCACTATGTGCAGGAGAGAGGCTGTTTCAGTGACGCAATCCCCAGGATAGTCTGTAAGGCGGGTTTTAAAATTTACCGAAGTGCTGGCCTCCGGGTGGGTTGGTGAAGGTTGCTCCACAGATGCCTCCACAGGGCTCCTCAAACCTCAAAAATAGTAAAAATCGCAATCTAAAACCACTTCCTTAAAGAGGCAGGAACAAGTGCTTTCCTGGCTGGTGGGTCATGACCCAGCAGTTTGTGAGCCACTGATCTTGAAGGCTATCCTTGAGGCTTCCCTGGCCATCTCCTGGTAAAGGGACTGTAGCCCCTCCAGCAGACCATGTAGTGGCAGGAAGCAGACACTCAGCCGTTGGTGGCAATCAGATTGTAACCAAACTGGAATCGGCTGAAAATAAAATGAAATACTAGGTACGTACTGAACTCCAGAGGTTTGCAGAAGGTTGAAGCTCCCAAACTCACAAGCCCTTCTGAAGCAAACACCTGTATTTCTTACTGAAGAATCTAAGCATTAGAGAGTCTAGATTCCTAGAGTGGATTCCTAGTGCTTGGAACACTTGTTTCTTGCCCAGAAATGGAATACGGTAAAGCAGGAAAAGACAGTGCATTTGAAAGCGCCATCTTAACCTGGAGTTAGGTCAGCAAAGTTTGGCCAACACAAGGGACACCATAAAGTATGTTTGGACCACACTCGGCCAGCACACAGACGTGTGCCATCCTCCCTGATTCCGAGAGTGGTCCAAATGCACTTTACAGCAGGGTAGATCCGATTTAAATCTATTTAAATCATAATTTAAATCACTAGGAAAAAAGGCTTGATTTAAATCAACTTGATTCACATCAAGTGATTCACAAGTGAATTCACAACTTGATTCACATCAACTCGATTTAAATCATAATTTTTAAAGAGCAACTGTCATCTCTGTCCGCAGTGGATCCTCCTCTAACCTGCTGTTGACTCACCAACAGTCCCATTCACTTTAATGGGACGGCTGGTGATGTGGCAGTGACACAAGGTGAGGGACGTGGCGGGTAGCAGGTGAGTGGATGCCCACTAACAGCCGCTGCCATGATGGATCTGAAATGACAGGTGCTCTTTAAGATAGATGTAAGGACTCATTCTTGCTGGTAGTTAGAATCTTTAATATTTGCAAATAAAACGAAGGTTTTCTATTTAGAATAATAAGCTGTCAGGTTCGTAAAACAGCGATATCCAAACCAATTTTAGATTAATAGGTAATCACACATAGTTGGAGAACTACTCAAATTCTTTTATTTAATTAAAACAATAACATTAGATTACATATTCTTGCATTTGCTTAAACATCAATGTTTAGTAACTGAAATGCATAAACAAAATATCTGAAAAAAACAAAAGAACTTAAACTGAATATATCAGCTGGGTCCACATCAAAAAAAACTGGTACAGATGCATTTCTCTTCAAACAATCATACAGTTTGTAGTGTACATAGATTTGCACAACAGTGGGATAAAGGAATATTCCTGAACTTGGTTTATGATTCATCTCGTGGTTACTGTGAAATTGTGTGTCTGCATCAGTGCAGTGCAGGTTATCTCAGCTTGCAGAGCTTGGATTCATTGAATGAGTTTACCAAAAATGTAAATATTGCAGAATATATAGCTTCATGCTACATAACTAAGCTCCATTTTATGCTGAATAAACTAAATTATTAATGTATCTTAAATAGAAAACTATCTTTAGATTTTTACTCCAAAAGCATTTTATTAAAATAAATATGATAAAAATAAAAAAAATCCAATTTAAATTTAAAAATCCATTTTTTTTATTTTTTTAAAAAATCATCAATTTTTATCTGTTGTAAAGCAGATTTTTCACCTGCTTTACAGTGATCCTTATGCTGGCCAAACTTTGCTGGCGTAACTGTGCCGGCCTACCTCCTGGTTAGGATTAATTGCGCTCTGAACTAGTTTGTGAAAATGTCAGTGTGGGGAGAGGGGGGGGGGGAAATGGCTCCCACCAAACAAAAAAGCTTAATAGTTCCAGTGCATGTTTATGGTGAAAAAAGCCCCATGGAATCCAGTGCAACTCCCTTTAAGGGAGATATACAGTAAATTCCCAAACCAGCCTGCCACAGCATACTCAGTGGACCCCAGGAGTTTTGTTGAAGTGGCAGTTGAAACAGCAGAAGGCAGTGGAGGAGCGGGGAGACTTGACTGTTTGAGCCTTTATCAGCTGGAGATGAATGATTTAGGGGTGAGGAGGTGCCACATCTGTATACGTAGTTTTATTTGAAAGAAAATGCAACTTTTGTATTGACCCTTTTCAGATAGTGCTGCCCTTCAACAACATTGAACTGGCTGATAAATGCCTGCAGGAGCCGTGGTCACATTAAGTGAGTCACAGTCACTTCCCATGTCCTCGAAGGAGCTTGGCATCTTGTAGGATCTGGAATCAAGTGAGCTATTGCTCTAATAATGTTTCACAATAATGCATCGCTGATGTGACATGCCATTCTAATGATGCATTAGAGTCATGTATCATCCAGAAGCCAAACGCGTAATGCATTTCTCGATCTAATGAAGAAAGCATCGAGCAATTGATGTGCTTCACTTGAAGGATAACATCAGGCAGACTACAACATAATAGAAAAGATGGATATAGTTTGTCGGTTCTTTAAAGAGACAGTTTGCTGTCTCTTGGTGGGTTAAACAAAATGCAGACAAAGAAACATGGAGAAAGATTTTTCTTCACAAATAGTTTCTTTGGGCAGATGGTGGCAAGTCTGCAGCAAGGATATCTAGCCTGGGAGAAGGATGAAGGATAGTTGTGCTTGCCTTCAGATGTTGCTGCACTCCAGAGCCGTAACAAGCGAAAACAGCGCCTGGGGCAAGAAAATATTTTGCTCCCCCTCTTTGCAAACTCACCACCAGCACCTGGCTGTATGCTCGTGAATTGCGATATCACGTCACCACCTTATTTGGAGGCTCTCCAACAAAGAGTTTAATGAACAAGGCGTTCCAATCCACCCTCACTTCCGGTTCCTCCATGTGTCGTAAGGAGGCATTTGAGTGGAAAGGAGGGTGGAAGCAACAGAAAAAACAGTATGAAAGAAGTCAGACTCAGAAAGAAGTCTACTCAGAAGTAAATCCCATTGTTGGATTGCAGACTTCGTAAAAAGAAGCAAAGGACAACTGCTTGGCAGGATGAACAGAATGATAATCAACCAATACAGTACATACATTTAATTCATGAAATACTGGGGTGGGGGGGAAGGAAAGCTGGAAGGGGGCAGACTGCTAACAGGCAGCCACCATTTCAGTAGCCAGATCAATTTACATTTACATTGCAGTCTACAATCCTATGCACAATTACCTGGGAGTAAGCGCCATTGCCAACAATGGGACTTACTCCTGAGTAGACTTCTTTCTGCATATGACTTCTTTCATTCTGTAGTTGTTGTTTTTTTTGTTGCTTCCACCCTCCTTTCCACTCAAGTGCCTCCTTACGAAACCTGGAGGAACCGGAAGTGAGGGTGGATCGGAATGCCTTGTTCATTAAACTCTTTGTTGGAGAGCCTCCAAATAAGGAAGTGGGTGGTGACGTGACATCATCACAACTCTGAGAGTTGTTCGCCTCGCATACAGCCACATGCTGGTGGTAAGTTTGGAAAGGGGGCGGTGCAAAATATTTGCAGGTGCTGTTATTTGCATTTTGATATTGCAAAAATTGTGCCCACCCTTTGAACTGTGCCTGGAGCAGCTGCTCCTCAGGCTCCACCCACGATACATCACTGCTGCACTCTGTTGATTATCTGCTCCTGTAATTGTTGTAGCACTGATTGCCGCAATGTTTTTCTAGACCAGACTGGGAGAACTGGACAGCTTGGTGCTGGGCACTATGGGACTCAAACCAGCAGGCCTGCAGGTTGGATGCAGACTCTCTTGGTCACCAGAGCTTCTGGCAGTTACCATATTTACAGCACAGCCTATAATCCTCTTGGCCTGGGACGTCAGGCCTGGGAAGACATTAGAAGGCCAGTCTGTTGCTGCAGATAGATATGAAGCTCCCAGGTCAGCTTCTGTTCCTGAGTTCAAGCAGTTTGCCAATTTCTGCTGACAAGACAGTCCAGGTTGACCTTCTGCCACACTTGCTTGATTCTGCTTGCTGCTTGGTGGGTCCCATTCTCCGCGGATTCTATATACACAGTTTCAATTATCCAGGGATCTGTGTGTGTGTGTGTGAGACTTTTCCTTTATTGTTACATTGCTGAAAACCTTGCTTGGAGGTAGGGGAGAACCCTATACTTAACATAAAAAGGGAAAGACTGAATGGTCTAGTTGTGACCGACTGTAGGGGGCAGTGCTCATCTCCGTTTCAAAGCCTGTAGAGCCGGCGTTTTGTCCAAGAACAAGTTTCTGTGGTCATGTGGCCAGCACGACTATACGCCGTTACCTTCTCACTGAAGTGGTACCTATTTTATCTACTCACATTTTTACGTGCTTTCGAACTGCTAGGTTGGCAGGAGCTGGAACAAGTAACGGGAGCTCACTCTGTCATGTGGTCTCAAACTGTCAACCTTCCGGTCAACAAGCTCAGCTCAGCAGTTTAGCCTGCAGCGCTAACATAGGTTCCCTCTTATCCATGGTCTCTGGTCTCCATGGGGGCCCCAAGAACCTATCCCCCGCAGATAAAGGGGCATGCCTGTATTCACCAGGAGTAAGTGCCTGCTACACCTCTGAAAGTGATGTCCTTTCCTTACCTCATATTAGCGCGAGGCTGTGTTGTTTGTAGCAACTATGGGCCCACTCTGAGCACCATAGAGGGGTTCTTGAGAGACCGTTGTGCCATTCCAGAAGCATTTTTATGGCGCTGTGGTGCTACTGTTGGATTTCCCCCTTCTGGGGCTGAGTACAGGATTTTGTGTCCAGAAGCAGATGGATGAGGAGCTGTGGAGTAGTATGAAGTGTACAAAATCAGACTGTGCCACAGAGACAGGATGAGGAGTGCCTGCGCATTGCCGTCGCTACGCCAAATGGCTCCAACAGGGAGGAGAGGGGCCACTTGCATGGCACATTGGGGCACCTGCCGTACTTATTGTGCTGCTCCCACCAGCTACGCTTCTGCTGGTCAGCTCTCAGGATTGGAGCAAAAGGGCAGAAGTTTCCTAGAGTCCAAGTCAATGCTCTGTAGATGTAAAACTATATTATGTAATTTTTTAAAAAGTCAGTGTTTTTTTTAAAAAAAGATCTAAACCTTGTGAGAGGGAAGATATATTTGGTATATCCTGTTTATAAGAGACTGTCTGGTCATTTGGCATTTCGTAGAGTACAACATGGTACAGACCGGCTGTCTGGAAGGAAACAGGAATTGCATTGGGCGTTAATGAAGAGGATGGTAAATCATTGCGTAGATCCCGC
Source organism: Lerista edwardsae (assembly GCA_029204185.1). Taxonomy (NCBI): domain Eukaryota; kingdom Metazoa; phylum Chordata; class Lepidosauria; order Squamata; family Scincidae; genus Lerista; species Lerista edwardsae. The sequence goes on along the minus strand of JAJKFI010000009.1, from coordinate 4,895,031 downwards.
GTTTCCCAAGTGCCTGTTTTGAGTAATGACTCTGGTGGTGTCAGGGACTAATTATGCCAACGCCTGAGAACTGAGAATTGTGACAGGAACGGTGGAGCTTTGCCAAACGCCTGATTCATGTTGACGTTCCGTTCTCGTGTGACTTTGCCTATGACTTTGAATCACAGCGGTTTTCTGCATCCAGGGCTGAGGTGTGCGTATTGAGACCATTCTTACTTCAAATCTACAACCCTTTTGATCACCATTAGTAGTAATAGTTACCAGATTTTAATCCCACCCTTCTTCCAGAGGCAGTGCTCATGACTCCACCACCCCATGTAATTTTTGCTCATCCCCCCCCCCAACAGTGATCACAGAACCATCAAAAGCCCTGTGAAGATGAAGAGGAGAGAAGCAACAAGCAAGGCGTATGCATCCCCCTTCCATTCTCCTTTTGTAATGGTTTCCCATTATTTGATCTTATGCCAGCTGCACTGGGAGCCATGGCTGAAGGTCGTGGTACAGATCCTGTAAGTCAGTGCTGCCCAGACCTTTTAGTACTGGGACCCACTTTTTAATTGACGAATCTATCATGACCCACATAGCTTTATTAAATTAAAAAAAAAAACTGATCTAGAAAGAAACAAATAAAATAGTGGCAGCAATACTACTGTGTTAAAGACCTTTGATCTAATGAACTTTCAAGACTGAGTGGAGATTTCAACTTGCAATTTCAACTTCTGTTTTCGACTTACAGATGTTTTATGAGATGATGAAAAAATGTCTTATAAGTGTCTTTGTAAATCGGAAGAGGATTTAGTTTAGTGGTGGGTGCCATGCTTTGCGTGTAGGAAGCCCTAACTTCAGTCTGCTGATGGAAGCGCCAAGTTCGAGGCAGTTCAAGAAGTGCAATATTGCTCACCGATGCTAGCAGCAGTGGTAATGAAGTGGTGGGGTGGACAGTGGCTGAGGTGGAGAAAGGAGGGGAAGGAATAGTGGAGTTTCTGGGCAGGAAGAGGTGGGGAGGGAGGCGGAATGGAACCGAGTTGTGGGATCGGCTGCACTCACATACTGCTGGATCCTATCCTTCTCCCCATCTCTTTCCACTGCTATTACAGTCCTCATTTCTGTGCCAGCAAAATAGTCTGTACCGTTGGAGGTCCCACCATTTGGGGGGGGCAAATGCCCCAACCACTGTGCTGGTGGGGGGGGGGAAGGCAGTGGCGAGCTGTGGGAGCAGAGTTTGGTTCTCCTGTGCTAGAACGGCTTCAAAAATGGGAGGGGCAGCCCCTTAGTGGAGCCTCAGCTGGGTCTGCAATTGGCTGGTACAGAAGCAAGGACACACGCAGGGCAGGTGGAAGCTTTTCCCAGGGTAAGGGAACAACAGTTCCCTTATCCTATGGAAACCTCTGGTACTGCTGCCCCCCCAACATAGGAAGCAATGGATGCCTCCATTGGTGGGTGGAATTTAGTTAGGATTTGGGCCTAAGTCAGTACTGAGCTTGTTTATTAGGTAACATGACATAAGAGACAGTTTGCCAACTACTATTTTATTTTATTATTTATTTATTTATTTATTTATTTATTTATTGTCATTGTATTACACAATACAATGAAATTCGTTGACACCCGGAGACCAAACCAACACACACATTGAATTCCCAACAGTCCCCCCCCCAATCCCCCAATCCCCGCCCCCCTTCAAAAAATTCCTCCTCTGAAGCACAAACATCCACACAATAGGAAATGATACACAACAGGAAATCCACACAATAGGATTTTCTACAATACTACCAATTTTCCTTGCAATATATAGCCACAAGATTGTGTTGAGTGTGTGTGCTCTAGGATATGCTCATTTGTAAAGGGCGACAGTGAGACTCAGTAGACCTGGTTGTTCCTCTACATGAACTGGCTGTCTATCCTAAGGTGTGCCATGATATTTTTTTGCAGTGCAAAGGGCTGTTCTGCAGAAGACAACGAGGGTGCCTTTCCCAGCTCAGCAAGAGAATCTGGAAAGCATTCTTTAGAAGCAGAATGTTTCGGGGGGGGGGGAAACAACTGTAACACTAAACTATGTGAACATTTGAACCTAACTGTTAATATCTAGATGCAGATAATAGATATTTTAGAAAGACAGGCAGTTGCTGAAATCCTTTGAAGAGTCAACGAAAACCAGTATCATCTTTTTGTCATACCCCGATACGCTGCTGTGCTTTATGTCCTTCTACATCATTTTCCACTGTGGCTCGGGCACAGCATGACATGTTAGAAATCTAATCTGATGTGACATGTTCAATAACAGCACTACTAAAAGCATATAGTTTAGAGTTTGGTGGAAAGCTTCCATTCATGGATAATTCACTCTCCATCCTTCTGTGCTATAAGATCTAACTCAGCCTCCTGAATGTTTAAAATATATCATCATGTTGAAAACCATAATCTTTTCCCAGCGTTGCTTCCATGAATAGTCTCAATTGCCCTGCATTGTATTTTCTTTCAGTTCAGCAGGTGGTACTTGAGAATGGGCAAGTTAATGGAAAATTGGTAAGGTGATGTTTGTTTAGGATGGGTTGTTTTGTTTTTGTTAGCTGTGCTAGAAACCATTGCCTGGGGAATGATGATATTGGAGGAGACGTATTATGACTTTATGTGCATTTGTTGTTGTTGTTCAGTCGCTAAGTTGTGTCCAACTCTTCGCGACCCCATGGATCACAGCACGCCAGGCCTCCCTGTCCTCCACTAGCTTCCGGAGTTTGGCCAATTTCATGTTCATCGCTTCAGTGACACTGTCTAACCATCTCATCCTCTGCCGCCCTCTTCTCCTTTTGCCTTCAATCTTTCCCAGCATGAGGGACTTTTCTAAAAAGTCCTCTCTTCTCATGAAGTAGTCAAAGTATTTGAGCTTCAGCTTCAGTATTTGTCCTTCCGGGGAGCAATCAGGCTTGACTTCCTGTAGGATGGACCGATTGGATCTCCTTGCAGTCCAGGGGACTTTCAAGAGTCTTCTCCGACACCATAATTCGGAAGCATCTATTCTTCGGCGCTCTGCCTTTATAACACAAACTCCTTGACCAATTGCAATGGTCAAACATTTTAGCACTGAGACCCAATTTTTAGAATGACAATCTGTCTGGGACCCATCAGAATGTTGTGTCCATATAATATCTGCTGTTATTGTGCCGCCAGAGCCTGCTGCTTTCCTGAGAGTGCAGCAATAAGTTGGGTTATTTCTCAGGCATTTTCCAATAGCAAAGTGAATCAGAAAGGGAAAAAAATGGCTATTTACAACCTTGGCATAAGCAAAACAACTGCACAGCCCTCCCCCTTTCCAGGCTCCATCTTCCATACTTTCAATATGGCTGCTCCTGGTGCTTTGTGACCCACCTGAAATTGGCTTGCAACCAACCTAGTGGATCCTGAGCCACAGATTGAGAAACATTGACCTATTGGAAAGGGATTTTTTTTCCTCAAAGGATTAAAACAAAGCCTTCCATGGTTAGAAAATAAAGTATTTTTGCTAATAATTGATACCACCACCTGCAGTTTTAGGCAGTACAGCATGAAAGCCGTTCTTTCACAGTTGCTTATTGGTGTATGTTGTGCCCAGTGGTGGGATTCAAATAAATTAACAACCGATTCTATGCCCTTCAGGGCGGCCGCTGCCTTTCTTCCCTCTCCCAACCTAAAATTAACAGCCGGTTCTGCAGAACTGGTGAGAACTGGCTGAATTTCACCACAGGTGTTGTGCCCTTAATATATGCTTTATTTGAACTGCTCTAACATCTAAAGCCTATGGGTAATCCAAACCACAGTTTAACTCGCAGTTGCAAGCTTGCAGAAGCACATGCACAGGATATGACGACTGACAGCAGGAGAGAAGCAGGAGGTTGATGAAGGACTAGTTTGTACAAGATGTACCCCTGCTAACTGGGCAAGTGGTGTTCCTCTTATATTTAGCAGAAGGAGATTAATTGTTCCTCTTCACCCCTGCACAGTGTCTTTCTAGTGACAGTTGCTGGTGGTGTTCTGCATTTTTTGAAGATTGTGAGCCCTTTTGGGGCAGGGAGCCATTTAACTTATTATTGTTATTTGCCTGTAAACTGCTTTGTGAACTTCCTATTGAAAAGCAGTATATAAATACTGCTTGATGATGAGGATGAGGAGGATGTGTTCTTTTGTGCACTGGCAGACTGGACTGGAGTAATGGGGAAGGAAGAATGGCTGTAACGAAATATGCATGCCCTTCCTCCTGACACCCATCAGTGCTAACCAAAGAATTTCCATCCCTGAAGTCTTGTTAAAACACTATTTGGGGGGGGGGGCACAAAAGGCAAGGAGGCCAGCGTCCCTCCGTGCCCACCCCACCCCCAGTCCAATAATTCAAGCAGTGCAGATTACTATGCATTTGCAGGAAAAACCCCATCTTTAAATCATATAATTAAAAAGGCTCATGTTTTAAGTGATCACCAAATTTAATGAAAAAATTCCATTAAAAAAATACTTTTGTTTCCCAATAATAAATGTTCACCAAATTTTCAACCACCTAATAATCCTAAAGTGATAACCACATATTGCGTTCTCATCATTTTTGTAAAGTTCTTGACAGTAAAAAAATGGTTTTGTCTCCCTAAAATAGTAAATTTTCAAATTATAATTCAAACCCTAACCCTACGTTCTGCTAGCTAAATAATAGTATTGTTGCGTAAATGTTGTGCTATACATTTGGGGAGCATTTATTAAATTTGGTGAACATTTACTAAATTTGGTATAACCATGGTTTGTTTTTGGACCACAGTGCTGGGGCTCACAGTTTAATTTGGTAAGCATATAATTTGTCCCCAATTAAAAATACTTCTGGAATTATCTGATATTCATTAATAATAATAGGTCTTACTATTAATGACACTAATAGAATATATACTCTTTTAAACAAAAAAAGTTGATAAAGCCAGTTACATAGCAAAATATATTAAAAAAATGGATTCTTCTCCCAAATGGATTCTTCTTTAGGATTTGCAATCTAAAAAAGAAGATGAGATAAACACTAGCAAAGAACAACTGATAAAGGTACTATTCTGGGATTAAGAGGGACACTTTCTCTCACTGTGTTAAATATACCAGATGTTCCACTTAAACATGTCTCCTCGCTCAGTGTTTATTAATAACCACTGGCAAAGGATCCACTAACTGTATTCCCATAACGTAGCTTAATTTAAAGGTTGTTTGCCTCTGTTTCAGATTTATATTCCATTATTTTTAAAACGTGAACGGCAATTCACTGCAATTTTCCTTGCAATGGCTGGAACTGTAGCTTTGCAATCTCCTATTCCAGTTGACAAATTTGGGTGGAGAAGGAGGTTGGCTGCACTAATCTTCATCATTCAAAGGCTTCCTCTGTTTTAACTACCACTCCATGCAATCAGCTGTCTTCTACAGTGGGTCTTTTGTTCAAATCATTAAATGGGAAGTTTAAGATTAATTCCCCGAGAGGTCAAGAGGAGAAGGATAAATAACCAGCTCTGCTCAGTGTTCTTTCTTAATGGCTTCAGCACAGTGTGAAAGAGAAAACAGTTTTGACAAAAGATGTAACTGATTACTTAGGTGTGAATGATCAGTCAAAAACGTAGCTTATGCTCACTCTGAAGATGCTTCTTAATGGAGTGAGCAATGGTTTGTTATATGAAGAGAGCAGGGCTTGTTAATAGGGAGTTAAAACAACACCCTTCCAGAGTTTTCGAGGCTGAAAGTGTGGCTGACAATATTTGTAGATGGATGAGAGGCAGTAACAACAACACCATCCAAAATCTGGAAAGGTGGGGGTTTTGTTTTTAAGTGTAAAAGCTGCCCAGACCTAGTCTGATGGGATGGATAAGAAGTTGACCTTGGACTGGGGCAGATCTGGGTTCAAGTCCCTGCATAGCAGTGAAGCTTACTAGGTGAGCAAAGGCCAATTGCTTTCTCTGTTTGAGTTACGGTCAAACCTGTGCTGGAGTTCTTGTAGGGATAATGTGTGCAAACCCTATTGATGTCTTTCTGAACTCCTTGGGAAATGCATGGAATGCAAATGTGATAAATCCCACTTTGCCTCTGCTAACTGGGCCAAAGAGAACCTTTTTAAAATGGTGACTGCTTTATGTTTAGCAGGGTGAGAGCAACTGTTGCTTTTCATCCCAGCAGAGTGCCCTTTCCAGTGTTTGTTTGCTGGTATCTCCTCTGCACCTTAAAAAACAAAAGATTCTGTGCCCCTTCGGCCACATGGATCATTTTGTGATTTTTTTTGGGGGGGGGGGGGGGGGGGGAGAGGAGGATTGAAAAGCAGTATAGAAATAAAAATAAATACAAGATTATTTTTGCGCTTTTCTGTTCTAAATATAGGCAGACATATGACACATTGGCAAGTCGCACAGCATGGTTATCCAAGAAGGATAGTCGAAATCATTCCAAAGTTAGACCCCTCGGGGCACGTTCATCCCAAACTGGAAATATGGATATGTGGGGTGGTGTTTGGTACTGCCAAGGTATAATTTGGGGTCAGACTGCTGCACATTACATTGAGAACATCATTAGAACAACTGTGTGTGTTGTTATTTCTAAATCAGAGCCACAAGTGACAATGCAGATTGGAGTTGTGCAAGGGGGAGGGGGGCTGCAATTGGAACCCACGATGGTCTCATTCCATGGTTGGTATGTGTCGTGGAATGAAAGATTCTGCTTGTGCCAGGAAGATGGGCAAATTGCAACCACAGTCTGAGAGTCTCATAGAACTGAGTGGAGTTTGTGTGCATAGACCTGCAAAGGATTGCACTGTTACTCTTGACTTACATTTTTAAGTCAAATTCAAAATCTGCTACATGCAATGAAAACAGGAAGTTCCCCCCCCCCCAGCAGTCTGGAAATTCCTTCCCTAATTGGCGGCAGCACAATTGTGTTGCTGCTGATTTCTGGGCCATGCCCCTTAAAGCAGAATTGCCCATTTCCAGTTTCCCTGATGGGTCGCGACCCACCAGTTTGGGAACCACGGACTTAAAACGTTTCCCTGTTGCTATGCTGCGATTAGTCTCAACGGGAGCAAATACTGCAACAAGAATGAGCATTTGCCACAGGTGCCTTGCATCCATGGGGAACACCAGCCCCAGGAAGCTGTTGCTGAAAGTTCAGCTTTGTAGATTTAGGAAATCGCGTATTTGTTATAAAAAATGGTTGTTTCCTAGAATATGTTGCAATGACTTCATAATGTGTACCGAAAACTACTATATCAGTGGCTGGTGGGTGTGTATGTGTGTGTGATGGATGTGAGGGATCATAATTACGAAGACACATTCTCTGCTATACTGAAATCTGAGGGAAAAAACTAAACACAAAGAAAACAGTATGTAGTGTTTTATACACCAGTGAAGCATCATGTCAAGCTCGTGCCCAATGACCTCCCTCAAAATACATGACCGCAGACCAGCAGAAAACGCAAGGCAGGAAGACAACCAAAAAAAGGCAACACCAAGCTCTTATTTGCTACTATTTAGAAAAAAAGAAAAAGCCTATCTAGGAAAAAAAAAAACATCTCCTACAGTTATGACTATACCACTTCTCCAGGGCTGGCGAGGCATTCCAATGTAAGAATTTCCCCCTGTCAAAAACATTAGAAAGCGGGCATCTCAGAAGGACTTGGCTGCAACCCTTTTTACTGGTTCTAGCTGTCTGCAATAGAAGGTGTTTTTGACATGGGGAAACATTCGATCTCACACCTGTATCCTCAAGCAGTACGGTCCTATCACAATCTTGAATTAGAGCCAAATCCTGTGCTTTCCTATGCTGAATCTTGTGAATGAACCAACTTATACTTAATGGTAATATTTACAATTGTCCGCAGTGCCTGAAATGTCCTTTGCTGGCGATTAGGGAAGACTTCGATAGAGCTTCAGATGGCTTGAAAAAATTATTTATTCCTCAACAGTGAGTCGTGCAAGATCATCCATCATTTTGGAAAAGATTTCCGATACCCACTGTATTTCTGTCTTCAGCATGTACTGTGTTATCTGTGTAATACCATCATTGCTTTCTGCATTTCATTGCTTTTAGCATCATTTTTCATAGAAACAAGCAACTGTTTCCAAACCCACAGTGGTTCAGGATGCATTGAAAAATTTCGGAACCTAAAATTGCTTAATCTTTATGTAATGCTTAAACCCCGACAAAGAAGCAAAGGCTTATATTTGTAGTGAACAAAAGAGTAGCATGACCGTTTTGGATTGTAGCCAATGTGCTAAACTTAATGTTATAGGTTATTAAACTGAAGGCTAGTCTAGAAGTGCCAACATTTGTTTTAACTCCTGGGTGTTGTAATTTCAAAAGCAGCTCATCTGTAGACATTAGCAGGAGATGATGTTTATCTATGCGCTGTGAAAAAGTTGTCTGCTGATTTTTACACATAACATTGTTAAAAGCTCAAGAACATTTTTTTCCTGGTGTGTTGACAGTTGTAGCCAGTGGTGTCATTCAAATGATTTAGGAACAGGAACTCGCTTTTGATTGGCACTTGTTGGGAACCCGGAACCAGCCACGGAGCCCGTTAGGATCCGGAACGCCCGTTCTGGTCCGTTCCCCCTTAATGACATCACTGGTCGTAGCCATGTAATGTCCACAGGAGCACAGAAATGTTAATGAGCGAGTCTGCAGTCCTCTTTGCATTACCCATTGAGTAAGACCCATTGAACTTCAACGAGGCTTATTTCTTAGTAGACATGCATAGGTTTGCGCTGTGAGAGTAAAAATGTAGCAGCACACATGTTCTTGTAGAATATACTGATAGTGAAATAACATAGTTTAGTACCTGTCGTTTTAGAAACATAATACCACCCAAAAATAAGGATGTGGTCTCTACATACTTCAGAGGTATGCAATAGGTTGTTGTTTACGATGGAGGGGGATAAAGAAATTCTCCTTGACAGCTTGATGTGGGCAGTGAAGGGACCAAATTGTGTGTGTCTGCATGTTCTTTGCATGCAGAAGATCCTAGGTGCAGTCTCTATTATCTCAAAATAGGTCTGGAAGAGATGCCTGTCTTTCTATTGGCAGTCAGATAATACTGAGCCAGATGGACCAATGGTCTGACTCAGATTAAGTAAGCTATTTGTGGTCAATGGCCCCCAGGAACATTGGGGCCCAATGAGGGGCCTAACTGTGCCAGCCTAACTTCAGGTTAGGATTGCGCTCTGAGACATGCAGAAAGCAGTGCTGCGTGTTTTTATTTCATTATCACCATTTTCTCCCACCTCTAACAAAAATCTCTGAACCAGCATATGGGTCCATCTCCCCATTTTGGAAATAGATATGGTCCACTCATAAGCATTTCCTCGTCTTTTGATGCACAGTGTGTGAGGGATGCTGTAGAAGGAGTATTTGCCAGAGCTACTGAACAGGTTTCTGGTAGTTTCTTTTGTTTTGGAACCTTGCTCTTCCTTTGGAAGGAACCCTGGCCTTCTTGCAAAACCGTGTCAGTTTCCAAGATCACTTCTAATCTGATTTGAAATATGCACTTGCTGGCTAGCTCTCTTGCCTGAGAATCTCGGGAGACAGCACAGATCTCAACTTTCCAGTCAATAATTCACATTTTCAGTGCAGTTTTGATGGGAATTGAGAGGCATTTGCTGTTGACATTTTCTTTTGCATATGCTGTAGCATTTAGAGAGAAGCTGTGAGAGGAAAAAGATACTAAAAGGTGGTTGGATTTTCCCCCTCCACCTTTCCATGAATACTTAGCTATTTGAAATTTGGGGTGATTCAACAAAGTGAAGTCCCAGATTCTCTGTCTGTCTGTCTGTCTGTCTGTCTGTCTCTCTCTCTCTCTCTCTCTCTCTAATACACGTACATGCACCCTATATATGCTTGGGCTGCAAACCGACTTGTGCTAATAATGGCCCACATTCCTGTCTCCTACTGTGCCACATCATGCAGAGACTGTGCTACATGCTGGGGTGGGGGTGACATTTACTTTCCTCCATAGGCCTTATGGCCACCTATGGTTCTTCTTGAACCCATGTCAGCTATGAAGTGCCCTTCTCAAGTCCAAGCTCCATAGTGGAAGTCCAAGTCTCCTTGGTGTAAGTCCAAGAAGAGTTGGGGTTTCCAAGATGAGGTTACAGGGACAGGATCTCACATTTTCCACCCTGACGCACCTTGGTTCCTGCCCCAAAATGCCCTGTTACTCCCCCTTCCCCTATAGCACACCCTTGCCAACAACTTACTAGCACTGGTAGGTGATCTAGCTGACTCTGCTGGCCCTTCCCATCAGCAGCTGTGTTGCACACAACTGATGCACAAAGTTTCCACTGCCACAGGGCCTTTTTGCAACTGTAGAATGCTTGTTCCACTGTCACAAAAGGCCCATTGAGGTGTTTGTTTCCTCTGACTATGATAGGATTACAGCCTAAGTCTTCCTCAATACAATGGGCTTACTTCTGAGTAAAATGACTCAGTTTTCAAACATCTCTACCCATGGGATTGGGCCATGAGTTTTATTAAAGTCAGCAGGGTTTCCTTCTAAATAAACACACACAGGATCCAACCGCTAGTCACACGCAAGTTCCGTTGGAAGCAATGGTGTTTATCAGCAGTATTTAGGTATTCCGATCATACTGTTTCTTTTTATTATTATTTTTTATTTATTGGGTATGGGATGGGTATAAGAAAAGAAAAAGGTATAAGGTAAGACAAGACGTATGGACATAAGGTAACAACAACGGTTGAAGTACATCCATTCAAACATCATTCTATTCTGAAAATTATTCTCCAATCAACATCTTGGGAATATATCTATCTATTACTGATTATGCTTTTTACATATTTCAAATATACTTTTTATATCATTCTTATCATGTCAGTATTATTTATCAATCCAGTCATAAAATGGTTTCCAATATTGCTTAATTCTATCTAAATTTTCTTCATTCAATCTTTTAGTCATCCATTTCAGCTATTTTAAATATTTTATCTATCAAATGTTCTAACTTGGGTATCTCGGTACTTTTCCATTTTTGCGCAAGAAGTATCCTAGCTGCTGTTATGTACAATGATATGTTTCTTTTTTACATCTTGTATGTCTGATAATATATTTAGAAGGAACATTTCTGGTTTGAAAGGAATCACACAATTCAAAATCTCTTGTAAAGTTACATGTATAGTCTCCCAGTATTTCTTTACCGTAGGGCAGGTCCACCATGCATGGTAATAGGTTCCTTCTGCTATTTCGCATTTCCAACATTTATTCGAAGTCCCTTCGTACATCTTAGATATTTTTTCTGGAGTTATATGCCATCTATAGAACATCTTATATAGATTATCTTTATATGATGTAGCTTTGGTAATCTTAATGTTGGTGGTCCAGATTTTCTCTCATTCCTCTAAAGGGATATTATATCCAACATTTTTAGCCCATTGAATCATTCCGATCATACTATTTCTGTGAGACCTATATTAAAGCCAAGGAACTTTGGCGTTGGATCCAAGGAAGTATGAGTGGAAGGAAAACGGCCCTAACACTGTTCCACAAACGCTTGTGCAAGAGGTTGCATGAGGCTTCATGCAGAGTTATGACAGGTAAGTTCCTTACAGGTAGTGGGTTTAATTATTATCTTTGGGTGAGAAGTTGCATTAACTTCTGTTTCTGTGGATTTTAAGAGGAAGAACATCTCTGGACTTGGTTTTATGCTTTTGTGCAGCATTGGAGCAGCAGATGGAAAGCTCTCCTTTCATGAGTGAAGACACCTTCTGTCTGTGGAAGGGTACTTCGGAATCCAGTTAGGAATCTTTAGCAGAAAGAACTGGAAACTTGTTTCCTTCAGGAAATGCTAGTCGCATACACCATGCTGCTACTGCAAGGAGTGGAACTGGTGCATTTTAACATTGTTATTTCTGCTCTCTTAAAACTTTGGCTTTATAGCTCTCTGACTTTCTACATACCTTAAAATCCTTGCATATTGAAAGGAAATCACCAAAGCACTTTTCCACACTTTGATTACTGTGAAAAAAGAAAAATCTGTGAAATGGTTCATGTCCTCAGGAAAAAAAAGAGAAAAAGAACAACCAGAGACTGCAGTAGCTTTTGTTCAGTGCTTTTATTGCTCGTCTTCTGCCCACAGCTATATTCAAATCTTTTTAAGTTACCCTTCGCTAATCTTGCTTGTCTTTTGAAGACCAAATCTTGTTACTGCATTGTTACAAATTGTTACTTGTTACAAATCGTGTTACTGCGAGTAAGGGGAAATGGAGGTCGAGATGACGGCAGATATAGCAGGAATTCTGCTGTGTTTGTATTTTAAACATCCTTTATTCTGGACCAGAACCTTAAATTGGAGTATGTCTTTTTCATGACATTGAGGATCTTAAAACTCGTACATCAGAAGACAACATCAGGTTCAACATTAGTTGAACCTGAAAACACGTTTTTTTCCCCCAAACCCGTCCTCCAATTTTTATCATGGTAAAATTTTCCCTCTTTACTACTGGTTGTAATGTGCTGTCTGTCTAGTCATCCATCTCAACCTGCTGAAGAAAAAGTGATTCTTCTGCTTTCCCACATCTGATACCCCTTTCTGTAGCTCACGAGTGATAGAATTGTGGGCATGTGCCCATTTTAGCAAATAAGAAACGGCTAGGACAGTGATGGCAAACCTTTTGGGCCCAGTGTCAAAACTTCAGAAAATGCTTAACTTGACTTTGCTGGTGTGTCAATCTCCCTCCCAAACAAAAGAGAAACAATTCTTTATATTCATTTGTTTAAGCAAAAAATACAGTCCAACCATGTGCTATGTATTCTATAAAGAAACATCAAATAATTGCAAAAATGAAAAATGAGTAAAATAAAATCAATTTTTGTCAGGTGTTGGTGAACACTGGTGTGTCACCCCAAACGTTATGGTGTGTCACCTTTGACGTGCATGTCATAGGTTCTCCATCCTTGGGTTAGGAGGTGGGCAGCAGGAATATTTTTCATTCACATGTAGTGGGGTCACACCCAATTTAACTAATCAGGTTTGAAGTTTAATTCGCTCTGTTACTTTGCCTAATGTTCTCTTTTGTCTTTTGTGGGGCCTGTATATGCTATGTCATTGATGTTTTTTGTTTTGCTTTTATTGGGTGCTTACTGTTCTACTGGGGACAGTAGAAATGTTTTAAAATACATCGATTTGGTGCTCTTTGCTTGTAATGGCCCACTCCAATCCAATCCATCAGCATAAGACCCAGGCCTCTGGTGTGGCAATGGTGCACAGTTCAGGGTTGCCAATGAAATTGGCTGTTTCCCGTGGATGTGTCTGAGCAGGTAAATCAGTGGAGGGGGTGTTCCAGGAGAGGCAGGGACCGCGAACAGCTGAGAACGTGTTGAGGGTTGACTGGAGCAGATATTAGCAGGTTCTGCAGCACTGGTAGCCTATTCCACAGTCCCAAGCTCAGCATGCACCTTGGGTCCACTCAGGTTTATGCCAGTCAAAGAGCTGGCCCAGATGTGAGTAGGCCCATTGTGGACAAGGCAGCCGCAGAACAGGTAGGTAAGATGCTGAACTCTCTGACCCAGCCTGGCCTGGCCCAGAAGAGGAATTGGCTGTCAGTCTCTTGACAAGTACAAATGGAAGTCAGTAACAGGGATGTGTATGCATGTGAATGAAAAATAAAATGCATCAGCTCCATTTGATTCATTTATTTTGAATTACAAAATGAATGCCAGAGTTTCTTAAGTCTGGATAGAACAAATGTCATGTGTTTGACTTGGAGTTATTCTGAACTCTGGAGGAAGAAAATGAGGGTGGATTTCCTTTCTGTGTTCTCTACACAGCCCTCATTTACAGTAGGCAGTTTCATGAGCAGCCCAATCCTAAACCCTGGCTGCACCCAGAGGCCCATTGATGCCCAAGTGGCCACTGCTGTATCCAATGGGGCCGGCAGAGTTTGTCATATGAAAGCACTTCCTTGTCTTCCTTAGCCCATATGAAGCCCCAATGGGTCCCCTTGGATCTGGACCTGATGTTGAGTTGGGTGCCGAGCCAAGGAGGCTTGTGTAGGATTCTGTGGCTTGGGAGAGGGCATTAGATTTGGCAGCAGAGTCTGCTGCCGTCTCAGCCCCCCTCCTAGACTCAGTCCGTCCTCTGGGCACACCTGTACTTGCTTTGTATTGCACCATCTGAGATAGTGAATGAGTGAAGGCTGCTGAGTTAATTCATAGCTAAGCTGATTTTTGAGCAGGGTGTTTCCAGCGTATACCTTATTTTAGATTCTTCCCCCCCCCCAAAAAAAAACACCAGTTGGATTTTAGATTCAGCATTCTGGCAGTTCTGATGTGCCAATTTCATAATGATGGTTTTATTGATGACTTCTTTATTGGAGATAACGAAAAATCCATATAAGGTGCTGCAGAGTGCATTGTTTGTTAGTTAAACAATAAAGAGTAATCTATGGCTCATGAAGTTTTTATTTCAAGCTAGATGGGAGCAGTAGTGCAGATAAGTGCATTAATCTCCCTAGCTATTAACAGATGAAAAGCAGGACACAAGAACCTGTCATGTATTACTCTTCTAACATGCCTCCGCCATAAGATTTACCATAAAAATTAAAATACCGGCACTTGAACATCTAGTTTAGAAAAGTCTGTGTCACTGCAGTCAGAGGCTGGAATATTAAGATATAGCCTGTCTTGTATTGCAACGAAGATATTGTCAATATAACAAACATGATTGGCCAGTTATTAGACTACTGCTCAATCCTGTTTCCGGCCACATTATAGCATGCTACCATTGCCAATAGAGGCTGCACTGCGTGCTTTGACGGTGGTGGCGGCAATTGGACAGCCTGCAGGAGGTAGGTGAAAATGTTTTTTTTAACTTACTCCCCGGTAGGCTTCTCAGTCGCATAGGGATCTCCCCAGACCTACGCCCGTCATTTTGCTGGTGTAGGTCCGAGGAG
>JAJKFI010000009.1:4869243-4880090 GCA_029204185.1 Lerista edwardsae | reverse complement strand
CCATTACCTTGGGCCTGCAATGGCCTGGAAAGTTGGATAGGGTTGGGCCCTTAAAATGATTTGTTTGCCCCCACCCCAGCAGACAGAAGAAGAAACAGAAAAAAAGAAAAGAGACCAAATGCATGCTAAAAGTTGGGTCCCAAGGCCATTTCCTTTCACTTTTAAAGACAAATGATGAAGAACGATCACTCCTCAAAAAACACTGCTGAGTATTCTGGCATAAGTATATATATTTAGCCAACAGAATCCAGAAGACAGAACTCTACCTGGCTAACGTATCAAGATACCGAGATGGCATTTAATTGGCTTACCGTATTACGTTTCATTAGTGCAACTCTTCCCTGGGTAGCCTCAGCTCTGAGTCAGCTGGCAAGGATACTGGAAAAATTAACAGGGCTGACATCTTGCCTGTTACCTGTAACTGTATCGTTTCACCTCTGCAGCATGCTTTGACTGATACCAGCTGACAAACAGCAGTAGCTGCCGCATCTCTCTAATGCCTGTGTTTATGTAGCGCAAGCTCTGGACCTCTTCCATTCCTCCTTGACGTAAAAAACATTATTTCCAGTGATATTGTTACGCTGCCTTGCATTCTGGAAAGATCCAAAGTGTTCCTGAAGACTTCAGTAGCCCAATTTTTCTACACTCGACTCTCTTTTATCTTCCTTTTTCCATCTACAGGCAATCTGAAAGAAATGTTTAGACACTGAGGGCCCAATCCTATCCAGCTTTCCAGCATTGATACAGCTGTGCCAATGGGGCACATGTTGCATTCTTTACCTTGGGGCTACATCAGTGCTGGAAAGTTGGATAGGATTGGGCTCTCTACTGTTGGGTTCTCACCATTTCCAACCTTTTAGTGGCTTGAAAACCCCACACTAGTTGGCTCTGCTGGCTCCTATGTCTACATTCTTATGGTAATGGGACATCTGCTGGATTGGCCATACAGCTTTCTAATGGAAAGCAGAATCTGTTCATGGGCCATTTTGCTTTCTTCTAGATTTATAAGAACATACAATAAGAAGAGCCTCACTGGGTCAGGCCAAAGGCCCATCTAGTACAACTTCCTGCATCTCACAGCAGCCCACCAGATCTTAGAGCTCTCAGCGGGCTAGCACAAGTCTCTTGGGCCAGTCCAGTGTTGTTGCAAATGCACCATGAAGCATATTTGCGACAATGTTGGAGGAGGATAGGCCTGTGCATGGAAAACAGGATGGGGGGGGAAGATGGGAGATGGGCAGGCCCATTGGAAGACTGGCCTGGGAGGAGGGGTGGAGCCAGGATTCGGTGTTTGGGCTGGATCCTAACTCCTGGCCCAAATGTGGGTTGCTCGGATTTGCCCTGCCAATTTCTGTTTTGGTGGCACAGATCTGAGTAACTCCATTTGGGCCGCTGCTAATTACAAAAGGGAGCTGATTCCTCTTTTCCCAAGGTGCACTGCAGCCAGCCCCAGCCCCAGGCTGGATATGGTGCAGGCTGGTCGGCCTGCCTGTTCCCGCTCGGCTTAAGATTGTGTCCTCAGGGAGCACACAAGATATTTGAATCTCGTTGCCACTCCATCTGGCATTCAAGAAAATGGGTGCAGCACTAGTTTCAATGACTTGGTTGTATTTATCATCAGAGTATTTCCCACCTCATAAGAACATAACATGAACAGCCTTCCTGGCTCAGGCCAAAGGCCCATCTAGTTCAGCTTCCTGTTTCTCACAGTGGCCCACTAGCTGCCTGAGGGAGCACACAAGACAACCAGATACTTGTATCTCTCTTCCACTCTCCTGCATCTGGTATTCTGAGGTAGCCTATTATCCTTGCACCACCTCCAAAGAAGACACTAGTCTGAGGTTGGGGTTGAACTTTATTAAGGACAAGTGGCCAGTTTTTAAGTCATGAAACCGACTGAACCTCCCTCGCAAGTCTGGGGTGGGCAAAAAAACACAAAACACCTGCCATCCATGGCCAATTTGAATGACAGAAAAAAATTCCTACCCAGCCCTCCTTCAGTGCATGTCTGGTGATGAAATGGGGGGTTCAAATCTATCAGTGAGTGTGCATTCAAAAACAATAGTGGGGTTTTTCCCCTCCTAAATTATGTACATTTAAGATCAATGAGAAAAAGGACTGAAAGTTGTTGAAAGTAGAAAGATCTGAGTAATTGTAATGGAAACAACTGATTTTACTCACTTGTTTATGTATAAATAGAAAATAGAGACAGAAAAGTAGTGCCTGCATTTTGACCTTTTCCAGTCTGGTGAGCAGGTGTTCTTTCCAGCTTCCAGTCTCCTTATATTTCCTGTGCCTCTTTTCCCTTTCCAACTGTTAATATGTTGAATATCTTTGAGTATGCTGTGTTTGACATGGTTGCTGCCAGGCCATCTTTTGTTGACACGGAGTTGGCAGAAGCTGGTGGGTCGTTTTGCAAATGGCCTGTTAGAAGTGTGCGTCTGCTAAAAATAAACATTTTTGCACAGGTGGGAGATTTGTCTGGGATTGTGGCTGAGCTTCGCTTGCAGAGGTCTCTAAAGTATGTGAGCTCCAGTCAGAATTATTTGGCAAGGTAAGTTGTAGTATCTGATTACAGGTGGATTACTACAACCACTGCGGCTAAATTGAGACTTGAGTGAAGGGATTGTGGTTGTTGTGGTTGTTGTTGGTGGTGGTGGTTGTATAGTGCATTTATATTCAAGTTGTAGTCTAGTAGCTTTGCTGGATATTATAATGATTATGCAGTCATAATCAAGCAACAATATTGCTTCTTTTTGCATCTAACAGAAAAAAGTTAGTTGATTTCCTTACATTGTGCCTAAAGTAATTTTTTTTAAAAGACCACTTAATTTTGTTTCTGCAAACACAAAATGAAAGTGAAAGACGGCTCCCTTTCCTCCCCAGAGTGTCATGGGTGTGGGAAACTTTCTTAGAAGTTCTCCCACCCACCAAAACACACCCCTGTGACCTGCCCTGCTACCTTGTGCTGGTAAATTTTTTCCCGACTGTTAATATTGTGCGGGGGCAGAGACATACAGAGCCCTGAGTGCGCCCGGGGCAGGGTGATGTAAATGCGCCCCCAGCGCGTCGCCCCACCCCGTGCATTGCTCAGCCACGCCTTCCTGCACCTGGGATAGTTCCATTTTGGAGTGATATGAGCATAGGGGAGGGCAGGTGGGCCAAAAAGCACGAAGGTTGCTCCGCGCAATGGCGCCTCGCCACTGCCGGCGCCCATGGCTCCCGCCATCCCCCGCTACACCCTTCCTCCGCCTCTGGCAAGGAGAGAGAAACCAGATCAGTGAGGGCTGTATTTATGATTAATGAACTGCTGTTGTGTGCATCCTTCTTGGAAGGATCCCCTGCCCCGCTGCCTTGTTCTGGCAATTTTTTTTTCTACAGTTAAAAATGGGAGGATCACAGTAACCCTTCACCAGTTGCTTATTTAGTCGAGTAGCTCCCGTCTATCCAATGGTTGCCTACCCCTGCTGTAATCTTTCCTGAAAGTGATGTTGAATGTTTTTTACTTTCATTAATCATGTGCCATGAGAAACATTTTTTAAATTCCTCATTACAAAGATAATGACTTGGTTCCGGGAGGTCTTTTCCTTTCCTACCTGAGTGCCGTTTGAGTGCCATTATTCAGCAAGCCGGTCCAGCTGTGCCGTCTGCGAAATACTCCGTCACTCATGGGCTGTGTTGCTGAACCGTTTGTTTGTATTCCTTTATGTTCTTCCCCTCGAGATTTTCTACCAAATAACTGCGCAAGCTGTAATGGATGCTTGTAATTTTAGATGTGTCAATATGCATTGCATGGAGCCGAAATTCTTCTGAGATTGGACTTGTTAAAATTAAAAAAAAGAAGAATAACATACTGATATCGTTCTACAGTTTATTTGGCACTGGGTGGGCCTCTTCAGACTGTTATTTGCCGTTACCAGTCACAACATTGGTGAAGTTGCTCCTATCAGGTTTAATTGACAGAATGTTGAAAGCACTCCATATGGCATGTGCTGGAGACTTATCATTACCCAGGTCAGCTGATACCTTACTCTGTGGATGCTTGTTCAGTAGTTACGTCCCCAGAACTGTGCTTACAGTATCCTATTCTACAGAGGTACTCACGGTGCCCTTTTTGCAGTTTTATCACAGTGCCAGTGACGGTCACTGCACTGCTGAATGCTTTTCTCGAATGCATACGATATGTGGTACTGGAATTCAGAGACGACGAGATAGGTATGGACTCGGCTCCTTCCCAGGTAATTGCAGACCTCACGAGAGGCAACTACTGAAGATCTCTCGGTGCCCTGTTCTTGGCCTGTGGATCGAGTCCTGCAGCCAATGCTGAGAAGCAGATCAGTTAGTGGCAGGAGTGAGCAGCAACACAGCATAAGTGACATGGCAGTGAAGAGAAGGAAGGCCAGGCAAAGTTAAATAGAGAGAGCTCCAAATTCAACCCACTCCCTAGCTTTAACTACATTGGCCCATGTGCATTGGATTGATTTGGCCTTGTTTATTCCCTTGTTGCTTCTGTCTTTCCTTTAAATAGCTGCAAGAGCAGGGTGCAAGTTTCCAGCTGCAAGAGCAGGGTGCAGGTCATTCTACAAGTGTTTCCAGATGGAGGGGACTGGAAGTGACAGGCATTCTGAATCAGCATACCTGCATACCAGGCAGTGCGGTTTCTGATCTGTGTGCTGATTGCTGCTAATCCAAATGGACTAGCACGGTGGTTCTCAAACCTTTTAGAAGCCCTATAGGCTGCTACCTGATTTATAAATGCCAAGGGATGTGGCTGTCATGGTGATTGGGTAGCAGTGCTCCCCCACAAGTAGCAGCTTCTTTGATGTACATAGCCTAATATGCCCTGTCCATTTCACAAACCACCACAAATTGGGTCATGATCCAAAGACCCCACTTTCTTGAGTGACTTTATGCTGAACATGCTGGTTAGTACCTCTTTTTCTAGAAAGACATGCCCCCCTCTCTCTCCTGTTTCCATTTGAGAAACTTGTGGAGAATAAATCCGTCAGTGACTATTAGCTGTGACAGATAAATAGCACCCTTCTTATTCAGAAGCAATGTACCTCTGAAAAAGAAAAAGGGAAGGCAGTGTCGCCTTCATGTCCTTCTTGTACATGTCCAGAAGCGGCTGGACCACAGTAGGACTAGATGGGTCTTTTACGGTGCTGATGTTCTGTTCGTGTCTACAGTTGGCAGGAGAATGCAAACTAGATTACTTAAGAGTGCAATCCTATGCATCTCTATTCAGAAGTAAGTCTGTGTTCGATACAGTTTACTCCCAGGAAAAGAGTACAGTGGGCATTACTCATCTGTGGGTTTGGCGCCCACGGATTTGACACAAGATGGTGCAGAACCTGCATCTGAAGGGCCTCAGGACTTTCTGGATATGACCAGAAGGGTGTCCCAGTTGTGTCCAGGAGGTGTTCTGAGGTGCAGGGAGGGCACGCGTGGACGTCTTGGATGTCGCCAGAAGGCGCTTCTGGTTGCGGCCAGGAGGTCCTTGATACCCTTTCCACAGGTTCCATTATCCGTGGATATCGGTATCTGCAGGGGGGGGACGACAAATCCCTGTGGACACCAAGCGTCAACCGTATGTAGGATTGCAGCATAAGATACTAAGAACCCAATCCTATCCAACATTCTAGTGCCAATGCAGTTGCAATGAGACCTGGAGGTAAGGAAACCTTGAGGAGACTCCATGACATCTCCCCCATCACAGGATGCAGTGCATGCCCTATTATTGGCATGGCTGCATCAGTGCTTGTTGGATAGGACTGCACCTTTAGTTGTAAGTCAGGATTTCTCTATACTAGTTCAAATGTTGCTTCTGCTGTGAACCCACAGGGTCGGTGGCCTTAGTCACTCAGCCTCAGTTCTCCAGCTGCAATGTCAGGATGACAAGAATACATAGCTTACAGGGTTGTTGTAAGGGTTACATTGAGATGATCTAAATGAAGCACTGTCCACGCGCATGAAAAGTGCTTTACAAATGTGTTGTATTCTCTAGTTCAATTTGCGACCCACCAGAGGGTCGCAAGCCAATTTTAGGTGGAGCAGCCATATTGAAAATATGGGCAGATGGGATGGCAGAAAGGGGGAGGGCTGCGTGGTGGTTTTGCTTGTATCAAGGTAGTAAACAGGCTTTTTCTCTTTCTGATTCACTTTACTATTGGAAAATGGCTGAAAAAGAACCCAACTTACTTCTCCATTCCCAGGAAAGCAGCAGACTCTGGCATCAGAGTGTTGGCACTTCCAGCCATGACATCACTTCCACTGTGTCTTGGTTTAGATGGTCATTCTAAAAAGTGGGTCCCGCTGCTAAACAGTTTGAGAACCACTGCTCTAGATCCAGCCTATGCAGCAAAGCCTTATTATACCAGATAATGTTGCTTGTTCTCTGTATCGCTTCCCCCGCCCCCAGCAAGCTCATCCACACGTTTCAGGAAAGCGAAGAGAACTAAACGCACTGCCTGCTTAGTCTCCTGGATGATGAGTCTTTGCAAGTACTGTGTAGCGTTGCTGTCACACACACCCTTCTCCTTTCCTAGATTGTCTCTCTCATTGAAAAGGAATGACCGTCCAACTTAGGCAGTTCACAGTTTTAAAATCTACTGCTTGACTGATCAGCCGGGGGCAAACAGTCCGCCAGGGTGCCCATCGTGTAGCTCTTTTGGCAGCCAGCTTACTCTGTAACACTTTGGACAACAAGGGGAGGTGCTGCAGGGCGGGCCAGAGAGAGAGAGAGAGAGAGAGAGAGAGAGAGAGAGAGAGAGGCCCATTCACTAGTTTAAGGACAAAGCTTGTTTACAGGTTTTTTTTTCACTCTGTCAGCAAAAGCAGTCCTGACTGTGAACCTGAATTTGCATTTATAGTACAAATATGAAAAATGATGCCTACCCTGAGCCTGCCCTTAAAGAGATTATAAATCTGCTTCCTTGACTTGAGCTCTGTGCTGGTGGTTGATTACTCTGCCCAGATGAGAGTGCCGCTCTCGGAAGCGAGGTCTGGGGCTAGGCTGGGGTGTGGGATGCTGAGGGTGCTCCTTCTCCAGGGTGCTGCACGGAGACCGGGTCTGAAGTGAGGGTGTGCCGTGTTTACCTTGAATATACCAGCGCAGGAAACGCGGCACTTGGTGGGTTAATACTTAGATACTCTTTGTGTATGGTTCAAGTGAAGGCCATAGCAATGACTTCACTTTGGCTGGGGTTTCCCTGTAATCCATTTAGCAAATTAAAGAGATTACTTTGATTGGTGCCATTATCTCCTATTCTCTTGCGGTTGAACCACTTAACCTGTGCTTAATTGAAAGAGATAGAAAGGGTACAGTAACAAATACAATCAAATGAAAGGGGCAATAGGATCTGTAGGCCAAACAAATGATCAGCACTGGGCTAACAATAGCAGATTAGAGGTGAGATCAATTAATTAGAAGCTATTGTAGGCGTTGGGTGGCTGCCAAGCTTTCTAATAGTCTAAGCCATCATGCTGCTCTGTTTAGGCGGATTTTAATGACTGGGAGTTGATGTGGTTATTTCAATAATTACTAATTTTAATAATTAGTTCATTAGAATTAAATACAAAATGTACTGCTCAGCTGCTTCTCTGAGGGGAATTTTTTTTTACATGCACTACACCTGGAATAGGAGATTATGCAAGTTTTTGGAAGGAATGGTATGTGACTGCCTAGGTTTTCGTACTGAATTGTGTAGTGTTTCTCCCAGACGACCCAGGTTTCTGGTTATAAATAGAATTTGGCTCAGTTTCTGAACACATAATTGATGCTTCTTATCTGTGGATTTTCTGTCTGTGGATCTGGTGCGGATCCCCTGACCTTCATTGAGCCAGGTATGGCTCAACCTGACTCCTCCAGAGTTTTGGGCAGCTGTGCTCGCTTATGGAGGGTCATCTGAGGCTCACAGAGGCTGCACTTGGCCTCTGCAGGCCTCAGAAGCCTTCTAAAGCCCCTAGGAGGCCTTAGAAGGTCACTTCAAGTTTTTCTGAAAACACAAGCTCCTCTCACCTCTAGAGCAGTCAGGGTACCTTGAACCGAAGATTTAGTTATCCATGGTTTTTGGCATCTGCGGAACCCTCATGGATAACAAAATATCACCTATACTTTTAATATGAGAACTATTTTTTCTGTAAACGGCAACAGTTTTAACTCCTTATATGGATGTCCCTCATGGTCCTGTTTTAAATCCCCATGAAAATTCAACCTAAGAATTACTTAGTGCTTAAAACCATGCAGAGATGCAGAGGCATGCAGAGATGCCAGCTGTTTGTGCCAGTGGATCCAATGCACTCCGCAGAGGTTTGCCATTATAGCACACTGCTTCGGCCTTTATTATGGCAGAATGCGTAATCTGTTATGGTAAAGGTCCCGTAGGATTGGGCTGTCAGTCATTTCTAACTAAGCATAGGATGAAATTCATCATGTTCCTAACCAACTCCTGATATTCCACAACTTATAGCGCTCCAGTCGGATTGATCCTTGAAAGCAGTTTCATTTTATTGAATCAGAGGCAGAATTTTCGGCAGGAGAAGATACTAGAGCTTGTTGGAGTAAGCACTGAATTTTGCAATACCTTCCTCTTGTAGGGTCAAGCTAGGTATTCTCCTAAATGGTTCCAGGAAAAAGTTCACATGAGAAAATGCCCTAACCAGTGTCCTTACCTGGGCCTAGCCCATTGAATCCCCACCCTAGCCCATTTGAACAAAGTTTGTGTCGGCTTTTTTCTGGTCACCCTCCTAAGGGCGCAATCCTAACATGCTTGTAGGCTGGCACAAGTCACTTGCGACACTCAGTCGCAAACACACCGTAAAGCACATTTATGCCACTCTCGGAGTTAGGGAGGCCAGCGCATGGATGTGCGGTTGGGGAGGGTGGAGAGAAAGTGGATAGGAGGGAGGGCCCATGGGCAGACTCACCCAGCGAAGGAAGTGGGGCCAGAATCCGACACTTAGGCAGGATCCTAACCCCCTTCCCTAGCCTGGTTGTCCCTACGCGAGCAGCTTAGATTTGCGTCAGCACAAACGTCCCTTTACTTCGAGTTGCGCCACAGCTTATTCCTAACCAGGGCTGGAACAGGCAGACAGCAATGGCCTGACCATATCCAGTCATGGTTAGGAATAAGCTGTGGCGCAACTAAAAGGTCTTTGATGGAAAACCTCTTCAGGAGCCCAGTCTTGATCAAGTCTGTGGTATGTGGTGGGGGAATAGGTTGACTCTCCCTCCCCCATATTATTTCCAACCAAAATCATTTCCCCAAAGCAGTGATGCCATTTCTCCCTGTGTGACATGGTCCTGCAAGGTATAGGTCAGGCATTTCTTCTCCCCTCAAGTCACTTTGCTGATACAGGAGGGGACGTGAGCCTTCCTGGAGGAGCTGCTGGTTCTAGATTTGGCTGCTTTCATGTGCCATGGGCAGGAGGTGTGGACTGATGGTTGAGCTGCTGGTTCTGCCTGAAGCAAAGCAGGAGAATCTGTGGCTTTTTTTGGGATGGGAGATGGATGCCAGGCTGAGACAAGCTGCAGGACCTGTGGAGCTCATCACTCAACGCAAGTGAGAGTTGCGGGGGAGCGTGTGAGAAAGCCAGCTGGCAAAAGAACGGAATACGACCTTGAGGGCCTGTCCAGGCTTGACTTGCGATTGCCTGCTGAGGCTTGATGGCATGCAGTCAAAGGGGAGAACCACACTGTGAAGGCTGCATCTGGGCATGAGGATTGGCAGAACACAAGAATACTGTATATTTGTAAAAATCCCATTGAAAAAAAATGGTGGTTTAGACTAACCTGCTCATGTAAGCCGCCTGGGACATTTGCTTCGGCATGGGAAAGGCGGGGTATAAATTCTTCAAATAAATAAATATCCCCCTTGCCATTATCCCCCTTCCCATGCGCAGAGGCCTGTGTGTGAGAGAGGACCGCCCAGTGGCATGTGAAGGGCACATACTTGATAGTATCTTTACTATTATTTAAAAATAAAACCATTTTTTTTAAATAAAGGAGCTACATTTTTTTCTCTAAAGCAGCATAGAATATTTAAAAGCTTGTGTGAAAACCATAACTCTTGGAAACAAGGCTGTCTGTGTTAGAAAGCATGCAGTGCTCCCCACAATCCTTTTATGTTCCCTGTGGGTGCAGTTCACCAAGTACTACTACCATAGAACTTCAATTTATTCCAGTACGGTTTGCATAGGAGTCCCATCAAAATGATAAAAAGGTTTTGTAGCAGTGCTGGGTGGGTTGAATCCTTAGGCTGAAGGTATGTTTATATGTAGTCCCCAGAGCTAATGTTTCAGCATACAATCAGATATGCAGGAAACAATACTAGGCACAGGCAATGTCAGGACTCCATGCAAATCGGGGAACCCCCACAACCAAGTTGACCCGCTTCAATACCTGTGCCAGTGTTCAATACCTGTATAGTTGTTCTGTGGTACCCTGATGTCCAAATGCATCCCCCAGAGTCAACAATATCATTGAGGGGTCTCTAGAGCAGTGGTTCCCAAACTGTGGGTCAGGACCCACCAGTAGTTTGGATCCACAATTTCGGGTGGGTTGCAAGGCATTACCATATTGAAAATATGGGAAGATGGCGTGCTGGAAATGGGGGTGTCTGTGTGGTTGTTTTGCTTGTGTTAAGGTTGTAGCGGCCCTTCAGCTGAGCACCCTGCTCTAGATCATGCTGCTGTTGGGTGGTGGGCATGAAGATCTGCCACCCGTTGCCACTGAGAAGCTGGAAGGAGGCAAGTACAGGCCTTTTCCCAGGGCATTCACAGATAGTTTTTTGAACAGGGGTGTGTGTGTGTGTGTGTGTGTGTGTGTGTGTGTGTGTGTGTGTGTG
>JAJKFI010000009.1:4849668-4869233 GCA_029204185.1 Lerista edwardsae | reverse complement strand
GTGTGTGTGTGTGTGTGTGTGTGTGTGTGTGTGTGTGTGTGTGTGTGATCTGTATGTATCAGTATGAGATGACATGAAATGTAGTTTATGGGTTTCTGTTATCCCGAATGAATAACCCAACACCCAGGGAGGGGGGGGAACCTCATGCAGAGGTGCCCTTATAGCATCCAGTGTATCAAGTAATTACAGTGCATCCATTACTATCAGCAGCCGGTTCCAAAGAAAAATAAAGTCCTATATAAACCGAGTTGTGTACATCTGGAAAGAATTATGGGTAAATAATGTAGACTGGGAGTTTTCTACAATAAACAAATAAATAAATAAATATGCATCAGTTTGATAGTATTTAAACAACCATGTTGATTGTTGAATCACCCACACATTAAATGAACAGAAAGCAGCAAGTACGGTACACCCAGAATCTGTCCCCACCGAAATGGTTATTCCCACTCATAAAGATGCGAATTTTTCTTTTTCCAAATCCTAGGCGCCAGCAGGACCTGTTAGGTGATAAGAGACCCTGACGTTCATCCTTGCAGAGGCTGTTAGGAAAAAGAAAAGATCTGCTCCCTCTTCTTTTTTTTTTTTTAAAGAGCTCTTTTCATTCGACAAAGTTTCTGCGTGAATGTTTAGGGGGTTTTTTTTTCTGGGAAGAAGGCAAGGGATCTGGCAGTTTCTTCGAAAGGCGTCCTCAGTATGAACTAGCATCAAAGTCAAATATCCGCTGACTCCAAGGGATACTAGTCCCTCCAGGCCTGGATTGAGGTCATTAGCAGGTCAGCCTAAGAAGGCATGTACTGCTGCCGCCTCCATCTCTCCTGGCCTGAAGATAAACATAAGACTTCAGTTTCCATTGTTACCAGACCAGTAACCTTCACAAACGGTAATAGCTGCTTAACGAATGTCAGAAATGTTATTTTTCTTACAAGTTGAAAAGCGTTGACGTTTTCTCCTCCAATTATATTACATTTCCCCCCTTCCTATTTCTAGTGTTGCTGTAAATCAACACGTGCAAATAAATTAATCTCTTTGGATAAATGCACACCTTTTTATATGCACGGCCATAATATGGCCGTTTGTGTGATGCATTATGTATCGCCCGTTAGGTATGTGGACATATTGTACACGCTGGTGTGGGATGTTGTGTTTTCTTTTGTTCTTTTTTTATTCGACTGAGAATAGGGCACCCTACGATTGGGAGAGCAATCCATCGGCCCTAAATGATGGTTAATAACATTTATGTTCCATGGGTTTATAACAAAAAGGCTATTTATATTAGGAATGTTTGGAAGTTTACCATTTTAATGGAATTGTCCTTCATGCATCCCTTTGCTGTGAATTTGGGTTACGGTGAGTGTGATTATGCTGCTATAATGGGAGACAAGAAGAATACAAGTGAATACTGAAAAGTGAAAAGAAAATTCTCCCACAAAGTCATAAGACATAAAAATGTCAGACTTTATGGTCTAACGCCTCAGTCTGTTTTAGGCCACATTAGCAACTGTTTGGTTCCACTGACAAGTGTGGAATTATTTTTTCCTTTTAAAAAGTCCTGTCGTGGATTTTAATGGGTCTTATTCCCAAGTATGTGTACCTCGAAGTCTGCAGTGCTGTACACACTTTACCTGGATGTAAGTCACATTAGAATCAGTGGGATTTACTTTTGCATTGACATGCATAGGGTTGCACTGTGACTCTTCCAGTAATGAAAGTGAAGGTGTCACATTGGCTTAGTGGAAAAGGATGCACTCAGAAGACTTCAACCACAGGCTCAATTCTGGTTGCCTTACAGTCTTGCTGCACAGGCATTAATCTCCACTTCAAGCTCTGAAATGGACGTGGGTGAAGCTTCAACAGCATGTGTTCCATTGATCCATTTCTAGCATTCAATTTTTTTTAAACATTCATTTTTGTGTGGAAAAAAGCTGTCAGACCTTTCTGTTTGATGTATAAGAACCAAACTATATTTTACAGAGGGCGTTTAGAGTTGACCCTTTTTAAAAATTTCTTTAAAAGAAAATTGCACAAGAGACTATGTGAAATGATGCAAAACCTCAGCGGGAGGGATAGAACATACATGAGGATGGGCAGCTTGCAGCAAAGACCCCTGGGAGTTGTAGTAGGAGTCTTTCGCGGCTTCCCTGGAAGAACACAAAGCACCATTTGCGCCGGGGAACATTTTCCTTGTAGCAGTGGTCTGCAGTTTGGAGACAACTGCAATAGACAATAGACTGTAATAGACAATAGACGGTTCTTCCACAGTTAGGGCACTAATACTGTGTAAGCTGATGGAATACTTCCTGTTCATCAAAAGGAACTAGCTAAAAGTGCCCACTTTCTTCCTTATTATATGTACTGTGCCTGGAACTATTAGCAATAGCATCAAAGAATCAGAATACAATTCAGGGAATCAAAGAAAAGTGTTTATGTATTCAGATGGTATTATGTTACATAAATTCAGCAAAGTATTGTGGAGTCAGAATAATCTGAGTATCAGAAAGCAGCAGGCCTCAAGGTTAAAGATAAATTAGCCATGATCAGAAGTAATCTTTAAATTGTGTAGGAAAGAGCAATTGGATGAAATGTTAGATATAAGTAATCAGACAAAGCAAGATTTTATCTTGGAATGTATATGAAGAAAAATGGAAATATCTCTTTATAAATAATTGTGAGAGTCTGTGTTTCACAAGTGTCATAACAAATTGATCCATGGGGAAAGTGATTTCACTTTGAAGCACTGTTCCCCGTAAGCCATGTGGCCACAATGAGATGCATGCACCTTGGAGCTCAGCAATCCAGATGTTTAATTATGATCACCAAGAGTCCATAGATGTAATCACGCTGCCATAGAAGGGCTTTGCACAGCAATGTGATGACATTAGACCATGTATGAAAAGCTCTGAACCTTTTTTCCCCCCTGAAGTCCTTCCAGACCTTCAGATCCAAGATGTGCAATCATGGAACTTTGGCTGTTCTCTAAAGATGCATTAAATCAGCCCAAATAAGATCTGTTCCTTGTTTTTCATGAACAATAAGGCCGAGTGGTCAGTCAAACCTGCTTCATAGTGAAGGTGACCTTTTAGATAGTGGCGCCAAAAAGGAGTTCCTGAAGCGGAACGCTAACAAAACAGTTCTGCTCCTATTTCTTCAATAGGCCACATCAGCTTCTGTATCCATTAGACTGAAGGCTAACATTGACATGCTAAAGTATAATAAAGCTGCTTGGGGGTTGTACATTGGTCTTCCTGTCTATTTCATTGATATATTGAAGCAACACAGAAAGTTCCCTTCTTCAAATTAGGCCTAGAGGGATAAGCTAGAGTAATAGGGAGAGGGCAGGAGAACTTATCAAGCATTCATGATCAATCATGTAGTGTATGCAATATCATCTTTCTACGGGATGATCACTATCTCATTATGTTTATGTGTTTATTTATCACATGTAAACCATGGCATGAACGGATCTGCAAAACACGGCCAATTTTGTATTATTTTAGTTGTAAGTGGACCAATTCCCTATTCGTTTTCCTTCCAAAACAACCTTGTCGTGATCTGTGGAAATTGCTCATACATAAAACATAATTAATGGAAATTTTTATCCTTGTTTCCAAATGTGTTTTGCGGGGGAAGGGGGGCAGGGAAACCCTTATGATTGATCTTACTTAGCTGGGAGCTACGTGCATGGTTGTGTGAACTCAAGTAGCAGTATCTCATACGTTGAACTTGTGCCACACTTGCCAAAAAGATTGACCATCAAGACTGACCATCAATTGTTGTAACTTTAGACCAAGCCTAAAAGCTAAATTGCTCATGAATGTGAATTAAAGATAGCAAAACTCAGACAAGAAACAGTATGACCTGGGGGGGCGGGGAGGCTGTTAGGCCACATCCAAGGCCTTTTCCCCGGGCTGCGCCGCCCAGATTCTGGCCGTGCGACTTCCTCGGACCTGTGATTTTGCAGGTGCAGATCCAAGGAAGCCATTGGGGAGAAAGAAGCCTCCCCTGGTGTAAGGGCACTGCCTGCTCCAGCACAGGTTAGGATTGGGCTGAAGTCATGTCTAACTGCAGTTCCATTATTTTCAATAGGACTTGAAGTGCAATCCTAACCTGGAGTTAGGCCAGCATAGTTAGGCCAGCAAAGTTTGGCCAGCACGAGGAACACTGTAAAGTATGTTTGGAGCACTCTCGGAGAGGCCAGCATGCAGACGTGCGCCATCCTCCCTGACTCAGAGTGTGATCCAAACACACTTTATGGAGGCCCTTTTGCTGGCCTAACTATGCCGGCCTAACTCCAGGTTAGAATTGGACTCTTGGTCTTCAGTCCGAAACAAGTGTTCTGACAGCACAAGGTCCTTTACGGTGGTGTGAAATTAAGGCTACCCTTGCATGCTTCCAGGCTGTGCCTATAATTGGGCAGAACTGCAGTGTGTATGGAGCAGCAGTTCTGCTCCATCTGGACCTGTACATTGGCAGTGGAGGCATGTCTTGGGAAGGATATGGGAGTTCAGGGAAGGTATGGATCTCAATGGCACCTAACAGTCATAAGAACATAAGAAGAGCCCTGCTGGATCAGGCCAAAGGCCCATCTAGTCCAGCTTCCTGTATCTCACAGCGGCCCACCAGGTGCCCCAGGGACGCATGAGACAACAAGATGCTTGGATCCTGTTGCCACTCCCTTGCACCCGGTACTCTGAAGTAGCCTACTACTAATATAAGGAGGTTGCACAATCCATCATTGCCTATAGTCCACGATGGACTTTTCTTCCAGAAATCCGTCCAATCCCCTCTTAAAGGCATCTAGACCAAATGCCATCACCATCTCCTGTGACAAAGAGTTCAACAGATTAACTACCCACTGGGTAAAAGAGTACTTTATCTGTTTTAACTCTCCCAACCCTCAGTTTTAGTGGATGCCCCCTGGTTCTGGTGTTTTGAGAGAGGGAAAAGAACATCCCTCTATCCAGTGATGACATCTGGTAATGAAGAACAGGAACGCTGGGCGGGACTTAGGCATGATTGGCTGCCCGTCCGTTCCGTTCCGTGGCTGCCCTGGCCTCGGCGGGGTGCCTGCTCGCTGGGGACGGGGACGGGTGGGGGGCGCGCCAGGTGCCTGGGCGAGCAGCGGTGGGGGGCGCCAATCGAGGGCAGCCCCCCCCCGAGGCCAGGGCAGCCGCGGAACAGAACGGACGGGCTGCCAATCACACGTAAGTCCCGCCCAGAGTTCCCGTTCTTCATTACCAGATGACATCACTGCCTCTATCGACTCTATCCCTTCCGTGCATAATTTTGTATGTCTCAATCATTGTATGTCTCAATTATACCGTACAATACACTCAATCATACACATATAGTCATGTGTCAGATTTTTATCCCCTCTTTTGCAAGCCACCCTCCCTCTTCCTTCCCCTTGGATATACAGCAGCAAAGCAGGTGAGGAGACCCATTGACCATTCGTCACCAAACTCGCAACCACTGTGTTCTGAAAAAGGCATCTCCATTTGGAGCTGTGCGTACTGTTCTGCCACACTGCTCACAACCTGCCCACGTGATCTGTATATCATGACCTTCAGCAGTCGTGTCTATAATCCACTGCTCCAGCAGGCTTTGCACCTGGATTTCTGGGCAGATGCAACTGTGCAATGAGTCGCACTGTACAGATTGGGTGGGCAGATCGTGAGTGGCATGGCAAAACAGTCAGTGCTGCTCGTGATGGGAAAGGGCTGCAGTGTTGCACTAGATCCTGCCTGCGGAGCATAGTTTGGCGAAAGCTGACATAGGCAATCGGGCAGCCTACTGGGGGTAGGTTAGGCATATTTTTACTTACCTCTTGCTGACTGTCCAATTGACCTCCCACTATTGGATGCAGCACATGCACCTCCAGTGAAATATACTATATTATGTAAAATATAGTATTCTGTAAAATAGATTATGTGGCCCTTGTATTGAAAAGTTGGGAGACATCTGCT
The DNA here is from genome assembly GCA_029204185.1 of Lerista edwardsae. NCBI lineage: Eukaryota > Metazoa > Chordata > Lepidosauria > Squamata > Scincidae > Lerista > Lerista edwardsae. Next base: position 4,863,267 of record JAJKFI010000009.1, on the reverse strand, counting down.
CTCAACCCAAAGCAGTATCATCACACATTTTCACTGTCTGAACTGTATATCAAGTGGGGCTGCACAATATACCAAGCTGAATGAAAAGGTAAGCAGGCTACACCCAACCTCAAACCTGAACTCCATGTTGTTGTATTGAATGTTTGGTAGGACATCAAGTGGTGGCCTAGCCCAGGTTTGTCCCTGGGCAACTTCTGCCCTGCATTCTGATGATCCCCTGATGAAGCAAGGTGACTGTTTTCACCAACAACGTGCTGCATCAGTGATTTTAAAACATGTGCCATGCTGTCCTAACACCCTCAATCCCTGAGGCGGCACCCAGTGATGTCATCAAGGAGTGCCAGATCTACACTTTGCATGCCCCTTGGTCTCCAAACCAAGGAAGGGAAGGCAATACGAACTTACCTTCTCTGCACTGTAAGTTTCAGTTAATTTCTGGACCAGGACCTGAATTTAGCCTTAATTCCATTCTCAGCCAGGTTTCCACCTCAGCCAGGCTAAGGGATTCCAGGCCCAGATTTGACCCAGGTATAAATTAGCCAGTGCACAGAGTATGCAGAGAGATGCTACACTTTCAGGGGGTCTCTGCGTTATGAAAATTCTCCTGTCATAATGATGGGTACTTTGCTAGTATAAAATAATTGAAAAAATTCACAGCCATGCTACATTGTCAGGAATATTTAGTTGATTAAACTTCTAACAAACATTATAATTTCCACCCATTATGTCCCACAGTGCCCCAATGACGATGGGGACCACTGTGATATGCTTCATCCATAGTCTAGTGGTTTCAATTGCCTGATCTCTATATTTGGTTATCTTCACTTGTTCTTTGTCCTCAACTCTGGCATCTGCTGGAATTGCAACGTCAATCATTCACACTTTTCTATTTTCAATCACTTTTGTGTCTGGAGTTGTTGTTGTTGTTGTTATAACACTGATATTTATATACTGCCTTTCTTGGTCATTGGATTGCTCCTTTGACTTGAATTCAAGGCGGTTCACATAGGCAGGCATAGCTCTGCTTTATTCACAGCAAATTCTCAGGAGTGATTAAAGCTGAACCCAGATTCCTGATGGACACGGCATGTTTATGCAGTGGATTTTTGCCTACTGTCGTTGCACGTCCTCCGAGTACAGGGAGGCAAGGCCTGTGGGACTGTTAAATGGAAGCTTCACCTGCCTGTCTGTATTGCAAGATCGCTATAGCAACCAAACATAAATCAAGAAAATAGCCCCTTTTGTAAGTTGGTTAATAGGCACAACATGCTTCTTTAGAAAATCCAACTATTCTTTCAATAGACTTTGATTGAAAGTCAGCCTTTTCTACAGACACTTTCACATTCTCATCTAGTAGCAGCTTGTATGGCTGTCCAAGGCCTAATTTATTACCCTTTAAAGATTGTGCAAAGAAAAAATGGTTCTCAGAACAATGTTTACATTCAGAGGTATATGCGCAGCGCCACAATAGAACATCCTTTTGTTCTCGCCCCAGAATATTAATCTTGAAACGATTGGTTACTTCATCACCCCCATTCTCCCCATGCCTTCCTCTGGTTGGGTAGCCCCAGTCTTGCCTTCAATTGAATCCTTGGCCGTTTTAATATTTGCTGTTGTCCTCTGCTGTTGTCCTCTTCCCCCCCCCCCACGCACCCCAGTTCAGCAGGTTGATGCATTTCTCAAGCTTTCTGATGACAGTGCCTGACATTCCAAAGACTCTGATGGAAGGCTTGCTTAAGGCCAAACTAGATGTGATGGAAGGCAACCGACCAGTGTGCTTAAACACAGATCTGCATCAATCACCTTCAAAACCCACATTGGGACTTGGTTTTTTTGAGCAGTAAAAGAGACTTGCGAGTAAGAGGTACAGCACTCTGCCTGCTTCTTACTTCCTCATAGGGCTCTGTCCAATGTCACTTGAGCACATTTATGGATTGAAGCTTGGCTGGGGGATGGTAAAGAGTCCACCCTCTGCCCTTGGAGGAAGGGAAGGACATAAATGTGTGTAATTATGATGATGAAGCAGACGGATCTGTTGCCATCACATCTAATTTGGCCCTCATCTAGCTGGAAAGTCTTTATAAGCCCCTTACTATTTTGTGTCTGTGCAGGCAAGAATAAGGGTATTTGTGGCTGACATGCAAGTTTTGGTTCCTTTGAAAACTCCATTGGGGAAAGAGTGCTCTCATCTTATCAAGTCATCAAAAAACCAGAATTTGGGGGATGGGGAAGAAGGAATGTAATGAAGCTTGCCCAGGCCCTTTGATGTAAGGGTGGGAGTTAGAGAGCATTGATTGAAAGACATGATTTCCCTCAAAGGCACTGGGAAATATTCTAGATCTCTGTGCTCTCTCGCAAGGAACAAAGGTGAGAAAAAAATCTTTAAAGTAGAGTTATTGCAACAACTGTTAACCTTTGCTTGTTCAGATCAAAATTTTTTTTAAAAAAAGTAGGAACATTATTTCTGCAAAGAAAAACCAAGCAAACAGAAGAATCTGTAGCAATGAAAGAATTCCATTCTTTCCATGTGAGAAGAGCATTTCTAGACCAGTTCCGGGGGTCCATCTAGTCCAGTATCCTGTTTCCAACAGAGGGCAGACACATGCTTCTGGGAAGTCTGCAGCCAATGCAGAAAAGATGCATTCTTCTTCCTTCCCCATTATTTCTGATCATTACAGAAGTGCTGCCTCTGAATGTGGAATTTACATTTCAGTCTGATGGCTGATGGACCAATCCTCTAAAAATTTGTCTTAGGTTGGAATCCTAACCCGCTTTCCAGCACTGACATAGCTGTGTCAATGGGGCCTCTGCTGCATCTTGCAGTTGGGGGGACAGTCATGGAGGCTTCAAGGGCATGTTTGTTCCCTTACCTCAGAGCTGCATTACCCTTGCCCCAGCGCAGGAAAGTTGGTTAGGATTGCACCTGTAATACTTGTTCAAACCTATTTAAAGTCAATGACAAGCACCATATCTAGTGACAGTGAATTCATATTGAATGAAGAAGGCATTTCTTTTTGCTATCCTGAATCTGTTGCCCATTATCAATTTCATAGGTTATATAATAATTCCAGTCTAATGGGATAGGGTGAAAAAGGTTTCCCTGGACGTTCCTTGTACAACATACAGTACACTTTTTTTATAATCCTGCATCATGTCCTCTCTCCCAATGTTGTGTTTGAGAAGTACACACAGGTCAGTGTCTTGCCATTCATTTCTCATTGTCTCAGGCATGATCCAACCTCTTTAAAAATGAGGAAGAAGTTGGATTGTGTCCAAGCCAGTGCAAGTCTTGCAAAAAGGTTCACTGTCTCCTTGGGAATAAAGGAAACCATAGGGACTGAAGGGAGTCAGCAGTGGTCCATGGTCCATGTCCCTTGCAAAGACTACAAGTTCCAGACTGCCCATCTGTCTTTCTCGTCAATCTGTAGAGCAGGAGGATAAAGCTTTGTGCATACTGCTCGCTTTTTTTTCTTGGTGTGATATACACCAGAGGTCTTCCTCAATCCCAGCTACCTGTGACCCAAATGATGCTAACAAATAATGTTTAAATGAGCCACTTTTCTGATCTCTTCCAGCTACCCCTCTGTCGTGGCTTGATGAACATTTAAAGAAATAAATTATCCCTACCCGAAGCCAGATTTGTGAAATGATTATAAAATTCATCTCCAAAGCAATTACGGAAGCATTGTCGAAAAGATTTCCCATAAACTATTTCTGAAAGGCATTCCCATTTCAGTATACCATCCCTTTACTGGAGGAAAAAAAACCTATTGAGCATAATGGACAACTTGTAATTAATTGCATTTGAAAATTCTAACAGACTTTTGTCATACCTTCACATTGTGCCATTGCAATAGTTTTCTTCAGCACAATAAACACAGGTAGAAAGGTGTCATATGGTGTCTCTTGTTCTTCTCTGCATTGAAATTAATGACCTTTGGTACATTTTTCCTCCTAATTATCCACTCTAGTCTCACATATGGGATTAATTAGACAAGACAAATCGTTGCATGGAAATTCACTTATTTCTGTGCGATTGTTTTCCAAAGTTGTCATCCTATTATTTCCACTTTTCAGTTCCTTGTTTGGATGACTGATGAACTTGATGGCTTCTGATGTCTGATAGGCAAATATTCTGCTCTGTTTTTCTTGTGTGTGGTGTAAGTGTGTGTGCATATGAAAGGCACAAGTGTTCATTTTTAATTTACTCTGTTTGCCTTGAAAGATTGCCAAGAAGCTATTCAGACACAGTACAGAGGGTTTTCTTTTGTTCAGTGGGACAAAGAATTGTTGCACATAAGTTGTTACCTGAGCATGTTGAATACTGTTTATTTGTGCAGATGCAACTACCCTACTCAACCACTTGAGTCGTGTTCTGGGTTCAAAGTTCCACCCTGATCCCATCTTCATACTTTGATCGGGGAAAACCTGCTTTCCTGTGTAATGACAATAAATCATTGTGTCTTCTCCTGATGCTTCTTTCTGTACGTATTGTTCCTTGTTGTATAATGCACCTTTCATCTTTCTCTTCTGCTAGTGGCATTTTTGCTTTAAGGTAATGAATTTCCTTAGGGACTAGTGAGTGAAAACTACCTTTGCAGCCCCTTTCAGTCTCACTGGTATTTGCAGCTTGATCCACAACCCAATTAAGCAAAAATAATTGCAGGTAAGCTGATCTAACGGGACTAAGCTGTGTGCATACTCTGTGCTGCAAAATAAATAAATGCATAAATAAATAAGGGCACAGTCCTAACCTGGAGTTAGGCTGGCCTAAGTCCCTTGTGCTAGCCCAGGAGGGTTGCAGATGCGCCATAAAGCATGTTTGGACCGCTCTTGGAGTCAGGTAGGATGGCGCATTGCACATGGGCCTCGAGAGTGTTGCAGACACGTGTTACATCATGTTTGCAACACTCCTAGGCCAGCACAAAGGATTGCAGGCAAAAATAATTGCAGGTAAGCTGATCTAACGGGACTAAGCTGTGTGCATACTCTGTGCTGCAAAATAAATAAATGCATAAATAAATAAGGGCACAGTGCAGGCCTAATTCCAGGTTAGGATTGCGTCCTAAATCTTGTAGTTTATTTCTGCACCAAGAAAAGCTGGATTCTGCAACCTCTTATGATCGTGTATTTGCTTCTTTTGCATAATGCATTTTGCTTTTCTAGCGTTTTAAGAAAGAGGAAAAGTGGTACTGAGTGCAGTGTAGCCTCCTGACCACTGGGAGCTCTGTGAAGTCCCACCTCTGGCTTCAGTGATCTTACCAGTGACTGTGCTCTTGCAGTCCTACAGAGTTTTACACTCTGGTAATAATAGCCACAAGCAATGCTTAGGCACAGCAGGAAAGACGGAAACTTGAATCATCTCCCCATTTATTATAAAAGCAGCAGCTATTATTAGCAATGTAGAATTATTTGAAACTGCAATTTCATTTTCACGAAACAAAGAAGCATAGAACGGATTTAAAAAAAAACATTAATGAAATTATTAATCAACCCAACAACAAGCCTTCAGATGATAATCCAATTCTTATTGCAACTGTGGCGCATGATTTTGAAAATATATTGCGCCTGTTCTCGAGCACACATCTGCAAGTAAGCCCATGATTTGAATAGATAAACTGAATAGTGTTCCTATGTGCACTTTATTGATTTTAAAAATGTCTGCCCCACCTTTCTTCCCTCGTGGTGCCTTCAGTCTCAATGAAAACCATTATTAGTACAAAAACACAATAAAACAGCAGCAGCCATTAAAACAAAATCACAACGAGGAATAAATACATCAAGCGAATGTGAGAAAAGCCTGTATAAAAGCTAGATCCTCAATTTGCCGGAGAAAGTGTATGTGTGCGTGCACACAGGCCACAGCATGTGTGAGCGCCTACTGACAGCCTGTGTGCATATACACACATACTGTACGCTGCTATTGCCTTTGGAGTTTAATTGACAGTACAAGAAATTTCTTGTGATTGAGTCTAGTCAATGTCCAGTCTTGTTTGGAAGTTGAGTGGACTTTTTGTGACTAGTCACTATGGCAGGGGGCTCCAAACACCGGCCCCCGGTTTGAATCTGGTCCATCCCTGATCCATCCTTGGCGTGAGCAGCACTTTGTGTTCCACTGGGGACTCCGTGAACGACCCCAGCTACAGCTCCCCGGGGTCATTGTGGCTAGCCACTTCTGGGGTCTGCCGCCCCAGCGATCCGTGAGCCTGGCATTCTGGCTGTGACGAGCCCTGGGAGCTGTAGTTGGGGTCATTTGTGGTGTTCCTGGCAGAATGCAAAGTGCCGTTCACACTGGGGACGATTTTCTGTGCCGCAGTGCTTTCCCGTTTGGAGACCTGCTGCGCTAGAGGAAGTGCCGGCCTAACTCCAGGTTAGGATTGCGCTCCTAAAGTTGGTGGTAATCTCGGTGCATGAGCAGGAAGCCATTACGATTTGGTTGCCTGAGAGCTCCCTCGGGCCTTCCAAAGTAGCTATGTGAAGGAGGGGATGTAACACACCTTTGAGGATATTAAAAAGTCGCTATTACTCCCAAAGTCTGTTAAACTGAAGTCCTTTACACTTGGGTTCAATGTACACACTTTCCTAGGAGTCAGCCCCATTGAACATAGTGGGACTTTATTCTGAAGGAAGGTGCTTAGGATTGTGCTTTAAGGTTGCAATCCTATACATTCTCACCTGGGAGTCAGTTCCATTAAACTTATCTGGCAGATGTACACAAGATTGGACTTCTTAATTTATCTTATCTATGATCTCACTATATTCTTGGAAAGTGTAATTTCTGAGGGTTAATCTACCAGCTAAATAATGATGGATCAATAACAACTTTATTATTAGTCTTACTATTATTAAAAACTATTCCCCGCTGTATCATACATTACTGTATTGTTGCATTTGCTATACTTTTTAATTTATAAGTTGTTCATGGAATTATCCCCTAACAATACTTATATAGTGTATATATTTTTTCTTGATGGGCCTGCCTCTGTTTTTCCTCATTTATTAAGATGTAAATCTGTTGATATTAGACTGCAAACATGTGACTTGATTAGATACTTATTAGTCCTCAAGATTTGTTTGTTCTTTTCTAACTAATAAAACGCTATTTTAGCAAGATAAAACCAGCAGCTTGTAAAAAGAGCAGATACAAACAGTGCTTCAGCATTATCCCAGATCTTCTAGGGATTTGTTGTGGATTGGCTGCCTGACCAGATTGAATATTTGGGGGGGGGGGGCAGTCACAGGCAGGATCTCCACATGTTCAGTGATTGTTGCTTCAGAAAAACACTGACCCTGAGAAGGTGGTGGGGCCTTGGTAGTGCGTCAGTGCTGGAAGTGGAGCTAAGTCAGGTATGCTACCAAGAACCTCTCATGCTCACAGATACGTGTGGATCCCGACTTCTGATGAGGGTACATGTCTTTCGCAGTCTCTCATATAGACGGACCTCAATATTTTGTCACAATCTAGCATAGAGTTGAGCTATTGAGGCACAGACTCCATATTCCAGAGTTTCTCAAACTGTGAATCACAACCCACTTGGTGGGTCGCATCCCAGTGTCTGGTGGTGTTCAGGATTGGGCCCTCTCACCTAGCTTTGTGTCTGGTTGGCTCCAAATTGGAGCCCTGTGGATGCAGTTGGAGGCCACACTGGGCCTCTGCAGGCCACCAGAGCAGCCAGAAAGTCACTTACAGTTTACTTCCAGATTCATGAAAGTGACTTCCAGTTCCTTCCAGATGCCTGTGGAGGCCTTCTGAGGTAGGTTAAGGCACCCTCCACTGCAAAACAGGTGGGGCATGGCGGGGGGGGGGCAAGTTTGAGAATAGTCATATTCTCCATTCCCTGCCATAGTCCATTGCTGAGGTGACAAAGGGCAGGGAGCAAGAAACGGTTTATTCTAGAACTGTCCCTAGGTGCACTCTGTACATTGTCTTGCATACATTGCGTGTATCTGCAATGGGCCACTGCACCACCACCCCCAGGAGGGCCTACAGTATGCAAACCCTCTACTGCAGTGGTTCTCAAACTTTTTAGCACTAGGACACACTTTTTGGAATGGCATTCTGTCCAGGACCCACTGGAATTGATGCCATGGCCGGAAGTGCCATCGTTGTGATGCAGACTCTGCTGCTTTCCTGAGAATGCAACATTAAGTTGGGCTGTTTCTCAACCATTTTCCAGAAGCAAAGTGAATCAGAAAGGGAAAAGAACGGCTTTTTACAACCTTGGCATAAGCAAAACAACCGCACAGCCCTCCCCCTTTTCAGGATCGCATCTTCCATACTTTCAGTATGGCTGCTCCAGGTGCTTTGTGACCCACCTGAAATTGGCTCACAACCCACTGGTGGGTCCCAACTCACAGTTTGGGAATCACTGCTCTGCTGCCTCCATGCACTGAGGGGCATTTTGCTGGCCATATCTTGCAAATTGCTGCCAAATCCATAAATTGCCTTGAATTCCTGCCCACCTGGTAGCCGTGGCATGGAATGGTGTCCATGGAGAACTTTGAGAGGCATGCATAGCTAGGGGCTAGGCCCCTTGGAGAACCCCAGTTATCGACTCTGCTTGGCTTGCATGTAATGGGACCCCTTAGCACATCTGGTGACCTCGCTGGTCTGCTGCTTTTCATTAACACTCCAAGCTAAGCTGCAAGCAGGACTGAGACTGTATTCCCTTTGCCCACTGTGTCAGATTGAAGCAGCGTTTCATTTGGAAAATAAACTTCTCCAGGAAAAAAAAATAGGACAGATCAAATAAGATGTTTGTGCCAGACTAGCAGCTGAGCTGTTAGGGATAAGGAAGTGAGAAGAGAGGCTCTGCTAACGAACGTTTTGACAGCTAGCCTGGATGGCAGCAGAGGAGGCCTGGGGTTTGGGGATATGGGATTCAGGTTTCCACTGTTTTTGCAATGTCTGGATCTGCCCCGGGTGAGAAGTAGGTTTGTTGACTCTGCAGCATGGGAAAGAGCTTACCACAGATTTACTGCAGCAGTGGCTTAGTGGCCTCTGAGCTGTCCTCCAAGTGTTATGGAAAGAGGGCTGTTGGGATGTTTTTTTGGGACTGTTTGGCTTGGCCCCTCTGCCACACAATAAGTTGTTATCTGAAACAATAGAGAACAAAGGCGGAAAAGTCACAAATACATATCAGGAAATGCAAAGCCCCATTTTGGTGCGTGGAGCCGCAAGGGCATTGGGTTTCATTGACTCGAGTCTCTGTGGAGAACAGCCGGCCCCACAGGAAGGCCCGGCATTCCTGTCCTCTCGGTGAACCTGCCTGAAAGGAATACAGGAGTTATTGGGTAATCAAGGCTTGTCAGCACCTTGGTTATGCAGCATGGTTCAATCCGATAATGTGAATGGAACCAGTAATAGCACTGATGAAAAGCACGCGGGTTTGAAAAGGGCCGTGAATGATTTTTTTGTTCATTTTCTGTTTACATGTAATGTGTTATTGATGTCATTACCTTATAACACAGCTGCTTGTTTCATAGAAAAACTGGGAATTAGTCATTACTTCTTTAAAAAAGAGCGAGAAAGAGAGAGAAAGGGCAAAAGAGGGAGAGAGAGAGAGAAAAGCAAGGGGGAAGAAAGAAAGAAATCCTGTTACATGAAGAAAATTGCATTCGAATGCTGCAACTGAAACATATTGATTTTCTGGCACAGACTTTTTAGATTAAAAATGCCAATGCTAAATCCTTTCATGACCTATAGTTCATATGAAGTTCACGTGTCATTTACTATTATTCTGGAAAAAAGCAGGATCTTTAATGAAAACATAGTTGGGAGGAAACTCCAGACCCGCTCGCATTTGCATGCTGCTGTCATGTAGCATGCGCTCCTAGCCAAGCACTCCAGCCTGTCGAGGGTGTGTCGCCAATATTTTGTTTAAGCTGCAGCCCATTTATCTTTTTTAATTGCTTCGGTGTCTTTGTTTTATTCTCAGCTTGATCTTTAGACCTCTTAATTTTTCTTACTTCATTCACTCGTGTTCATTGATTGTATTCAGCGGAAGGAAAGAAAAAAAGCCTTCCCTTACCCCGTCCCAGGGTGCCAGTGCTTGATTTTCATTACCATATAATTTTAATTAGTAGCACAGCAGAAATTCCCAATATAAATTCATAGAGATGTTTGTCACTGTATCAACTTGATTACTGTTCTTTCGTGCTTTTTTCATGCCACTTGATTCTTAAAGGACTCACTAGAACAGTGGTTCCCAAACTGTGGGTCAGGACCCATCAGTGGGTCATGAGCCAAATTAAGGCGGGTTGCAAAGCACCTAGAGCAGGCATATTGAAAAGATGGGATGCTGGAAAGAGGGAGGACTGTGCAGTTATTTTGCTTGTGTCAAGGCTGTAAATAGGTTTTTTTCCTTTCTCATTCACTTTTCTATTTGGAAAATGGCTGAGAAATAACCCAACTTATAGCTGCGATCTCAGGATAACAGCAGGCTCTGGCGCCACAATAATGACACTTACAGCCATGACATCACTTCTGATGGGTCTCAGACAGATTATCATTCTAAAAAGTAGGACCCAGTACTAAAAAGTTTGAGAACCACTGCACTAGAATATTCAGTGATAGGAAGAGTAGATTATCTCCTTGTACAAATATAATAGAACCAGCTGGTGTTTCACCTACAGATGTTTGTGTGTGCGCGCTCAGGCATGTGCATTCATTCATATGTGCATCCATGCATGTGTGTGCATGATCAGCTCATATTAAGAATGTTCCAGAGCTATATGGGAATCCAGTATGCACAAAAGAGCTCCATGCAAACTGCTTTGTTTCCTTCTGCAATTAGGGGAATACTCTTCATGATAGTGTATCATGAATTCTCACTGAAGAATTTTTGGCCCCAAAATTAAGGTGGTGGGTAAAATTCAGTAGTGCAGAACTGCAGCAGCTTGAGGGGTACCTTTGAAAATCTGAGGAAGTTTCAGGGTCAGCTTACTAATGGTTGTTGACAGGCAGTGGGCCTTTTTCCCCCGCCCTCAATTTTCCCCCTCTCTGTTTCTCTGGCAACAGCAGCAGCAACAGTGTGGAGCAGTGTTAGGTTTTTTGCACTGGGACCCCCTTTTTAGGCACGGCAACCTGTCAGGCCCCCCTACCCCAAGACCTAGGGCTGAAAGTGATTGTTTTTAATAAACAACACTTTTTGAAAGTGGAAAGAATCCCACATCTGTTTTAGAATGTTCTGAATGCGGTGTGTCTAAGTGAGGTTTGAGTTCAGCGATTGATTCATTTCACAACATTGCACAGAATGCATTGTGGCTTCTCTATACCATTTCTAATCAACGTTGTAACATCAAATTTAAGACAGTCTTCAGGGTATTCACGTTCATCTTCCCCATGTGCCGAGACTTACCTAGGCATGCACATGGAAGGTGTGACGTGCCCGCTTAAAAAAGAGACCCATCACACACATATGCACACCAAGGCAAGCCCATAGCAAGGCTAATTTCCCTCGCAGCCACCAGCATTTAGGAAGTGGCAATTCAATGGGGCAGGCTTTTCCCTAACCAAAAGGAAGCTTCCAAGATCGTCGTGCCCAGCTTTTTGTGATGGCTGCCCCAAGCTCTTCACGACCCCCTGAAAATTGGATTGTGACCCCCTTGGGGATTCCAACTGCCGTTTTGGAACCACTGGTGTGGGCTATCATGAATTTCCCTCTGGGACGCCCTGTGCATGATGTTGTTTTAATGCAGTGTTCTGAGTGGGAGGGTGGACGGACTTTGGGGAAGTTACAACAGTGGCCACCAGTAAGTTGAAGAATTTCTCGGATTGTCTTTAGCCTTCTCCCAAAAAATCACTGCAATAGATCACTGAAATCCCACTTTCATCATTTGGGAATGGGGCAGAGAAAATGAGAGCAGCATTTCAAATGAACGTGTATAGCATATATTGAGCATGCAGTGGAGCCAATCATTTTCAAAGCAAATATTATGGTGTCAAGCCCATGCTTCACTCTTTTTTTATGTCTCTTGAGAGCTCAATCCAGAGTGCTCCCTGGACCAGTGCATGTGCTGGGAATGGTGCAGATGAGCTATAAGGCACGTCTGCGCCGACTCAGGATTTGGGGAGGCCAACGCAAGGATGTGTGCTGCTCTCCCTATGCCAGACCCTAGCCAACAAAAGGTGAGTTCGCACCAGCCTGGGGAGGCCAGCAAGGGGGACGGTTTGGGAGGTTGGGGGTATGGTGGGCTGGTGGGTGTCCTGGACCCAGAAGCAGGCTGGGACTGACCTGGGCAACCTAGGCCTGTCCTAACTCCCTTCCTGAGCAGTCTGGCATTACACCAGCCTGCTTGGATTTGTGGCAGCAATTTTGCTGGTGCAGTTCTGAGTAGCCCCATTGAGGCAGCTGCCAAGCTACACAGGGGTAAGGTGAAATAATTCCCCTTAGTCCGAGTTGCGCAGCAGCCAGCAACTACCCTGCGCTGGATGCAGTACTGGCCAGCTGGTCTGGTTTCCAGAGCAAGATAGGCTTGAGCTGTGAGAGAACCTTTATATGAGTTCCCCCCCCCCAAATCCCACAGCACAAGATAGCAACAGAATGCTATAAAATCAATTATCTGAACATTGGTTATCCAAACGCCCTGATTAACCTAATCAACTGTGTGTGTATCCTGTGTAGCTCCACAACAGTGTAACCATTTGCAAATAGTTTGCTCATTTATCTGAATTTCTGATGATCCAAATATAGAATTGATTCTGGCTTTCCAGGCTTTTTGGTTGATCGAAATTGCATTTTATCTCATTCTGTATTTTTCAGTCCTGGCTTCCGACAATGATTCTGTGGTTGAAAGTCACTCCTGAAACAGAATCTATGTGCCTGGACCTTATTTGCTATTAATGTCTAATGTCCTGATCACCATAGAGTTGCATGTTTCTTTCTCTAAATCCAATTTCCAAACCTTTGTATGCACTCCATGCAAAGCAGTTGTTCTAATCTTTCCATTTGTTTGTTTCCATCATTTCTCCATTTGGAGTCAACTTGGTAACAAAGGGTTATTTTTTTGTCCCAGCATTTTAGACATTTTTTTTCCTGTTTGACAGCACTTTCATGAATGTTTTTTGCCCTCCAGTCAAATAAAGCTCTCTGGTTTTTGAGCATTCTAACAGTGTTAACAGTTCTGAAGTTAAACCTTGGAATTATGTATTGATAACAGGCTGTAGCTTGTAGTCATTAAAATGAATGGGATGTCAAATATGCTACATTATCTTTCCAATACAAGGGGGTTGTCTGCCAATAACGGAAGAGAGATTTGGGCGAGCAATGCCTTTTTAAATAGGGAAAGGGAACTGTAATCCTTCTGCTTTCTTTTAAAGTTTTTTGGGTCAATTTCCACTTTGCTCAACTTGCCCACTTTAAACAAAATGGACCACGTTTTGTTCAATTATCATAGAATAAATATTAGTGGAGTAGGTCTTCTGAATGGACTTTATCTTACATTCACCGTGAACTGAAGGTGGGATGATTAAAATAATTGCCAATGCACTTATAGGCTATAGGTTAGGGAAAGCCATTGAGAATGCGCATATCCAAAGAATTATTCTTAGGGATGGATGGATGGATGGATGGATGGATGGATGGATGGATGGATGGA
>JAJKFI010000009.1:4813483-4849658 GCA_029204185.1 Lerista edwardsae | reverse complement strand
GGATGGATGGATGGATGGATGGATGGATGGATGGATGGATGGATGGATGGATGACCACTAATGGATGAATATTTCCAACAAGTAAGTAACTTGCCATTAACCCAGGATGTCCCTGCCATTAACCCAGGGGGGCAAATGCCCTTGGGCGGCAAGGATGCGAGGCCAGTGGGGGCAGTGCCTGCTGCCAAATGGCTGCTGCCCATGCACCGCAGCCCTCCTGAGGGTCAGTCAGGCCACACACAAAGTCCTGTGCCCCTCCAAAGGTGTTCCTCAGCCTCTGGAGGGCCATTAGACAGTCTTTTGTTGGGAAACCAGAAGTATCGTTTAAAGGCCTTCTGAAGGCTGTGGAATGCTTTTGGGGACCCACAGGATGTCACACAAGGCTCCGAGGGCTCCAAGTGAGTCATGGGGGCAGCAGTCTCTGCGGGGGAGGAAACGGCCATCTGTGGTCCCGGCCCCCGGGGCAAAAAATGGGCCAGGGACACAACTAGTAGTAATTTGGCTTCCCATATTTCTCAAAACCACTTTTCTCTGTATTATTAGTCCTGCCAAATTGCAATTATAAGAATTGTCCCAGTTTGCTCTACTGATTGAGATTGAGGGTGCAATCCTAATCGACATTCCAACACCAACAGAACAGTTCCAATGGGGCATATTCTTTGCAGTGGAGTAGTAGTCACGGAGGCCAAAAGAAATGTTTGTTTCCTTACCGTGGAGCTGCATTGCCCTTATCCCGTTACTGGAAAGTGGGTTAGGATTGCGCCCTGAGAGTCTCTCAAGAAGTGTGAGCAGTTGTTAAGAAGGCCCAACTTTCTCTGTAATTCTACTTCAGTTTTGCCAACCCAGAGTTTTGGTGTTACTAATCTACTTTTTATACTAGTATAAAGCAAGAGGTGTATAGTTACGGTTATTTGTTGTGCTGATTGACAATAATAGGGCCTGTGGATATAATGACTTACATTAAAAAATTCTCTTTCTGCAGAGGAAGGAGTCCTTCCTTTGGAAAAACCCTCTTTTCTCTGGACGAAGGAATCTTTGGCTGCAACCCAATGAAATCCCTTGTCTTTTTGCCATCATTGTTAGCCTCTTCCTTTGCAGTCTTGGTTGCCAGATCAGTTGTCTATCCTTGCTTAGTTTTTCTTGGGGAGTCTCAAACAGATTTATTTCTTCACTAATTTTCTCTTTTTGTGGCGCTGGAATATAAGCATATGAATATAATATGAATATGGAATATGAATATATTGGAATATTGAATATTCCGTATGGAATATGGACTACTCATAACTTAAAACATTCATATTGGACTTTTTAAAGTTTTAAGTTATGAATATGGACTATTCATAACTTAAAACCTTCATGTGCCAAGGCAGGAGAAAAAAAGTGATATTCCTTTGGAATTAGAACAGTTACCCGCTTCCAGCTGCGTTAAAGCTAGCGTTTCTCACCCCAGTTGCTGAGGAAATGTTATTAGAATTCGATCGCTCCATTTGGATTGCTAATTGCAGAACAAAGGTTATGGGGAAAGCCACATTTGGAGAACGTTCCAGCATCTTAAAAGTCCAGCTACGTTGTTAAATTCATAGAAGAGGTTGGCTAAGGCTGGAGTGCAAGGCAAGGCTGTCAGTCGCACATGAACTGAAGGTATTCGTCACGTGGTTCTGTGGCTCACAACACAGGGCAAAATGCAGCAGCTCTTGGAGGGACAGGTTTTCCCAGAGCGCGATGCTAACCTTAGGCCAGTTAGGCCAGCAAAGGCCAGCAAAATTAGGCCAGTTAGGCCAGCAAAATTAACCAGCAAAAGGGACAGTGTAAAGTATGTTTGGACTAAGCTTCTTCCTGTCCACACCATGCACTATTTTATCAGCTTCACCAACTGTCGCTCTGCTGTCAGTGAAATCAGTGGGGCTGTGCCTGCCTCTGCCCAGCTGAATGGCAAGGCTTGAATGCCACCCTCCTGCCAACCACGGGGACCACATTCACTGTTGCCCAGCTGATCAGCAGGAACATGACGCCTCCCCAGTAGCTTGTCATGCCCTTCTGGGGCTCACACAAGTACAGAAGAATGGCTTGTGGCATACACTTCCCCATCTCAACTGAGTCCTAGGGCCATAGGAAACAGCCCAGTAACTTATAATATTACAGAATCTGAAATGGGTAGAATATTTCCTTTAAATGCACAAAACGGGTTTGTTAGTTTTTTTCTGATTTAAAGACCAACTTTTGATTTCCTGAATCATTAGCTGACAGATGAAACCTTTTCTCAGTATGATACTGCAGTAGGGCTACAAATACCTGTTCTCCTTTTTTGGTCAGATTCTCAAATCTCTTTGGAGCCAGCAATACCTTTCCTTCCTAACCCCTTCACCTAGAGGTACCAATCACAGCTTAAGTTTTCCCTCTGCCTTTCCCACCTGCACTCCTTGCAGCCCGATGCAGTTCCCTTTCACTGCAGTGCCCTTCTACTTGACCTCTGACTTCCTTCCTCTCTTTCTATATACAAGGAACTCCTTGAATCACAGCTGTTCACCCTGGTTTATTCTGATTGCCTCTCCTCTCCTTTACTTCCCCTCTCTTCGTAATGTCTCTTGTGTTTATTCTTGGATTCTAAACCTGTGGGGCAGATCCTATGATATTGTTTGTTTTTTGTTTTCAGATGTGAGTACAACAGCAAGACATTTTTCAGTACTTTACAAATAAAGAAATACAAACTATTGAACAAAGTTCAAATAAATATCAACAGACCTGTCAGTAAGGTTCTCACTCCCCTGTCCTCAATTACTACTGTTTAATGGTATCATAGCATCAGATATCTTAACAACCTTTTGCTCTCAAAACACCAGCAAAAAAGGCTTTGTTTAAGTCGCAATCACTTGCTAGCTTAGGGCGCAATCTAAAGGTACCTGTAAGCCGGCACAAGTCCCTTGCGCTGGCCTAGGAGTGTTGCTAACCTGCTGTAAAGTGCATTTGTGCCAAATTTGGGGACAAGAGGCAGGCGCATGGATGTGTGTGCCATTCTCCCTGTGCCATGGTCCGGACAAGGCAAGGCTGGCCTAGGTAGGCTGATACAGGAGGGAGCTTAGGGAGGGCAGGGGGAATGCAGACCAAGGCAGGGGGAGTATGAGCCCATGGGCAGGCTGGCCCGGGGAGGGGGTCAGGATCTGGCACTTAGGCCAGATCCTAAACCCCGGCCCAGTCAGCCCTACATAGGCATCTCGGATTGCACCAGTGATTTTGCTGGTGCAGATCCGAGTAGCCCTATATGGGTGGCTGGGGCTTTAACCAGGATAAGGGGACAGATGTGTGAGTTGTGCCACAGCCGCTTCCTATCCAGGGCTGGCTATGGCACAGGCATGCCAGCCTTCCTATTCCAGCCCAGGTTAGGATTGGGCTGTTAGTGATACTCAAAGAGTTGTTCGTGTTGGTTAGTTTTAAGCAAAGTGTATGAAAGTCAATGGAAGGTACTTGTAAGTTTGGTGGCTGTTTCAAATATTCCTAATAGCTACATTTGATTAATTTGGCTGTATTTTTCTGCATTAAGGAGTGTCCCAGAGTCTCAAAGCTTTAAATTAAATGTACACGCGTGCACGCACACACACACATGGCAACTCAGCATCTTGCTTACCAATAAGGAAATCTACCTAAATTGTATTTAAGGGCTTAAGGTAAATTAGCTAATAAACTTAACTGGTCAGTGGCAATGGCTGTTTGAAAACTCATGAAGAGGCAGAGGATTGATAGTAATGAAAGTGGCACTTCCTGTGTCTTCAAAAAGGAAATGAGCAATTCTGGCAATTGCCAGTCAGCCATAAGCCTAATATCCGTGACTTGCAAAATAATGGAACATGGAGGGAGAGAAACACAGGATAATGGGCCATAACTTACATTTCGTGTGGCTTTGTAATAAACAAATGATGCTAGATAAACTTGATTGTTTGGATGATCTAATTAGTGGTGAAGGACAAAGCGGTGGAAATGCTGCATCTGGACTGTTAAGAAACCATTTGAAATAGTGGCTCATAGGAAGTGTAAAAATAAACCTAAAATGACGGGGAGAGAGCTTTAAGGGCAGGCATGTGAGATTTCTGCAGTTTATTATATTGACCAATGCTTTAAAAGTGTGTTTGCTTGGTGCAGATTTCTGCTCACCTTTTGCAGGAGAAGGAGCTTGGCTGGTCTTGGTTATCTCTTTCGGGGCCAAAATAACCAGAGTGACATGAGGAATTTTCTAGTGGACTGGTCAGGTTTTGCCAGGTATATCAAAGCCACCATTCACAACTTTCCATCTCCCTCGCCGGTAATATAGTCCACTGACCACCAATGATAGAGCCTGTGGGATAGTATTTTGTGGGCTACTTCGTCTGTTTCTGTCCCTGCTTGGCTAATGGTTATATCCAAGGCCAATACAGTTTGATTGGTACTTTAAAAAGATAACAACTGCTTCTTAGGGCACCATCCGAATGTGCCATGTGGCTACCGCATGTGGTCTGTGTTGGCCCAATGCAGTTGCAAATGTGCTGTAAGGCACACTTGCGCTGCACAGAAGTGTGCTGGGCTGACACAGGCAGCAGCGTTGGCCCACAGACACCGCAGGTAAGCCATCCCTGCACCGGCTGAGTTTGGCCAGCGGGGGGCTTTTCTGGGCGGGTGAAGGCGGGGAGGTGGTGGGGAGTAGGCAGAACTGAGGGAAGTGGGGCGGCCCCGCGGGTGGTATGGCCTCAAAAAGGGAGAGGAAGCAGAACCGGAGGAAGGAGGGTGGCATGGCCCGGAAAGGGGAAGGAGTCTGAATCCAGCAGTAATGCAGGATCGAAACCCCTGTCCCCGGGCCGTGTGACCCCAATTCGGGCTGCTGCAGCCCGCTCAAACTTGCTACCTGATATTTAGCAGGCGCAGATCTGAGCAGCCCTATTGGGCTGCATGCAGCTTACCGTGGGGCAAGGGGACATTTGTCCCTTTTCCCCGTGCTAAGCCACTACTGCCTTCTAATTTGGTAGGGATGCAGCGCAGGACAGCTGGCCTGCTTGATCCTACCCAAGTTAGGATTGGGCTGTCCATCTGTCGAAACTGCAAAAATATTGCCAATATTTTTGTACCTATTTGTGAAATTGCCAAAACTCCATAATGGCATGTTATAAAAAGGGATACCTCATAAACACGTCTCATTAGTACATCTAAAAATTCGAGAGCAAATGTTGAGATGTTAATGTTTGCTTTCTTGGCCTCTCTTGAGATGTTTTTGATTATTGCCTTGCATTAGCAACTGGAGTGTTTGGTTTTCCGTCTTTCTGTCTCAAGAGTCCACATCATGGATTCTGGGATGATTTTACATTGTATGTTTTAACATGGCCCTGTGATGATTTGCATTATGACCATGTGAGTTGTGGTTCCGTTTAGCTCCCAGAGTGGCAGCAAAAATATCTCAGATTTTGGTTCTCTCCCATTTTGAGACAACGTATTGAGACAACCTTTGAAACAAAGTATTTTGAAACGTTTCCAATGTCTGCTGACCTATGTATGTATCTGTGACATTTTTTGAAAAGGATACTGAGGAGGATACTAGATAACATCTCCTAAAAAACAAGCCAATCATGGGAGGTCTTTTAGATAAATATAGAGGGAAAAACCTCTTCGAATACCTTCCTTTATCATATCATGATGCATTAAGAATGAAGAACACGTGTGGCAGTGATCCACTCAATTAGCACATCTGCTCAAATATCCATGGTAAGTATTATACATGCCTTAGCTCCAAATTTTACAAAGCTGTCCAACAATGAAAAGCTCTGGTAAGCATTTATATCCATGTTAATCCTTCAATTACTAAAAGAGACTAATTTCTACCGTATGTTTCTGTTTGTAGTTTGCTTTCCCTAAGTCATGCATAGTTAGTTCAAATACCTCAACCAAATTCTGTATTTCGGTTAGTCACTCCCTTGATTCTGTACCAGTTGAGTCATGCCAGTGTTTTCTGCAACTAGTATTTATGCAGCTGTTAATAAACTCTCTGTGAACTCAGTGGTTACTTCCAGGTTCGAACTGAATCTGATCATTTGTGTGTGGTGTCTAGTGGTAGTCAAACATTACAGGGTAGAACCACATCTGTGTTATGGATCTGCTAGTCTGGCAAGTTTCAGTCAGTACTACAAGTTCTAGGTTGTGTGTCACTCAAGTATTTTCATTGTCTCTATATAGCTAGCTCCTTAGTTGTTGTCCTTCATCTTTTATGTGTGGTCTGTCTATGCGATGCTCAAGTGTCATAGTTATAAGCAAGCCCAGTTCAGTTATTGTTATGTAATAAGCAACCTTTAGCTCAGGTGTTACAAAAATTTAACCAATGTGAGTCATCCATAGAAGATCAGCATCTTCTCATCAGTTCAAGCAGCTGGCTTAGAAGTGAGGGTTTAGTGATACTTTCTTGGCTTCATCCTTCTCTGTTTCTCTGTTCGACATTACATTTAGTGACATATTACACTTATGGTGCAGATAATGTATTTCATAGAGACTGAAAAGTGCATCTTCACAAGTGGTTTTTTTTAAAACAACAACAAAGAGGTAAGGATGAGAGGAAATAGGCCACAAGTCTCCATCCCACCCTCTCCCCTTTCTTCACCAGCATCCTTTTTCCTTAGTGCAGAAGTGGTGGATTATGGGCAAAACATGTACAGGCGTATTCCAGTATCCACTGATTTGGTATCCATGGATAGCCTGGATACTGGGACGTCTATTAAAAAGATAGGGAAACATTAAACAAATCTCTTTTTTTTATAACCTTGTTGGACAAAATCACTGATTATCGATCAATCAACAGTAGTTCACAAAGCGGTTTACAGGCCAATAATAGTAATAAAATAAATGGCTCCTTGTCCCAAAAGAAAAAAAAAAATTCAGAACACCACCAGCAACAGTCACTACAAAATACACTGTGCAGAATGAATAGGGACAATTACTCTCCCCCTGAGGAATACCACCTGAAAAAGTTCCTCTTGCCCAGTTAGCAGGGGTTGACAAAACCACGGATGCTCCCCTATCTTTAAAAAAAAAGTGTCCCCAGTATCCACGGTTTCAGGTATCCCCCCCCCCATATATTCTGGGGGGGGATCCAGAATAAAACCCCAACGGATACCAGGGCATACCTGTATAGTTTGCCCTTGTTATCCACATGGGAGGGGGGTGTCTGTTCCACGACTATACACATAGATGCAAATCTGGCCGCTTCTGGTTTGATGAGCAAACAGGAAGTGGTTTCTCCCCAGTATCCAAGGCATCCTCAGTGAGTCTCATCTGTGGGTGCCGGATCTGTGAATACTGTGGGTGGACTGTATTCCAATAGTATTTAAACCAGTTGGGTTTTGTTACTGAACACATAGACCAAAAATGGTAAAAATATAAGGGGTTAACATTTAGCAGAAACAAAAGTTATGAAATGGAAGTTGAGTTCGTGTTTGAATTATATAGGAAAAAGTACGGAGGCCATTAATGAACACATGTTCTACTCCCTGACATTCCCCTGAAGTGCTCCACATAGCCCTGTGGGTAAGAAGCTGTGACAGAGGTACTTGCCCTGTAATTTCGGCAACTGAACTAGACCTCTTATAGAATTGTTATTTTTAAAAAAATTCAGAAATATGTAAACTCTAGACAGAAATGATATCTGGTTGCTGTTTTTACAAAGTTTTAGTGTGTAAATGTATTTCTTCACGAGGTGTTCTTTTCAGTAGGATTTTGACATGAATAAATGCATTAATTAAGCCCAGCATCTCACAGCGCAATTCTAAACTCCGTGCAGCCTCAGCGCAACAGGGTTGCGCTGATGCTACACCCTTAGCGCCGACGCGTGAGCATCGATCGGCACCCCCATGTCGGCACTAAGGCAACAGGACCGGTGCTTCAGGCAGCGCCGGCCCTGCTGTGCCCGCACTGAGCATTTCTTGCGCTGAACAAAGTCGGTCGGCATGAGGAAGGCTCCGTGCTGAGGCGGCACGGGAATTGGAGGGAGGGGGGCGTGACTTGGGCGTGATGTGGGCGGGCTTGAGAGGTGGTCATATGGCCACATCGTAAGCCTGTCAGGGAGGCCGTATGGCCCTGATTCGGGCCGCGTGGTCTCCTCGGATCTGCGCCCACTCTTTAGCAGGCACAGATCCAAGGAGGACAGGGAAGGCTAGAGCCTCCCATACGGTAAGGGAGCCAGACACTCCCTTGCCGCAGAGAGGCTCCAGCCTCCACCTACCCAGCGCTGGATAGAGTGCTGGCTGGCTGGCTCTCCTACCCCAGCGCTGGGTAGGATTGTGCCCTCAGTTGAAAAATCTTAGCAAAGAATCTTGGAGTCTTTCAAACAGATTTCATGGGGAAGGCTCTCTAATTTCTTTGCTGCTTGTTTATTTGATTTAGATTATAATCCCGTTTGGGATTTCATTTAAAGTTCACCACTCTCCATTCGGCTAGTGCAATTTTAGGTTAACCATATTTTCTCCGCAATTGCTATATTTGGTCCCTGAGTTATTATTGCAGTTCCTTGGGGTATATTTAAATCCACCTTATTGTAATAGATTATGGAATAGAATGTCTAATATGTCTAATGTAGAATAAATGACTATAATGATTTATGATGCGGCACTTCAGTTTTATTGAACATAAGGATCATTGTACTAAAATGGATGGTGTATTGCTGCTTTAGCATAAAATACTGAATAACATATTCAAGAAAATGAATGGATTGGCCAGTTCATAATATTCTGCCCCTTCAGCGGAGAGGTCTTTAATAAGCAAGAGTGTCATTACACTTGAAAATGTATGTGTAGGTGATTCATTATCTAGAACAATGACAGTGATTGGCTGAAGCCCTTATTAAAGAAAAGGCTGTGCTGGGAGAAAAATGCATCACACTTTGATCTCAGTGGAATGGATGCTTTCCTTCGGCTTTCCATTTTCCTGCAGTGACTATTGTGGGAATTAAACGCTTGGACTTTGAAAATATCTACATATAGAAAGGGAGAGATTATCTGTTGCTGATAAGGCTTTTAAAGGTGGACAAGACATGTTCACTATGCTAATGCTTTTTGCACGATGACACTGTCGTGCATCCGCCTTCCAGCCCTTTATTACCATAAGCGACATGTACCTTTGATGTAAATGTCACTGCAGCTCATTTTTAAGTCATTGAAAGCTTGCTATAATTATATCCAAACATGCACCTTGGCTCCTGTAGATTGTAGGCAAGTGTTCAGAGACAGGCCCTTATTTGCTTTGGCTCTAAGCAAAATTGGAGCGCTAAATGCAAAAATATGTATTGAGATCCCTACTCATCGTTAATTCACTCAGTGAGCGTAAACGTGGCCAGGATGCATTGTCAGGAGAGAGATCATATCTGGTAAACCTGTTCGGTTTTTGATCATGAAACAGGAAATTGTTTCCAATCTTTTTGGAAATTGTTCCTGATGCTTGAGGAACCCTCAAGCACAGAAGCACATGTGGAGCTCCCCAAACTCTCTGGAGGCTGGCACTATCAGAGGTAAGTTAAGAAAAAAAAAAACAGCATCCTGGCAACGGCATAATCCTGCCTACCCCCTCGCCGCCCCTTAAAGGGGCAGGGCTAAGTGTTTTCCTGGCTGGTGAGTTGCGACCCACCAGTTTGGCAACCATTGGTACATAAGATTGCAGCCCAAGTCCTATCCAACTTTCCAGCATTGGTGCAGCCGTTTTAATGGGGCGTGTGCTGCATCTTGCAGCAGGAGGGCAGTCATAGAGGCCTCTTCCAGGTAAGGAAACATTTGTTCCCCTTCCTCAGGGCTGCATTGTGGTTGCACCAGCAATAGAAAGTTGGCTAGAATTGCACCCTAACTCATTTAACCAAGCCATGCAGGAGAGTGGCAACGAGATGCAAGTATTTTATGTGCTCCCTGAAGCTTCTGGTGGGCCACTTTGAGATATAGGAAGCTGGATTAGATGGGCCTTGGCCTGATAGAGCGGGGTTCTCCTTATGTTCTTATGTTATTGATTTTACAAAGCATTTTGAATGAGTGAAAATGGATTGTCTGGAGATAATACCTCATATCTCCAAGCTCTCCAAGATACAGAAAACAAGGTCCAGTTCACTTGTAGTTTAGGTAGGTCATTTCCACTGAAGAAGGTGGTCAAACCTTTTGAACATTGCAGCTTTTTAAAAATCGCAATGATCTGTACATTTTGTGAAACAACAATACACATCAGGGGTCAGTCACTATTTATTTCCCACAAAGCTTTGATGAATACATTTTAGCCCATTTATTCTCATACACTAAAACCACTTGCATATCAGACAAGCTTATGGTTTTTGGTTTTTTTTAAAAATTCCCCCAAGAAGTGGGGAGTACAGAGTGGGGAGACTCTTTGGGCAGAGTTCTCAGGTCTGGTGAGTCAAGAGACTGACAGCATAATCCTATGCATGTCTACTCAGAAATATGTCCCACTGTGTTAAATGGGACTTACTCCCAGATAATTGTGTATAGGATTGCAGCCAGACTCCAGTAGGATATGAAGGGTCAAGAATCAAAAGGCTGTGGCAAAATGCGGTGCATTTGATGGATGAAAGGGCATGATCTGGTGAATTTTGGTAGATCATGGTGTGGACTCAGTGCTTAATGGATTGCGATTATGGTCATGAGAAAACGCATTTTAGCCTCTTACTCAGCACACCTGGCTTAGGGCCCAATCCAATGCAGTGCTACTGCTGCTGGAGCTAGCATTCCGTGGCAGTGCATGCTCTGTGGTTGTCACAAATGGCACTCTGGAAGTGCGTTCAACCTTGTGTTTCCTGACCGCTGCCAGACACCATGGAGACGCCGCACACAGCATGGGGAGAGCTGGGGTCATGTTGGAGGGAGGAAGAGCTTGCATTCGACATAGCGGACGTGCGCTGGATGCTAGCCTTCCTATAAGATCATAAGAAAAGCCTTGCTGGCTCAGGCCAAGGGCCCGTCTAGTCCAGCTTCCTGTATCTCACAGTGATAAATTAACTGTCTTTGTGAAAGAGTAATGATGATGCCTTGGGAAGCACACAAGACAACAAAATACCTGCATCCTGTTGCCGTTCCCTTGCACCTGGCATTCTGAGGTAGTCTTATTACCCTTGCACCATCCCCAAGGAAGATACCAGAATGAGGTTAGGGCTTATTGAACACAAATGTAAATCATGAAACCTACTGAACACATATCCCTCCCTCCCCAGTATGGGGTAGGCAAAAAAAAAACTGCCATCCATGGCCAATTTGGATGACAGAAAAAAAATTCTACCCAGCCCTCTTGATGAGCCACCAGACTGGGCATAACCGTCATAACTTGTAATCTGTGATGAGTTTTTCCTCCATAAATCTGTCCAATCTCCTTTTAAAGGCATCCAGGCCAGAAGCCATCATCACATCTTGTAGCAAGGAGTTACACAATCTAATTATGCGGACTAATGTCACAGCCGACGTGCCGATTTTGTCTCCGATTTTGGCCAGTTAAAGAGCTAGTGTAGATCCAAGGAGGCCTATTGGCAATTGTGGGTTGCTTACGGGTGGGTAAGGAAAAATAATTTCCCCTCCCAAGCCTCCTGACCAGCCCGCCTCCCAGTATAACATTTTGGCGCAGCTTCACGCTATGGGAGGGAAAACCACAGGAGTGGGTTTGTCAACCCATAAAATACCTGATTCAAGGCCAACAACTCAAAAGGGCAGGTAAAACAGCAGCAGCTTTGAGGACTGGGCCATGCTGGCAGAATTGCAGCTCTGTGCATTAGCATGATGCAGTATGGATGGAAGCCATTGTCAGGGTGACGACTTGAGAAAGAAACGTGCAGCCCAAGTGCTTCATAGCGAGCATTACGTTTCAGCGGTAGCATTTCTCAGGAATGAACAAAGAAGGTCTTGCCCTTATTATATTGTGTGAAAAGGATCATTTATGCTGACATGCAGGCGGAGTGGGAAAAAAAAAACTGCTCACAGGTTTCTGCTGAACTCTTATGGAATTTCCAAAAAATGCAAATATTTATGTCATTAGGCATGTTGTTCATTATAGGAATGCCAATACAAGCAATGCTAGTCTTTATAGGATTATAGCTGATAAATCAGCATTAACTATGCATGTCTTTTCAAGCTTCAATAAGGCTGCATTGTTTTATTTGCCCCTGTGGTCCTTTTGGAATGTAGTTCAAATCCCAGCATGCCATCCTTTCCCATTCAAATTTGTGGTGTGTTACGAACTTTTAAAGCACTACTTACTCACCACATTAGGTGGAAATAAGTCCCATTGTTTCAATCTAATTGCCTAATGGCCTCGGTCTGGCTCCGGTTTGCCTTTTGACACCCATGGGGTGCTTTTCCAAATGCGATTGTTCTTTTCTTTTCAATGGAGGGAGCAGGTCTTCTTGCACAAAGGAACTGTCACGCAAGTGTGCTTCACTGATCGAAATGAACAGGAAAGACCTTGGGAACCGAGGAGCATCTACTGTGAACGTTTCCAGCCCAATCCTATGCAAATTTCTCCATAGCGATGCAGTGCTGCCAACATGGCTGCTGTGGTGACACCTCGAACATCACTGCTTGAGGTCGCCTCAAGGTAAGGGAATATGCGTCCCCTTGCTCCAGGGTAAGCCTCAGCAGCCGCAATGGGGCTACTCAGACCCGCACTAGTGAAATGGCCGGTGCAGGTTCTGTTTGCCCTCTGTCGGTGGAGCAAGCCAGGGAGCAGGGGGTGGATATGGTATGCACTACTGCCGCAAATACCACTCCTACTGGGCTTGATCTACCCACCCCATTGCTGCCCTTCCTCTGCCCTTTTATACCCCCTCCCCACCCCTGCACTGCCCAGCAGGACCTTACCTGTTCTGTCACATGCTGCTCCTTGAGCTTACACCTTCCTACCAGCAGACCTGGGTCCTGCCCTGTCACCACGTGCCTTGTATCACGTTCGCGACAGTCCCACGCCAGCTGAGTGCATGCTGTGCCAGCGCAGTCAGGCAATAGGATTGTGCCATCTGGAACAGTGGTCTTCAACCTTTTCCATGCCGGGACCCTATACATACATACATACATACGTACATACAAACTATATATACATAAAATAAAAAGACTGGGCACCCCACTGTCAATCCTGCTCCCTCCCCAGCCCAAGGTTGAAGAACACTGATTTAGGACATTGCAGGGGGTGGGTGAACAGGCGATGGTCAAAACAAGTCATCCATGCAAGAGCAAATAAGCTAGCAGGACAGACATGGTGGGGGATATGAGAACTGAAAGCCATTCGCTCACTTGCGGAAGCAAGAGCTAAACAGGGCACCGTAGCTGAATGACAGAACACATGCTGGAGGGGAAATCCGTGGTTAAAACCTACAATTGTGTGGCTTCAATCCACCCCCCCCCCAATTCCTGGCTCAATCCTGCCCCCCTTCCTTTTGAAAAGGCTGAGGCTGTAGGACAGAAGAAGGAAACTGGAGAGCGGGTGGTATAGCCAACCAGTCCAGTCTGCTCCTCTTCCTGGGTTGTTTTTTCCTGCAGTGATGTCATGTAGCCAGGACGCTCTGGAATGCCATTCCGGTTGTTCCGTGTAGAGCTGGCTCCACCCACTGCAGTCATCGCTGCCGCGCGCCCCTGCAATATGCAATATGGGGCTGGCCGCACCTGCGCCCTGCACGCCCGCAGCCGGAGGTTTCAGGCAGGCAGGCAGGCAGGCAGGCTGCGGACTGCGGGGGAAGCGAGGACACGCGGAGGAACTGCCAATCAATCGTGCGTCCCGGTAGCTACTTCCTGCATTCCAGTTGTTCCACCACTGTTTTCCTGCCCACATCTGTGTTGCCTTTTCCAAAGGCACAGGGTGCAGGAAGGAAGACAAAGGGACAGTTGTGGCAGCTGTAGCCCAAAGAAGGCCTGGCTCTAGTCGGGAGGGAAGGTGAGAAAGGTTTGTCCATCTGCCTCTTGCCCGGAGTAAGCCACCTATAGGAGCGAGTGCACAACAAACAGCCTGGGGAGAGGAAGTGAGGGGAGAAAAAGCCAGCAGGCAGAGAGGGGGGAAACTGGGTGGCTTAGGAAAGGGCAAAGCTAGAAGGAGACCGAGGGGAAAAACTGAGGGGAAGGGGGGAAGTAGTGATAAGGAAGGGAAACGTTGGGGGTGAGAAAGGGAAAAACCTGAGAGAGAGAGAGAGAGAATGTCTAGTCTAGGGTGAATAATGTACACAAGGTGCTATGAAATACCTGAAAGTGTTCTATCAATTTGGCAAGCATGTAGAGTTGACTTTTCCTAACTCAAACCATCTGGAAAATCCTGGGATTGAACCTTGGACTTCCTGCATGCAAAGCATGTCCTCTGTCACTGAGCTCTAGCCTCTTCTAGCCTCTTTTCTCTTTTGATGCGCCCAGAAGGCTGCATCTTTTGCTGTGCATCTTTGAAAAAACAAAAGCGCTACACACTGTAGGCTAGCAGAGGTTAAGACTGGGCTGTTTGTTTCCTAAACTGTTCCAAGATGATGAACTTGCATGGCTGGAAATGTCCAGGCTGTGCATTTGCAAATAAGCATTAACCGTGTTTAAAAAAAAATGACACAGCAAATCTTGAATATCCAATTTGCATTGCGTCAAATTTTAATTGGTAATACTTTTATTTGTGCATGTGTTTTTATAACAGATTTTAACATTTTTTTTAGCTTATGATATGATCTGCTGATCGCAAGAGCTGAACTGCAAGAATTCAGTGCCAGAAGCAAATCTGTGTTGTGTTTATTGAGATGTTCTGCTTTGTTGTCGTCTCTAAGCAGAAATTCTGTTTCTGTCTTGTTTCATATATTAACAGCTGTTTCTTTTAATGGCATAAGTGTTATATTTTCAGGGCTGTACACAGTAATATGTTTTAGTTCCATTTGAAACGATTCCATTTGAAACTTACGCTTTGGAGTTAACTTTCCGTTCTAAATCTGAATATACAAGTTCCTTCACTTTGAGTGGCTTCAGATGCTACACAATGCAAAGGAAAGTGCTTGTCCTGCTGTTTTCTATGTATCTTTGAATGAATCTTTGCCATTCTGCTTTTGCAGCTCTGTGCCCCCTGTGGTCATATGTGCAATCTCTCTATGCTGTCTTATTTGCAAAGATGTTTTTAATTATGTCCTTATATATACTTCCTTTTAAAACTTAGTTTTTATTATGTGTAATTTTTACAATGGAGATGCTGCGCATGCACATGTGTGGGCATAAAAGAAATCCGTCCCTTTTTAATAACTTGTTTATTAATTTAACTTGCATTTTGGATCTCAGACCTCCTTGTGATGCTCTTTTACAACAGATGCCATGAGCTACTCACTGAGAAATATTTATTTAGAATTCACAACAGGACATGAGCTTTATGCTATAAAAGAAAAGATCAAAACTTTGTACTTTGAACTTGGCTCTAATGAATTTCCCCTGGTTCAGATTCCTTTTGGAATCCCAAGAAGCCAAAGTATAATATTGCCTCCTAGCAAAGTACCAGTTTTGGGCTGCAGGACTTGGACATGCAGGCAGTGGGGTTTGTACTGAGTGTATTATGGGCCCAGTCCTAGGGCTGCAGTGCCGGCACTGCACTGGGTATCGCAAACATGCCATAAAGCATGTTTGTGACACCTGGACATCAAGCAGTGCCAGAGGGAGGCTTGCATCATCCTGTTGATGTCACCTCAACTGCAAAAATGTGAGTGCCAGGTGGCATGGTAGTGTGGGGTGGGTGGCAAGGCTGGTAGGGGGAGGAGTTCCTGGGAGAGGGAAAGGGTGAAATGGGGCGGGACCAGCGAAGGCATCCTCCACTGGATCCTAGCCCCCATGTCAGGCTCGGAAGCCTCTGAAGCAGGCTCAAGAAACCCCATTGCGGAGGCAAATGTTTCCCCTAAGGAAAGCTCTGGTGGCTTCCCTGTCCTCGCAAGATTATAGTGGCAGCCATTTAGGCGCTACTGTTCCCCTAAACGCTGAGAAGCTTGGGATTGGGCTTCCCGGATCACTTTCTGAAATTTTAGGCTGTATTTTTGTAGGTAGAAAACCCAACTTATCTGTAAATTGGCTCTGGAGCGTAAAGTAATGGCTAATGTGAACCAATCGACTCCCTTGGCTGAAAGCAGCCGTTGTGGGTTATCATAGCAAAAGGATAGCAAATAATGACTCATCCTTAAAAATCTGAATTCAGCATGAAGTTAAGCATCACATACGGAAGTGTCTTGGCAGCTCCATAGAGAACATCCATAATGGAAATGTTCAGGCTTGTTTTAATAGGCATGGATGCGATTGGGATGGGCAATTGGAATCTGAAGATGGCAGAAAAGGAAACTAATTTCTCACCTTTTGGCATCTGATTTCAGGAAACTGTAATCATGGTAGACAGTGCAGATCCATTTGTCTCTCCATTGGTGAAATTTATTAAAGTCAACAAGACCACATGGGCAGCGCAATCCTAGCGTGCCCCTTGTGTCAACAAGACGTCATTGTGTCGATGCAAGGGGCGGTGCACAGGCACTGAGCAGCACCCCCCCCCGTCGGCGCTCCAACTTCTGTTGGCTTCAGAGCACCGACAGAGAGCCTCCCTTGCACTGACCGAAGATGGTTGGCGCAAGGGATTCTCTGTCCCGTTTCAGGATGGGGATTGGTGGGAGGGGGGAAGGCGGAACTTGGGCGGGACCTGGGCAGGCTTGGGAGGTGGCCGTACGGCCACTTCCTAAGCCCGTCAGCGAGGCAGCGTGGCCCCGATTCGGGCCACACGGTCTCCTCAGATCTGCAACCGCTCTTTAGCAGGCACAGATCCGAGGAGCACATAGGGGAGGTTCCAGCCTCCCCCAACTCAGTGTCGGATATGGCGCTGGTTGGCCGGCCTTGTCATTCTGGCGCTGGGTTGGATTGCGCCCTTAGTGGTGTTGTATTTAATATCCGGATTTTCTAGGACCATCATGTGCTTTGATCACACACCCGAGACCCTTAAAAACTCTAGTGCAGGATATTGGATCAAGGTTCTCATTTCATTCATTTTTCTGTGGTTCTGATGATGTGATGTGCATTCCTGATACACCTGTAAATATTTAAACATGCCAAAGATTTATATGTATATTGAATGAAACATGATGAAATGAATAGAATATACAGGTTGGTCATCCCTTATCCAGAATTCTGAAATCCAAAGTATTCCGAAAACCATTGCTTTTTTGAACGCTGACATGACACTACAAGTGGAAAATTCCACACCTGACCTCATGTTACGGGTTGCACAAAATACACAGAATTATTAAACATATTGTAGAAAATTACATTCAGGCTATGTGTATAAGATGTGCAGGTGGTCCTCAATAGGGGTTCTGTTGCTGCAACCCCCGCGGATACTGAAATCTGTGGGTATTAAAACCTGAGGATTTGGGGCTACCCCCACCCCCTGAGCTCAACTGGAGCTGAGTCTGGTCAGGTCTGGAGGGTTTTCTGAGGCCTTCAGAGGCCATATGTGATTGCCTACGGGCTCTGTGGGTCTCAGAATGGCCATTAGGCCTAAAAGACACGACTTCCAGTTTCCCAGGAAGTTTTATGTCTTATAAAACCATTCTGAGGCCCACAGAAGCTGCAGGAATCACACATAGCCTTTGCAGGCCTCAGAAACCCTCCAGAGGTGACTGGAGCATAGCTTCGATTCCTTCCGGAAGGTCCAGGTGGATTCACTCCCCTACAGGTTCAGTATCTGTGAATTCTGAAATCTGTGACTCCCAAATTTGTGGATATTGCAGGCCCACCTGTATATGAAAATGGTTTAGACTAGAGCCCCGTCTCCAAGTCACCTCAATATATGCAAGTATTTTAAAATATCAGAAAAATCCAATATCTGGTCCCAAGCATTTTGGGTAAGGGATGCCCAACCTGTATATATAGCCACAAAGCAAGCTTTGGCATCATTTCATTATTTCCTCCTCCATCAACACTTCTTTCTTGGTTTGTTAGCCTTGCAGCACCTGTTGCTGGGTTTCTTTTGTTTGCATTTCAGCCTCAGCACCGCCATCTCTTTTCCTGCCCGTCATCTGTTCGCTTCCTCTTTTGATTGTCAACCAATCTCAGCAAAACCAATTAGATTATCTTAATGAGTGCAGTTTGGTTGTATCTGATTAGGTTTCAATGTCAGCTGAATTTAATCTTGGTGAATTTAATTTTGATATTTGATTAGCTGTATCCCAAAGCTTGTCCTTGTTTTTTTAAACATGTAATATGTTGTAAAGGTCAAGATTGTTTAAAAGGTAGTTCACTGTATTACTCCTGATCTTCTGACATATTGGAGGCATTCATTCCTCTCTTTTCTTTCCTGGGTTTATGACTTCTCCAATCACCATGGGCACAATCCCACCAATATTAAGTATCCTCAAGTCCCATTAATTTTTATGGGAGAGTCAAGTGTGCATATTGAAATCAATCAGTGCTTAATTGTGTGCTTACCTGCACTGGGTCATGTTTCATATGGTATTTCTGAGCTTTGTTTCTTTCCCTTTGCACCTTGGCAGACGTTTTGATAAATATTTATCTGTTATAAATATTTAGTAATGCATAGGAAACGTCAACCTCTACCAAGTGTGTCATTTCTGTGCAAAGCCCAAATGTATAGACAGTAATTGCAGTGGCTATTCATAACCATTTCAATTGGCAATAATGCAATCTTCCTAGCTTTCTATGCTAATTTAACACCTATAGTGGGAGAGAAAGCCCCACTCTCCAATGTTCTCAGTTAGCAGCAGATTTAATTCTATTTGTTTAGGACTGAATTAAGACCAGAAAGCTGGGAAGAATGCATTATGGCCACTAGTTGCTAGAAAGGTCACTGCAGTTATCTTCCAGAACTGTAGCTCTTTCAGGCTGTAAGCCTATGCACACTTACTTGGGAGAAAGCCCCATTGGACACAGTGGGACTGAGTAAACATGCGTAGAATGATGCTGCTGGTTTGGTTGCAGCAAACACAACAAAGTTTGCTACAGATACTAGCCAACTTTATTTCAGCATAAACTTTAATTGACTACACTCCATCAGATATAAGATCTGATCAACTTAAGATGAAATAAATGTGTGAGTCTTTAAAACACTATAATGAAACTCGTAATTGTTTTTGTACTTACCTTGGATCCAGTTTATTCCTGTAAACTGGCCAGAGAGAGTGGGGAATATGCAGGCTAGCCCCATCTGCTGTGTTACCTGCAGAGACAAAATTGAACCTAGGGAAAGTTTGTCCCCACATTCTAGAATCTTGGCTGAGTAGGATTCTAAAACATGGAGAAACTCCCTCGGTTCAACAATTACCTCTGCAGGCAAACACTTAACTCAGGATAGCAGAGAGAGCAGATACTGATTATGTTGGCGCAGGGTGCTTGGCTAACTAGGATGCTCCCATCTTCCAACTCCTGCGTACCAGACAAACTCCCAAATAGATCGAGCTGGGAGAAAATGGTTTGAGGTGGTTTTTTTTTTTTTTTGCTTTGCAGATTTTGGTGTTTTCCAAAGGTAAGAGCAGAAAATGGTGTTATGTGTTTTTATTCAAAATTTACATTTTAAAACAAATTTTATTTAAAATTAACATTATAGTTAAAAATCGTAATCGCTTTAAAGGTGTAAGAGATATAGGTGGTATAGTGTCAGCAGATGAAACCAGTCACTATTTATGCACACCCACATTAAATAAAATCAATTTTCTTTTGTGTGCAATTTTGGGGGGGGGTTGTTTTTTGGTTTTTTTTATTTTTTTTACAAAAATGAGAAGTGCAGAAATCTGTGTTATGTGTTTTATATTTAGTCACTTTTTATTTAGTTACCACCGTTTTATCCCACCTCTACAGGACTTTTACCATGGGCATTTCTTTCAGCCCCACAAATCGCAATTACTGTGCATGTACTGTATGTTTATGTTGTGTGTGTGCGCACACATGTACACACACAAAAAATAACACCTCGTATCTGAAGAAATAGACTTTAGTCCACAGAAAGTTATACCACAATGTTATTCTTGAAGATGCTGTCAATACATGTTTCTGTTCTTCGTCGTATTTTGGAAACTGCTCCAAATATCTTTGCTATCCAAGCGAAATTACACGCTACCTAATCCGCCTCTGTGAGAATTTGGCTATTTGTACGCCGTGTTTGCAAGCCACACGTCTGTTGCTTTTCTCATGTTATAATTTACTTGCATTGTAAAATGTCTACTATAATGTGCTATAAATAGGAAAATGATACTCTAACCCAGCATGCTGCTTGCTGCTCTAGTAATTGTGCAATTTTAAATCAGACATGCAGATCACAGCACCTGGAACAAAAGAGAATAACTGTTGCAGTGTTTCCTTCATCCTTGTTCAGCCTGAGCCCACCCCTCAAGTTCCTGTCAGTCTCCTGATTGTCATTTGAATTAGCAGGGATCAGCATGGGCGACATGATCACCATGTAGCTTAGAATACTTTATGTTGGATCAGCCCTCTTGATACTTTCAAAATCTTCTCTTACGAAGCAGATCTATGAGACTGGGAAGTTGGCAGTCTATGGGGATTTCTTATGTTAACCCAGGTAGATGATAGCTTTATAAACCCTTAGATTCTTGGTTGTTTTACTGGTTGAAGCTGACCTGAGAACCAGCATAGATTTGCCAACAACTACAACATCTTGGATAGGTGGCTATCCAGCTTAAAGTCCTCCAACAATGGTAAGGCTTCCACCTTGTGAGGTAGACTGTTCAGTGCTGAACAATGCGTGCTGTCAGGAATATTAGCACTTACAGTGATGGAATATTAGCTCTTACAGCAGTATAAGAGCCCTTCTGGGCCCAGCCAAACGACCCTCCTCGTCCAGCATCCTCTTTCCCACAGTCACTTACCAGTTGCCTCTGGTAAGCTCACAAGCACGAGAAAAAGGACCGGGGTTCAAATCTCCACTTAGTCACGAAGCTGTCTGGGTGGCCGGCCAGTCTCTCACAGCCTACTCTGCCTCGTAGGGTTCCTGAGCACCTTGGAGGTAAAGTGAGTTATGCATATAATAAAGAAAATATGGGGTAACTGATTGCTTAATCTGTGGTTGCTGGCTAAGATGTTCATCTGACCACACAAGAAATTCCTCGCCTGTTTTCGTTGGCCGTGCAATTATAGAATTTTACCTTACCTGTAAAACATACTCATCACACTTCTGGTTTTCAGCCGGAGCAGGGTGAAAACGTCCTCACTATGTTGCTGGATGCTAAGCACAACTGGCTTCCCACTGCTCAGATGATTTTTACGGAGCAAATGATTTCTTGGAAACAAGTGCTAGAAGTCCCTTTGAAACGAGGGTCCTCGGCATGTTTTATATCATCACCAGCATTATGTAATGCCCACACTTAGCTGTGCTTCAATTAGCCCATAATACAGCATCTGTCATTTCCCTCAATTATCTACATTTCACTGTTTCAGTAATGGAGTGCTCCAGCAGATAATTGACAAGCCCAGCAATTCTCAAAGAGTGTTTGGCTTTGTGAATAATGTTGTGAAAAACGGCTTTTTCCTCTAATTGTGCATCCATGTTGGCTGATTGGGGCCAACTATATACACAGAAGCAAAGTTATATTAAACTTTGTTCTCACCTGCTCTTTTTTTCCATTTTTATTTTTAGCGTACAACAATTCAGGTTGGCTTCATTTACCTGTAATTATTAGTTGATTATGTTCCAGAGACAGAATTTCTGGTGATCTACATACAATAAACGTAGACTGGTTGTTGTTGGTTGTTGAATTCAGCTCTTTTTTTCTCGGAAGCAAAAGAAGAAGAAGCAAAACAAGGCAAATGCAAAACGGGCCTGGGAGCTGGTAGAGACAGCAACGGACTCTGCCGCCCGCTCCCTCCCAGGCCAGGAAACCTGACATGGGTCTTCTCAGTTCTGTGCCCACTCAAACACGGGCGGGCACAGATCTGAGCAGACCCATTGGAGCCGCCGTAGGTTGACATCGGATAAGGGAACATTTGCTGGCTGTTTTCCCAGCACCATAGGATACAGTGGTAGCCATTTTGGTGCTGCTATAGCCCTGGGGCCTAAGGAAGCATGGGATTATGCCCTGAGTCTTACTGAAAAAATGGGCTTAATTTTGAGTAAGATAACACAATTTTCAAACACCTCTGTAGTTAGTTATCATGGTATCTCTTAACGATATCTTCTCCAGATGAAATATACCCAACAACCTTTCATCAGAGGATATAGTCTCTAGCCCCATCTCCTCTGGACCCTGTCCAGTTTGTCAGCATTCCTCTTATGGAGAGGCTGTACCAACTATTGCTAGCAAACCCAAGCTAGCTGGGGGCGCAATCCTAAAATGGAGTTAGGCTGGTATAAGCTAAGCCAGCAAAATTTGGCCACCACAAAGTATGTTTGGACCACTCTCGGAGTCAGAGAGCCAGCACGCAGATGTGAGCAATCCTCCCTGACTCCGAGAGTAGTCCAAACACGCTTTAAGGTGGCCCTTATGCTGTCCAAACTTTGCTGGCTTAGCTTAACGCCTGCCTAACTCCACTTTAGGATTGTGCTGTGGAGCAACTATCTGGCTAATTGAGCACCTTCATATGTTCATTCCTGATGTCCCCATTCTACCATTTATAAGCTCTTTCAGCTTAATGACCATACACAGTATTAAATAGCTGTCCATAGAGTCACGCATAACTTGGAGTCAACCAAAGTTGGTGACGAGGAAGGAAGACTCACGATGACTGTGACTGAATACAGACTCACTTTAGAGGCTGGTCATTGGCAGGGAGTCAGCAAAGAGTCATTTAGCAGAACCGTTGTGAGTGGTGAAGGGGTTGCTACATCTAGGCACTCATGATGATGATGAGGAACCATCAACATTTGTTATCAATTTGCAAGATATTTTGCAAGATAATCCTTCTGACTTGGATTTCACTTTGGAAGTAGTTTATTATATTTCTGAAGCATCTGCTTGCTCTATTTTGATGGCTACATTCTGGTTTATTCAACCTGTGAACACTTGGAACCAGCTTACTTGGAAATATGAGATTGAAATCATGTCTACTAGATCTTTGCCTTCCTGGCTGCCTATAGCTGCTGAGCCTGGCATGGGGTGTCTGACCGTTTGAGTTGCAGAGGTAGTAAGTGTGTCCTTGAGGGTAGACAAATTTCCATCAATACTTCAACAGGCTTTGTAAGATATCTACTGAAAAAGCTCTCCTTGAACCCTATCATCCAGACTCAACCAGTGTAAATTCTACCATTTTCTGGGCAGGCATGTTGTGGTGATTCAATTCCTGGTTTTCCTCAAAAAATACTGATTATCTCGATCATTTCTAGCCTGGTTACAGTCCGGTTTATGGAATTGAGTGATCTTGGTTGCCCTGGCTGATGAATTGGGAATTGTGCAGGAAGAGTGCATTTCCATTCTGCTTGATCGTTCATTGGCTTTTAATAACATTGGCCATGGTGTCCTTCTGGAACACTGGCACAGATGGGAGCTAGAGAGTACCATTCCATGGTAGTTCCATTCCTACCGGTCATGCAGATTCCAAAAAAAGTAGTGCTGGGAGTCTGCTGCTTGATCCATTGGCCTATACGAAATCTCATAATGCTCTATCTTGTCCCCATCTCTTCATATAGCTAGTCAATATCTACATAACTCTACTGGGAGATGGTTGTCCAGGGTTTTGGAGTGTGATGTCATAGGTATCTACTGTACCTAGATTCGTTTTTTACAGGTGAACAAATTTTGTACACTGTACATGGATTATACACTGAGGGCACAATCCTAACGTAGAGTTAGGTCAGCACAGTTAGGCCAGCAAAGTTTGGCTGGCACAAGGGCCACCATAAAGCGCATTTGGACCATTCTCAGGGAGAATGGTGCACGTCTGTGTGCTGTCCTCTCTGACTCCTAGAGTGGTCCAAACATACTTTACAGCATGTGTTGGCCAAACTTTGCTGGCCTAACTGTGCTGGCCTAACTCCAGGTTAGGATTGTGCCCTGAATGGAACATGAACCAGACTGACAATTATTTTAATTGGGTGCACCTGTGTAGTGTGACCTGTGAACAGTAAGGTAAGTTCAATATTTAGGGGCAGGAAGATTCCATATTGAAATAACCTGGCATCTCTGTGTTGGCCATCACCTTCTTTGCTTAGTGAGGGGCATGTTTGCAGAGAAGAGACGAAGCATGGAAGCCCAATGTAATTGCCAATTCAAGTCAGGCAAAGGGAGTTGTCCAAAGACGATCCCAATGCTGTTTGCAGAGGGTTTTTTGTGTGCTGGTGCTGTTATAATTGTTTAAAAATAAGGCTTTGCTGATTGCCAAGTATCTTCACTTGGAAGTTGATAAATCACAGTGGTTCCCGTCATGGCTTTTCCTTTAATGCCTTCTCCTTTCCCCTTTTATCCACCTTGACAGTTCCCTTTGATGGTTCTTCTATTTTCCCAGTTTCCAAAGCTCATAATCTCCCAGTCTTCTTTGAGCCTGAACCCCCTTTAGAAACCTATGCTAATCAGATTATTTATGAAACAGCCTTAGTATCATCTCAGTAATCTTGCCTGCTTTTATGTGTCCTGTACCGTCAGGAAAGCTGAATTATGTGTATGTTTATATATGTATGTCTTTTTTTATCGCAGCCCATTCTGGCAGCTACAATTCACTGCTCACAGGCTTCCCAATCCCCTTCCACTATCTGCACGTTGCATTCAAGTTCCATGCCTGAATGTGCCTCATAACTAGAACCTCAAAACTCCTTTGCTCCTATACTGACTGAATTCAGCAGTGTGAAATAAGAGGTTTTCCAAATCTGTCACATTCAAACTTTGCCTTTATTGGAATGACATCAAAGATTATGACTGCGGACCAGAGATATACATGTTCTGCCCATTTTTTACTTTGGAAAGCAAAGGCAACAAGAAGCATAGGCTGTTCTAGTGAGAAGGTCTTGGCTGTCTTTGTGATGTTCATTCTGTAGATGTTGGCTTATGCCTGAAAACGTTTGGTTTTCTATCCAGAGCCGACGACAAACAGGCCCCTGCTTGATAGATGGATTCGTTATCACCTCCTAATTACAAGCAGATTTCCAGGTGTGCGCTCTGCATTATAAATGAAAGCTCCCTAGTGTTATATAATACTAGCCCGAGGGTCAACCATCAGGGATCTGTTCCTTCTCTTCTGTCATTGGACCATATTATTTAGCTGAGGTTTCAACAGATAACCTTTAAAAACTCGACTGACTAATCACCTGGTAATGCTGACGGCTATCGGGTTCAGTGTCTCCTAATAAAGAAAGGAACTCGGCAAGCCCGCAATATGTCAGACACTTCACTGTCACTTTCTTTAAATACCTTGCCTGCCTCTTGCAAAAGAAATAACCTGCTGTGGCCAGGTTAGCTGTAACTCTGCAGCCTTAAGTCCTTTCCAGACAAGGCAAAACTCATGCACGTGAGCTCCATTCACTTAAATCAGCAGTCTCCAAAGTCCAGCCTGTGGGCTGGATCCAGAGACAGCTGTTTTCCTCCACCCAGTGACCTGCGCTTACCATTCTGCCAGGGAGCGTTGGGAAAGCCGCGACTAAAAACCCCCAGTGTCACCGCGGCCAGCAGCTTCCTGGTTTTGTCACCCCAGCAGACTGTGCACGCGGCATTCTGGGCAGGTGCGGCTGGCCACGGTGACACTTGCGGGCTGTAGTTGCGGCTTTGCCAACGCACCCTGGTGGAACAAAAAGTGCCAGTCACACCAGGGAGCCTTTCCGGCGTTGCAGTGGTCTCCAGTTTGGAGGCTGCTGGCTTTAATTAAAAGAGCTCTCATTGCATGCATTGCTCCAAGACATCAGTATTGGGGATCACATTTCTGGTTGCAACCATGAACTGTAGCAGTCTTAGTGATTTCCCTAAACGGGCATCAAATGCATTCACCCACATTTCCAGTGTTACTTAAGCCTGTTCAGCTAAACACAAGCATTTTTAATTTTGAGCATTTGTGAACTCAATCTTAGCTTATGAACCCTTCAAACACAATGCACAGTCAGCACACCTAGCTACTAACTTGTAGTGGTTGGCGAGAGAACACAGCTCAGTGGTGGAATACATGCTTCGTATGCGCAAGATCGAGTCCTTGGTATGTCCAGATAGGTGTGGGAAAACACTCCAGTCTGCAAATCTGAGTGGCTGTGCCTCTCTGCCTTTACCGAGCTAGATGGATCAATGGTCTGACTCAGAATGCACTTCTACCACACGCTAGGACTGGCACAAGTCCCTTGTGCTGGCCCAGTGCAGCACAAATGTGCTGTGAGTTGGCTGGACTGGCATGAGGATGTGCATAGGCCCATGAAGGTTGCATTCGCCTCCATGCCACCCCAGAATGATGAGTTTGCACCGACTGAGTACAGCCAGCGCAGGGGGTTGGAGATGGCAGAGGGTAGGCAAATTGGAGTGGCAGGAGGGTGGGCTGGTAGGTAGGCCATATCCTAACCCACCTCCCAAGCAGGCTGACCTTACACTGGCCTGCTCGGATCTGCCCCCTTATGCCTGCTCCAATCTGCTATGTCCCCTTACGCCAGGTTGCACCACAGCCAACCAGCACTGGAGGTTTCTCGTGCTGCCTAGGAATAACTAGCAAGTACCATTACTATCAAGAGGAACGAGTTCCGACTAGTCAAAACTAGAAGATCTGAGTGGAGGTCAAGGTTTATATTGTTGCCTGATCAGAACTACAGTGTCTGCTGGGAACAATTACAGCACTGTAGTTCTAATTAGGAAGAATGAGAAGCTCAGGACATTTTCAAAGGACTGAAAACAGGTTTTTCCCTAGTTGCAACTAGTTTTTTTTTTTTCTGCCAGGCACAGTATTTTCTAGTTTTCCTAGGTAATACTAGAAACTTCCAGCACCAGTCGGAGCCTCTAGTTTTCCCTAGTTAGAACTAGTAATAATGGATTTGAGGGTTTTACTGTTATGTACCATATCTATCAAAGTAAAGGGGAGACATAGTAATTTCATGACTGACCATAGCCCAGGGTATTTATGATTCCCTGCCTCTTCCTCACATGCAAGTTCACCCCTGCTAACTGGGCAAGAGGCACTTTTTCAAGTGGTATCCTCTTATATTTAGCAGGGGGAGAGCAATTATCCCTCTTCACCCCAGCGCAGTGTCTTTCTTGTGGCTGTTGCTGGTGGTGTTCTCCATTCTTTTAGATTGTGAGCCCTTTTGGGACAGGGAGCCATTTAACTTTAATGTTATTATTTGCCTGTAAACCGCTTTGTGAACTTTGTGTTGAAAAGCGGTATATAAATACTATTGATTGATTGATTGATTGATTGATTGATTGATTGATGTGTCTTGGCCATGTATATTCCAATGACTTGTGAGGCTGATCTTAACTTGGTTGACCCAGATATAATTTTTCTGCTAGTTTGATATTACCACAGTTCATATGAATTACTCCTTGTCTTCTTTTGTAACCTGCTATGATCCTTATTTACTTTATGTCACAGAGGAAGTAGCAAGTAAATGATTAATAACCTGCCTAAGAATTTCTTTCTCTCTTGCTGCCTTGTCAAGAGCCGAAGTGACTTGCAGGTGTTTGGAGAAACTAGTACGTTTTGTTAATGACAGCTGCTGTTGGAACATGCTCAGTGAAAGTCTGCTTATCAGCCATCGGAGAAACAAAAATTTGTGTGTGGATTCTGTGTTTTGTTTTACTTTGATCTCCTCTGTTTTAAGTTCCAAATGTGCTGAAAGCCCTAGCAAAGCAACAATTCCCAAATTACTGACTGAGCCTGGAAGTCTACTGGGAATCAGATCTGCTGAATTAAGATGTTGAGTTTTTTTATGAAGCCACAGCCATAGTTTTCTGTGGCAGTGGCATTTCATATGTATGATGCAACTTGAGGTTTTCAAAAGTTTACTGTTTAAATAATGGTAGACAATTATAGATGGCAAATAAATTGCAAGTAATCAATTGCAGGTAAAAAGAGATGAAACAGGAAGTGGGAAATGAAAACATTTACCCACTAAGATTACATAACAAGTTGCATCCAAGGAAAGTGAATCCTAACTCAAGTTACTTGAAATCATGGAAACTTAGTAATGACTATCTTGCTTCACTGATATTAATGGAGCTTAGAATTCATTTTTTCTGGGTACAGCCCACTGTTACGTCATTATTATTTTGATCAGATGGAATGGCTGCTAATGCAAATTGTTTGAAGGTAGAGGAGCCAAATGGCAGCTGGTCCCAGCCAAGCCAGAGGAATGGCCACTCATACCTTCTAGTTTTGACAAAAGTGCCCCATAGCCCCATAGCAGCTGTATCAGCACTGTGGAAATTTGGTTAGGATTGGGCTATACATCTATTAAATGATCCACTAAAAGCCCTATTTCTGGGTTTGCTAATGCAAAAGTTTAATTGAAATAAAAATGTTATGGCTGAACACATCTACCTAACAAAAGCAGGAGAAACATGAGGGGGGATGGAATTGTTTTTGTTTGTTTTTAACTTACATTCCGTAGCTACTCTTATCCTCCTCCATGTTTTCTAAATCATGGGTCTCCGTATAGTTTTCTACTCAATAGCTAAGGGAAACATCACCAAAGGCAAAAGGCCAGACCCCCCTGATTCCTCCTCTGTAAATAGAGCACTGTTAATGTATTGTTCAGGAATCAGTTTCCATCCTCCATGCAAGGGAGTGAGCTCACCCCCTGCCACACCTCCAGCAACGGGGCCCATCTCCAGCACTGGGAGCTGCCTGAGCTCCCCCAGAGAGACTCTGCAAGGTGGAAAAGAAAGAAGACGGGAGAGTGGAACCAAGGGCTGAAGTTTGCACACTTTAAAACCCTACCTCCAGCCAACTATGAGGAGGACCAGGCATGTGCTAAGAGCTGGCTGGGAGGAGGACAGGGAGCCAAGCCCCCCAACATCAGCTCAGGGAAGCTGTTGTGATGCCCAGAGGACGAGGTTAAAGGTTCTGCAGAACCATCTCCCCTCCTGCCTCTGGCCATGGGACTCTGGCCTCAAGCCATGGGACGGTTCTTCTGAGCCTCTCCAGGGTACCCCCCCCCCTTCTACATCTTTCCCTCCCACCAGGAATCCACAGCCTCTGCTAATTCTGGCTTCTCCAGCATTCCCATGGCCATCCTCAAGAACCCAACAGGCATAAGTATTACATGGAGCCAATGCAAGACAAGTAATCTTCTCTGTAGTAAGAAATTCTCTTGTTGCAGACCTTATCAAGGAGCATTCAGAA
Organism: Lerista edwardsae; assembly: GCA_029204185.1. Classification (NCBI taxonomy): domain Eukaryota; kingdom Metazoa; phylum Chordata; class Lepidosauria; order Squamata; family Scincidae; genus Lerista; species Lerista edwardsae. The sequence continues at coordinate 4,820,457 of JAJKFI010000009.1, read as the reverse complement.
AAAGTCTCGTTGGAACACTGTTAGAAGTAGCTCAGGAAGAATTATTTTGGGACTGACAGTTGAAAACCAGAGGATAATGGAAACAATGTTTAGGCGTGAGAATGCATATGTAGTAGTGTTCACTTTCATATAGTTACTTGCTTTTTTTTTCAGTTGCCTTTGATCTACAGGCACAGCTCCTAAAAATAGACAGGGGAATCCAACCAGGGACTGAGAGCATCGTCTCTCCTTTTCTCTGACTCATGATAATTTCCTGTGAATGAGAACTGACTCTCATTTTGAGCCAAAAATTGTGCATAAATTGGTGCAGATTTCAGGCATACAAGTTGAGTATCCCTTATTTGGACTGCTTGGGATGAGAAGGTGTCTGGATTTTGGATTTTTCTGGATTTCAGAATAATTGCATAAATCTTAATGCTTTCTCTTGCTCTTTTTCCCTGTGACCTATTTGGGTGTCTGCTTTGTGAACTTTGTGTTGAAAAGCAGTATATAAATACTTTGAATGAATGAATATTCTCATAGTCTTTTCCTTAACATGTAAAGCTGTATTCCTACAACTCTCATGTCCTGCGAATCATGTGGGACTGTCACAACTGAGAACAGAATCCTGAGTGGGACAATTTAAGGAAATATTCTTCCATCTGACTTTACAATACAACTGGCTATTAGAGATGAGTACCTAGCCTTGGTTGTACCATATTTCTTAACATAAGGTTATGAAAGGCTTTGGAGAATTGTAGGAGAAACAGCGAGAACCCCACACACAATTTCCTTGCAGTTGAATAGGGTGCAGAACTTTCAGGAACATTGTGGAAGGTTGAATGAAAGGAAAGCATGTGGACAAAATTTGAGATGTGGTCATAATTAAAAAGCAGTTGAAAGAGCAAAGCAATGAAAGTCAAGCTGATGAAAGTCAAGGTATGCCTGTGGTAACCACACTACGAACAATGCGCCAAATTGCAGAGGTGCTCCCAGCCACAGGGCTATTGAACAACAAACAGATACTGCATAAAGACCAGCTCTTACAGTGCAAGCCTATTCGTGTCTATTCAGAAATAAGTTCCATTGTATTCAATGCAACTTACTCCCAGGAAAGTGCATATGGGATTGCAGCCTTAGTCCACTCATGCCATTCAGCCTAGCTGTACAGGTGCCTGGTTGAGCTGAAATATTGCTTAGCCTGATTTTATTGAACCTACCATTCTTTCCTTTTTCATTGCCAATTTACAGCCCACTATTCCCACTAGTACCTTTATTTGTACCAAGCCAGGGGGCTCCTAACTATAGCCCAGGGGCCACATCCGTCCCACCACATAATTTTATCTTGCTCGCAGAAACTTATTTTTGACAGAGCATTTGCTAATGTTTGACCTTTTAATTCATTCTATATCTGTGCCTCTCAAACTGTTTAGACCAGGACCCACTTTTTAGAATGGCACTTCTGACCCACTGGAAGTGATATCATTAACCTACAAGTTATGTCAAGGCCAGAAGTGACATTGTGACTTAATCAAATGACATTCCTGGAACACAAACTGCCATTCTTAGTCTGCCGCAAGTGTACAACCATGAAACATCCTTGACAGAAAGCAAGATTGGGACTAAATATTATGCAAAAGCACTGTTAATACTAATAATATAGTTAGAGTAAGGATTGCAGCTTCTGAGATGACTGCTCCCAGCTTTCCGTGACCCGTTTGACATCAGGTTGCGACCAGTGGTGTCATCTAAATGATTTAAGAACAGGTACTCACTTTTGATTGGCACGTGTCAGGACCCGCCCACCGGAAGTGACGTCATAAGCCAGAAGTGATGTCGTGGCAGGAAGTGACATGAAAAAAGCCCTTTTTGAGGCCTCAGATGATTTTAAACTGACCCAACAGTTGTAACAGTATTCCACAGCACCCCCAGAACATGTTAAGGAGGCCTGGCATCATGTTAAAACCCCAGAGCAACTCATTTTTCAGTGGCAAGGAGAGGCTCGCTCGCTGCCTGCCTGCCTGCCTGGCTCTGAGAACATGCAGGCAACTCAAACATGCAGGAAATTCAAACGTTGCAGAGGGCGGAGACGACGAGTGGCCGGGTGAATGGGCGGGGCCAGCTGTAATCCTAGAAACCGGTACTCGCGTACCCCCTGCATGACATCACTGGTTGCGACCCACCAAATGGGTCCTGACCCAGGCAGCACAATCCTATTGTGCCCATTACCGCCACAGCTTCGACGCTACACCATAGCATCGACGCAAGGGGTGGAATGCTGACATGGGGGCGTAGATCGGCACTATCCAATTGCGCCTGCGGTGAGTGTCTCTTTTGTCGGTTGCAAACAGCCAGCATAAGGGAGGCTCTGCGCGGAGGCGGCAGCAGGTTTGGCTGTGGGAGGGAGACTATGGGCAGGATGTGAGAGGCGGCCACACGGCCACATCCTAAGCCTGTCCGGGAGGCTGCTCGGCCCCGATTCAGGCTATGTGGTCTCCTCGAATCTGTACCTGCTATTTAGCAGGCGCAGATCTGAGAAGCGCATAGGCGAGGCTGGAGCCTCCTCTCCCCTAAGGGAGTGAGCCTCCTCTACCCACGCTCCCTTGCCGTGGGAAGGCTGCAACCTCTCCTAAGCAGCGCTAGGATATGGCACTAGCCTGTTGGCCTTGCCAGTCCGGCACTGTTTAAGATTGTGTCCACAGTTTTGAGGATCACTGTTCTATATCATTTCTCAGTTTCAGCACAGCATTGTTTCTTTGCAATTGTCACATTTCATTTTTGTTCTGAGTCATATGCTGAATGCAAAAATAAAAATAAAAATCCATGTCTTTTCATTTATAAAACTGATTTATAGTGTAAAAAATATTATGTGGCCCTTATACTGATAATTTTGGAGGCCCCGGTACTAAGCAAACTGGTAGACAATGAATATAGAAGTTTCAGTGAAAGCCTTTTTTTAAAAGTCCTTTTTAAAAAAGAATAAGGGGGTTCTATAGCCTAGACATCTGTGTCTGGGACAATGACAATGGAAAAGCAACTCAAGGGCTCTTCATTTGAAATTGCAAATGTGCCACGTTGTATTAGCTGCTCAAGGATTCACAGGCTAGAGCTGTTTCAGATGGTTTGCACTGGCATAGTTTATGCATATACTTCAGGGAACAGATGGCATCATGGATCCCCATGGCAAATGTGAATTTATACTTCCCACACTGAAGTTTTCTGCCTGTAGGCAAAAAGCTACAGAATTATTTGGAAACTCCACTCTGTAAATCAGTTATGTTGATGCTGCCAAGCCACATGGAAATGAAATGAGATTTATTTTTACCTTCACTATCATATTAGTGACTTTTGTGGGTTCAAGTTTTCTGCCAGCCATTTGCCCTATAGAACCCACACATTCTTGTATAATTAACAATCTGACATGACAAGGGAAGGTTGGGAGGTTAAGAGCTCACCCAGCCTTTGACCTAAACAATCCTAATTGTTGACATAAAATTGGAAGTGGCCCATTTTAAATTTCTGTGCATATTTATACATTTCGGAGTGTCGTGTGATATAACTCAAGTCGACGTCTCTACAGCAGCTAAAATAATACCCGGCGTTCAGAAGGGAACATATTGATTTTTCCAGTATTTTATACCCCAGTGGTTGTATCAGAATGTATTTGCCAATGTATTAATCAGCATATTAAACTACGATGGATGCTTATTCAGCCACAAGCAAACATGAATATACTTCCTATAAAGGCATAATTTCTCATTAGTTTAAAAGGCAGGGACACCGCACACACAAATGTGGATGAGTTAAGACAGAAGCTCTTATATTGAATTTTGAATATAATTATTATTGAGGTGTGCTCCCTAATTATTTAGATACTTGTAAACATTGATTTTATGTAAACAGAGCAGACTCCGCGGCTGCCAGCTCTTCGCAGTGAGCATAAGTTGCAAAAAATTTATTGACCTGTCGTTCACATGTGTTACTTTACTAGCACTTAATGGTCTGTTTAGATAGTCTTGGTGTGTATGAACTCCCAATGCACTACTCCAACGACCATATGTTGACAGGTAGCTGCCATGTAGATAAAATAGGGCCCCCTCTCCAGATCATGCAGGGATACACAATCATTACTTATTTTCTAATCTAAAGCAAGGATTTCTTTGGCAGCTTGAGGAACGAGAAAGAAATTGATCTCTTGCTCTGCCTTTGTCTCTTGTTCTCTTCTGTTTAGTTGGCGCAAGAGTAGCGCAAAAGCAATAATCCTTGTATGGTGTGTAACCATTCTGAATTTATGGTATGCCATTGGGACTCTCAATCGTAATGGAACCCCAACCAGTTAGGAAAGGCTTCGGAGAAATGACAATACCCTCGCAATATACTCTTCTATCTTTCCATCTCATTTTGAGTAATAGTCTTCTCCCACCTATGACCTGTGTGCCAATGTAACATCCAGCATCTTATTGTTCATTTTCTTTCTTTCTTTGGATTTATATCCTACTCTGTTCCATTGACTCAGAGGAGTTTACAGCTTTTTTCCCTCTACTTGTTAATAGTCCTGTCCCCAAGGGCCCACAGCCTTTAAAACAAGTAATGGTTTAGGTGGGCGGGGGAATAAAAAGTGGCTAAATGAAATAAAAGTGACATTGTAAACATAAAATCAATTTAAAGGCACGGGGACGAGCTCGGTCTTCGGTAAGATGGAAACGCTAGCGGTAGTGACAGCTGCCAGGAATGACAGCTGCAAAGCGGGATGTGCTTGGTGGGGGCAGAGCTCTATCCAGGTGAGGTGGAGTCCCTTGGCTCTATCATCTCTAAGAGCCATTTCATTCACCTGACCAGTGGCGTAGGTAAGGCATCTGCTACCCACAGTCAAAGAAGATTTTGTAGTCCCCCCTCCTTCCACAACAAAATCAAATTTAATTCAGTAAATAAAATGTTTTCTGGTTAATTGGCCATAATGTTTCATAGAATAGCAATTTTTAAACTCATTGAGAGCAAGACTCACGTTTTCAAGTGGTATTCCTCTTATATTTAGCAAGGGGAGAGTAATTGTCTCTTTTCACCCTGCACAGTGTCTTTTCTAGTGGCTATTGCTGGTAGTGTCCTGCATTTTTTGAGATTGTGAGCCCTTTTGGGACAGGGAGCCATTTAACTTTTTTTTTTTTTTTGCCTGTAAACCACTTTGTGAACTTTTGTTGAAAAGCAGTATATAAATTTTGTTTGTTCGTTTGATTGTTTCATTCTGCATTAAATTACCTTTCTAAATATATAAGCAATGCATCCCAAACTGTGGGTCAGGACCCACCTGTGGGTCGCAAGCCAATTTCAGGTGGCTCCCAAAGCACCTAGAGTAGCCATATTGAAAATATGGGAAGATAGGATGCTGGAAAGGGGGAGGGCTGTGTGGTCGTTTTGCTTGTGTCAAGGTTGTAAATAGGCTTTTTTCTTTCTGATTCACTTTGCTGTTGGAAGAAATGCTGCATTCTCAGGAAAGCAGCAGGCTCAACAACATCGTTGGCACTTTTTGGCCATGAAATCACTTCTAGTGGGTGCCAGGCAGATTGTAATTCTATAAAGTGGGTCCTATTTATTTTATTACTTATTTATATGAAGAATTTATAGCCCACCTTTCCCATGCCAAAGCAAATTCCCCAGGCGGCTTACATGAGCAGGCTAGTCTAAACCACCATTTTTTTCAATGGGGTTTTTTACAAATCTACAGTATTCTTGTGATCCGCCAATCCTCAGGCCCAGACGTTGCCTTCACAGTGTGGTTCTCTCCCTTGGCTGCATACCATCAAGCCTCAGCAGGCAATCGCAAGTCAAGCCTGGATAGGCCCTCAAGGCCTTATTCCGTTTTGCCGCGGCCGGCCTTCTCACACACTCCACCGCAACTCTCACTTGCGGTGTGCGCAGCTCCACAGCGACTCTGTACTTCCACCACAGGTCCTGCAGCTTGTCACGGCCTGGCATTCGTCTCCCATCCAAAAGCAAATCGCAGTGCTAAAAAGTTTGAGAACCACTGATATACTTAGATAATGTATAAGTAAAAATTTATTCTTTCTTTCCTCTCTACCAGCTGGCCCTGAGCCATAAAGGCACTGTGGCACATACCACCCATTTTTTCCCACAGAAAGCTTGCATAGATTAGTGTTATGACTCCTTTCAACTCCAGGGCCTGTAGGTTACTTGTGCTGCTGCCCAGGTCTTCAAGTTGCCACTGCTAAGATCATACAGTGTACAGAATCTCCTGAGAAAAGTTTTCTTCATCATGTGGAGCTCTGTAGCAGCCGCACTGGAACATCTGCAAAGAGATGCACATGCTTTTAGTCACAAATTTGGACTTGGTTATATGCCAGGCAAATTCTGGTTATGATTAATTTTCGTCTAGGTTTATCTGGTGCCCTGTGTCAGGAGGACAGAGGGTCAAGTTCTCCCTTGTTAGTCTAGCAGTAATCCATTGTCTTCCATGGATTTATACCTCCGTAATTTGCATCGAAGTCTTCAGCGGGAGCAGGAAGAGTCTGCTTCATGGTTCAGTTGCCGCGGCAGGAAAGTTCTTTTTCTTCTTTTTACATCTTCGGTGACGCGAGAGGTTCTGTAGACTGTCAAAATCCGGCATCCCCAACTTGTCCAAGTTTATTAAATCATTCTGGGTCTGTCCTGCAGTGCACTTTGCTTTTGCACTGTGAACACGCTTGAAATAGAGAAGCTTGAGAAAAGCTCTCCCCTTTTTCTTTCTCTCAGAAAAGATGATGGCATTAAAAATGGAGGCATTAAATCGCACGTATAAATTTGCACCGGTTTAGTTTGCAATTAAAGTTAGCACTTCCCTTCCTATCAAATGCATAAAGGTAAAGATTTCCTCACAACCAACTGTAGGGGGCGGTGCTCATCTCTGTTTCTAAGCCTGTAGACCTGGTGTTTGTCCGAGGACAACCTTCCGTGTGTTGTTTATTTGGAATGTTTATAGCAGAGTTGGGGGCTTGTGGACC
>JAJKFI010000009.1:4663413-4808483 GCA_029204185.1 Lerista edwardsae | reverse complement strand
GCCAGTTTCCACTAGTTCTGGAGTGTGTGGTGTGAAACTGCAACACCGTGGTCATGTGGCCGGCATGACTATACACCGTAGTGCACGGAATGCTGTTACCTTCCCACTGAAGTGGTCCATATTTCTCTACTTGCATTTTTAGGTGCTTTTGAACTGCTAGGTTGGCAGGAGCTGCGACAAGCAACGGGAGCTTGCTCCGTTGCACAGTCTTGAACTCCCAACCTTCTGGTCGGAAAGCCCAGCAGCAGTGGATTAACCTGCAGTGCCACCATGTCCCTAGGCTAAATGCATATAACATTTTAAAACAACAAGGAGCCTTTTTTCCCTTCGTTTTCAATTGGTTTAGAATGTTAGTGTGCGCTGGGTATGTCATCGTGTGATGAGGATATGGCATACTATAAAATATGATGCAGGCTTCCTAAGGAGGTGTAAATTCTTCCTTAAGCTCATCCGGGCCACTTAGGCTAAGGTGTGAAATGGTTGAGTTTCTGGTGACTTCCATGGCTCACACTTTGATTAGCGCAGCAGGTGCTCCCCACTGTTTAGTCAGCTCAGTAAACCAAGATTGTCCATTAGACTTGATAGTCCATTTGGCTGCAGTTCTGTCTGCACATTCCTGAACACAGTGGAGCTTATTTCTGAGCTGATGTGCCTAGGATTGTCCTACAACAATCTTTGAACCCTTTCATCTTACTGCACACTGAAAAAGTGCTAAAATTGGGTTCACATCCCCCCATGGCCCCACTAATATATGACCCTTCCCCAAGTTCTACGGCACACCTCCAGACCATTCATAGGACACCAATGTGTCGTGGCACAGTAGCTGAAAATTGCTGTGCTACAAGGCCACTTTTCAGCAGTGCTCCAAGGTAGAATGCTAGTGAAGAAAAAGAAAGGTGCTAATCATTTTTGTATGCCCCCGAGTAATATAACTGAAGGGATTTCCCCCTCCTTCCATTTTACTTCAGCCTGGTGACTTGTATTATATATGGCATGAAGATGAATATTGCCATAGCAATTTTCCCACCCCAGTCATAACATCCAGCATCACTCACGGTGCAGATCAAGGCAACCGTTTAGTGAGTTTTCCCACCTCTGCTCTACATCACTGGTGGCTGTTGGAAGGAGTGGAGAAACCAGTATATAATGACCCCAAATCATGAAGTGGTACAGCAAGGGAAGAAAGTTATCATGGGTCTGCCAGGACCTAAACGCAAATAGTTGATAGCTCCAACCTATTGCCTTGCAATGTTACCTTTACTTGCTGTGTTTTTGGGTGCAAGCCTATGCCTGCCTACTCTGAATAATAGGTTCTGTTGTTTTGAATGGGGCTTACTCCGCAGGAACATACGTATAGGATTGCAGCCTTCCTTCTTAGTTATTCATTTAAAATAGTGCTGTACTGTAGTTTCATAATGTTCTCTTTTTGAGATGAACAGTCCTCTTTCCATGGTGCTTAATTTTGATCACATCAGTATTATATCCAATCCACTGTTTAGAAAGTCTGCTCGTGTGTTGCATCTGGCTGTAAATGGTGTCAGGGCATTGTGTTTACATATTCTTCATCAGCCTTACTGTATCTCCAGAAATCTGATCTATTTGAATGTATGCACAGGCTGTTCTGTTCCCCTCTTCCTTTCACACCACTGAACGTGTGCTGTAAACTTGCCCAAGTTTCTCGACCTTGTTTGACTTTTGCATCAAATCCAGTAATTCCAGAAGGATTTTTCTAACTGGTTGATAGCATTTATTATTTAAAATAGCGTTTCTCAAACTGTGAGTCGGGACCTACTAGGCAGGTTGCAAGCCAATTACAGGTAGGTCACCTAGGACAGCCATAATTGGAAATATTGGAAGATGGGACACTGGAAATGGGGAGGGCTGTGTGATTGTTTTGCTTGGGTCAAGGCTGTAAATAGCCTTTTTTCCTTTTCTGATTCACTTTCTACTGGAAAATGACTGAGAAATAACCCAACTTATTGCTACATTATCAGGAAAGCAGCAGACTCTGGTGTCACAATGATGGCACTTCCGGCCATGACATCACTTCCTGTGGGTCCTGGACAGATTGTCATTCTAAAAAATGGGTCCTGGTGCTAAAACGTTGGAGAACCACTGATTCAAAATAATAATTTTCGGGGGTTGTTGTTTCCACACACACCCCAGCAAAAAGGTTCACAAAGCAGTTTACAGAGAGAATCAAATAAATACATGGCTCCCTGCCCCAGAAGTGCTCACTATCTAACAAGAGGCAGAAGAAACTCCAGGAAACAGGCACCAGAAAATAAATTGTGCCCAATAAATTGAGACTATTGCTTCCCTCTGCTAAATACAAAAAAACCACCACTCAATAAAGAGCCTCTTTTCCCTAGTTATCAGGAGTTATTTGGTGGTGTTTGCTATCATTGCCTAGGTCCCAATGATGGGCCATATCATGTGATATTAATCAGCTAATAAAGCCCAGGGTTGGAAAGTTTGTGAAGTTATGAGCTGGTGCAGAGTTTAATTACACAACTGGCATTGTGTTGAACAAAAGTCATTTGGCCCAATACAACACATCAGGGAACATGCAGGTACAATGCTGTGGTGTAAGTATGATGTAATACTGCATGTTTTGATGTGAGGATGATTGGTTCATTTGTAGGTTCATTTCAGTTGAATGTAGATGAGACTTTTGATGTAGGGGAAGTTAAAAAAAATGACTGGGATTTTTGCAATTGGCAGGCACAATTCAAAGACTGGTGAATACTTTTGATTTAGCTCTAATTTTAGTAGACACAGCCAAAAATTAAAATGAGAGGCAAACCCTGAAGCTTAACAAGAGATTCCATTTCAAAGACAATTGTCACATCGAATGTTTTAAAGGCAATCCTCACATTAATACAGGTGCTAATGGCCAAGTCCTCTTGTTTCTGTAAGCTCTGCAGTGCCTCTACATCCCCTTAAAAATGCAGGCTTGAATAAAAATCTGTGCATCTGAAATAGATATGGCACTTGCCAGACTCTCTTCAGTTTTCAAGTTTTGAACATCCTTCCCATAAATGCTACCCTGCCCCAACCCTTGGACAGCTTGACATAATCTTATCAACCATATTTCTTCGCAATGGCAGGAAGCCCGTAAGACTGATATGGACACTTCCACACAACTCTTTTCCGCTTTTTTAAAATAGCACGTAGGCAGTCAAGTGAAGAAATTATATGAGCATCTACATTTCCCATCATTGCTATGCTGCATGCTTGCACGCAGGATTAATGCAACAGGCAAAACTGGAGGGAAGAAAAGAATATTTTGTCATGCACTTTCATAGTAAATGAAACTACAAGGGACTTGGTAGCTTGGAGGATTGTCAGTAATGAAGCATTTCATCTCCGAGTGACCTGTTTGAAATTAGCTCAGATCAGCCATTTAACTCCATTCTGGGACAGCCTAGTGCCAGTACAGGAAAGTCTTATTTTGTATCATTTCTTATAATGCAGTTTAAAAACAAAATACTCGAATTTTGCTGGATCCTCAAGGATTGGATGAGCTAGAAATCAAATAAATTGCAGTCCTGACCCCCAACACACTATGGCACGCAGCCATGCCAATGGAGCATACGCCACCTAGTTTGGGGGCGGGGAAATGAGATGGCCAGCAAGAGGCAGGTATGTAAAAATCCTGGTAGACCACCTGGTGGCTTATGGTGGCACACTCCTAACCAGCCTCAGTGCCAGCACAGGACACGTTGTGCCGGCACCTGCCATTGCAAAACTGCTGTAAAGTACTTTGTGGTGGCGCAGAGGCCTGAGCCAGCCCCTGTGCACTGGCAAAAGGAACAGCGTGCACTGGATGCAGTAAGTTCTTGCACCAAGTGGGGAGGGGTTGTTACGGAACAGGGAAGGTGGAGATTAGATGGGTGGATGTAAGCCTGGAGGGGGTGGGCGCCCTGGCAGTGGCATGTGCAGTATCCTATCCCCTTTTTTTTGTACAAAACTGACCCTAACCATGTAGAAATAACTCACAGCCCAATCCTAGTTCCTAAGTTCCATTGTGCCAACACAGTGGTGCTAGGGCGGGCTATGGCACATCCTGCTGGGAAATTTGGCAGGTAAGAGGTATCCTTGAGGTAAGAGGAGAGTTGCCCTGGGGAAAGCCCCAGCCATTGCTATGGGTCAACTTGGACCTGCGCCAGCAAAATCACTGGTCTGCATTGCCCCATGTAGCTAAATCAGGCCTGGGAAAGGGATAGAATATGGTACACACTGGCACTACTGATCCCACCCCCTTCTAGACCTGACCTGCCCGCCCCTATCACCACCTTCCCCATCCTCCCCTGCCCTCATCTGCGCCCTGCACTGGACCTTCATGCTCCAGCAGGCACAGCTCCGTCCGCTGGCGCCAGTGGGAAGACTCTACACTTCCCACCATTGCAGAACCTGGTGCACCATTGTAAAGTGCTTTTTGGAACTGCCAGCATTAGTCACATAAGGGATGCATAGGATTGGGCCAGTAGTGTAACTCACCATGTTAGTGGCACCACATTGCCAATATAATGTAACTTGGCATGTTAATATGTCAGATGGAGACCACTCGGGGCTATGCCAGTAATAGTTTCCTAGTGTATTTTTTCTTCAGTTTCCAAGTCAGGAACTCTTAGATAAAATAGGCCACATCTTGAATAAGGAGGCTGCACCTATATTATACCAAGGCACACGTTTTTGTACCGACTGCAACCTACAGTTGCAGATGATATTTTTTGTTGCCAAGAATAGCTTTGTAATGAGGATGGGAGCACATCAGCTCATGCTTCAGATTTCTCCGCACCCTTGCTGCTGTGTAATAATAGAGCCGTACGTGGTAGACATTCTTTCTGTTCGGAGAATGTGGCTGGCGTTGTGAGGTTTGGCATTGGAACAGTGGGTGAGCTGATATACTGTTCATTCAGCACTGCAGAGGCACAGTCAATGTAGTCGTGTAGATGCTGCTTAGCAAGAAATAATTGTGGAAATATGCTGCCTCCTGCCATAAAAGGCAGAGACAGCACAGAAAAACATAAAACACTGGTGACAGTCTTGTGGAGAGATACAGGGATGTGCGCAGCCTTGAGCACAGGAGAATACATTTAAGGCCTGACGTGGAAAGATTTAGAGCCCGAGTGTATTGTCTGGCAGCGCTGGGCATTGGTGTAGTGTTGATGTGCTGTCAAGTGCTTTTCAACACCCAGTGGTGCTGGTGGGAAGGTCTGCACCATCTTGCAGGCGCTGCGTCCCTCCTGATAGCCACTGGGGCAGGTGAGTGTTCCACCAAGCAGCAGAGAGTTGGCAGAGCTTGGTGGGAGCAGGGTCGGCCTTAAGTCAATGTGACCAATGTCATCACTTTGGGCCCCTCACTTTGGGGCCCCCACACCAGTGCAGTGAGCAGATTGCTTGTTGCTGCGGCTGAGATCTCAATTAACTGTAAGTCAGTGCGGGGAACAGAGCAGCTTTACCTTGGGCCCTCCCACCTGCCCCCGCCTCCGAACTGAGCAAAATGGGCCTCCTGGAAGCAGTTGGTGTTGATGTCATCATGTCACCACCAACTATTTCCAGTTGGCGCGTGCCACCACTAGTGCTTTTCTTGGTGAGTGGGGGGGGCCCCACGGGGAGGGTGGAGTTCCCTGCAGGAATGGCCCACATTGGACTCTGCCATTCCTGGAGCTGGCCCTGGGAAGAAGGATGTTCTGGAGGTGAGGAGGGGATTTTTCTGGGCAAAAGGAAAGCAGAATGAGGGTGGATCAGGCCAGGGAGAGGGCAGAGCAGGCCTCTGCCACATCATGGATAGGATTGGGCTGCCTATCTGTATACATTTTCCAAAGAGTGCTGTGGAAGTTTGGAACTGTCTTTCGAATTAAACCATTTGTGGTGTCAAGGTTTCTCTTTATGTGACTGTTTCAGTAGTTAAGCTTTGAGCGTGCACTTGTCCTTGCTCTCTATTTGTAGTTGCTTACTCTGATTTCAGATACTAGCTCAATGCAGAAAAGTTGGTTGCCTGCAAGGCGTACATATATTGTATGGTTCTGTAGCTTGTGTGTCCCTTTGATGTACCTTCTTATTGTGTATGTGCAGGTACGCTTCTTTGAGAGGACAGAGAACAAACTATTCAAGACTGTTTTATACCCAGGAGTACACAGGCAAGTTTATTGAAACTTCTCAATAGATGCTCTCCAAAGACAGATGTGATGGAAGTACTTGTTCTTTATGTATCTACCCCATTCAGGTATCAAGGGGTGGGTATTTCTTTGAATTGTATCATTGACAGGGATGTGCAAAACTGCCTCCCCCACAAGTCTTTGGGAGGGACCATTGTTAAAATGTAATTAACAGCGCAATCCCGGCTGCCCCGTAGCGTTGTGCCATTGCGTCGATGCTACGTCACTAGGGCCGACATGAGTTGTGTCGGCCTGAGAGTGCCGACGGCAAGCCTCCCTTGCGTCGGCCGAAGATTGGCTGGATTGGAGGGGGGTTGGGGCGGTCTTATGGCCAAATCTTAGGCCCGATTTGGAGGCCACCCAGCCCCTGTTTAGCAGGCGCAGATCTGAGTAGCACATTGGGAAGGCTGGAGCCTCCCCAATGGTAAGGGTGCAAATAAAACGTGCCCTTGTCGTTGAGAGGCTCCAGCCTCCACTATATTGCGCTTGGCTTTGGTGCTGGCCTTGCCAGTCCAGTGCATTATAGGATTGCGCTCTCAATAAATAACAGGTTGGTTTTAGTGTGCAGCACCCCAGCACCCCTGTTTTAGTGTACAGCATTCAAGACACAGCAGTGACCTTCCCGTAAAAGTATGGAACAAGGCAAAAGTTTTACAGTGGAATAAATCACAGTTAGTGAATGTGCAGTCCAAAAATGGTTGAATTAGGCCTTTTTGCTTATTGATTTTGTATTTGGTTAATGATTGCTGCTCTTAGATCATAACACTATATAATATGTAAGGATATTCTTAACCTCTTAATTTTAGCCATGTGTTGATTTTGACATTGACAAAACACACTGACCCAGTAATGTTTTTCAATATTTTAATTTTTGCTGACGTTCAAAAATACGAGAGAAGAGCTGATTCGTAATTATAACAGACAGCATTGCATAAATTTCTCCCTAATTAAAAAGCTTCTAAATTCTGTCTAATTAATTTGCAAAGGTTTTGACAAATTGTACATTTAATTTCAAAAGATTTATTAATAACTTGACCTCCAGCTAGTTAATTACAGTTATAGTACTGATGTGGTAAGGCTGAAGATTGACACACTTGGAGATTTATTTCTATGTGTCTCCTTTAATTCCAGAACGTTACAATACACTTACATTTGTAGCTGTTTGTCCATTATGCTTGAAAGCTGCCATGTAATGGAAGTTGAAAGGATGTGAAAGGACCTTTTAAATTTGTAGGAAAGTATTTAAATAAATGCATGTATTGCAGCCCAGCACTCTTCACAGTTTGTAGTCCTGTTCTCTGGACGGATCTAGAGTGAGTGAAAGGTGTGAAGAGGGGATTGTGGGGGAGTTGTTGTTCAGTCGCGAAGGTGTGTCCGACTCTTCGCGACCCCATGGACCACAGCACGCCAGGCCTCCCTGTCCTCCACTACCTTCCTGAGTTCACCCAATTTCATGTTCATTGCTTCGGTGACACTCTCTAACCATCTCATCCTCTGCCGCCCCCTTCTCCTTTTGCCTTCCATCTTTCCCAGAATGAGGGTCTTTTCTAAAGAGTCCTCTCTTCTCATGAGGTGGCCAAAGTATTTGAGCTGTGGGGGAGTACCCACCCTCTTATATGCATATGTTTTGCTGAATATCTGCATGAACGTTATGTGTGTACAGCTGGGTGTGCATGGAATTCTGTCTGCACGGTGACATTTACCTTCTTTGCTCTATCCTTTCCCTATACCGTCAATGTGCATAGATGAGGATTGCAACAGCAGCCATTCCTCATTTTATTCATCTTCATTTTAACATTAGTACTGTCCCTCCCTGCCTATAAACAGTATACATGTAGGCTGATGCAAGAGGCTGCGGAGCCTGCTAAACATACAGTCCCCAACTCTACATATTTATGTACAGTATGCCTGTACATATTACTATGCTCACAGTGGGTATGTGTGTAGGCATGTTGCAGACAGCAATCTCAATGAAGCCAGCAGGCTTAACATGCTCGGATAGCAGAACCTTAATTCAGAATCTCCAAATGATTCCAGTTCATTATTTTTGTCATAATAGTGGAAAATACCCAACTTTTCCATAACAATCTTCTCAGTTTTAGTGTACGAGTGAAGAGACTAAAAACAAAAGCAATTCATTTATTGATTTGGTTGTCAGTTCATTTGATTATTTTTTATATGTGACTTATAATTAAAATCCATATCAGAATACAGTATAATGAAGGAGTGACTTCTCATTGTTGGTGACACTGTCCAGGCTTCAGATCCTTAATCCAGGAGGAGCTGCAGAAAAACTGACTCAACCCTTGTTCAACTGTTTAATGGTGGTGTAATTGTGTAGGCCTCTTGACCTTCCTATCAAATGTTCTGTTGCTTTCCATTTTCCTGTATCCGTTGGAATGTTCATTCTATGACATAACATAAGAAAAGTGGCACTTCCATAACATAAGAAAAGCCCTGCTGCATCAGACCAATCTAGTCCAGCATCCTGCTTCTCACAGTGTGACCCACAGAGTGGTGCCTCTGGGTAGAGGAGAGAAAGAGCAAACTTCTATCCCACCATGGCTCCCCCCTTCACAGATATTGGCAATACCACAGGTAATACCAGGCAACTGGTTCTCAGAGGCACACTGCTGCTAAACTTGGAGTTGCAGCAGCATAGCCCTTGTAACTAGGAGTCAGTGACAGAGCAGCCCTCCATGGCTTTGCCCAATTCATTTTTAAAGTCCTCCATTTCAGCCAACAGTTTGGCATGTGAGGGCGGGTCATAACTGTCAAACAACAGATGACAATGTTTTAGTTGGTTTTATGGAAATGGTTGCCCAGAGAAGAAGATTTGAAGGTGTGCACATAATCCATTTTATTTGGTCCGAGACTAAAAACCATGCGAGGGTCTTTAGTACATACCATGAACACATGTAGCTTGGGCACCTTTTGGCCATCTTTTCCACCCAAAGGCCATTCCCAGTTTAAACGTTCCCAGTGGCTTCATTAAACGAAGTCTAGCATTATAGCATTGCAGTGGCAGTAGTCTATTAATAAAAACGTAAAACAGCCAGGCTTGCTTTTGGAAAGTCTCTTTGCTGTAGCCAAGTTTATTTGATGAAGCAATAGGTTTCTTTACAAAATTATGTATTTTTATAAAATATTACCAGTGCCTGGAAGCTTTTAAATGTAACCGCTTAGAATCAGATCAGCTTTCATTTTGTTCAGAAGGTGGGATATAAATCATTCAAATAATAAACACAATTCTATATTATAGTCTCCAAGTTTGCCATCAAAGTCTTAATAATATAAACATTCGTAGAACGATTCCTAAAATTATTCAGGATCATAGGCTATAGTTGAATAAAACAATTTTTACCTGGTGTTTCACCCGTTGCTGCGGAAGGCATTTGCAAAAGCTAAAACATGCACTAGATAACCTATCAAACTGACAGTTCCTGGCATCTCCAACCATTATAAATACCAATAAAGGAAAGAGTTATATAAATTGGTCAATTGCTTATATAAACCTCAGCTGCCATCTGTTGCGACCTACCTGTCGTAATCTTACCTCTGTTCTTGTTATCCACTATGTAGAGACCTTCCAGAGGCTTCAGGGACCTTCAGAATGGCACCTGTGAACAGTGCTGGCCCCTTTCAAACAGCTGGTGGAAGCTTCCACCGGCCATTTTAAAGTGGTTCATGCTGGTCGCGGGCGCCATTCTGAAGGTCCCTGCAGCATTCAGAGATCTTTTGGCACTTTCCGTTGCACTCTGCAGGCTTCCTGAGGATCTCTGCTGGATTCTTCTGATGGCAGGTAAAATACCCCCCACACACACACACACAGGGTATCCTTTGCACCTAACTCCCATTGATTCAGCAAAGATCAGTGAATTTGCTATCTGCTAGGGTTTCCAGGAACCTAACCCTAGCAGATAATGAGAACTGACTACTGCATGGGTTCACTAAGACCTGGATCCCTGGGTTCCTTAGAGCTGGTAACTAAGCATGGTCCACTGCACCATGGACCAGGAGGAACTCTGAAGACCTCCAAAGCTCCAGGAAGCTCCAGTAAGCACCTTCAGGAGTGTTTCTACATATCTGTCCTATAGCCCATTTCCTTCTAGATCTTCCAGCACCAAATGCCTCTGCCATTTTATCCAGCAACATGCCAGTAGGCACACAGAGCCACCAGCATGACTCCTCTTGCCCCCGTGCTTCCTGGATTAGCGATTCTCCCAGCATTCCCTTCTTTACCACACTTCCTGTTCTGCTCCATTCCAAATCTAGCAAGCGCTAGATAAAGAGTCAAAGCAAGAGAGACAGACAGCAGAAGCTGCCAGGAGTCTGTGGTGGGTGCTGGTAGATCCCTGTCTCTTGCTAATTCACCACCTGAGGCAACCATCTCAGTCTCATCTCATGGGCAGGCTGGTCCTGAGCCTGGTCACTGTGCAGTCAGCATCAGGGCTCCAAACGCTGGTGTGACAGGTTACCGCACTAGGCACAATTTCATGTAGGCAGCTTGCAATGTTATACAAGATGCAATTTTGTTTCCTGTGTCTCTTTGGGATTCACAGAACGATCTGCAGATTCGTATTCTTTGCATAAAGTGACTGGCACAAGCGTACTTTATTTGCCGAACTTGATTGATGGCCCTGAGTGGTCTAACAGGTAATTACTGGACAAAAACCAGAGACACAGATACAGAATGTGAACTTTGGCTGTAAATTGTCGCTTTATGATTATGGGCTTCAAAAAATACAGCGCCATCCAGTCCAATATGTATAGGAACACAGGAGGAAATGGATTTTGACTTTAACTTTTGCCTTTATTACATTTATGGCTAAGAATATGTTTACTGTAAAATTTCGGCCTTTGAAGACTGAAAGAAACCAGATCTCAGAGGTGGCATGAAAGAAGAACTTTCCTTTCATGTGGCCTTCTGGAAAATTTTCAGCACATTCCCTTCCATTAGCATCTTTCAAGAACTATGCATAAGAATGTAAAATATTCACACATCATTACATTTAAATTAACCAGGGAATTAATTACTGCTCCAGTGTATATTTTTGCTAATTATAATGAATAGTAAGTGGTATCTTTTAAACGGCTATTGGTTTCTTGTGAAAAATGTCTGCTTTACTCCATTTCTCCATTTATACAAAGCATAAAGCAATTTTATTATATATTTTGTTTTGCAAAAACAGCCCAATATAATTTTTAGAGTTAATCTAAGCTAATTAATGTATTACAAAAATGAGAAGGAATAGTCAGAGCGAGCTCTTTCGATTATCTAAAGAATGAATGTTCGTTAATTACTCACGGGCTCAGTAATAACCACGCATTAGCATAGGCATAACTCATTGCGAAACATGGTGAACTACCCGACTAATTTAGATAAATTATGAAAAAAAGCTATCTTATTCAATTCAGAGGTAATTTAGCATGAATTGCTAAATTTATTTTTAGAAGTTGCAAGTATCAATATGAATTTTGAAATGCCATGTGGCATATATATTGAAGCTGGATAAATACAAAATAAGCACAACAGCTTTTATTTCATCAGTGCTATTTTTATTTTCTTTAATGTTTCATTCGGAAGAGCTTTTTTATGTTCGATTGTTCCCATGGGATCAAGGACTGTGGCTCAAAGCACGGAAGCTGAAAAAAAAAACAAAAACCAGGTTCTAAGGCACCTGGTTATGGCAAAAGTTCTATGAGCATGGATTGTGTGCAGTTGTGTGCACACAATATTGTGTGCAGTTCTGGTCACCGCACCTCAAAAAGGACATAGTGGAGCTGGAAAAGGTGCAGAAGAGAGCGACAAAAATGATTACGGGGCTGGGGCACCTCCCTTATGAAGAAAGACTGCAGCATTTGGGGCTCTTCAGCCTAGAAAAAAGGCACCTGAGGGGGGACATGATTGAGACATAAAAAATAATGCACGGAAGGGATAGAGTCGATAGAGCAATGTTCTTTTCCCAGAACCAGGGGGCATCCGCTAAAACTGAGGGTTGGGAGAGTTAAAACAGATAAAAGGAAGTACTTTTTTTACCCAGCAGGTGGTTAGTCTGTGGAACTCTTTGCCACAGGAGGTGGTGATGGCATCTGGTCTAGATGCCTTTAAGAGGGGTTTGGACGGATTTCTGGAAGAAAAGTCCATCGTGGGCTATAGGCCATGATGGATTGTGCAACCTCCTTACATTAGTAGTAGGCTACTTCAGAGTACCGGGTGCAAGGGAGTGGCAACAAGATGCAAGCATCTTGTGTCTCGTGCCTCCCTGGGGCACCTGGTGGGCCGCTGTGAGATACAGGAAGCTGGACTAGATGGGCCTTTGGCCTGATCCAGCAGGGCTCTTCTTATGTTTGTATGTTCTTATGATAGTTTTTTTTTTTTATTGACAGCACAATCCTAGGCATGTCTACTCAGATGTAAGTCCCATTATGCTCAATGGAACTTACTCCCAGGAAAGTGTGTATAGGATTGCAGCCTAAAGCACCTTTTTAAGGCATATGCTGTTTTATGCTTATGGGTTACAAAATGTGTGGTGTGAAAGCTACAAATTAATGTATCATGTGAGCACACTTGCTGGGAACTCCGATAGGTTGTGGCTTCCTGTTCAGTGTGGACATGTTGATAGGTTTACTGTGTGAGATGGCCCTTAGATAATAGGTTTCCATTATTCACCTGCAGGTACATATGCTCCCAGAGCGCTTTCAACTTTTCAGATCCTTCAGCGGTGAACTCTACTGAGCACTGATTCCAAGGCTTGCTGTGCTTATTGCATTGTCTCTACATGGATGCACACAATCTACATGGACATACACAATCTCTGTGTCTGAAAATGCAGGTGTATACTTCTGTAACGTGTGACACATCTGCATCATAAAAAGCAAGACAGGCTAGAAAGCCGTATCTACCTTGTCTATTTGGAAAGGAAGGTGTTACTCCTCCGACTCCCAAGTCATGGTTGCAGAGAATAATGATACATAGATTTACATAACTCAGTGAGATCACAACAGAGGAGAAATTTGAACAGGTGAATCCCTGGCTCACAGCTCACTCTCTTAGCCAGTTGGTCACATGAGCTCTCAATTTCAGATACACCCCCATACTCTAAGGCAGTATTAGTCAAATTGTGGGTCGGGACCAGTGGTGTCATCCTGGCGGAATGGCCCGGTACGCCGTTCCTCTAGTTCCGCGGACGGGCCCGGGCCGCGCCGCCTCTCCCGAGGACGGGCAAGCTGCTCCTGGGCCCTCCCGCCCTCCCGCGTGTCCGAATCGCTCTGAAATGGAGTGATTCGAGGCGCAGGGAGGCGTGGCTGGCCTCCACCATAGGGGCGGAGGGCTGCCAATCATCCGGGTGTTCCAGTTCCTGGCGTGCCCGGATGACATAACTGGTCGGGACCCACTTGGTGGGTCATGACCTGATGTCAGGTGGGTCACAGAGAGCTGGGAGCAGCCATCTTGGAAGCTGTAGACCTTACTCTTGCTATATTCCTGTTAACACTTTGAGCAGTGGTTCTCAAACTTTTTCGAATGGGTTTTTGTGTTGGGACCCAGTGGAAGTGATATCATTAACCTGGAATTGATGTCATATCCAGAAGTGACATCATGAAGCAGGAAATGCTGTCATTGTGATGTACTCAAATGACACTAGTAAGGGTAAATAAGAGTTCTTTAAAAGAAAAGAGAAAAAGTATGTTTATAGTTCAGTGCTTTTCCATAATATTTTGACCTAATTTTGTTTTCTATCAGGGATGTTTCATGGTTGTGCAATTGCTGCAATCCAAGAATGCCAGTTTGCATTCCAGGAGTGTCATTTTATTATGTCACAATGACAGCACTTCTTGTTTCATGATGTCACTTCTGGATATGACATCAATTCCAGGTTAATGACATCGCTTCCAGTGGCTCCCAACACGAAAGCCCATTCGAAAAAGGTTGAGAACCTCTGCTCTGAAGCACTTGTAACTTAGTAGTGTGAAGCCCAGACTTCTCTTTTTTCCTAGCATAAGGAATGGTAAGTAGGAGCTTTCCTACTCCTCCCTGGCAAGCCAAGATGCTGTGTGCATAATTCAGATTTCCAGAATGTTGGTAGACCCTCTGAGCCTGCTATCAAAGTGATAGAAGTTGGTTTGGTTCCCTGATAGCATGCAGT
The DNA here is from genome assembly GCA_029204185.1 of Lerista edwardsae. Lineage (NCBI taxonomy): Eukaryota > Metazoa > Chordata > Lepidosauria > Squamata > Scincidae > Lerista > Lerista edwardsae. Next base: position 4,794,169 of record JAJKFI010000009.1, on the reverse strand, counting down.
AGCACAGCCCTTTTGGAAGAGGGATCACCAGATTGTAGCAACCTGTCTGTGTGATGCCTGGCAGTGACAGTCTCCTAACAAAGTGACCGATACAGGAGAAGATCTGATGTAAATCCTTCTGCTTAGGGACTTTGAGTGTGAGCTTACAGTGTATACAGTTTGCGATTCAGTAAAGTGGGTCTGCAGCTTCAGAATGGGATCAGATGCCTCTCACAGCCTACTTTAAAATCCATTAAAAATCGGCGACATTGTGTATGGATGTTTACAGTAAAGGTAGCCTTTCAAAGTTGTTAAAAGGAGGCCACAAAGAGCGCTGGGACAACGGCGTCTCTACTGTCATGAGAATCGCTCTCCTGGCCCAGGCTCATCTTAACTTAGCATTCTGTTTCTGAAATGAGCAGCCCAATCCTAACTAAATTCTCCCACACCAGTGCAGCCTGCGCCAACACCAGCTACGCTGCATCCCGCTGGGAATTTCAGCTGCTGGAGGTTTGCTTGGGTAAGGAGGCATTCATCCCCTTGACCCGGGGTAACTCCAGGAACCACAATGGGTCAACTTGGATCTGCGCCAGTGATATCACTGGCACGAGTTCTTATTTATCTGTGTCAGAGGATCAGGTCAGTAAAGGGGGGTTGGGATTCTAGAACCCCATCCTAGCCCACCCACCACCATTCACTGACCTCCACACACCCATTTCACCCCCTCCTCATCCTCTCTCATTCTTATGCTGTGCTTACTTGTTTTAATGGGCGTCCCTCCCTCCACATGCTGGGACGAGCCTGAAGGCTCTTAACTTCCTGCTGGCACTGCTGAAAGGCACACTGTTCACAAAGTGCTTTATGGCACCTGCAACAACGCCAGTAGAGTTTAGGATTGTGCCATATATCAGCCTGATGACTCTGGAACCTCACAAGCAGAATAGGATTACACATGAAGCTGCCTTATATGTAGGAGTGTTGTTTTTTTATTAAAAACGCACACACACACACAAAACACGGCCTTTTGGATGTAAAAATATCTGAATAAAAACAAAAACACTGCATTTCCAGAAATTAAAGTAGATTACTTTTCCAATTAGAAATAATACTGTGGCTACATTATATCACTTCTATCACATACCAAGTACACTTTAAAAGCATTTAAAATTACTAAAAATGAGAACTTGGAATAAAAACATAACACCACGTTCTGACTTTCAAATCACGAAATCTGTGGAAAAAATAACACCGTTTGCAAACAACCCTACTTATTTGGAATCAGTATAAGTCTGTTTAAGTCCATAATGTCTACTGTAGGCGGTACTCAGGTTTCCAACAGGGAGCTTTCTCAACCCCACCTGGGAGACAATGAATGGGACCTTCCACAGGTGAAGCCATTAATCTACCAGCAGTGCGGTGCACCTTGTCAATGGACAAAACATTGATGGTGTGCCTTGACGGTTTCAGCACCTTGTCAGAGTGCCATGAAATGAAAATGGTTGAAAATAGCTGCCATATTGAGTAGGGAAGACCTTTTCTTTTCTCCCCAGTGCAAATGTACTTCTAATTTGATTTTTTTTTTTTGCATGCATGCATACTTCTTGCATGTGATCTATAGGTTAACATCACTGCATTTTGTTAATTGTGAAGAACTGGAAATGTGAGACTGTGTGAGCTCTGCAATGATTTTCCAGCTGATGCTGTGCATATGACCTGAATTCTTAAACTGAACTTTATATGATTGGCCAGCTACTGTTTTAAGATCTTTTCCTAGGAATGAGAGATCTTCAGAGTGCTCAACACACACACACACACACACACACACACACACACACAAATACTCCACCCTCACCCCACCCCTTGGATACCTGAAACCATGGATACTGGGGACACCTTTTTCAGGGTAGGGGAACATCAGTGGTTTGGCTGCAACAAGGTAAAAAAATGTTCCCCTAGCTTTCAAATAGGCGTGGATAACTAACACCGTGAATACGGAATCACTGGATACCAGGGTACGCCTGTATGTGGCCTGGGGAGGATTTTTTTTTTTAAAAAAATTTCATTTTTTCCCCTTGTGAATTACATGTCCTGAAAAATAATACTACAAACATCAACCAAACTGAACAGAATTGAAACAGAGGAGGCAACAACTAAATCCAGAGATCCCAGGGAAATGACTTTTGAACAGCCAGGTCTTTAGTCTCTTTTGAAAAATCAGCAGGGGGGAAGCTAGGCATGTGTTAAGTGGGAGGGAGTTCCAGAGGATGGTGGCCACCACCAAGGATATCCTGTGCAGCATCACTTACCAGCCTAGCTTCAGAAGGCAGTCAGTCATGCAAGAGAACTTCCCACAAAGTTCTCCTTAATGGACAGTGGATTAATAAGGACGAAAGTAGTCCTTTCTGTGCAGGAAGGTGGTCTGAATAGCAGTGGGAGAGTGAATGTCATTGGGAAAGTGGACTAGGCAGCAAGAATTCCTTAGAAACTATGCTACAGTTTGGATCTGGATCAAGGACTCCTTGCCCCACATCAATAAGGATTTTTTAAAAAATTAAAAAGCAGAAATGCAAAAACACATTGCTTTTTGTATGCAGTTTGAACCTTAGCAGTGATAGAGCTGTTCTGCTATGCACCCTGGGCATGTGTTATTTTCATTTGTAGTAGCGTCGCAGTACCAAGCATCTGGCTGAATCGAATGAATTGCTTTCATACATGATGTTTTAATATGGAGAATAGCTTCCAATCTTGAGTAGTAGCATAAGCAAATCGTGAGCATTCTTTACCATCATTTAGGTATATTTGAAAGCTGCAGTGTGCATCCGCCTATAGAGGAGTACTGGAGAACAGTGGGCTGAACTGGGAAGTCAATGAACTGCAGGCGAAGCAAGCGAGAATTCCTGTCCTTCGCAAATGTTGGCATGGTGAGCTTTTAGCTCCAAGCTGGCCATCGTTTTGGTATGCGGCTTCTCAGCCAGGAATATTAACTCTGCGGTACGCCAGGAGGGGATCTAGCCTGTCCCGTTGTATCTCCCCTGGACAACATTGCAGGGGAGCTGTGGCATGTCAAAGGTTGTCGGGGCAGAACGCAGAGTGTATATGATAGTGTCACCAGAGGAGGCAGGGGACTTTGGAAAAGCAAGAAGTGATGGGAAAACGGATCGGAGTGAAAAGGGGGGGAAAGAGTGTGTGTGTTGGGGGGGGGGAGAAAACTGGGAACTTGACACGGTCGGTTTAACAAAAAAAAGCATGCTGTTAGGACCTGGAAGCTGCGCTCCCTCGCCATCACCCTCCTTTTAAAACATTGTCTGCTTTGTGTTTGTGCTCCTTTTACATGCAAGTTCTCCTAGGTAGGGCAGGCAGCCCGTGATTTGCCTGCTTCCCTGCCTGCCTGCATTCTTTTGCAAGGCTGCTGGGAGTTTTTAAGCTGTGTGAGAATCCTGGGAGTTGGTGATGTCAGACTGGTTGGGTCATTTGAAGGTTAGCAGCCTGGGAAGGGTTCATAGAAAGTTCACTCGCATATATTAAGCAATTCAATCTTTCATTCTGTGTGACACAAGTAGTAGGAAGTGAGCTGTTCGAAGGCAGAAGGATCTATTCACAGGCAAAGGGGGATCCAGAGCTCCTATCAAAGGCTGTTTTCTCAACAAAACTCCGACCAGACCTGGGATACAAAAAATATCCTGCCTTCTGAGGAAGCCTAAGAGGCAAGGAGTCTTCCAGGAGATTTGGAGAAGCAGATGGATCCGAACTGAAACTTGGAACGCTGTTTGTTTCCCCCTATTCTGCTGGATTGGCTGAACAGCCTGGAAAATGGTAAATGATCATTTGGATCAATTACAGGCTTTTAGCTGTGTTGTCTGTCATAATTCATGATTCTGGTCTGGGAAAAAGACCAACAGCCTACGTGCCAAAAAAGGGGCAGAGTTTGATGGAGTTGGATGTACTTTTGTATGCCATTTTCCTAGAGGAAGGCACTTTTGCAGACATACTGTAGGGGAATCATGTTTGACTGTATGGATGTCCTAGCAGTCAGCCCTGGTCAAATGCTGGATTTCTACACTGCAAGCCCGTCTTCCTGCATGCTCCAGGAGAAGGCTCTGAAAGCATGCTTCAGTGGATTGGCACAAACAGAGTGGCAACAACACCGGCACAGTGCGCAATGTAGGTCCCTGCGGTTATTTTGCTCCGCTTATTTCAGAATTCGTATTTATTTGCATGCAGCAAAATAAAAAAGTGCAGGTGAAAGGTTGCATGCTTTCCAAGTGACAGTTATGCAGATCTGTGTTTACCTGCATTTATTTTGCAATTTTTTTTAAGGACCCCTTGACTTAGGTATGACACACCTAGCTGCTTGCGGATTATTCCCCCACTGTGTTTCCCCTTCAGACATTTGTACAGGTGAGGAGGAAAGTTGCGTTTATTATTCTTAAATATTGTCTGAGTTTAGGGTGGGGAATGAGTTAAATTGTTGTTGTATCTATGTGCGCCTTATTAGTCTAATGTCCTATTTCAAGTTCAGGTTATGTGTTCTGCTTCAGGTGCATTTTAGCCTACTTACTACATCACGCCCTGTGGTGGTGGTGATGCTCTGAGCAATGGTTTCAGCCCCTATGGGGGTTGGCAAAATTCAAAGTTGCAGGCTTCCATAAATGTTTCTTTTACTCTGAGCAAAAAAAAAGGGGGGGAGGCAATATTTCTTTGCAATGACCTTGCTGCCACCTTAAAAAAAAAAAAACACAAAAAAACTTTGTTGCTCTAAGAAGTCCCTGTTTTGGCTGGAAAACTAGCTGTGAACACCCTTTGTGTTTAGCCATCAATTATCTCAGCACTTTCTGGACCCGTTTGGAATCCTGGGCTCTCGGGGAAGGAAATGGCGCGGCCAGAACAGTTTTAAAAAATTGCTATCTTGTTATCAGATCTTGACTTAGTGCTGGAGAGCAGAGGTGGCAGGCAGTGGCATGCTTTTCAACTGTGCAAGCTTCGACTCTGAGAAGCAGCAAGGAGTAGCAGCAGCCTCTGCGTGCCACATTCCCCGCATTTAAAAAGCTTTGAAGGATGCTTCATTGCTCTGACACTGATTTAGATAGATGACAGCTATCTATCAAATTGGTTTAACATACTCTCTGACAGTTCAGTGGAGCATTAGCTGTAGAAGTATGCTTGATATCATTGTAGTGCTGGGGCTCGAAGATACATGGAGTCTTTCTTCAGAGTGCTTAATCTGCCAGAGAAGAAAATTATCTTCTTTTTCTTAAGATGTGTAACAGGGAGCATTAGGCAAACTAATGCTGCAATCAAAACATTTCAATCACAATTAGGTCATCATTAGTAATTGGATAAACAAACGACTTCGAAGCTGGTACCTAGAAAATTCTCTTCAAACACTTATCAACTCTGCTATTAAAAACCGTAGAGACAAAGTTAAAAACAAAGCAAACACTGCAATTATTAAAATAGCCCAGGTATTTTTTACCCTTGAGAGTTCAAAAAACTGTATTCGTTCAGTTTTGTTGTATAAGAAACAGCTTTGCTGACTTCTTCCAGTATGTCCTTAAAACCTACATCTTTTCTCAGAAAGTTTTCTGTAACTGTAAACTTTCAGGTTATTGTTGTGAATAAAATCTTTGAAACTCAACTCATTGCCTTGAATAGCAACAGGGGTTTGCATTCACAATCGTCCACCGCACAGAACTGTTTTGAGAATTTACTGCTGCTGATATATGTTTGAAAAATAAAACATTACTAGTTGTCCTCTGTACAGTACCATTAACTAGAGCCTATTTTAAAAAATGCTGCTTTTGTTTCCAAGTAAATTAAACATTGGGTCACCTTACCAGTGTGTAGCAAGTGTAGCACTTTGCCCAGAACTGGGAATAAGAAACAAGGGTTGATTATAGTCACAGGTAAGCTGATCAGAGGAAATATAATTTGAAGAATAAATAAAGTTACAGCGTTCCGGAATTCACTTTCACAGTTTTGTAACAGCTCAGGCTAGATCTGTAAGCCTGAAAATACAGCTGATGTGAATGTGCATTTATTTCAGCAAACTGTGAATGTCAGTGGCAAATGCAATAAAGGACTTTGGGTTTGTAACTTGCAAACATAGTTTTATGGGTATGTCTGACACTGAGCATGCTACTTGTAACTCTAAAAGGGTGCAGTCTACAAAGTGTGTTTTTTTGGTGCAGGCAGAATGGGGATGTGCAAATCCAAACTGCAAATTCTCTGTTTATACAAATTCCTGTCGCTTTGGGTCTTGAAATCTCCACCTTGAAATCTGTGGGAATCTGAGCTGTGCTTATTGTGGGCTACAGAAATAACCTATTTGCAGTATTAGATTTACTCCTCAGCTGTAAATGCTTAGTTTGTAGAGATGAGAAGTGCAAGATGATGAAGGAATAATAGCCGCATTTAATTGCAAAGACGCTAAAAAAAAAAAAGAGCACAGAAGTACCACTATCCATAATAATGACATCTCTATTGATGCACAGACTAAGGCTGCAATCTTATACCCACTTTCTTGGGAGTAAACCACATTGGACACAATGGGACTTACTTTTGACATGCTCTAAATTTCTCACTAAAATACATTGTGTGGGATATAGCCTGTTCTTAGCTTTATTTCCTTAATTCTGATGTGCTTAAGTGTCTTGAAAGCAATCCTGTATTCATCTCACTTTTTCATAGCTCATAGGATGTGGCTTCAAACTGTGCTAAAGGATGAATCTCAGTCCAAAGAAAACAGTGGCCTTAAAGAACCAGAATAGAACTGTGATTGATTGGAGTTTAAAGTATTACCAATAATCTCTCTCTTAATTCTTAAGAAACCAGTGTCAGTGCATCAAAATGAAATGAACAGCCTTGAAGTCGAGAATTAAGCATAAAGTTAAGATTACACAAGTAACCTGTTTTTATCTTGCAGTAAGATACAGATTTCTGTTTCCTTATTTCTTTGAACAGTAGGAAAAAATACTACGAAGTGTATGACTGTGGTTGAAATTTCACATCATTCATCATTAGGTTGGAAGCATGGATTTATTATATCACAGCCTAAGGAAGAACATATGTGACTAATGGCCAGATTCTTTCTAAGGTTTGATGACTTGGTAAAGAAATACGTATTTATTCCGATGATAAAACTGTTTTTAACACATATTAAAGAATACTGCATCTTGTTGCTTTCACACACAAGAAGAGCATGATGTAGCTAACATTAGTGACACATTGCTTTATAAACACTATCTTCTAAAAGGGAGGAAAAACACACTAAAATCTGACGATTGAAATAAATTGTAATAACATTTAGCTTGCTCCAGCAAAGCTCTCAAGTGAGCTGTTACATAAAATGAAGAACAAAGATTGACAAGTCTATATAAAACCTGAAATCTGTGATCCAAAAATTGCTTATTAGCCTGCAGGGTTGGTTTAAAAACAACAACAAACGAGGACTGGGTGAATTTTTCCTGCATGCTGATTCAGAGAAAGCCCAGGAACATCTGTCCTAACATACAGCTTAGTTCTTTATTACCATTCATACCTGCAGCCACTATATAAAAATAAACACATTGAAGAGTATGACTCGAAATTGACATTCCTAAGTATTGAATTGCAGCAGGTGTTGTAGGCAAGTTCTGCATTTCAGCCACAGAAGGACAAGGTTTATTTTTATGCATCTTTTACGGTTTTGAAAGTTTCGAATGAACTCCTCCCTCTGTGATTTGTGGAAAGCTTTGCTGTACATTTTGTTTCAAAAGACACTTGATCGGCTGTTGTTTGATCTGGATCAAAACTAATTTAATGCTCTTCTGAAAAGCAATGAAATTTGAGTCTCTTGAATTTCCCACTGTGTCACAGAATAACTTGTTTGTTTCCTTGGCACTCTCCAGCTTTATTGGTTTTCTGTTTTAAACATGCACACACTGTTTCCTAAGAGAACCTCAAGCTAAGGTTTGAGTTCTTGAATTTCAGACTTGATGTGCCAGACCCAGTGCATTGTTCATTTCTAAACTGTGACCAAGAATATGCTTGCTGCATAGTGAAAACATCTGCAAGGCACCTCTGAGTTTTCGCATCGCGTTGCCTGGCAGGTAGCAGTACAATCAACTTAATAAGGTGAGGAAAGGAGACCACATTTTAGATCTTGAGATTAAGCTACACTCATTTACATCATCCCACCCAAACACTGTAAGCTTCTCAAGCTGTTCACACACAGCCAGTTGTCTTCAGAGCAAATTTGTCATCTCCATCCAGCCCTGCAGTACTTTTGCAGTCTTTGTTTCCAAACATTTACCTGGGCAATGTGTATTGGTATGCTGTACTTTGCCATCCCCTACAAAATTTGGTAGGAGAGCAGCCCATCGGCAGAAACCCAGCTGGCAGAAAGGTACTGATAATAATCAGTTTGGTCCAAGGAATCAACCGTGGCTTTAAAACAGCCAAGTGTCTTGTAACGCATTAAAGACTAACATATATATTTCAACATGAGCTTTCATGGACTATAGTCTAGTTCAGTGATGGCGAATCTTTTGGGCTTGTCGTGTCAAAAATGCCTAGCTTGACTTTGTTGCCGTGTCACTCCCCCCTACCAAACAAAACAAACAATTATTTACATAATCATTTATATTAAAAAATACAACCCAATCATGTGTGGGGCTATGCATTATATATATAAAAAATCAAATCATTCAAAAAATGATATACTAGTAAAACAAACTCAGTTGTTGTCTGGTGTTGGTGAACTCTGGCATGTAACCCAAACCATTATGGCATGTCACCTTTGATACGTGTCTCATAGGTTCGTTATCACTGGTCTAGTTCATCAGGTACATGGAGGGTTATCTTCTGTTGGCAGGTACACCAACCTAGCAAGTCTACCTGCCAGTTGAAGATAACATTTCATTCATCTGATGGAACTGGACTCCAGTCCGCAGAGGTTTATGCTGAAATAAATGTATTGGTCTGAAATGCTACATGACGGTTGTTTTTGCTGCAACATACTAGTGCAGCTACTCCTCTGAACGTCAGTTTGAACTACTACCTTTCTCTAATTTCAGCATGAGGAATGTGAGAATTGGAAGCCTTCAATATATGCATATAAATACATGGGTTTCAAAAAAGATTTCAAGCCCTGGTAAATGTTAGAGAGGCATGGTTTCAAAAGACCAGTAAGTTGCTGGTGAGCAGACCAGGAAACTGGAAACATTGCCTAGGTTGGCAGAGAATTCCAATTACATTATGGACAGTGTCCCACCTTGCCTTTTGGGGTGTGTGTATGCTTCTGAAGTCCATAGTTCTGATGCTGAGCACGATTGTAAAAAGCACTAGATACATAGAAACTTCAGAGCCAAATTGGTCTGCGGTCCCAAGCTAACTGGTAAAGCACATAACCCAACCATCTTTGTTGCTGACAGCGCAATCCTAACCTGGAGTTAGGCCGGCACACTTAGGCCAGCAATGTTTGGCAGGCACAAGGGACACTGTAAAGTATGTTTGGACCACTGTTGGAGTCAGAGGCCAGCACACAGACGTGCACCATCCCCCCTGACTCCGAGAGTGGTCCAAATGCGCTCTACAGTGGCCCTTGTGCCAACCAAACTTTGCTGGCCTAACTATGCCAGCCTAACTCCAGGTTAGGATTGTGCCCTGAGTGTCGTATTCTTTGCTGCCCCCACCTCCCTGTCATCGCAGGAAGAGAATTCTTTACACAAGCAATACCAATTTCCTATCTCCGTGCACGTTCTTGTATTCTCAGTACAGCACAAAAACATTCCAAGAGGTATAGGGGGGGTTTCAGGGTCAACTTTGTGGTCCTTGAAAGCCGCTTGCCCCTTAACGCTTGGAGCATGTGCACTGGACACTGGCAGGGCATTTACATCTTTTTGCCAGCGGCAGTCAGAAAACAGCTGCGTGGATTCAAAACGGTTGGTTCATAAGCAATTGCCACGAAAGGCCTGAATTGAATGCATCTTTTTTTCCACTGTTCGGGGCACCTTGCTTCCTTCAGTTCCTTGAAAAGGTGCTGTTTTCAATCAACTTCAACTCTCTAAGGGTCTGCCCAATCGGTGTCCGTGTTGTCACACAAACAAAAAGTACGCCTAAGCCAGCAGTTGCTGAAATGTGGCTTTGCTTGGTTGGGAGGCCAGACTGAGTGCCCTTTACCTAGTAACTCCTGCTGTGAATAAGGAGATGCTGTCCAAAGCTGTGCTCTTAAAGTTCATCCCAGCCACGTGTCCTTTGTACAACATCTCAGCCTCCAAACTGGCCAGGATTTAAGGTGAAGGCAGGATTTAAGAGCAGCAACAAGCACATCCACAAAGCAGGATGGAGACTGATGACTGCCGAAAGGCAAAAAATCCAGCAAGCAGTAACTCCGTAGTGGCTGGCGATGTGCAGTTTCCCCAATGGGTGGATCTATAATGGTCATCTTGCTCTGTGTCAGCTGGTCAGTACAGACCTTGCTTGAAAGCAAATTGCAAGGTGGGTTTTTTCCCCCTTTTTAGGACAGGGACAGATACTTTGGGGCACAATCTATTTGCAGATTATCTAGTCATGGAAGAAAAACTAAGCTAAGCCTAACCTTAGTCAGCTGAAGAAAAAAATTAAAATTTTTGCTGCTTCTGTGTCAAGCTAGGATGCCTTTACCATCACCTGTTCCTAATGCTTTCCACAGAATGCTTTATTGCATGGAAAATTTGCTCAAGCTGTCAAGAACATCTTTTTGGGGTGTGTGTGTGTGTGTGTGTGTGTGTGTGTGTGTGTGTGTGTGTGAGTTTTGCTTTGTTGTATTTTTAAATGGACTTAGGGAAATGTCAACTGCTGTTCAATAAAATAGAGCCCCTCCATTATACGTGACTTGGTTTTGTGTTATTTCTCCATTTTGAGATTTGATGTTTCAGTTCTTCTCCAGTATTGAACTTGAAAGCTCAAAAGGTTTATTAACAAGTCTGTCTATCATTGAAACATGTTTCATAAAGTGTTCTGATTTTCCTTAAAACAAGTGGCTCCTTTTTTCTTCTGTTTAGCATTAGAAGTCAACGAAACGCTGCATGTCTCATTTGTGACAGCTGAGTGGCCATTTTAATTATAATAATGCTTCTTCTTTGTACAAGAGAGTGATCTTTAGACTCCATTGTTTTATAACCTATAAATAGATCCTTTTTTTTTCACAGCACACAGCATACTAAACTAGAGCATACTGTAGTTCTCTTTAACTACAACCCCTTAAATCTCTGTTAGTGCCATCCTACCCATGTCTACTCCAGAAGTAAGCCCCATTGAATACAATAGGACAATGCTAAGTTTTATAGGATTGCAGCCTTAGTCAAAAGAGGTTTGCCCATAATGTAGAGCCAAAAGTCAGTAGTCAAGAGAGATGGGGATAGGGAGGAAATTCTTGCGCCAGCATCCTTTTTCCTACCAACAAAATACCTTTGAGAAGGTCAGAAGCAGGACATACAGGCAAATAACCCTCTTTCAGGGACATGGTGGCGCTGTGGGTTAAACCGCTGCTGCTGGGCTTTCTGACTGGAAGGTTGGGAGTTCAAGACTACGCAACGGAGTGAGCTCCTGTTGCTCGTCCCAGCTCCTGCCGACCTAGCAGTTTGAAAGCAAAAATGCAAGTAGATAAATAGGTACCACTTTGGTGGGAAGATAACTGCATTCCGTGCGTTACGGTGTATAGTCATGCTGGCTACATGACCACGAAAGCTTGTCCTCGGACAAACACTGGCTCTACAGTCTTTGAAACGGAGATGAGCACTGCCCCCTACAGTCGATCACGACTAGACCATTCGGTTGTGAGGAAACCTTTACCTTTACCCTCCTTCACGGCTGCATCCCAACAACTGGCGTTCGGCATTCAGGGATATGAATGAACCTGGTATGAAAGAACTCCGCATTTAGATATATGAATGATACCTCTGAACCTGGACATTGTAGCTAGCATATAACCGTTATAACTAATAGCCATTGATGCACCTGTCCTTCATGAAGTTGTCTAGCGTGGTGTTGATTTATGATTCATTTAGACTAGGGAAGGGTAGCATTTTGACTCATTGTCACAATCCAGTTTGGTAAGACGGAGATCACGGCGGTCTTGTTTGTTTTCTTGTCGCACATGCAAACAGCTGCAATGCGTACTTCAGATTTTGTTAATTGCTATTGAGTCACAATGAGCAAATTTGGTTTCAGAACTCCAGTGGTAATTGACAGCATGCTGTTGAACCCTGGAGACACTGGCACCACTACTGCCTCCTTTAACCACTGACAGAAAGTGTTCATGCATGCAACTTTTGGAATGTCTGAACACTCCTAGCACATCTGCTATTGCCAGTCTTGATTTTGCAGATAAGGTTTGCTCGTGACAGGATTTGCTTTTCAGAAATGACTCTGTCCTCAGTACAGTGTGAGGAGTGACTTTTGTTTTCATTAGACTGGGAGTTGGACAGACTATTATCTGCTGTCAAAGCCTTGTTTCTTTGCTTTTGTTGGGTCATTTAACGTATTTAACATGTATATGCAACATTAAGAGCGCAATCTTAACCTGGAGTTAGGCTGTGGCACAGTTAGGCAAGCAAAATTTGGCTGGCAAGAGTGTTTGAACCACTCTTGGAGTCAGAGAAGCCAGCACACAGACATGCGCCCTCCTCCCTGACTCCGAGGGTGGTGAGCAGACTCTTCCTCCACTATATCCTAACCCCTGCTCCTGGGCTAAATAGCTGGCACAGATCTATTGAGCCTGATTGGTCAACTGGAGTGTTACACAGGGTAAGGGAAAAATATCCCCTTATCCCAAAGTGACCTCCAGCTGCCATGCAGACTGGGTAGGGTTGACTTGCTGTTGACTCAGTAATCTGATGTTTAAGAAGATATTTTTAATAGTTCTCTGAGGTAGGAAAACTGTCATGTTGGAAAGAATGAGGGGCAACATGTTTGAAAGTATTCCTCCATCGGGTTTTGGCCAAATCCTGTGACTGTGTTCGATTTGTGTGAAGTTTGATGTTCTGTTCCTATCGTATTGTTGGTTTCTACATTATATGTTTGTTCTGCCTCGCTATTGACTCCTCCAAATTTCTTCACCTGCAAAAATTTCTGATCACTGTTGTGGAAAAGGGTCTGTGTGCTTTTTATTTTTGGTAGAAGTAGCGAGAAACTTCAGACAAAATTGTTTTCTCCTCAGCAGCACCCATAGGGTCATTTCTGGGCACATTCCAGAGGCGAAAAGAAGGCAGCTGGCAGGAACTGACTGCTAGAAGGAAAGGATTGCTGTCCTGCCACTGCTCCGTGAAATACAGGCATCCCTATTATATGTATCTGCAGATCCACCTATCCGCAGTTCTCTATGCAAACTGTGCCCCTCCCCTGGACTGAAGCTTCCAATTAATGTTCTGACAGTTTCATCCTAGTGTGCAGGCTGCCTGCCTGCTGTTTTGCTCTAATAGCATCTGTAAAAATAAGAAACATGATGGATTGTTAATAACAAAAAAAAGGTTATGGGTCCTGGGGGGGGGGGGCTCCCCATATCCATGACTTCTGTATCCACAGAGGAGCTTAGAAGGGATTTTCCACAGATACTGGGGCAGGGGAATGCCTGTACATTAAAAACGAGTAAAATCCCTAACACCTCCATTCACCTAAACATCAAGTTTTCCAGTGATGACTGGGCAAGTGGCTATGGCTATTTTCCCATAAACCACTCTGAACTTTTTGGCGCAGTCCTAGAGAAAGTTTTATTAAATGATATACACACAGGGCCAGATTCACAATTTATGCGACCTTTTGAATAAAGCTAGTGCATTAAAGCTAGTGCTTTAAACACAGTTCCTTAAATGCTGCCCAACTTTTTCATAAATGCATATTTTATCCTCTTAAAATATTAAGGCTTCCAGGACTGAATTACCTTTGTTTCTTCATCAAAGTCCACAACTATAAAAAGCTGCTTTTCTTTGGGCCATTTCAACTTCAAAAGATGTTTGGGGTCTGGTCTGTTGGAAAGCTTGGGGGTATAATTAACTAAAATGGAAATAGACGCAAGTGATTTTTCGTTCCTGATGTTTTAATTTAGTGCTGCATTGCCATACACTATGGAAGAGGAGAATTCTTAAAAGCAAACATAATTATTTCATTAAGGTCTTAGTTGGCCTCAATGACAAGAAACTACACACACAGTCATACATTTTAATTAGTCTTCCCCAAATTTGCATCAGATAAATAACAAATAATGGATGAAAAAGGAGTTCTGAATGGTCAGTTTCACAAAGAGTTCTGGTTACAGTTTAATGATGAAACTTTTCTCTTGGCATTTTAATTATCTTGAAATAGCACTGTAGCAAAGTCACTAAAATACAGTTCTTTCAATGTGTCTTCTTAAATTCACAGCTAATTTATGTACATCATAAGCCAACAAAGAGGCTGGTCTATATGTATCACATAGAACAGCTTGCTAGACTTGTTAATTGGAAGTATGCTTGTTTGGGGCTGGATTTTTTTCCATGTGCAGTACCAGTGGCAAAATTGCCATTTGATTTGGAGGAAAGTGTAAGTGTGTGTGTGTGTGTGTATACTTCCGCCAGACAGGAATTCAGGGCAAAGCATGGGCTGAAAGGGCATCTAATGGATGGTACAACACCTGTCAGAACCAAGGTTTCTTTGCACCCAGGAATGTAGGGTAATGTCTCATTAAAAGTCTTAGAGCATAATCCAAACCTGTGCTGAGGCAGGCTATATCCAGCACAGGAGAAGGCTGAGGTGTAAGTTGGAGTAATAGGCGCAAATCCAACTGGGTGGGGCAAGGCCAGGGGGTTAGGATCTGGCCTAGGTTGCCCAGGCTGGTTCTACCCCGTGGCCCATCTCCTGGACCGCCCTCCCATAGCTAAAAACGCTCCCCGTTCCGCCCTGCTACCAAGCTCTCTCACCCCGTACGCAGGCCTCCTCAGGTCAGCACAAACTCACCCTGTCTTGGTCCAAGTTTGGCGCTACTGGATGTTCTTGCACTGGCCCAGTTTGCTCCCAAGTAGCTGTGAACGTGCTTTATGGCACATTCCCGCCACTTGGGAACCAGCACAAGGGACTTGTACCGGCTCCGGGGGTGGGGAACAGGATTGCACTGCCCTCTGTGAAAAAGATTTCAATTTCCAGATTTTGAGCCACACTGTAAGGCTTGTTTGTGTTATGAGATGACAATGGGCCTGAGTTTGCACAAAACAAGAACTACTGCTTTAAAGAGGGCATATGTTTCTGCAAAATTCTCTGGAGGTCTTTGGCCATTATGGCTGATATGCTTTGGCAAACTGTATTGTACTTATCAGTGTTGTTTTCACTTGGGGGGGGGCTTGGGCAAATCTCTGCCCTGGTTCCCCCATCGTGCCTCCCAATCTGCTCCCTGAAGGCACATTGGGTGCTACCATTGCAGCCAGTACTCGGGGATTAAGCCAGCCGTGGTCCTTTGCATATCCTCCACTCCTGTTAATATTATTTCATTCAAAAAGCAAGTATATCTTGCAAAAGATAATAGCAAAAAGCAAGGCTATTTGCTTCCTGGTTTGGTGGAATGCATGTTTTACATTTTAGAAGTTACACCCTGCTGTATAGTAAAAAAGAAATATTGTTCCAGATACTCAATGAGCATCCCGTATTTGAAATGCTTGGAACCAGAAGTGTTTCAGATTTTAGATTTTGTTTTTTTCAGATATTATAATAACTGCATACACATAATGAGATCTTGGAGATGGGACCACAGTCTAAACACAAAAGTCATTTATGTTTTATATACATCTTATATGCATATCCTGAAGGTAATTTTTTTCCCTAGGGGATGCTGAATAAACTGCCTGTTGTGCGCCTGCTTTTTGACTGCGACTCCTCACATGAGGTCAGGTGTGGAATTTTCCACTTCATGTCGATGCTCAAAAAGTTTCAGATTTTGGAGCGTTCCACATTTTTGGAAATGGGATCCCCAACCTGTTTTATTTTGCCTTGAGTAGTTCAGAAGTCCTTTCTTAACATGACATCTGTTCTGTTTTGAGTTTGGTTTAAAAGATCAATCAATCAATCAATCAATCAACAGGTACTTATATACCGCTTTTCAACACGAAGTTCACAAAGCGGTTTACAGGCAAATAGTAATAATAAAGTTAAATGGCTCCCTGTCCCAAAAGGGCTCACAATCTAAAAAAAGGCAGACCGCCAGCAACAGCCACTAGAAAGACTGCGCAGGGGTGAAGAGGGACAGTTACTCTCCCCCTGCTAAATATAAGAGGAACACCACTGGAAAAAGTGCCTCTTGTCCAGTTAGCAGGGGTAAAAAGATACAACCTTCTCTCCTCCAAAAAGCATAATTTGCATTATTCATTTCTTAGAATGCACAGAGCACTAATTATTATTGATTTTAAATTGCACCACCATTACAAGTAACTGTGATGAGTGGCAGATAAAAAGTAATAATCCATGGAGTTCTGGAAGTGTTTCATGTTTGTCTGCAGTACTTTGCATGATCAATATTAACTGCCCCATTGAAACTAACTGCTGTATCAAATAACAGTAAATCAAATGAATGTGCTTACAGATTATTTATTGAAAGCTTTAATTGTTCACTGGGGTCCTGCTTATCTGAGGAAACAATAGAACATAGAGATTGGACAAACAGGTTTGTAAATACTGGAATAGCCATAAAACACCCTGGTGTTTCTAGCCACTAAGTGATGCAGAAAATGCTCAGCACATAAAACCAGGTCTGCCACCTCTGTGAGAGTAGGCATAGTTACATAATCCTTGGAATAAGGAAGAAAGGAAGAAAGAAAGTTCTACTCTGTTAATATTACATTGCTCAGCACCTGGTAGTGCCAAAATATTTCACTTCTAACTACTACTTTTAGCTGCATATTTTGGCCTAACCAGCTTGAAAGCAGAGGCGGATCTAACGGGGGGGGCAAATCTGTAAATTTTGCAAGAAGCCTTACCCTGTCATGTAAATCCCTCCTCTCCCTTGCTGCTGTAGCCAGTAAGCAACGCCAAGATGTTGCTGTTCCCTGTGAGGATTGGCTAGAACAGTGCAGGAGAGGAGTGTTTTCCACTGCAAGGTAAGGCTTCTTGCAAAACTTACAGATTTGCCCCCCCCTTAGATCCGCCTCTGCTTGAAAGAACAGTTTTTTATAGTAATCCCAGATCTCCATAAGAATAAAAATGCAGGAGTTATGCTATACAATAGTTTAAGGAAATTCCACAATGCCATACACCATGCCTCTGGAAGAGAATGCCACCAGAGTTTCTTGCAAAGATTCTTCAGAAAGAAATGTTTCGCATATTTCAAATGTGATTACCCTGTGACCGTAAAGATGTATGCAAATTTACTTTTGTGTGGTCCCGTTATCCACAATGGAACCTACCACCTCCATTTGGTGGCTTGTGTGTCTCCCTGTGATTTCTACGCTTCTGCATGCCTACAGCATCCACCTGAAACATATACCGGGTAGCTAGAAGGGACATGTTTCTCCACTAAGCTCCCACACTAGAGGGCCATGCCTTTCCTAAGCCATTATATGAAACCGGCATTGATGGTCTTATGCAAAGTGGTCTAATTAATAGCAGTGGAATCAAACAGAATCTTACAGCCCAGTCCTAACCTGCGCTGGCACAGCCACACTGCACAGCCTGCACTATATCCAGAGCAGGAGAGGAGGCATATTTTGGCATGGTCTCCTTAAGGTAAAGGAATATATTTCCCCTTATCCCTGGTAAAGCCCCAGCCACCCATATGGGGATTTTTGGGTCTGCGCCAGCTTTATATGTGGCACAAATCTAGGAAGGCCAGTGTAACACCTGGCAGGGGGTTAGGCCAACTTCACTGATCCCGCATCCTCCCAGGCCCAATCTGCCCCTGCCAAAAAACGCTTCTTTCCTAAATGCCCTCCCGCCACCCTCTCCCAGTCCCACATCCTTGGCGCAACCTTACCTGTTACATGCAGCAGTGCAGACCATTGGGCTGCCGCTGCCAGTTCACAAATATTCGGAAACAGACTTCACAGCCTGTTTTGTGACACTCTGAAACCGGTGCAGGGACAGCTGCACCAGCTCAACCGGCAGTTAGCTTTCCTGGGAATAACCCTGCTGAGAGTGTAATCCTAACCTGGAGTTAGGCCAGCACAGTTAGGCCTGCAAAGTTTGACCGGCGCAAAGGCCACCGTAAAGCGTATTTGGACCACGCTTGGAATCGGGGAGGATGGCACACACAAGGGCCTGGAAGGAGCCCTTTTCGAGGCCCAGAGTACATTGTTTATTCATTTAGTAATAGGTCTATATCCCACCCTTCAACACATAATTGAAATTATAACATCCTGACCCATATAAGAGCTTCAAAGTTAGCCTTGCTTACTAATCCAAGTTAACAGTGAAGAAACCAGGACTTACTTCTACAGGCTCGTCTTTCTAACGGCCTCCTTTTTTGGCACTTACCCACTTTTGCTTGCACAGTAATTGGTATGGAAAAATGCCCTGAGGAAAATGTCACCTTTTCCCTCTTTCCTTGGATTTCAGATTGGAAATGGATCCTTTATTAAAATGCTACAAACCTCAGCAATGTCCAATGTGGTAGTTACTCATCTTGTTTTCTAGTTCTAAAAGTGCAGTGTGCCACTGCTTAGGCTCTGAGGAAAGACACAAGCAGACACTCCTGTCTTTTTATAAGAAACCGGAGAAATACTTCTGAGTATTTATCTTCCTTGATCTTAAGATACATAAAAATTCCTGGTATGTTCTGAAAGTTGTCATGGGATGGAAACACATGAAGACGACCTTGGCAGGGTTCAGCATTTCCCTCCCTTTTCATGTTTGCTGAAATAAATGAAAACAGGAGAAATCATGTTGTTTGCCTGCGCGCAAGACTCTGGGTTGGATTATCTGACAGAAGGGCTCCTTCCATTAGACAACTTTGGGATACAACCCAGTAGCAGATGGCAACCTCTGTCAGGTGGAATATAGATGCTGGGTGGAAGTATAACATGCAGTTTACACTTACGGAAATTTTGCTCTCAACAAAATTGGATTACGGTTTTGTTTTGTTTCAACTTAAACCAACGTAAGCACATCTGTATTAAGAAGCTGCGTGGACTTTAACTGATTTTATTTTGCACTGATTTTGAGAACGATCCCTATGAGTTTCCCAGCAGGAGTTGTTATTTCTAATTTAATCACTCTCCCCTCCACCCAAGTATGATGTGCTGAGCAAAATATATAGAGCCTAAACATTGTTCACAAGTTTTGCTTTCAAACTGAATATGAAACCAGAGGGGGAGTAGAAGACACACAGAAGGATACCCCAGTTTCCATGTCTGTGAATTGTTAATGCTAATCAAGCCCTTTAAGCCCTGACAAGTGAAGGGAGTGTTATTTTGTGACCCTGGTCAGCTTGTTAGGTTTAATTGGAAACTAATGACAAGTTTAGATGAGGTGAGTGATTCCAGACTGAAATAGGAACACTTTTTGCCTCACCCTCTTTTTCAGAATACTCAGTCAAGGATGGAATTTGCCAGCAAATCTTTCTGTGTCATGTCTTGCCCTCTGCAGCGGTTCTGTGTGCTAGAACATATCTGGAAACCACTTCGTGTTTACGAAGGAGACGGCATGCAGTTCACATCCATTCTTTATGCTTATTGTAATGCGTTTAGTAAAAATTAGCAAATTGGTTTCTCTGTGAGATTCTATTCCTCCCCCCTCCCTCCCATGCACAAAGTTCTACTTGAGGTAATCCTTGACATTATAGTGGTATATAAGTATTCTTAATAATGATATTGCTCTTCAGGGGACAGACGGAACCAAGATGTTGGTCATGGAACCAGAAATGTAGCAAAGCAGGTGCATCCATCGTTGGTTAAGAAGACCTTGTAACTTCAGGCTGTTTGTGAGAAGCTGCCTTTTTTTACATGGTAATTAGAATCAGGGCTGTGGGCACTCGGTCAGGGCACCCAGAATTGCTTCCAACTCTACAGGACAGGGCAGGTCGTGGGAGCAATTTTGGGTAGGGCTGGGATTGGAGGTTTTGCATTCTGACTCCGTGGTGCTGATTTGACCCGTCAGTTGAGTATCAGCTGGCAACTTCCAAAGCTGTGTGTGCAGCACCGTCATTTTTTATTGCTTCTAAATCAGCAACTCTCCTCCCAATGAACTTCCCACCCCCCACTTAATAATAAGTTATCCTGAGTTCAAATAACAATTTGAGGACCGAGAGGAAAACTCGCTGAACAAAAACTATGCTCGCCAAAAAGCAGTTTCCCAATTGGTAGCTGTCATGCGCCAACTCACCGCGCCCCTTCACAAGCTTGCATAATTTAGTCTCTGAACAATGTAAAGCATAACAAGTTGGGGAAATAGAAATTGGTGGGAGTTGGCAGAAATTGTGATGGGGACATGCGGAAAGTAGCTTCTTGTTTGCTGTGCATCATGCATGCTCGCAGAGCATCCTCTGTACCTGTACCAGTTGCCTGTTCCAAGTAGGGACATGGCCAATTAGTTAAACAATGGCCTAATACATTGGTGTTTTTTTAGTACTGACAAAACCTAAATTCTACCAACAACACATAAGAGACTTGCTGGAAACAATGGGCACCTGTCTGGGACTTTGTAAGTGAAAACAACCTGCCAGTGAATAAACAGTGAAGTGGAATGCTTCAGTGGAACAGTGAAGTGCAGATATTTAGTGTATCGCAACATTGAACTATTGTTATTGTTATTATTGCATAATCATGCTGTTTTTGACTAGATTCTGTATATTGAGGCCTACCTAAGGATAGGCAGATTTTTTTGATTTTATTCAGGCATACCCCAGTATCCGCTGGGGTGGACCCCACTATGGATTCCTGAAACCGTGGATACTGGGGACACCTTTTTAAAGATAAGGGAACATGAGTTGTTTAGTTGCAACAAGGTAAAACAAAGAGATTTGTTTAATGTTCCCCTTTTATCTTTTTAATAGGCTTTCCAGTATCCATGGTATCCGTGGATAACTGAAACCATGGATACCAAATCAGTGGATACTGTATTGTTGCCTGTATTGTTGTGTTACAATATCATCGTAGTATATACGCCATTCCTAATAAAGCAGCCTTCTGTAATTGACAAATAATACTTGTGCTCATCCTGATGATATTCAAATACTTTTCCAAATGTTTGTTGTTGTTGCTGCTACTGGAAAGCAAAATTGGGGTGAAAATACCTCTTAAAAATCAAACAGTTGCTGAATAACTAAATGTGAAGTAACAGCATTATTCCGTCTAAAAAGAACACTCTATTAGGTGTTTTAATCAAAGAAGAAAGATGCACGCTGTCTCTTTTTAAGAATAATGCAAACATAACTCACTTAAATATCTCCACTGGATTGTCTAATGGCCCTTTCCAATGGACTTGCAAAAGGAAGGCATGTTAATCAATTAATGTCGCACATCAGTGCATCTGGAATCCCAATTAATTGGGACGATCTGTAATTTTCAGAGAATGCGGTACTAACCTTGAAATATTTCTGATCGTTAAGTCAGTGCATTAATTTTAGGACTTAACTGTGCTGCAGAGTTTCAAATTCCTTTAATTAAATAGTCACAAAAATTGAGAAGTAAAACACCACTCGACAGGTCGGTTTGACTTCACGTGATTAAAACGCTGAAGTTTTAGTCTGTCTGCATGATATTCCACAACTGTGTAATGGATTAAAGGTATTAAACCTCCCATATTTTCTCTGGCTGCGAGCCAGGATTCAAAGTGTGATAAATAATCTTCCAGAAAGTCTGCTTATGAAAGTTCCTGTTCAGGAGCATAAATGTAAAACACATTTAGGGCATATGCGTTAGCAATAAAACCTATGCCATTTAAATGAGAAACCTTTTTTGTTTGTGTGCATGAAATGGAAGAGCTTTATGCAAACCAAAATATACCAGTTGGAATCCAAAGTTCCTTACAATAATAGGAAGGGGGATCTGCAACCATTGGGTTTTTTCTTTTTTTTCTTTTTGCAGAGTTGGGAATTGTGTTTAAATGCCCATTTAAACACTGTAGTACAATCTAGATCTAGGCATTCAATCCATTGGTTCGCTGCATATCCTGTCTGTTTGGTAGATGTTGCTTTTATAGCACAGGTACAAACAACACATTACACTAAGCATGTATTGGGAGCTGATGTTTTTGTTTTTTTTACTCTCTGCTTAGCACCTGTGGATCAGCACTTTGGTGTGGGGTGAAGGGTTAAAGCTCTTTCTCCCCACACCATGGTTGGGATTTAGGAAAGGAGCACACCTGTTACTTGGATAGTAACAAAAACCCAAACACATCAGAGCTTCAACATAACATATGCAGTATCTTAGCCCTGAGTCCAGCTAAAGTATCAAGGCATAGTTTGCAGGCATTAAAGCTGGGTCAGTGTCGGATTGGCGTGGTTGGATGTTGGAGGGCCAAAGGTGATCAGAGGGTTCACCTGCCCAGGTCAAACCCTCAGCCTTCTTCCTGGTTAGGGAGAGAGGACAGAGATACCTCAATCTGCAAAGGAGCCTCACTCCTATTCCTGATAGCAAGTTACGTCACCACGCAATCAAGGAGGAAGGGCTGCACTTAGCAAACAGGCATTCTGGTCTGCATGGAGCATTTGGCAGTATTTGACTGTGGTCGAGTAAGAAGGCCGTCCAGTGACTGGTGCCAGTTGGATTCAAAGGCCAAGTGGACAAATGAGGCTGAGGTCAGTGAGGGCAAAGGAGGAGGAGGCAAGTGAGGCCAAAAAGAGGCAGCCTGGAGAATAAAAGAGTGTAGGAGAGCACTGAAACATTGCAAATGTTCATTTTGGCAAGGAGAGAATATTGGGTGTGTGTGTGAAATTTGTTTGGTTGCCCTAGACTTGCTCCTTTCAAAGCAGATCTCAAACGTAGAGAATATTCTCCATGCAAGGGTGCTTGGCTCTTTCACGATGAGAAGGTGTTTGCAGCCAGCCAGCAGAAGTGCAGTTGCTTAAAAATGCATAAGCCCTTAAACTTGGAAGGGGAAACAAATTGCCACCTTTTGATGACTTTGCATCCACGGTCATTACTCCGACCCCCCAAGTCACCCAGCCCGGCATATCAGCATGTTGATAAGGCACTCATCTTTATTTTCTGACTTTATTTAATCCAGGCTGGCGTTACAAAAAGATGTACTCCTGTCACAGGGCCCGGGTCAATATCCACCTTCACTCTCACGGCGGCTGATACATGACTCCTACAGCTTCGGTTACCATATTGCATTTGGAGCGCCGCAATTTCTCGATGAAAAGCATCAGGGGAAGGGATCTTCTTCATACTCTCTCAGCTTTCTGAGCTTTGCAGGTCCAAATTGGGAGTGGAGAGCACAGCGCTAAAGTTAAAAAATTTTAAGCTGGAAAATGCCACTCGGAATGCGCCCACAAACACCTTCTGAGCAAGAAGTGTCCGTTTTCCAGCCTGCAGTTCTGTGCACGCTCGGCCTCACTGAACACAGCAGGGCTTACTCCCAATGACATGCACAGGACTCTGCAGCTCTTGGAAAACGAATGAGTTATATGAGCATTATAGGCTTCTTTCATTACCTGTGATTAATTCTTCTCAGGAACAGAATTTACTGTACTTGTCTGAAACTCCCTTCCTGAAATTCTGGCTTTTGAGGAGATTGGGAAATATGGCCACTAAACAAAGGTGGGGGGGGGTAGGGAGGTTTCAGCAGGTTCCCGCTGGATTACAGTCTAAGTTGGTGGTTCCTAAACTGTGGGTTGAAACCCACCAGTGGCTCATGAGCCAATTTCAGGTAGTTTGCAAAGCCCCCCAAGCAACCATATTGAAAATATGGGAAGATGAGATGCTAGAAAGGGGGAGGGCTGTGTGGTTATTTTGCCTGTGTCAAGGTTGGAAATAGGCTTTTTTCTTTCTGATTCACTTTGCTGTTGGGAAATGGCTGAGAAATAACCCAACGTACACCAGCAGGCTCTGGTGTCACAATGGTGGCCCTTCCAGCGGGTCCCAACAAGACGTCTTTCTAAAAAATGGGTCCCAGTGCTAAAAGGTTAGAGAACCACTGGCCTAAGTCTTAGTGAACACAGTAGACTTACTTTTGAGTGAAATAACACCATTTTTCAATCGCCTCTACCTATTTGAAATTTTATCTGGGTCATTTTGGGTGCTGTCACTACAGGTAGGTTACAAAGCCTACGCTATCTAGAGCAGCGTTTCTCAAAGCGTTTTGTAGACAGCCTGCATGATGTACAGTACATCCCAGAGGGATAGCCAATGTTAGCCCATTGCAATAGTCACAACAAAAAGTATTGTGGTTCCGTAAAAACATTCGGGCAAAAGCATGAGTGAGGTTTGGTGGTCACTTCGTTGGGTGTGAATTGAAGTACTATTCAGCTCACAAACATTTTTTGCCACGACAGACCTGTTAACATTTCAGGTGCTACAAGATTAAACATTACGTGATAGAGATATCAAAAATCATGTTCAGTTGTTTTCCCCCAAAATGGGGGGGGGGATGTGTCAATGAAGCAAAACCAATGCACAAATTTAATCTTAAGAGGGCTTCTTGTACCATTGGAGTAGAACCTGCCATAGTAATAGAAATCAGGCTAAAAAGAACTTTTTTCCTCTTTTTTTTTTTTTTTTTGGCTTTTGGCCCATTGTGTAACTACAGCAGATAGCAATTAGCTGATTCTGATCCTTTTTTAAAACCCACCCTGTCTTGAAAAGCTGAACTCTGTCTTGAAGAAAATCAATACTCCGAAAATTATGGCCACAAATTAAAATGATATGTTGCACAAAATAATAGTTTTAAAGACAAAGATGAGTGTAATAGCTGAAAAAGCATGAACTTATTACAGCAGAAAGATGTGAGATAATAAGGGGACTTGGTTCCTTTTCAAGTCAATGAGTGTTAGTCCTGGGAATAGTCTAATTACAATATATATTTGCTGCTTAGCAGTTTCCTAGCTGTCAAAAATCTAAACTGGGACTGAACAGTATAAGGAGCCAATAGGAATTAATAATCTGCATCCAGAAAATAATGATTCTGTCACTGACCACTAAGCCCACTTTCAGCCTTGCACCCAGCACTGTCTGTATTGTTTTTCGAGGGTGTGAGGGGGTGCTAAGTACACTTTTCAACGGTGGTGTCACTAGGGTTGGTGCAGTAACTCATGGTGTCCCCCCAGGGACATCCTCCTGTACCAGCTACCGCCAGAAAAATCTGCCTGCAGAAAGTGAAAGATGGAGGACAGGCCGACACACCCCAGACATTTTTCCAGCTGCAGCCAGGTCTGCCTGGGTCTAGACAGACCTGGGCTCCAGAACAAGGGAGGGTGAGCTTTTGGTGAGTGTCCCCCGATGATGTCACCCAGTGCAATTCACACCCCTAAGGCCCCCCCTTGTGACACCACTGCTTTTCAAATCATATGATTCTTGTAGTTATGGCAGCAGATTGACATTGATCAGCTGTTTAATTCTTGTCCTGTGTGCAGAATGCTTATTCTGTAGAACAATGAGAAGACAGGGCTTCCGGATTCTTACTTTCACTGTCTTGGTTGGAGGAGAAATCTTGTTCCCCAAACGAGAAGGACTCAAAGCTTTTTTACCTATTGCTTCTTTGTGTTTCCTGCTCGTTGGCATCTGTGATCTGCACCTGTTGTAGACGTGTAGCAAGAATAGCAGGGAGTTGTCATAGCCCAGCAACAGGACTCCGCCAGAGCCTTATATGACCGGGTCAAACACACACTCACTCGAGGGTCATGGCCAGGTTACCAAGTCAAGGCTGGCAGTCCTCCACGCTCATGTTTTCCTTCTCCCCTGCCCAACCCCAGTTGCTTTTTTGTCTACCTTCCTAAGGTCACGTTTTGCTTAAAAACCAGCGTAGCAAATGACAAGCTGGAAACGTTTTTTTAACTTATAGGGAGCTAGCATTGCAAGTATCATTTTGAGTCCTGCCTTTTTTAAAAAAGTGCATTTAAATAAGCAAAAGCCACTTTCTCAATGCATCAATGTTTCTTCTTTTCCTTCCCCCTAAGATTATTAAACGAAGATTTTTTTTTTTTTGCCCCAGACGAGGCATGAAAATTAAATCATATGGGAGGGGGGAGTTGTTCGGAGACTTATAAAGAACTTCTACAATGAAGCACACATACAAGCGGCAAAGAATCTGGTTCTAATTACTTGTACTCTAGTTGAACTTTGCCGTTTCCTTTGACTTTCAGTTTAATGCATGTGAGCTGTGTGCTTTGCACTTCAGCAGTGAATTTGTACACGGGGGCACGCACTTTCACACATGCACAAACAGCCAGACGGACTCTTTTTTTGGTGCCAGTCGAAGTGAGGGTGAACAGACTGTTTTGACCAAATGCAACACTTTGCTGTTCGCCCTAATTAGCTCAAATTGCCGCTGCCCACCAGGGACTCAGAGCTCAACGGTCCAGCTTCCCTTGGGGCTAGGCCGGAAATGCCATTTGGTTTACAACTTCTGATTCTTTTAGGGCTCAGCTGTCTGAAGAGTGTGTATTGAAACCAAGGATTTCTAATAATCTGCGTTTGTAGTCAAAATGAAAGATTTCAGAAGTGCTTGTCTCGCTTTTAATCAGCCCCAGCATAAAATCCTTCAATCTGTCAACGTGATTTAGCCTGCCACAAATTGTCCCTCGTAAAGCACCCTTTGCTTCCTCGAAGATCTTATCTGCTGCTTGAGCTAAACTTTATTCCAAGCAATATTCAAAGGTGAAGAATTGTGACTTGAAACTATTGTTTAAAAAACCGCTTAAGTGATGGGTCGAGATTGTTCGGGAATGGTAGTGACATAAACATGATTTTCTCGCTTTCAGGAAAATCTCTTCCTAGAATTATGGGGTTCTTTAGTGCTGTGTTGGCCGGGAGTCTACACTTTTGCTATAAACACACAGCTTTTCACACATAAAGTACTAGAACTAGCCTTTTGCTTCCTGCTTTGTTCAGCCAGTAGGAGTGACTTTGTTCCGATACAAAGCACCTTTCATTTCTGCTAAGCCTCTTACTCTACAACAAGGGCCTGGTTTTATACAGTTTTACTAATTGAATCAATTACAGTTAACCTGAATTGTTGTAATTCTAGTTAGCTGTTTTTTAACTAACAGCCTGGCAGAGGCGGATCTACAGGGAGGGCAAAGCTCTAAGTGTTGCAAGAAGCCTTACCCTGTCATGTAAATCCCTCCTCTCCCTTGCTGCTGTAGCCAGTAAGCAACGCCAAGATGTTGCTTTTCCCTGTGAGGATTGGCTAAAACGGTGCAGGAGAGGAGTGATTTCCACTGCAAGGTAAGGCTTCTTGCAAAACGTAGAGCTTTGCCCTCCCTTAGATCTGCATCTGCAGCCTGGTCCTCCAGTACAGGGATTTGATGGGGTGGACCACCGCACCATCAGATCTTGTAGTCATTTTTTATTATTATGAGATGTAGTGGTTCTCCCGCAAATTACCAGTTTCAAATCCCTGGTCAGCCATGCAGCTTGCTGGGTGATCTTGAGCTAGTCACTCTCTGACAAACCTACTTCACAGGGTTGCTGTGAAACATGAAGGGGGAAAAGCCATGTACCCTACTCTGAGCTGCTTGAGGGAAGGAAAGTAGAAATGTGAAAAATAAGATAAAAATAAAACTGCTGTTTAGCAACAATGAATGGAGGAGTGGAAACCAATAACCTTACCGTGGTATCATGAGCTGCAGCTTCAATGCGCACTGCAGGTGTGCAGGTGATGAATGAACAGTAGCACTGTTCATGGGGCCACTGATGTCACTGCCCATGCTAGGTGGTCCTATCCATTCAGCAAGTGTGCAGCTCCATGGTGCTAAAATAGCCAGTCCAGTGCTTGCTCCACCATCCTGTGTCTCTCCAAAAAATGCTTAATCCTTCCATCCAACGATGCTTACTAACCCACTGCATGACTAGGAAGCTGCCACCTTTGAGAATTCTGAAAAAACTCACACTTGGCCTAATTAATCCTAACAAGCACCTACAGCAGCAGATCTAGCAATCCACTATCATAGGCCCTGTCGTGGCAGTGTGAAAGCTACACAGCTGACGGAAATGCTCAAGAGTGCTGCTCTTGAGTGTGGATCTCTGCAGCAAAAGCATGTGCTGGATCCTATTCCTCATTTTTCAACCTGCTGTTCTCCCTTCCTCTTCTTGGACTTATGCCAACCACATAACTGGGGCAGGTCAGACAAGACCCATAAGCGGCAAGAAGGCCTTATCAAATAGCGTATAGAAATTATTTTACTTATCTCTTGTTGGCCTTCTGGTTGTCTTCCCACCACAGCATACAGTGTTCGCTCCATAGGTGTGGCTGGATTCTATCATGTGGTGGGGGATAGGATTGGGGTAATAAACTCTTGGCACTCCACCCCCCTCTTTTGTGCTTATTTGACTGTCCAAATCAACAATCCAATGCAATTTGGATTGCACACGAATCGTGTCTCCCAACACCCTGTTGCACAACTTCTGTAAGCACGCATGGGTGGAGGGGTGTGTGTGTGAGTGAGTGAGTGAGTGAGTGAGTGAGTGAGTGAGAGAGAGAGAGAGAGAGAGAGAGAGAACGTTCAACATCTGCTTTGATTTGGGAATCTTGAGTACTGTAGTGGCACAGTAGTGAGAGAGCTTGCTGCACTGTGCAACATGCACATGTCATTGGATCTCTTTCCACAATGTCTGGTAGTAAAACAGTAATTGTAAGTCCGTGCATAAGAAATCTTGCAGAGCTGGAAGTATTCCAGGTTCCTTGGGTTCAATAATTCTGCACGTAAGTGCCACAGATGTCTTTTGGCAGCTGAACATTTCCAGCTGTATTACTACTTTGCTGCACTGGATAAATTCAGTAGCAGTTATTCCTCTGCCGTGCGCTCCAGTTCGTAGCTTACTGTTTTCTAGCTTTTAGAGACACATTTTCCCAAGTTTGTCAATTTGAATTATGTTCTATTAGGCAGTTCCATGTCAAACCTTTCAGCATCTCAAGTTGTAGACTCAGATTTGAGAATTAATTGACTTGCCTGAATATCCACAGCCATTTTTTAAGGATCCCATATTTTTACAGATCCATTTGAGTTAACCTGCATTTTGCTTCCTTGTAGAGGTTCCATTTTTACCACTATCAATGAAGAATGTTGGTCTTTATTTACATTGATGCCATAAAAATGTATAAAAGTTCAGTTATCTGTTGAATGATCTTTGTCACCAGAAGTCTGGGTTTTCGATGAATACAGCTGAATGACCCGAGATCATGTGGTTTTCAAACTAAAAATTACATCCTCACCTAGACTGATTGAGAGCAATACAAAAGTATGCATGAAATGAGAAGAACAGATTGTTTGAGGTTTCTCAAGGGCGTTTGATGAATCTAATTTTAATTTAAGGGGACTAATAGATTATTGATTTAGTAGGAAGACTGTGCACCAATCGATTTCCAGAGCACTCCATGCCTATCCTAAATAGCAAAAAATAAATAAATTACTATTGAGATAGTAGTACTTCTTTCTTTCATCCGGGAAGTATTTTAATAAGCTTTCCAAAGCTAGGCCTGTACATGTTTACTTTGAACTGGCCAGATGGTATATGTGCCTCCAAATCTTGCATATTCTCTCACCAGCATACATTATTCTCTAATGATTCAACTGGCCAACTCTGCATCATTTGTGAAAAGGGTTAGCACAGGTGGGAAGTCACTGCTGTTATCCAATATTTGATGTCATGGAGTTCTTTGTTTCATTATTATAGGGAATGAAATTCCTTTACCCATAGGTTGAGATGCATGGGTGATGGGCAGCCCAATTCCTAGCTGCCCCTCCCCACAGCTCTAGAGGTGCCAAAATGGTGACGGCTGTATTTTGTGGGTGCCAAGGTACTGCTGGCGCTTTGCTCGGGGTAAGGGAGCATTTGCTCCCATACCTGGGGTAACACTGGTGCAACACCAATGGGTCTCCTCGGCTCTGCGCCCACTATTGAGCAGGCACAGGGTTGAGGAGCCTGTGTTAGGCTGCCCTGCCCAGGAGGGAGGATAGGACATGGTGGTAGAAGCTGTCGCCATCTCCATCCCCCTTCCAGGCTAGGTCCTCTCCTCCGTCCACCCAGTTATGCCCGCTCCCCCCCCCGTGCCCAGTGATGTCATGCAGGGGGTACGCGGGGGTACGCGAGTACCGGTTCCTAGGATTATGGCTGGCCCCGCCCATTCGCCCACCCACTCGTCAACTCCGCCCCCTGCAACGTTTGAATTTCCTGCACGTTTGAGTTTCCTGCATGTTCTCAGAGCCAGGCAGGCAGGCAGGCAACGAGCGGAGACTTGCCTTGCCTTGCCACTGAAAAATGAGCTGTTCTGGGGTTTTGGAACTGTTGGGTCACTTTAACATGATGCCAGGCCTCCTTAACATGTTCTGGGGGTGCTGTGGAATACTGTTGCAACTATTGGGTCAGTTTAAAATTGTCTGAGGCCTCAAAAAAGGCTTTTTCGTGTCCCTTCCTGCCACGACATCACTTTCGGCTTATGACGTCACTTCTGGTGGGCGGGTCCCGACACGTGCCAATCAAAAGTGAGTACCTGTTCTTAAATCATTTAGATGACACCAGTGCCCGTGCCCCAAAAATACTTACCACCAGCCCGTGTTGACACAATGCCGGCTGATTGTCTTCACAGTGCTGTGGGCCAGCACTGACTGGTGTGGCAAAACGCCGACACTCTCTCTTCACTGGGTGCCACGAACATGCTTTACGGCATGCTTGTGACACCCAGCACTGCTGGTACATGAGTACCGCCAGCGCTGTTGAACTCAGGATGGGCCTCTCAGTTGTGTACGTCCTAGCATGCACACAACAGACCTGCCATTGGCTTTTGCCCAACACAGCACTTAGCATCAAAAATGAAACTGGAAACTGCTTTTTCAGGCCAGGATAGAAGGCTGTGTGCAAAAGAGGATCTTAAAAGTTGTGCTGCTCCTATGGAAGCTCCACATTCAGTCCCTTATAGCCTGCATTTTTCTGTCCATCCTCTTAGGGCTAATTCACACAACTACTCTGACAGATGCTTTTTTTTCTTTTTCTGTCCACACTATGTTATGGCAGTTTGAGGTATACCTCAGAGGTATAAACCGATATTCTTCATGCATCCCAGTCCTTCCTAAGAAAGATTCAACCCCAAGAGGCTTCAGAAGTAACAAGTTGTGTTTATGGTGAATAATTTGTGGTTTATTCACCTCAAGCGTCAGATCATGGGAAAGAAAAAGGACAGCTAGGCATACACTGCAAATGTTTGTGTGAAATGGCCCTTAGATGTTTTGGCATTGAGCTTTATCTGTTATCCCTATTTGGAGTAAGTGTATCCCTTCTGAAATTGATTGTAACTTCACCAGGCAAAGGACAACTTATCCAGCAATATGAGGAATAATCCAGAACTCCCTGACATGCTCAGTCTCAAATCAGATAACTCTGATGAACAGTCGTTGATGATGAAACATGAGTCAATAAAAAGACAGCTTATGAGAAACATGGCAAGTATCACATATTGTAAATCTGAATCCGTATTTGTTTTCCTATAGAGGAACATCTTGGGATGCCAGCACATTCCGTCTGTGCAGAACCTTTCCCCTTTCTGCTTAGGGACAATGCCATTTCCCTGAATTGCTGGGCAAACTGGGCATCTTTACCTAAGGCTGTTTCACACTTAGGGCACAATCCTAACCTGGAGTTAGGCTGGCATAGTTAGGCCACCAAAATTTGACCAACTCAAGGGATACCGTTAAGTAAGTTTGGACCACTTTCGGAGTCAGAGAGGCCAGCACACAGACATGCACCATTCTCCCTGACTCTGAGAGTGGTCCATACGTGCTTTATGGTGGCCCTTGTGCCAGCCAAACTTTGCTTGCCTAACTGTGCTGGTCTAACTCCTGCTGCTCTAGACTGCTCTAAATCAGTCTCTAATGCAAACGTAGAACATGCATTGGCTGGAGCG
The DNA here is from genome assembly GCA_029204185.1 of Lerista edwardsae. Taxonomy (NCBI): domain Eukaryota; kingdom Metazoa; phylum Chordata; class Lepidosauria; order Squamata; family Scincidae; genus Lerista; species Lerista edwardsae. Next base: position 4,762,222 of record JAJKFI010000009.1, on the reverse strand, counting down.
ATATTTAATTACTCTTCCGGGTTCACATCATTTTCACTTGGCAAAATAGTCCCAGAAAGGTTCAAATGTACCTTTTAGTGTCAAGCATGAAAATGTCCTCCGGACCACAACTAGAACGTATATTATATATCTACAGTAAATGGGAAGACTGAAAGATTTCAGGCACCAAATCTTAAATATGCGCACTAGTATATTTGATCGACACTGTTATAATTTTTGCTGCGGGCATCAACTTCACTCTTCCTCCTTCAGGACTTCTGCCTTTCTGTAGTATGCTATAGGATTGCAGTGGATTAGTGTATATGTTACAAAATGTATTTAATGATTGTTAAGAAGATTTTTTTTCTGTGTTTCAGGAATAACTGAAGCCCATTCTACATAAACAGCAAGTCATGTGGTAAGACTATTCCAAGACTGTACCATTTCAAACTATATCATAATCACAATCACACTATAATTGCCATCAAACTATATTCAATCACATGATTGAATGCCTTTCCATTTGAAAACTGACATGCACACATTCAACTTCTTGCACATAGAAGAGAAGATATCAGAGGGAAAGGTTCAAGTATAGTCTTCCCATGCTTAGCTTTCTGTTTGGTGCGGGAAGTTTGTGGGAAGTGGGAAAGACTTCAAATATGTACCCTCTCCTTACTATGCACACCTGCACTTAAAAGTGGTACAGTCCAGGAATAGTTTTACCGTGTATGCTGTGTCTGCTGGCCAAATCTAAGACTTCTAAAGACATGCAATGTCCTCAGAATTCCTCTAGCTATGTCTTTTAAAGTGTCTGTTTCTTTGTTGTTTTAAAATATCCTTCCTTTTTCCTTACAGACTTGAGGTGGTTCACAAAGTTCTTAATTAAAACATAAATAGAAGTAATTAAAGCAGTCTTGCCAGTGAGTCAGTCGTGTGCTGCATCCTGCTGTGAGAGCAACAGTCACAGAGGCCTCCTCAGTTTAAGGGAACATTTGTTCCCTTACTTCAGGGCTGCATTGTGGCTGCATTGGTGCTGGAAAGTTGGATAGGATTGGGCCCTGAATGCAGAAAAAATGTTTTACGCAGTATTTATACCGATACAGCAAAGGCCTGCTGAAGAGGCCAGTCTGTACCTGATGGCAGTAGACCGCCAGAGAGGGAACCTACCGCACCTCACAGGGCAGGGGCCTACCTGTTCAGACTTGCCTTATTCATAACACTGTACATTGCAACATACAAAGTGTGGCTCCAGACAATATGAGGCACCTGCAAGACACCTGACAGTTGAAGTGGCACAGTCCAGAAATCATTTTAACATATCTGCTGCTTCTGTGGGCCATGTCTAAGATCACAGCTGGTTTCTAAATATCTGAGATACTAACACGCTTCACAATTTTGCAAGTACTTGCTGATCATCAGAACACGCTACAAAGCCAAACTACTTAGGTTGTCTATGTGAATGCTTCACTGCTGGCTCACTGCGGAGGGCTCAACCAGTGACAAAAGATTTTGAACGTCTGGACTAGCCCTAAATTATTACCTATTTCAAAGGTGATCCAGAAAAATTAAATTGTGAGACCCTTTGGTTGGATCTGATTGCGGAAGTTTAACATGTCTCTAATGTTAAATATGTGCCTTCACTTGCCTGCTGTGGAAAATGGCAGTAGCAAAGTCAATCACTAAATGCACTAAAACAGTCTTTTTTCTCTTTTTCTTTGTAGCAATTGAAACTCAGAGCACCAGTTCTGAGGAACTTGTTCCCAGCCCGCCTTCCCCGCTTCCTCCCCCTCGGGTTTACAAGCCCTGTTTTGTTTGTCAGGACAAATCTTCCGGATATCACTATGGTGTCAGTGCTTGTGAGGGATGTAAGGTGAGTGTCCAAACCTCTCTGGTAATTTTTTTTTTTCATTCCTTCATTGGGATGAAGTCTTGATAACAGGATTGCAGCTAAAGCACTTTCATTCTGCTATGATAAGGAGAGGAAACACATGTCTGCTAGTTTTTTGGAATAATGTATACAGGCGTGCCCAGTATCCACTGATTAGTTATTCATGTTCAGCTATCCACAGATACCATGGATACTGTTAAAAAGATAGGGGAATATTTAACACATCTCGTTTTTTTTACCTTGTTGCAGCAAAACCACTGATGTCCCCCTATCTTTAAGAAGGCATCCCCAGTATCCACGGTTTCTGGTATCTTTGGGATGATCCAGAACCAAATACTGGGATACTGGGACATGCCTATATTCCTCAGCTTTGCATCAATCAATCGATCAATCAATCAATCAATCAATCAAATTTACCGTATTTCCCCAAGTATAAGAAGCACCTTTTCCCCCAAAAAACTGGGGGCTAAAAATTGGGTGCGTCTTATTCAAGGGGTGTGCCGGGCAGCGCTGTGTTCTCCGTGCTCCTGCTTGCCTTAAAGAGCCGGCGGGAGCGCGGAGAAGGGAGGGCAGCACTCCCGCTGGCTCTTTAAGGCAAGCAGGAGCACAGAGAACGCAGCGCTGTGTTCTTCGTGCTCCCGCTTGCCGTAAGAGCCAAGAGCTGGCGGGAGGCCAGCGGCTCTTAAGGCAATCGGAAGCACGGAGAACGCAGCATTCTCCGTGGTCCCGCTTGCCTTAAAGAGCAGCCGGCCCCAAAAACGTATTTTTCAAATTTCTGGCCCCAAAATTAAGGTGTGTCTTATACTTTGGTGCGCCTTATACTTGGGGAAATACGGTATATACCGCTTTTCAACAAAAAGTTCACAAAGCAGTTTACAGACAATAATAATAATCAAGTTAAATGACTCCCTGTCCCAAAAGGGCTTACAATCCAAAAAATTTCAGAACACCACCAGCAACAGCCACTAGAAAAGACACTGTGCTGAGATGAAGCGGTACAATTACTCTCCCCTTGCTAAATATTAGAAGAACACCACTTGAAAAAGGGCTTGTTGCCCAGTTAGCAGGGGATTCTTAGATGTCATATACATGTGAGGTAAGCGAGGATTGAAGCTTTCTAGTGGTCAAGGCCCTGTGGAAATGGTAGAGATCTGGAGTTATAAGTAGAAAAGTGGCAATATGAGCCTCTGCGAATCATATTTGGTTTCTTCCATGGGTATAAGCAGATGTGCAGCCATTTGGAGACAGGGTATTCACAATTCACAATCCTTTATTGGCATATAAAACATAAAGCAACCAGCAAGTAACCGTAATACAAACAACAACAAACAGTTGGCTACCTCTCCAGAGCTAGAGTAAATAGTAAAATAGAATGAGACTAAAATTAAGAGTACTCTTCTATCTGTCGACGTTTCATATTAATTTTAACTATGGAGAACAAAAACTCCGCTATTTGTTGGATAAGAATCGGATCTGAAGTCCTGAGGAGAAAATTTAACAATGCCACTTCATCCTTCAAATGAGCCCTGAACTTACAAAAGGAGAAAAACTTATAACGAGCGTAATCATGTAGGGGGCAATGAAAAAAAAGGTGGATCAGCGTTTCTTGAGCCCCCGACATACACGGGCATATTCTTTCATTAAAGGGGATATTCAGAAACCTGCCCCATAATACCTCAGAAGGCAGTGCATTACATCTGGCTAAGGTAAAAACACGTCTTACATTATGGTTCAAAAGCACTGAGAAATAAAGTGGAATTGTGCCCAATCTAACAGGCATAAGCCACGGTAGTGGGAAGCGAAGGTTATTAATAGCGCTTGAGAATTCCAAGGCCTGGTTATCCCACAGTTTCTGCTTAACTTGCTTGAGGACAGCCACTAAAGGGGTGTCTCCAAGTAACTCAGCACTAAGGCCCAGTTGATTTAGTTTTCCTTCACAAAGCACATTGGAGAAAGAAGTGTCCTTTTTTAGATGATATAGAAGACCTTTTTGGGAGCTGTTAAAATAAATCTTCAGCCAGAATCTAATAGTTCTCAGCCAGGCCAAGATCTCTATCTTCACTTGTCCTAATTCAAGGCAGAGAACTGAGTAGGGCACTGCATTTGGTAAGGCTAAGATCTTCCTAAAAAACATAGCCTGATTTCTTTCACATACATGGTTGAATGCCTTGATCCAGACTGGAATACCATAAAGCAGTTGGTTAATGACCTTAGCATTGTAAACCCGAGACAGGGTATTGTGAACTAACAGCTCTCTCTGTTCCCAAGGCTGCTGTGGACAGGGCCACAATAATTCTAGGGCACTTGAAGACAGGGTGTGTGTTCTGGGATTGTCAGCTTTGGTTCACCCATGTTGGGAATTCACACGAGGTTATCATCCATTCATTGTCCATCTGTAGTTCCCCTACACCTGAACTGGCACACACATTAAAAGAGAAAATCAAAACAGGGCAGGGAGGGGGGGGGGACAACAGCAGCACAATGATTGTTCCATCCTTTTTGATAGATGCATGCCTGAGACAAGAGAGACGACAAGGGCTAATTGTATTGTGCTCCCCCCCCCCCAAAAAAACCTACCACTGTTTCTACTGCAGTGTGACAGGAACGTTGCAATTATGCATGTCACTAGCAGTGGAGAAATGATGACTGGCTGGTACTACAAGGAGGACATCTGGAAGTGGCCATTGACGTAGCTTTGGATTGCTCGTGTATGGTGGTGTACCTTAGCCTTTCTCCATACAATCATGCAGCCGTGTATAAGGATGTGGGGAGGGATTCATCCTGGGCAGGAAAGAATGGTGAGGACTTGGAGAATGCTGGGTGGATGGTAACCAGGGAGACAGTGACCACACGGCGTGCTGTTCCTTGGCTCTGTGTGGGGCTTGGCAAGTGCAAGAAATGGGAGCAGAGTGTTTTGCGCTCCATCTGCAACCTTCACGGTATTGTATGCTTTGCCATCTAGTGCTTCCTTTTACGGCTAGCAAAACCCCAAGAGGGCATGTATTCCCCAGCAAGTCCTTGCTATTTAGCTCTTGTCAGCAATTGGCTTTTATATTGTTTCCCTTCAGGCACTCTGACTTCCTTGCTGCTTGTTGTGAGTCACGTCCCTGAAGTCTTACTGAATTGCTGCAGACCCAGAACTTGCCGTCATGCAAACTCACAGGCTCCTTCAGTTTGACTTTTGGCTGTACACAGGAAGCACTGGGCGCTGCTGAGGCCAAAATAAGCCTCCCTCAAATCTGGGTGGGGGCATATCATGCCAGCAGGGCACTTCTGAAAAGACACAGCTTTTTTAAAATCTATGATTCCATGCCATGTGATGCAGTGACAGGCTGGGGGCATTGCATCAGCAATCAACAGTACTTTTATTATGAATTCATTGAGTCCCAAACCCTTTATTACACTGCCTCAAAGATCTGCTCCCCCTTATATTTCCACATTTTGTTACCCTTTGGTCAGCTCCCTCCCTTCTTGTCTTTTCTAATGGATCTAAGGGAGCGCCTGATGGTATCTTGCAGTAGATTTAGGGCGCAGTCCTAACCACCTTTCCAGCACTGACAGGGCTGTGCCAATGGGACATGTACTGCATCCTGCATTTGGGGCAGTCATGGAGACCTCCTCAAGGTAAGGGAATGTTTGTTCCCTTATCCCAGAGCTACATTGCCATTGTCCCAGTGCTGGAAATTTGGTTAGGATTGAGCCCTTAATGTCACTCCTTCCCAAGTTTCTTTTGGTAGATACCGTAGATCCCATTCCCTGATCGCCATTGTAATTTGGGTGCTGTGGAGCCCTTATCCCATATTCTCTTCAGTTTATGCACAATCTCAGGCCATCTATTTGGACCTTGCCATAGAAAATAAGCTAGGGCTTTTGGACAAGTGAAATTGGTCTTTCTCCTTAGTGGTGATCCTCCAGAAGTCATTGGGAGAGCTACAAAATTTCTTTTGCTGGTGGAGCAGAAGTTCCTGGTTAGACCTTTGCAATCTGTTTGTTTTGTGGTTAACATCTCCCTGGTGGAAGTAGTCTGTAGCCCAATAAAGGCTATCTGTTTGTCAATCAATCAATGTTTTAAAAGAAGGCAGGCACTGAGAAGCTCTCTCTCTCTCTTCATTGGGGAAAAGTTCTTTAACCTGATCATTCCTCCATTTTTAGTGCATGTCATCATTTCCCCTTGATTTCAATTTGAATTTTAAAATTTTTTTAAACTTCCATTTCTGAGTCATGAGCTATGGTCAATTCTTCCCCATCGCTCATCAATTCCACTTCCTCAAGAAGTGGACATATAGACTATGTGTTGATTCTAATTTCTGTGGATAATTCTATTGCCTTTTCTTCTTGGCAGCCTGGCAGTTACATTGACATTCACCTGTAATCACTCTTGGGACAGTCCACCGCCTACAGAAGTCAATTGAAGCACTCTCATTGACTTCAGATAAGGATATGAGAAGCTTCTTCCTCTTTATCACTATCCAAATCCTCCTTAGCTCATTCTCTTGGCAAAAGCACTTGTCAGCAAATTGGCCATCTCTCATCTTGATTAACTTAACCTCTTCTGTATCATTTCTCCCTCCCCAGATCTCCTTGTAAGAGTCTTATTTGTCTTGCTGTGCTCTCTTGGAGATGAAAATTTCCTTTTCCTTTCCTGCTCCAAACAGTTTTGCTCTTGGCTCCTCTTAAGCCCGTCTTTTCCAACAATCACTCTTTCTCTTCAGCTGCTCCCTGCAACCCAGTCTGATCGGATTTGCTGTACCTCAGCTTCAGAGTGCAGAATATCTTAAAACATGCTAGAAAACACCATATGGTATAAATGGAGTTGCATGGATAATAGTTAAAAATAAAGTATAGCCCTTTTCAATTCCTGTCATTTCTTTCTCTGTAGCAGTGTTTCTCAAACTGTGGGTTGGGACTCACTTGGTGGGTCGCAACCTGATCATGTGGGTCACGGAAAACTGGGAGCAGTCATCTTGGAAGCTGCAGTCCTGACTCTTGCTATATTCGTTTTGTGAGTGCTAACAGTTTTCAAGTGAGGTTTTTATTTTCAATTTTGTTGTTAGTTCAGTGCTTTTATATAATATTTTATCTTAATCTTGCTTTCTGTCAGGAGTGTTTTGTAATTGTGCAATTGCTGCAGTCAAAGAATGCCAGTTTGCATTCTAGGAGTGTCATTTTATTATGTCACAATGTTGGCCCTTCCTGCTTGATGATGTCACTTCTGGCTATGACATCACTTCCAGGTTAATGACATTACTTCTCGGTGGGTCCTGACACAAATGCCACTCTAAAAAGCGGGACCAGGTCTAAAAGGTTTGAGAACCACTGCCCTATAGTTTACTAAAATGGGTAGATAGTATTGAACACAAGATTTTTTAAAAAGAAAATCCAAATTAGATCATTTGAAAGGAAATGCTAAATTATTTGTTCTCCAGAATAAGGCCTGCCTAGACTGTCTGTAAATTAAGATTTGCAAGACTACAGTGGGCCTTCAGTATCTGCGGGGATTCTTTCCAGCACCTTCCACAGATAGTGGGGTCTGGGGCCCCTTAAAGGACATGTATGTATGTATTGATTATGCTAAATGTTGATAGCAAAAATAGACAATTAAAAATGACTGGTGGAATAGTTAAAACAGGAAATATTCCTTTACCCAGCATGTAATTAATCTGTGGAGCTCCTTGCACAGGACATGGTGATGTCACCTGGCCTAGATGTCTTTAATAGGCGATTGGACAGATTTATGGAGGAAGGTCCATCACAGCCACGATGACTATATGCACCCTCCAGGTTTCAGACGTAGGGTATCTCTAAATGCCAGATGCAGGACACAGGTATCTTGTGGTCTTGAGTGTTCCTTGAAACATCTGGGGGGGCACTGTGAGATACAGGAAGCTAAACTAGATGGGTCCTTGGCCTGATCCGGATAAGCAGGCTTATAACCTGATAAGCAGGTCTCTGCTTATGTTCTTATTAAGTATTTGTAAACCATGAATTCCCTGTTGTACGTCTGGAAGTTTAAACCATACTGTGGTTCTTAACTATGATTAGTACAAATGGAAAAATGTTTGCTACTCAGGCATAGTAAGGGCAGACCTTGAGGGTCACCTGCCCCAGGCGCTATGCCAAGGAGGTTGGATTTTTTTCCTCCATGACTTCCAGGTTCTTCAGAGAAGGAGGAGGCACTGGCAGTGGCTGCTCTGTGATCTGTCTGCCGGGTCTGTTCATTCTCCTGGTGAGGCTTCCACTTAAAGGGGATGCCCCTTCAGTGGGGGGCACAGGAGAAGGAATGTGGGCAGCAGTCAGATCAGCGCTGCCACCTTCACCAGCCAAACCCAGAAGATGCGTCATGTTTTCATCCTTTTTCTATTGGGGGGGGGGAACCACTTTCTGGAATGTTTGTTGAGCTCCATCAGATTGGGATCATTCTAGCTGCCTTGCATTCCTCTTGGCCTGGCCTTCGATAGGAATCTCAAGGCATGGCCATTGACGCATGGCATATGCATGTGTGGCTCAGTTTCACTTTCTGTAGGGCTCATACGTTACCCTTGTCAGCTTGGGATTTGCATCTCGAGAGTTTGTTGGGGCCTGTATTCATAGGATTGGGACCATTCTGATGGAGATGTATTTCCTTCAGCCTACTCTGTAAAATGGATAAAGGCACATTAGCCTACTTGAAACACACATATGCTGCTCCTTTTGGTTTCCATAGATTTTCCTTGTCAGCTATCAGCTTGTCGGTTTCATGACCTACCAAAAATTGGATCTCCTCCCATTGGTGGATCCCGACCCACAGTTTGAGAGCCACTGGTGTATAGGATTGCAGCCTTACGGACAGTTTTCTCCTGTCTGTTCCTTGACCTTCAGCTTGTGGTACTCCTTTTTATATTAAAAAAAATGCTAGCCTCAGCAGTTGTAAGGCTGTTACTGAAAGCCCCACTCTGACTTTACTCTCCATTGTAACAAAGCTTGGAAAATGGGTGGAGAGTGGGGGAGGTATAGTGGGCTGCTTTCCCAAATAATGCCAGCATTGTGCTGGTGAATAGGAAAATCCAATGCTCTGGAAGATTCAGCAGTCTGTTCGAGCCTTGTCCCTTGTTTGAAGCGTTTAGGAGGCGACATTCCTCTGCTGGCAACCCATGGCCTGGATTTCTGGCACAAGCTGTGTATGTAGCAAAGTTGCCTAGAGTGATCAAAGACAAAAAGAGGGGGGGGGAGCAAACTGCAAAATGCACAAAGGATGCTAGCATTTTTATAGTGTAAGCCAGCAAATGTGTTTGTGCAGCAGAGGTGCCTCTCTGTCTCTTGCAAATGCTAAGGGACAAAACGCCCATAAATTGAATCCACAGCTCTTTCCCATGTCAATGTCATTCACAGAGCATGGATTTAGGCCGGCACAGTTAGGCCAGCAAAGTTTGGCCAGCACAAGGGATACCATAAAGCGCATTTGGACCACTCTCGGAGTCAGGGAGGATGGCGCACGTCTGTGTGCTGGCCTCTCTGACTCCAAGTCTAAACATACTTTATGGTGTCCCTTGTGCTGGCCTAATTAGGCCAGTCTAACTCCAGGTTAGGATTGCACTCTTAAACAAAACGGGTGATTCCCAATTGGAGATATTGTTAAATTGTCACCTGGCAAAATCAACATGTTTTTGAAAGTAACTATGACCGTATTCTGGGTGGATTTGGTTGTATATAATGTTACCTGTTGGCTTTGATTCTACTCTCTGCACCCAAATAATTGTTTTTGCTGTAGAAGTCTGAACCGTGATGAGCTATATGGAAATGACAGAAGACTGGCTATGTGCATCAGGGGTTAAACCACCAGCTACTTTGAGGGGGTGGAACTGTGCTGCCCAAATCACAGTTATAGCTGCAGAGGCTTGAGCAGCTGGCAGAAACTTTGTTTTAGGTGAGTCCTGATGCTAAAACGTTTGGGAACCACTGGTCTAGACTTTAGCCAGGGAGCTTGTGGTCTTGCCAGTCCCCTTGCAAACATGGACATACTTCAAGGTATACGGCAAGCACCTTTCCACTCTGTCCTCTCCTGGGCTGTTGGGGATATTTTATGGACTTTCTGCAGTGAAAGTTACATCTTTAGAGTTTCTCCTTTTCTTTGCTATTTAGTATAGTTGGACCAGGTCAGAATCACCTTGGCTGTCCCTGAAGGTGCCAGTGCATTTTCTTCGCTCCCAGAGCCAGGGAGCAAGGGAAACGTGCCGGGGGGGGGGCAGCCGGTGCAAGCCCCCCCCCAGCGCTCTTTGTGACATCATGATATCATGCAGTGTGCCTGGGGTGCAGAAAAGCCCCAGTACGCCTTTGCTTACTTCTAGACAGGCATAGAATTGCATTGTAAGTCTACTTGATGTGATGAGTTCCCCAATATTAATATCTATTTCTGCATGCTTTGAGACTTGCCTTCAAAATATATGTGTGCCTCAAGATGTCCACCATGACCTTTTTGGGTTTAGGAGGCTATAGAGCACCAAACGGAGGTGCACAAAAGACACAAAAGACATTACAGGTCACTGCAACGCGGCTTGTTCAAACACACAAGAAGCGCCACCTTGCACACAGTGTGTTGCTTTGCTACCATGGCATGTGTTTTTCCAGCATCTGAAACCCTGTCTCTTATATTAAGTATCTTTGTCAAGAAAGACAAGGGGGCGGAGAAGTAACTTAATGACATAACACATACTTTGCATGCACAAGACTGAATTACAAATTCCTTGCTTTGCTCTAGACCTTTGACTGCTAAGGAAGCCCAGTTTGGGAAGCCCCCCCCCCCCAAAATTACTTGTTTCGTTTTGGCAGAGCCAAAATATTCCATCCAGATTCCTTGTGTGTGGGCCACAAACTCAGGAGAACCCTGACCTTGCCTGACCATATGTATTCAAAGCACATTTCGTTTTCTTCTGATCAGTAGCGATGGGCTCTCTTTGCCTTTGAATCTAAATCACGTTTCGTAATGTACATTTACAGCTTCCCGTGCCGGGCAGCGAAGACGACCCTTAAAGTAGGAGTGAGTGTCATTTGCTGTCATTTTCCACTGCCCGATTAGTTTAGAAAAAGCCATGGGCTGCAATTCTCAAGTCCCTCTGATAGTGTAAGCCCCATTAGTTTTAATGGGGCTTGTGACAGAACAGCATTTTGAGGAGTGAGGCTGTTAACATAAATAGCTTCCCTCATGAACAGTCATGGCAAATTTGTTTGGGTTTGAAATCCATCTTAAATAGGCGCAAATCTAAATGTTGGAACTGTATTTGATAACTTTCTGCAAGTAAACCAGACTGAATTGTAACAGGGCGCAAGTGACAATTCTTGCACATTCACCAAAGTTTCTGCCTTTACTTCTTTTTTTAAGGGAGGGGGAAGGGAAAATAACAGAAAGCCGTGATAAAGCTACATTTGCATAGATTCACAGATGGAATTGCTTAAAGCACCTTCAGACTACTTTCCTTACTCCTTTTTTTAAAAAAATAATATTATTTGATGGTGCCAAAAGTGATGATATAGTGCATCACTCACAGTGGTAAAATTGCCTCCCATGGAGGGCGCAATCCTAACCTGGAGTTAGGCTGGCACAGTTAGGCTAATGAAGTTTGGCTGGCACAAGGGACACCATAAAACATGTTTGGACCTCTCTCGGAGTCAGAGAGGCCAGCACACAGACGTGAGCCATCCTCTCTGACTCCAAGAGTGCTCCGAACACGCTTTACGGTGGCTCAACCGCAGAAATCGCTTTATTCTTGGCTATTAGAGAATATCTAATTCAGATTAGGGTTTATTTTCCCCAAAACAAATAAAACAGATGTATTCGTTCCAGCTGACCTATTCTAGATAAGCTGTCCATGATCACTGGACAACAAAATATATAATACTTAACATTTGTTTAGCCGTTCTACTCTATTTCATCAGTTTTCTGTGTTAGTAATTGTAGTAATTTATTGCCAATCCCTAAGTAACAGTGTTTGGCCATTGCAGCAAAAGCAGCAGAACTTTGTGGCACCTTGAAGATCTCCAAATGGATATTACTTTATTAGAAGTGCTTGATTTGGCGAATCTGTATCTTATGGAGTAGACAGGCTCTCGCTTACAAAATCTCATACAAATGCTCTTATCGCAATATACATTTGTTTTTAAATGTCTACAAGACCTTTTGTTGTTAGCAGTGTGTTGTGAACATCTGTCGATCAGGAGAGCAGCAAATGCAGTCTTCTTTAAAACCTGTTTTCAATGTGAGTTATGTGGTTAAAGATAAAAGAATGTGCTGCAATGCTTTGCTTTGCAAGTGTGTTGAAATGAAAGCAATCAAGGCAAAGCGCCATATTGTGCACACTAGGCACATTGCAACATGCAGCTCCACTCCAGATCTTGTGCATGATAGAACAAGCTTCTGAACAAACAAATGATGCTTTTATTCTTACAGGGCCATAACTGTTTCTAAGTTGTTGTTGTTGTTGTTGTTGTTGTTGTACTTTCAGTTTTGCTTCACCCTGTCAAATTTGGCACTCCACAGGTGTTCAGCGCTGGATATGGAAAATAATTCTAGCAACAACTTTGGGGGCTTATATCAGATTCTGGCTGTGGCTCACAGAGGATGCATAATGCACTGCATCCATCAACAGTCCAAAAGGCTTGCTCTGTTATGTGCATGTGGGGTGCTTTTCTACTCCGTTGTGGGTTCCAAATGTAGGGAAGGTTATTGTGCAAAATGCACTAGAAACTAATTGTTAGCAATTGCACAGGATAAGCCCAGTCCCCTGCTTTTCGCATCATTATGCAGCTATGGCAATTGGCATCACATAACTCTATCTCTCGTTGTCTTTCTCTCTCACGTGCACATGCAGTTTATTTGCTTTATTTTGTTAACCTAGATTGAGTTGCCCATGGTGAATCAGTCATCTGACAATTTTGCTAGGTTCACAGATCCCAATTTACTGCACCATTTCAAACGAAATTTCAGAAGCATCTGATGTGGTGCAATAGATCAAGACATGTGCTCATGGTAGAGTGCTCAGACAACTGCTGCACCATGTGCATCTTTAGGAAATAGCATGGAAGCTGAGGACATGCTTGTGAAAATCATATTTAAGGGAGGTACTTGGCTTTACCACAGCTGAAACTAGTGTTCCAGCAGTGGTACCTGTGGCAGCCGCAAAAAAACCCTCTGGCAGTGTGTGAGGTCATCGTACCCCTCTGGAACACTGCCAGGAAGGCTGCAGTGGTCCTGCATGCAGCAGCGGGGTAAGGAAGTCCTGCTTACTTAGATGAGTCAGGGGCAAGGAAGGGTGGAACAGGAGGGGGCTTGAGGCATGACAAGGTGGGAGTGGGTGGCACCCAGCACGACAACTTGTGCTGATTGCTATCTCCTCCAAAAGCAGCTAGCCAACCCCTCTGTCTCCCTGAGCATGCACCTGCTAAAGAGCTGGTGCAGGTCAGAGGAGACCAATAGGAGACCATGCAGTGGCAGATTAAGGTAAATAGCTTTGCCTTACTTCCCTCTCCCATCATGTTGTGCCCCCCCCCAGGATACAGACATCTCATTTTATCTCATTATACCATTGTTATTTCATTTTAAAGCAATTGGGGGGGGGGAATTGATTCCCAGCTTGGCCACTGGCTGTGCAGAGTTTGTATCTTGCCCTTCTGCCCCTCCAGTTACATCCACTACTGTCTTCCCTGTTCTAAACGCGGGGGGGGGGGTTCCTCCTGTGCTGTGGTGTCTCATCCGGCCCAGTGGCAAAGTGGAAGCTGGCAGCTTCTGACATGTCCAAGCGACTCCCGTGGCTGGCAGCTTCAATATCAGTGCTTGTGGGTCATGCAGCAGTAGGCACTACACAGCCCAGGTTGGCGCTAGTCTCAACCAGACACCATGGCACCGCAGCTTGACTGGGGCAGCTGCTTCTGCCATAGGTGGGGATTGAGCACTGACTGCCAAGTGGGCAAGAGGCACTTTTTCAAGTGGTGTTGCTCTTATATTTAGCAGGGGGAGAGTAATTGTCCCTCTTCACCCCTGCACAGTCTTTCTAGTGGCTGTTGCTGGTGGTCTGCCTTTTTTAAGATTGTGAATCCTTTGGGACAGGGAGCCATTTAACATTATTATTATTACTATTTGCCTGTAAACCTCTTTGTGAACTTCGTGTTGAAAAGCAGTATATAAGTACCGATTGATTGATTGATTGATTGATTGATTGATTGATTGATTGATTGATTACCCCCAGGAAAGCTCAGAATCCCAGTGGGCACGGCAGGTACATGCTCACCGAGATAGTTCAGTGCTGAAAGTGTACTGTGCACCGTGGCAGCCTTCCTGAAAGTAACTCTTAGAACAACTTTTGTTCAATATATAGCAATTAATTTAATTGATTTCGTTATACATTGTTTCACTTGAGGTCGCCGTTTCCAAGAGCCTATCCAGAGACTTTAAGTGAGGACTTCCTTCTTTTGAAAAATGAATCTTAACTCGTACTCATTTGCCTGATGGTGTTGCATATATATTGCTAGTTTGTTTTCTGATCAATGAACACCGCAGCTTCCCAAGTGTGCATACTAAGAACCTGACCGTATTTGGCTGTGAGTGCCTGTCAAAAGACTAGTTGGTAGAAAAGCAAGCAATTTATACACCAAATGAAACGTGCCTTGGAGGAACAACTCTTAAAAGTAGTAGACTCTTATGCAAAAGCAACAGCTTCTGAATGAAGAATACATGGGTGTGATCCTGCATATGAAAGGTCATCACATACGAAGCAATATAGCACAAAGCAATTCCACTCTCTTGTCCTCCATATTAGTTAGTTAATTAGGAGTAACTAACACCCCATTCAGTTCAAACAATAACTTACAGCACAAAGCTAACCTTGCCTGGAGCAGGCAGGCCGGCCGGCTTGCCCTGCATCCTCACCAGAGTAGAAGGCAGCTGAACCTCATCTCGAGGCAAGGGGATGTATGTCCCCTTATCCTGGGATAAGCCCCAGGCAATCCAATGGAGCTGCTTGGACCTTCACCTGTCCCCTTCCTCGGTCCGCCCTGCCTGCAAGGCTGCCCCCCCCTCTGCACGATTCCGCCTCCCCCCCCCACTCATGTTGGCCGAATTTGCAGCTTACCTACTGCAATCTGTGGCTTTGCTGGGTCAGCACGAGTCCTTGGACCGACCCAACACATCCTGGGCTGGCGCAAAAGTGCCTTACAGCATGTTTGTGACAGCCCTGGGCCAACTCAAGCAGCTTGTGCCAGCCCATGGCACAGTTAGGAATGTGCCCTTAGACCATTTTCACAAAATGGAATGCAATGATCATCACCATCTTCAACTCATCACTGGGTTAAACCATTCCCTTCAATCCAAAGAACATCAGCATTAGCAAGACAAGAAGCTGGTTACTATTGATGCATAGAGATATTTTTAACACAATTCCGAGGCACAGAATAACTGTACATGGTGAAATGTGGAATGTTTATAATGCAGTATTTGTACTTAAAGCCGGGGAAATCATAGTGCTTTTTTTTTGCTTGAGCAAGACCAGATATGATTCGCACCTGTAGTGCTACTTCATACTTCTTTAAAACTGGATCTATTGGAACGTGGGAGAGGAACAAGGATGCTTTCATCTGAGCCGCACTGAGCAAATTGGGACTATTAGAGAGCAGGGGATTTTTGTTCTTGCTTTTGCTTTTTTAAAAATTCAATTTAATTCAACACAAGTTATGTTCCCTGCTGTGAAGTCTAAGGAAAAGTCCTATAGAGAAAGGAAAGCCTTTCAGTTGTTTTAAGAATTTGAAAATTTAAAATTGAGTCTTGTTTAGCCTTGAAACTGAAATGGAAAAGGTAAAAAGAGGGGAAGTGGCAGCAGCAAAAAACAGTTTACATATAAAGAGGTTCACCAGTTGTGCTTTTGCATTGTTTTAACAAGTTGTAGAACTGGAAGAGGTATCAATGTCAGTGCTTTTTCTTCATTTCCATTACATTGATAATATTTATAACATTCTGCCTTACACCCTTTGGCCCCTTTATATATAATATAGCAGCATCCAGAATATATACACTTATTTTATAGTGCATAATACATTTTGGGGATGGGGATGAACTTGGGAAATATTGTACTAGTTTTGGCTGGCCATTTGAAAATGGAAATATAATATCTGGGGGGGGAGAAGCAGCTACATAAATGGTTTGGGAAAATGTCATTCTTTAGTAAGAAATACTGTGCTTAATTAATTCTTGCTCCTAGGAGGTCAGCTTGGGGCACTCATTATTGTCTTAATTGGTGGTATAAATCCTGAGGCTCTGGAGGAAGAAAAACGAAGAGTAGTTTCCAGTGGATGGTCTTTTGGTGGATAAGTGTTAGCTGGTCGGAGATTGTGACAGTTTACGAGTTCAGTGGGTTAGAGGTCTGGCCCTACCTAAATTAGGTTAGGGGCCACTGAATATTTTTTGTAAAGCAGCAATAATTCATCTCTGAATTGGGCACTCAGCAGTATAAGCGAATTCGTTCCTGTCTCAAATCAGAACAATTACTGGTAAGTTATCATCATGTGACTTTCTACCTGGAGTTTCCAAAAAGACTAGAATAAATGTTTTGAGATATTACAAAGTAGAGAAATGTAAATGTTTTTAATCATTATAGCTTTACTATTTTTATGATTCTGAAAATGTAAGAAATAATAAATAGCGTGGATCAAAAGTTAGGTATACTGATTGGATCATGATTTCGGTGCACATCCATGTGCCAGCCTCTCTGACTCCAAGAGTAGTGCAAAGCCTTGTGCTGGCCTAACTCCAGGTTCAGATTGTGTCCTGAGGGCCCAATCCTATCCAATTTTCCAGCCCTGATGTAGCCATCCCAATGGGGTGTGTGCTGCATTCTGTGGTGGTGGTGAAGTCATGGAGGAGCTGCATTTCGGCTGCATCAGTACCAGAAACTTGGATAGGATTGGGCCCTGAGTTGAGCTGTCCACCACAATGTCAGTGTGCTCTGTCCTGGTTAGTCACTCCTATCAGTGTAAACCTCATCTATGTGAGATTAGGAATTTTTGTCCAAATGTGCATCATTTGACACTGACGTATGCTGAACCAAATTTTGTCACCCATTCACCCAATTTGGAGAGATCCTTTAAGCTAATTATTTTCAACCTTTTTCATCTCATGGCACACAGAGAAAGTACTAAAATTGTCAAGGCACACCATCAGGTTTTTTTGACAAGGCACACCATGTTGAAAATGCGGGGGGGGGGGGGGGCTCATATGGCCCCATTGGCCCTACTAATAAATGATCTTCCCTCAAATTATGGATCATTTGCCGCACACTAATGTACCGCGACACAGTGGTTGAAAATGGCGGCTTTAAGCTATACATTTGAAATTAAAACTAGTGAGCAAGAGGGATTTCTGAATTGGTAGCGTATGAGCCAGTCTGCCCCAGGGGGCATTCTGGTTTGGATGACTCACTTACGGCTTTTGTTGGCAGTTTAACTTTACAAATGTACCATAACCTGATACTTAAGACTGGTGCAGATGTAGTGCTTCTAAATGCTGACTCATGCCTAAGCAATTAGGAATGGACCCCAAGATCAGGGCTCCTTCTCCAAATGCTTCTACATGGGATATTCCTGGCATTCATCTTAACTGCAGCTAAACATGGTGCTGGCAACAGCAGATTTTGTGATAGTGAAGGCTAACCAAGGTTCCTGCTTGATTAACGTGATTCCCAAGCTGGTTTCACATCTCTTTCAAGCAAAAAGTCCAGCAGAGAGAATTGGCACTCCTGAAAGTAATAACACAAAATTATTTATTTTATTTTATTTTATTTATACCCCGCCTTTCTGCCCAAAGGCACCCAAGGCGGCTTACAACATTTAAAATATAATAAAAACACAATATTTGACAATACAATAGTTAAAAACAGTAATTGAGATCATTAAAATTTAAACAGCCAGCCCCGTGGATCCTAAAAAAGAATATAAAAACCAGCCAGCCTGTCAACAATTAAAAGTTTGTTGGAATAAAAAGGTCTTCAACCTCCGCCGGAATATTGCCAAAGAAGGAACAGTTCTTAGTTCTAAGGGGAGGGTATTCCAAAGTTGGGGGGCCACCACCGAGAAGGCCCTATTCTTGGCAGGGCCCCCCCCCCCAGATGACCTCAGAGCAGGCTAGGATTGTATGGAAGGAGGCGGTATGTATGAAAGTTGCATCCAAAGAAAATGAATCTTGGCTGAATACTATTGAAAACCTTGGAGACAGGTTAGAGCCCGATCCTGGGCTCCCATAGGAGCAGCAGTGCAAACGTGGCTACCGGTGCTTCCTGTGGGGAACCCCCAGGGTCTGCTTGGGGGAAGGGGACATTTATACCCCTCCCCTGAGTGAAGCTTTGGCCCCTTCAATGGGCATACTCCACTCTCTACTAGCTATTTTGCTGGCAATTAGAGTAGCCCCATGTTGGGCTGCAGAGCCCGACATGGGGGATAAGATCCAGCGGTAAAAGCCACTGCTGACCCCACCCACCCCACATGGGCCCGCTCCTCCCATCCCATTCCCCCCCAGTTCTGCACCCCACCCACTCAATGGGCCTTACCACCGGCCAGCGCTGCTGGAGTGCCGTACGGCTCATGCTGAGGCACAGCATGGACTGGCTCTGGCCCCAGCACAGGCAGTACCTACTCTCTGGGTGCCGTAAACATGATTTACAATACCCAGAGCCAGCATACTGCTGGCGATAGAGCCTCAGGATCAGGCTACGAGTCTCCTGTTCATTTCAATGGAAGATACTGAGCATTCACTTTCTTTGGGAACAGCCTATATTTGGACTCAAGTACTCCGCCCTCCCAGTCAGTGCTGTTATGCTGGATGCCAGTGTTTCCCAAACTCTGGGTCATAAGCCAATTTTTGATAAGTTGTGAAAAGTTTTTGAGACCCTGTAACGACTGTAAAGGTTTGAGGGAACAGTCCTTGAATTCCATTTCTAGGGAGAGTTAACCTACCCAAACATATTGCATATAAGGTCTCTAACAGCCTTGGGGGCACAGGACTCCAGTTATTATTAATTAATAATGGAGTAATTATTAATAATAAATGCAATATAATGTCTTTCTAGAGCTCTTTTTTTTGTCTAGTAGGTCGCCATAGATGGTTGTTTTTAGAAGGGCTAAAAGGTTTGGGAAGCACTGCTGTACACCATAGACTAAATTCAGTAGGTGCAGTTGAAGGTTATATTATGCATAAAGGGATATGCATTTCCCCGGAAGTTATTTGTTAAGAAACGGTAGCACTGGCAGTGCAAAATTTAGCCCCACTGATATCTATGATGCAATTCTGTTTTATTATCTCTTATTGAGCAGGTTATTGCCCTTGTAATTGCCAGCTGGCTAGAGGGAGAGGAGAGCGAGAGAGAGTGGCTTATTGGTCGTATCGTTTTAAAAATGAGTCATATTTGCAATATGGCTACTTGGGACTTGGGAGCATTCCACTTGCATCAGACCAATTTAGGAACTGAAAGGTGTGCCAAATGTCGTACCAAAGGAACCTGCTTGCAGAGAGTTGCCCCAGAAACCAGGTGGTCTTTGCAGATGCAGTCAAAACCTGGAATTGATTTCGGTGGGACAAACTTCCGAGGATCATCCTGTTTAGTAACAGAGAGAGAAAAACAGGATGTCTTGGAACTTTAAGAAGGAAGAACTATGACTATCCAATTATTTGTTCATTAAAAAAAATTCTGAGCCCATTGTTGTGCCACAAAAAAGGTGTGTGTGTGTGTGTGTGTGTGTGTGTGTGTGTGTGTGTGATCCCACATCTGAAATGGCAACATGAAAAAGTGACTCAAGATTTTGTAATAAAGCATAGCTCTACAGTGATTTCAGTGTTGGAATGGACAGCATTTTCCCTCTCCATGGAAACAAAACACAGAACATTCCTGTGTGTTTTAACAGGCCAAAGTTCAACAGATGCGGTTTTCCGCAGTGTGGTAATGTGTGGCAGGTGAACATTGATGTGTTTTATTTCTGTTTGTTCTGCAGCTATTAAAAGCAGAAACTTGCTACAGGGAAATGAAAAAAAGCAATGCCTATCCTTGTGTGAAATGTTTATTAATTTGAAAGAGCTTGATGTCTGTAACCTTCAGATTGGATAGTATATCAAGGCCAGTCCTATATAACCAGTTCATATTTCTGCAACAAGATCATTTTACTTGATGTTGACCATATGTCTCGCAGAGAACACAATAATGTTTGAAAATGGCTCTCTGTAACCACATAGGGACATTACATGGGATGGGAACACGCCCAGGAGCTGTAGTGTTTGTCTCTCTGTGTGTCTGCAGTTTTCCATTTCAAATATTACGATGTTCACAGCATGTATATGTAATGGAGAACCCAGGCAGCTCATGCTTTAATGCATAGCACATCCCTTAGAAAGATCAGTGTTATTATGGTACAGAACCTTCCTGGTACCTCTGTGACTTAGGGCTCTGTCCTCTTGCATCTCACTCCAGGGGCAGAGCCTCCGCCTGTTTTTCTCTCCCTGACTGGCTCCCTCCAGTGGTGAGAGGGAAGGGCCGCGTACATGGCTCGATCGGGAGCCATAAAAAATGTATGGTTTTGCACCCCTCTGGCTATGCCACTGTCTCACCCCATCCCTGTAATCAATTGCAGCTTTCTCTAGACCTTCCTATTTACCTATACTAACAGTTCTGCCTGTTTGGGCAAGGTGGTGGAAGGCAGACACCATTAGCCTGCCAAGAAATTCTGTTTTGATCTGAAAATGTTTGCCTGTCTTCAGTTGCCTAAACTAATCGTTGTTACTCTGCATACTAACATGATCCGGAGGGCCAAGTCACCAGGCCGTCTCCAGTTTTGAGAATTTGTTTTGGTGGGAGGCGGAGGGACATGGAATAAGCTAGCCTGTTCTGTGGACATAGGGCTGGCACATCCATGAGGCCAACTGATTCACAGCCCAATCCTGAGCTACCCGAGTCCCATAGGGCCAGTAGTAGTATCCTGCAGGAGCCAGGGCAGCCACAGGAGTCTCCCTTCCCCCAGGGCGCGCCCTCTCCTCCACAGTGGAGCTACTTAAGTTTCCACTGGCTGTTTTGCCGGCGGAGACTTGAGCAGCCACGTGTCAGGCTTGGATGTCCAACACGCGTTCAGGATGCAATGGTGAGTACCACTGCTAGTCCCACCCACTCCGCCCCTCCCTCTGCCCAGTTCTACCCTCCCCCATTTTCCCCATGCCCTCTCCGCCAGCCTGCTGTAGCACTTACCATGGTCAGCCGAGATGCTTCCGCTCCTGGGCGCTGGGGGTCTGCCCCATGGGCCCAGGCCAGTGATGTCATTCAGGGGGAACGGACCAGAACGGGCGTTCCGGATCCTAACGGGCTCCGTGGCTGGTTCCAGGTGCCAATCCAATCAAGACAAGTGTCAATCAAAAGTGAGTTCCTGTTCCTAAATCATTTGAATGACACCACTGGCCCAGGCCCAGCGCCAGCAGTAGGGCCCTTGGCATTTGCGACAGTGGAGCCAGTGGTAACATCATCGTACCACCAGCTTCAGGATTGGGCCCTGTATCACTTCAGTGGCAGATTGGGAAGGGATACCCACACACCCCCACATTTGGCCTTCAGTGTTCCTTCTCTTCCCACTCCCTGGATTGAAGAAGGAAGGTGGGGGCATGGAGCACAAAGGGAAGTATGGAAGAGAAGAGACTGGTGGGCCGAAGCATTGAGCGGTAAACAAAGTGAGCTCGAGCACACTGTAGCCTGCGTGTTCCTCCTCAATTCCCCTTGTACTCCTTTCTCTACCTCCTGTTCCAATCCAGGGAATGGTAAGAACAGAGGCTGACATATAATCAGGCAAAGGCAAGGGCAACATTTGGCATGCCACCTCAGCACATCTTGGTTTAACCCTGGGTGGACATCACTGTTGCATAAAAGGCAGAACGGCACCAAGGTTAGACATTACCCACCTTCACAGCACTGTCATCCTGAAAGAAGCCACATGGAGAAAAATCCTCTTTTCCTTGCAACTCTTAAAGGTAGTCGGGTCATTTAAAGGTATGGACTTTGCAGCCCGGATTCATCTAAATCTGTGAATGGAGAGTCTTCTTGGGCATGTATTAGCCCATCTGAATTTAGATGGAGCTTCTGCTTCTGCTTCGGCTTGGATCTTTTTAGCCAGGTTGATTTAAATGAGTTTCATATAAGCCGAGCACTTTGAAAGTAACCATGAATAGGTCTGTGTGGATACTTCATGCTATTATGCTAATAGAGCACATTACCTGACATTCTGAGTGGCTTACTCTTTCTAAATGCAGAAAAGGTGAATTTGTAGTCTGGCTGACAGGAAGCCTGGATGATCACGTTTAATGCGGGTTTCATGAGCAGGCTTTTTATCCCCTGGTAATATTGCACTTGCACCAAGCCACTATGTTTCAAAATGCACCCATTGCAGCCAACTTGCAAGGTAAAATTGCCACTTGTCATTTGCTTATCCGTGCAAAAAAAAAAAAAAACCACAAATGATGAGGCACACCACACGGTAGACAACACATTCTAGCAATTAAAAACCAAGAGATCGTGCCAGCTCAGAAAGTTTTTTTTTTCTTTTACGACAGAGAATGATTGTAACTTTGGGTTTTAAATGATGTGAGTTCTCTTTGGACATACCTGTGTCCAAACCGAAGGGAAGGTGTGATTTGCATGTATAGATTCCTTGAGCATTTTACCAGTATTTGTTAACAAGGTGACAAGTTCCATAGGATTTGTATTTATTTAACAAGCCCTTGAATTTTGAGAAAAGAGGCTTTGTATTATAAAGAGGACTTGGTGCATACAAAGACGTCCTTTGTTCCTGGATGTCATTCTGAAGTCCTTTGTGACACTGGTTATTAAATGTGTTCAGATCTCCTTTAAGCAACCTATCCCTGAATTAAACTCTTTCATGTTTAACATGAAGCATTACAAAAGTAAATAGCAACAAGGTTGCCTTTTGGGGGGGGGGCATTGTGTTAAAGGAACACTGTCTAAAAGGGCTACTTTGGCTTTAAAGAATAGACCTCGTAACTGGCATTCTTTGCTCCTCCGGTACATGCGGTTTCACATGCCCTTCTCCACTGTCAATGAGGCAGATAAGGTATCAACACAATTAAAAGTGAAAAATAATCCGCCCGCTTTGCCAGTGGTGAATGCTCAGAGAACACACACTGATACAATAGATTTTGAATAATTTATGCCCGGCTAGCTTTCCCCCCCCCTCCTCTCCCTTCTTGCAATCTGTAAATGAGGACACCTAATGCGACATGGCCAGGGTGATACACTATCCATCTCCTGTTAAGATTAGAAGATGCTGGGGTTGTGGCGGGGGTGGGTGGAGGGAGGGCATTGCAGCCCAGTGTGATTTGGAAGCCTGGCATAGGGCGGATGGGAGAGAAGGACAAACATTCACAGCAAGGTCTCTCCGTCAGGATTTGCAGTTGCAAACTGATTGAAAAAAAATCAGAGCAGACCGTCACAGTGCCAAATTAATTCAGGCTTTGTGCTGCTCCTTCACTTGTGTGGTTCTGCCCCCCCCTTTCTATTCACCACATTACAACCAGAGCTTTGCTGCTCTTCTCTGTGAATTGGTGGGGCGCTGCACACTTGAAAAAAAAAAACTCTCGCCTCTTCTGCAGGCTGTATTTAAAAGGCACGCATAAGACACACAGTGTTGAATATATTGCTGTGTGAGCGTCTTCCGTTTGGTGTGGCGAGGGCAATATCCGTCCTGCTTATTTTTGTCACCGACGCACCCGTGCTCCTATCATGCAGGATTTATGCGGGTGCTGGAGCACCCATTAACACTAATGAGAATTGTTCATGCAAATTCCGTCTGCCTCGCAGGCATAATACATCCCTTGTAAGAGTACTCAGCACTAATAAATAGAGCAAAATGTGGGCAAATGGATTCTTAAAAAAAATAACTGATGTGATTTCATACCCCGCTGGCTATTAATTTAAAGACATTATATCATTACTATTATTGTTATTACAGGTGATAAATTATACGATCCGTCTCAGTGAGTGTCGGTTTCTTGGAGGGAAATGCCAAATGTACAAGTCAAAATCGCAGCTTTACAGTATTTGTGCCATTCAAGATGCAATGTGAAAGAGCCTCCCCCACCCCCAATTCTGTGCTAATTCTACACAGGAGCTAACCAGAGATGGGACGGAGCAACTTCAGACCAGCCTTGCTTCTTCCGTAGCCTTGGGAAAGATCTGGATGTGATAAGGCCAATATGGGTTCCTTAACTCCATGTTAGCCTTATACAGGCATGCCCCGGTATCTGCTGGGGTTATGTTCCTGTCCCCTGACCATGGATACCTGAAACCCTGGATACTGGGGGCTCAATCCTAACCTAGAGTTAGGCCAGCAAAGTTTGGCTGCCACAAGGGACACGGTAAAGTATGTTTGGACCACTCTCAGAGGCAGAGAGGCCAGCACACAGATATGCACCATCCTCTCTGATTCAGAAGAGTGGTCCAAATGCGCTTTACGATGGCCCTGGTGCCAGCCAAACTTTGCTGGCCTAGCTGTGCCGGCCTAACTCCAGGTTAGGATTGTGCCCTGGGACACCTTTGTAAAGATAGGGGAACATTAGTGGTTTTGCTGCAACAAGTTAAAAAAAACTTTGTTTAATGCTGTCCTACCTTTTTAATAGGTGTCCCAGTATCCATGGTATCCATGAATAACTGAAACTGTGGATACCAAATCAGTGGATACCAGCGCATACTTGTATTGCTAATGTAGGGGAAGGGGGTGTTTTCAGGGGGAAAGTGGCAGGCGGGATAAGGGGTTGCTCAGGTAGTTTTTCACCTGCCTGCAGGTTCTCCTGTGCACATCCCTTCCTCCTTTCTGCGTAGCCCACTACATATTTATTTTCCCCTCATTTTTACTCTCTAAAAGAGGCATTCAAGGTGATTAGCAACGATTAAAACAGTGTAAAAACAAAACAAAAACCAGCATCGGGCCAAATTTCTAAGAGGAGAGAGCAGAGCAGAGTAGGGGAGTTTTCAGGTACTTGATGTTAAGGGACAGGCCACCTCCTGTAAGGGAAGGCAGTCCTTCAGATAAAAAGGTAAAGGTTTCCCCACGACCGAGTGGTCTAGTCGTGACCGACTGTAGGGGGTGGTGCTCATCTCCGTTTCAAAGCTGGTAGAGCCGGCGTTTTGTCTGAGGACAAGCTTCCATGGTCATGTGGCCGGCATGACTCTACGCCGTAGCGCACGGAACGCTGTTACCTTGCCACCGAAGTGGTACCTATTTATCTACTTCCATTGAGGTGCTTTCGAACTGCTAGGTTGGCAGGAGCTGGGACAAACAACGGGAGCTCACTCCGTCGCGCAGTCTTGAACTCCCAACCTTCCGGTTGGAAAACCCAGCAGCAGCGGTTTAACCCACTGCGCCACCACATCCCATGTCCTTCAGATACCCTGTTCCTAAGTCTCTCGGCCTACCCATACACTGCCACCACCACCTCCTCACTCTTGGGGCAGAGAAAGATAACAGTTGCAGTGGCAGCAGGCCTTTTAGCCCAGCCCACCCCTTCTGCAAGGGAGGAGGAAGAGGTGGTGGCAGCTGGTGAGCTAAGAGGGTCTTTTCTGTCATCGTCTGTTTCCTCTTCCTCCTCATTCCTTGAAGCAGAGGAGGCAGGAGACACTTCATTGCCATTTCCCCTTGGATCAGGCCTGATATTTTCTGGCATGCAATCCAGCTAGACCAGTGATGGTGAACCTATGACACGCGTGTCAAAGCTGACACACAACGTTTGGGGTGTAGTGACACACCAGCATTCACAGATGCCTGGCAAAAACTGAGTTTGTTTTACTCATTTTTCATTTCTGTAATTATTTGATGTTGCTTTATATAATACACAGCACCACACATGATTAGGCTGTATTTTTTGTTTAAATAAATTAATATAAAGAATTGTTTCCTTTTTGTTTGGGGGGGGGGGGTTTGACACACTACCAGAGTCAAGTTAAGCATTTTCCTAAGTTTTGACACATCGAGCCCAAAAGGTTCGCCATCACTGAGCTAGACCATATGTATGTGAGTCCATACATCCCCTGTGACTTGGAGCCCGACTTGACAACATAGGAACAGGTTTTTCGTGGTTATGATGTCACAATTGTAACTTATGGATTGGTCTTTTGCGTAGACAAAACAGGAGGAAGTGGAACCAAGATAAAGCAATCACAGAATGAGTAATGGCATCGAAAGAAATATGGCCACTGGTAGAGGTAGCAATGGGTGGTGATTATGAAAGCGGGTGGTAGGAACAGTATATTCTAGGCTTACATGCAATGCAGTTGGGAGGAGGGGTAAGGCTGAGACTTTGCATGCCATTTTTAGAGTTTATTTGAAGGAGCACTGAACTTTCTTTCCAATTTCTTTCAGCCAGCAATAAACTGACTGAAACGTTTGTATCTCAGTGTTTGCTAAACGTTTATTCCAAAGATCAGATTAGGATACGGGTTATCCTATAAAAGAGAATTTCCTTCATTGATGTATAATAAAAGAAAATAGGCATATATGTATCACCCTCTGTTGCTAATAGAGACCCAAATGCGGATGCCTTCCTCTTCTCTGTGGTTGCAAAGTCAAGTTCCTGTAAATGAGAAGGGACCTTCTCATTTTCTTTCTTGAGCAATTGTAATTAAACCCTGGGTTAAAAGGATTGCCTAGGTCTGGTAGCCTAACAGGACAACTATCAAACAGGTGACCTATAAATGCAAGTCAAATGGCTAGAGTATCCCCTTCTTGTAATGACTATCTTGTGGGTCCTGTTTCTCTTGTTCTGAGGATTGGATGGCTCATTTTTTTTTTCAAATACGTTGGTGTTTTGGTTCCTTATAAAGCCAGTGACAACATGAGCTTGGCTCCAGAGAGGCCCTTGCATGACCTGAAGTCACTTTCGCTTGTTCATGATAGCTTCTCTATTTTGGCTGATTGTCCCACCCACTCAGCTACGTGTTACGTACCCCCCCGCCACGTACCCCCTATGTTACACTGCACATCTTTCCAAAATGTGCCGTTGCCAATAGTAATAGCTTATATGATCCAGAAGGGATCATATTTGCGGGGGGGGGGGTGGCAGCAGAAAAGTCCAATCTCACAATCTCAACCCTATTGTTAGTGTTTGGGATTCTTCAAACCATGATGTTTCCTCAGTGCCATGTTTCCAAGCAGGGAGATAAGAACATGAAGAAAGTAGTCTATCAAAGACTTTTCACAAATCAAGCAATATAACAATTTGCACTTAATTAATTTTATGTGCTACTTTGTGATAGTTTTATTAATGTCTTCATTATTTTATAGGTTCATATAGGTCTTGAGCTAGGCTCCTGAGATCCACTTGGGAGCAGGGCCTTTTTGGTGGAGGCATCAATCATATGAAACTCCCTCCCATCAGAGGCTGCAAAGTCTCTGCACACCTTTCGGCAAACGTGTTAGCATTGGGACCCACTTTTTAAAACAGCACTCACTCCAGATCCACCTAACTTTATTAGACAAAACCAAGTTTCATTTTACCAGCTGCCTGAGCCTGTTTTTCCCCCCCCCCCCCAGCGGGGGGGGGAGAGAATGGTCTCTGCAGCATTTGTTAAGTTCCACGTTCATCAGATTGGACTATTCCGGTGGCCTTGCCTCCCCTTCATCTGTCCTTTGATAATAGCTGAAGCCTATTCACGGGTTAACGTGCAAGTACGACTCAGTTTCACTTTCCGTAGGGCTCAATACATTTTCCTTGTCAGCAGCCCATGGGGTGGTGGTGGACTTCCTACTTGCATGTTTGTTAGGATTGCATTCATCAGATTCGGACCAGTCTGTCGGCATTGTGTTCCCCTTGGCCAGCCCTTTGAAGCGGACTAAGGCATATCTGCTTACCCATGAGTACTTGCACACATGCTGCTCCATTTCCGTTTCCATTGGGTTCCGTTCATTTTCCTTGTCAGCTATCAGCTTGTTGGTTTCAGGACCCACCAGAAATCAGGTCGCGCCCCACTGGTAGGTTCCCAACACACAGCTTGGGAACCACTGGTCTAGGCCTAATATAGCCTGGTCACACTGCAGGCTACCCATTTCATAAGGAGGATTGCCCCACCGCCACCATTGTTACTGCAGAACCATCCCTGATTTGACGGTACAAGCCATGGTTTTGTATTCTTTGTTCTCCAAATACTTGCTGTTCAGCAAGTTCTGGGTGTTTTTACCTGCTGTTGAATAGCGTTGTTTCTCTTTAATAAATCTGTATTTTCCACACTGGAAAGGCCTTTGTTGTTGAATATTTCATAAAAGCTTCAAGGTTATCCGGCCGAGTCATGATACTGCAGTTCTTTCTGTCACTTCCGAGAACCGTTGGCCACCTGATGAGAGGCTTCGCTTCATGCCTGTCCTCTTTTTTTTCTGCTTGATTACAGGGTTTTTTCCGCAGAAGCATTCAGAAGAACATGGTTTATACATGTCACCGAGATAAGAACTGCGTTATTAATAAAGTCACAAGGAACCGCTGCCAGTACTGCAGACTACAGAAGTGCTTTGAAGTAGGAATGTCTAAAGAATGTAAGTTGATTGTGGAAAAGCATCTCGTTTGCCAAATCCAGTTGTATTGGGGCCACAGTGATGATGCTGGGGATGAGGTCACCTGGTCAAAAATACCCAGGTGTGGGTGGCATTTTGTAAAATTTGAGTGCATCTTTCTTTTTGTCTTGTTAGCATGAAAGTTCTCATATCGCATATACCATGTCTGTGTGAGGCTTTACCAGAACCCATTCAGGACACAATCCTAACCTGGAGTTAGGCCAGCACAGTTAGGCCAGCAAATTTGGCTGGCAGAAAAAACACCATAAAGTATGTTTGGACCACTCTCAGAGTCAGAGAGTATACCATTCTCCCTGACTCCGAAAGTAGTCCAAATACACTTTACCATCCTCCCTGACTCCGAAAGTGGTCCAAACACACTTTAAAGGTGCTTTAAACACACACTGTAAAGGTGACCCTTGTGCTAGCCAAGCTTTGCTGGCCTAACTATGCTGGCTTAACTCAAGGTTAGGATTGTGCTCTCAGAGTTTCCCCCCAGGATTCAGATGCCCTGAAACCATAAAAGCTGACCAGCATCTTGTTCTGTTCTCACTGTCAATCAAAACAGCCTGCTGGGGACTGTAATGGTATTCGCATAAATTACACAATCACATGCAAATCATGTGCAAACATTCACATATCTGATTCCTTATTTTTGGTGTGCTGCTTCTTGTTGTTTTAGTTGATGCTAATATTCTGACAGCAGCACAGAATGTTTCTCTGTAGGCATGTTCTTGTGAAACACATGTGTGTGTGCGCACACAATGTTTGCCTCTGAGAGAGAAAGATCTTGATAATACGCCAAAGATTGAAAGGAAGCTTTAGACAGACATCTTTCGATGGGGCAACGAATTGGTGGCATGAAATTTCATGTGCAAATGAAAGAAGACAGGAGAGGCTATTAGCAAAGGCTAGTGAGTGGGCAGCCATGTGCACAGGCAGATTTAAACATAAAACACTTGTAACAATGTAGGAGGAGAGGGAGGATGACAACTGGGGCTCACTGAGTCATGTAATGCTTTCCCAAAGAACTTTGGCTAGTACTGTGGAATGAAACTGAGAAAATGCAACGCTGAGCCTTCATGTCCAAATACGTTTGCACAGTTTTTACTTTTGATTATCTGAAGTTGCTCATCTTAAGGCAGCCTTATTCCCCATAGCTGTCGGTGGGTCAGAGAGAAAGTCCCAAGCATGTCATCATAAATCACATCTTAATGTTGTTCTCCAATGTGTGCTGTTAAGTTCCTTTTCTTCTGTTGACTGCAAGAAGTGAGATTTCTAACCAAGCGGTAACGCACACCAGAAAACTAATCTCGGCATCTCTGTTTCTTCAATTACCTGAAACGGCACAGTTAGAGTACAGTTCTGTGAACTTAGATTTGAAAGCAGAACAGATCCTAACGGTTGTGGTGTATTTACAAGCATCCAAAGCCGAAGGAATCTGAAAAACAAGATGCCCTGTGTGTAATGAGATCTGTCTTGCACCTGCATTAAGGAACAACAATGCCCTCGTTGCTTGTGCAAGAGAGCAGCCCTTGCCTATATACATTACCGTGTTATCGAACCCTTCGCAATCTCATAGCAGAAGTTTGAGTTCTGGGTGTCAGCTTGGAGTCCATATAAAATATTCAGCTGATAATTTTTCAGTTACAAGAGTTGGTGAGCCAGTGTAGTAATAAAAGTACAGCTATCAGTATCTTCCAAGTGCAGGTAAGGGTCAACCTTCACATGACTTTTAAACATTATTAGACTAGACCGTCTGAGTTTCTCTTTTGTTTCTAGTAGCAGTGTTGGTGCCCTCCCCAAGAGGGAAACTATGGTTGGGGGTAGGGTGTAGCTCCCTGTTGTTGGTTTTTAAATCCCACCAGAGAACTGGTGTCACCAAGTGGCTAAGGTTGCAATCCTGTGCACACCCTCTTGGGCATAAGCCCCATTGAAAATGATAGGAATTAATTCTGAATTGCCATGCATAGGATTGCACTGTAAGAGACTGTGGGCCCAGCAGCGTCATGCAGCCAGAACGCTGGGCGGGAGGAACGGGTGAGCGGCAGCCCGCCCGTTGCGTTCCGTTCCGGTTCGCCGTCTTCCCCGCCCCTGCGGGGGCGGGGAAGACGGCGAACCGGAGCGGTACGCAAACGGGCGGGCTGCCACTCACCCGTTCCTCCCGCCCAGCGTTCCAGCTGCATGACACCGCTGTGTGGGCCCAATCCTATCCATGTTTCTGGTGCCAGTGCAACTGAAATGCAGCCTCAAGGTAAGCGAACCAATGTTCCCTTATCTTGAGGAGGTCTCCCTGACTCTCCCTCCACCGCAGAATGCAGCACACATCCCATTGGGATGGCTACATCAGGGCTGGAAAACTGAATAGGATTTGGCCCTGAGGCTGCAATCTTCTCCACACATATCTGGAAGTAAGCACAGTGGTGGGATTCAAATGAATTAACAACCGGTTCTATGATGTCATAGCCGGAGCAAAAAAAAAACCCCGAAGCCAGCCGAGGTAAGCGAGTGGGCGGGGCCCGGCCATTTAACAACTGGTTCTATAGAACCTGGGTGAACCCCCTGAATCCCACCACTGAGTAAGCACCATTCAATACAATGGAACTTACTCCTGAGAATTTGGAGAAATGGAAATACACCTGAGAAATGGAACAATGCATAGAATTGGGCTCTGAGCTATGAATTGGGATGTCTCTAGTTTGATTCTTGCCTCTGCCATTAGGTAGTTTTAGGCAAACTGCTCCCTCTCAAGCTCGTATTATTGGGAATAATAATACCTTACAGGTTTCATGAAAGGATTACATCAATCCATAGGAGGTGCTTTCCACACAGAAAGCTTTATGTGAATGTTAAGTATTCTGGTTCAATACAAATCACCAAATTTGCTGTATGACATCAGAAAATGGCCCAGAAAGAACAAGCAAAAGCATATACCGGAATGAATACTTGAAGTGACGATCAGACATTTTACTTTTTTAACTTCTATTTTTACTGTTGAGTTCAAAATGCAAAGTAGTGTGACTATAGTGCAGAAATCCCTGAAGAATTTTTTCCTGCAGCTGGAGACAGACTTTTCAAAGCTTTATGGACAAACTAAGAAACAGCAAACCACTTCAATTGTTTACCTGCGTAATACACCGGAGATTGTATGAGGGCTTCATCCTTTCTTTTATTTTCCTGTACATCACACTTACCCATATTGCACATACTTAGGATAAAATATGAAACCATCAGAGCCCTCAACCTTTGGGAGTTCATTCATATCTCCTTGGCCACGTGTTACTTAGATGTGGCCCAATGCTGCTATTTTCAAGCAAATCACATTAGCTACAGTATGTGTACATTAAAATGTGAGCCATCCAGCTCAGGATTTATTTCCCCAGCAGCCCTCAGGGTTGGAGAAATTCCTTGCTCCTTTTCTACACAGGTGAGCATTGTTTGGTACTCCCTCCTACAATGGATCACCATAATTTGATCAGAACAAAAGAGAACCATATGAATGCCAGGTATACAAACTTTTAAAATCCACCTAATGCATTTAAGGGTTTGCTTTTATGTACATATCTGTCTTTGCTGCATCACTCCAAATACATTGAACAAACCCACATGGTCGTGTGCATGCAGGGGGCACACAATTTTCTAAAAGGAGTTCATATGAAATTTGCCATGCACTAAGCGTAAAGGACAGCTTTTTTTTTTTTAAGAAAATATACTATACTTGCAGTTTGGAAATTAAAGGGTTGCTCTTCCTGAATTTTTACACAGACTTAGGGCACAATCCTAACCAACTTTCCAGCACTGACATAGCTGTGCCAATGGGGCATGTGCTGCATCCTGCAGTGGAATAGTAGACGTGGAGGCCTCCTCGAGGGAAGGAGTGTTTGTCTCCTTACCTTAGAGCTGCATTACCCTTACCGTGGTGCTGGAAAGTTGGTTAGGATTGTGCTCTTCGCGTGGTCCCCATACAGTTGCATCATTACAAAGGGGGGCTGGTTTTCCTACCCCAGACTGGCAAGGGACAGGAGTTTAGTAGGTTTAGTGACTTAAACACTGGTCACTTGTGCTTAATAAAGTTAAACCCCAACCGCAGTTGGGTGTCTTCCATGGGGGTAGTGCAAGGCTAATAGGCTACCTTAGAATGCCAGATGTAGGGGTAGCAGCAAATTACACAAGAAAAGCCTTGCTGGATTGTCTTGTGTGCTCCCTGAGGCATCTGGTTGTCTTGTGTGCTCCCTGAGGCTTCTGGTGGGCCACTGTGAGATACAGGAAGCTGGACTAGATGGGCCTTGGCCTGATCCAGCAGGGCTCTTCTTATGTTAAGTACTTCAGGCATGGCAACGCACCTTGTGAGTGGCTCCCTGCACTTGCCATTGGAAGTGTTCTGGGTGGCAATGGCAGCACTCGAGATGCCTGCGCATTGCTGTCACTGCCTAGAACAGTTCCAAATGGAGGAGCCACTTGCCCCAGGCATTGCAGCACCTGCAATTCTTACTGTGCTGCCCCTCTTAGCTATGCTACTGTCTCCCTAGCACCAGTATTATTTCAGAAGTGAAACAGCTTCTTTCTAATGTGGCATTCCCAAATAAAATATTTTTGCTCGTTCCTTTGGTTGGGTGTTGAAACAAAAGCCAGTTTGCTGAAGGCTTTTCGATGTATAGAGCGTGGTCTTTCCCCATGTCACTGCTGCTCCTATTTGAAGAGCCTGATTGGCTGCAAGCTCATTGCCCCCTTTCAGCATGAATGCCGCAAACAAAGAGAGGTGCTCCCAAGGCCATATAGGAAAACAAGCCTACGCTGCTTCACCAGTCCCAAATGGAAAAGTTAATCATGGTGGACAATTTCAAATAACAACCCAAATGCCTGCTCCTGAGGGCAAAGGAAGAATGAGTGCCCAGCTTGAACTGTGTGAAATTCTCTCCGTATACATGACTGCTTGGTCCTCTGGATGTCTTATGAAAAGCAAAACAAGGTGCACATGTCCCTGAGGCCAAACACTGCCCTTTTAGGCAGCTTTCAATAGATAGGAGAGATGTGTTCAGAGCCAATAGCCAGCTGATAGGATTTTAAAGGCACTCCTGTCTAATGCAGTTGCAGAGTGCAACAGAGTCCAGAATTCCCATCTGACGTAGGGGCTAAACAGTATTGTATTAGGCAAAAAACAATTGACTCGAGTACAGTAAACATCATGTCCATTCCACAAGAGCCTTGCTTGTGTGGGTAGATAGGATTGTTGTTGTTGTTGTTGTTGTTGTTTTCCTTTTGTCAAAGTCCATTTTCCAGTATTGGTTGTCTGAGAGGCAGACATTCATCAGGTTAAGCTTTTCTAGGCATGGAGTTGCAATGGTGAGAAAAGCTTACAGCTAAGCAAATGATCTCCCATAGGCTTACTCCATATGTGACAAAGTGATTGGTAGTACAAAAGGCCTCAACTAATGACACAGAGTAGATCAGTGGCTCTCAAATGTTTTAGTGCCAGGACCCACTTTATAGAATGACAATCTGTCTGGGACCCACCAGAAGTGATATCATTGCTGGAAGTGCCATCATTGTGACAGAGCCTGCTGCTTTTCTGATAATGGATAGGTTGGGCTATTTTGTCAGCCATTTTCCAATAGCAAAGTGAATCAGAATGAATATAATATATTTGGGGTGCTGTTTCAAAAAAAGGCATCAGTTTTGCCCTATCAGGTCTAGTTTGGACATATGGCATAGCCTCATTACTGAATGGTTCAAGTAGCTTCCTCCTGAGAAACCCTACACCATGGCTTCCTCACAAGGAAGCTTGCTTGAACCATTCACTAATGAGGCTATGCCGATTACCACGCATCCCCCAATAATGACACGAGACACAGGCATGTTGGAGAAAAGGACCGCTTTATTAAATACAACAAGATCTGCAACAGGAACAAACTCCACCCAAAATAGCCGTGCGGGTCTTACAGCAGGTGAGGTGGCCTGCAAAGCCTGCCTCACCTGCCTGTCAATGGGGCGTGCCATCTGCCTCCAAGCTAACCAGACCGAGGCCCGGTCAGCCTGTCATTGACCATCCCCCAAGTGAGGGGGGCTGAGGCTGCAGGATGACGAGGCCTCCCCATAGAAAGGGAGCCCCTGCCTCTCCTGAACAGGAGGTAGTGCTAGTCCCCTCACCAAGCCGGGCAAGCAAGCCTCACCAGCCTGCCCTTGCAAGCCTCCAATGAACACCAAGCTGCTAAACTGCCTACCCTATCACGACACCTGCCACACAACAAGACAGCCTAGCGCTTGTCCCTGTCGCCCCACCACGACAAAACCTTCAGAACACCCTATTGCAGATCAAACAAATATATGTCAGTACCAAGTACCAACCGATGGGTTAGGGCAATCAAATCTAATCTTAGGATGAGAGATGACTGCCCCCCCCAAGTGCCACCACAACCCGCTCCCAGGTACGAATTTAGCTTTTTCCGGGTGACCTCAATCTTCTTCAAATTCCTGGCCCTACTCCAGACCATTCAAGGCAGCATATTGGACCACAGAAAAACAATTTCTGGAATCCAGGACCTAATAGTTGACAGATCCCTCGGACTTGGAGCCTCAAGGACAAGGATGTCCTCTGCCCAAGTCATTCTCCCCTATGTGTAACACCAGTACCTGGGGAGGGGGGTTCGACTGTGAATACTCTTACAACATTGGCAGCAGCTGCCCCCACTGCATGCCTCTTCTAGCCAACCAGCCCACGCAGGTGCTACCACGTAGCCCAAGCTGAGTGCCAAAGCCCAGAAGACGATGGAGTGCCCGCATACCAGGACCTGAATTGGGAGCGTCTGGCCACCTGCCAACAAAAGAAACAAGAGTGAGAAAACATAACTGGTGCACGCAACTGCGGCAACTAACTCCTTAACCGTTATGTAAACCGATACTTCTTGGGGAAAAAACACCCCCTCACATGAACAATAGGCGATACCCACCCCACAACAGAAAGCGCCCCACCGCCTCACTGGCCCAAGTCAGGAAAATTGGGATGGCGTCCAACCGCCTCACTGGCAATGCCAGGAAACAATGGCGACCAACGCCTCACTGGCTGAAGCCAGGAAAATTGTCATGGCGTCCAACCACCTCACTGGCCAAAGCCAGGAAACTACACGGCTTCACTTCCTAACATAATACCAGTAGGCCTCCGACTGCCACCTTCCAATGTGTCTGATGGCAGCGGGAGGTAAACCCATCCTGGCTGCCATGGAGACCCGTCCACGTGTCTAAATAGTGGGCCCTCCCCCTCAATGGACTGCACATAGCCCAACAAAGCCCTAACAGGGCAGATGTCAGGGCAGGCCGCCCAGCCCAACTGAACCGTAACCCCTTTCTTCCGCTGGTCCGTTTTGGACATACACAGCCTAAGAGCTACACCAGCTGAGTTAAACGAAACATCTGCCAAACTCAGCGCCCGCCCTGACCTATCAAACCTGCTGACTGACAGAGCCTCGCCAGGGCGAAAAGCTCCAAAAAACAGCATCACTGCAAATAACTGAACCTCAAAACTTGAAGCACACGATCTGGAGAAATAATCACAAATTTTCCTCAGTAATTCTGGGGTAATCGGCCGCCGGCGATCAAGGGGAGTAGGGCAAGCCCTCCGAAAGCTCTCCATCATTTTCCTCAACCTGAAATCGCAGCAGCAGTCTGGGACACCCGCCACCACCAAACAGAAGGACAGTGCAGCCAGGTAGACTGCGATGGACCGGGCTGCCATCCCGGCCTCATGTAAATGCAAAATAAACTGCATGAGCCGCCCCACCGGGATGGGCCAGAGAAGGGGAAGCCCTTTCCTAAGCCTAAACCTATAAAACTCCTGCAACTTCCTCAAATAACTTGACCTGGACGAAGGTGCTAGTGAAGCCCATGTGGCCCCAGAGCCATCGGGGCATTGGATCAGGATGCCGTTGTGCTGCTGGTGCCAGTTGCCGGAAACACCCCTCCTGAAATCGAGAGAGAGCGTCGGCAGTGTTGTTGTCCAGCCCCAGAATGTGCCTGGCCCGAAAAAGCGTGTTTTACTTCAGGCACTGCAACACAAACACCCTCATGACTTGCTGTGAATGTGACATTCACCCACATAACAGCACCGGCCGCAGCCAGCAACGGGCCTACAGCAATCAGGGAGCTCCGCAGCAGAGCTCCTCTTTGATCGCAAGCCGGACGCAACTGAGAGGGGGTGGGCTGACATCGCCCGCTCTCCCTGCCGCGCCTTGGAGCAAGCAGCCAATCACGGCCTCTCATTCTCTGTGCCTCGCGTCAGGGGCGAGGCGCGGCAAACTGCGGCTGCGCACCAGCGCGCAACCGCCAATCGAAGTTATGTGATAGGACAAAACTGATGCCATTTTTGGAATCAGCATCCCTAATTCATATAAAACGACCATAAATTTTGAGGGGAAAAAACACTTTTTTTCCTGACCCTCAATTTCACAGGCCTGTGTAATTGCTTGATCTGAATCATAGTGATCTTTTGTCTGTGTGTTGTTTTCCTGTGGTTAATTACATTTTTGCTGCTGACGGTGGCGTTTGATGTCCCACGGTAAAGCAGGTTGGTGTGTTTTCGTCTGTCTGCGTGGCTCTCTCTGATCTTTCCGCAGCCTGCCCTCCTGGCCTTGCCTGGTTGACGGTCTTGGAGTAAAAATTAAGTTATTAATAACAAAATGAAATCCATGTTCTGTGGAGATGATTATGTAACAGCCGTAATTGCATCAACTCATCTAATGAGCTTCCCCTCCTGTGCCACGGGCAGCAGATGAAATAGCCCATGAATTCATTTTACAACTTACTTTGTTTCTGGAAAGTGTTTTAGACTACTGATGAAAATGACAAAAGGTTCTGTCCCCCTCTCCACGCATGGGCAGTTTTGGCTATAGGGACATCCCATAAGGATTAAGCAGAATTCTCCTGTCCCCCGCTGAGTAGTTACACCTCACAGAGGACCCTGCAAACAAGCTTGAGCCGGGCAGCAAACAAGCTTAAACTTGACCCCTGCTAACCGGGCAAGAGGCACTTCTTCTAGTGGTGTTCCTCTTATATTTAGCAGGGGAGAGTAATTGTCCTTCTTCACCCCTGCACAGTCTTTCTAGTGGCTGTTGCTGGTGGTCTGCCTTTTTCTTAGATTGTGAGCCCTTTGGGACAGGGAGGCATTTAACTTTATTATTACTATTTGCCTGTAAACCGCTTTGTGAACTTCATGTTGAAAAGCGGTATATAAGTATTGATTGATTGATTGATTGATTGATTGATTGATTGATTGATTGATTGATTGATTGATTGATGGGTGTCAGGGACAAGTCCCAGGAGAAGGCAGGTTCATCAAGGGAGTAACACCTGGTAGTTAAAGTGCATGCCTCCCTTCCTGCTCCCCACTTCCTCTTTACTGGCATAGCAGCTGAACAGCCTTGGGAGTTTGTATCTACTGCCACCATCTGGGAAAAGCCTCCCACCCACCCAGGAGAATGCTGAACCCCCGGGATTCTGATTGAAAATCAAACTCACAGTAGCATCTGTGGGGCAAAGAGACAGGACACCCCATTGAATTACCCTTTATCATGGTCTCAGCCAGGAGGTGCCAGACCCTAGTGTAATTCACAGGCTCATATGCCCTATAGCCAGCCCAGAACCCATGTGGGTTGTGAATATGAAAAGATAATTTAACAGGATGTCAGCAACTTGTAATTCAGGGCAACAAGGTACACATCCACTGCCACATTGGGATCACAGCTAAGAGTAGACAGTCTCCAAGAGGACTCCATAGTCTCTGGGTTTATCACAGTGGAAAGTGGTGAAGCACTGAGATTTCCTTAAAGGCAGGGAAAAATAATTCAGTGTAGCTCCTGGGAAAGAGGTCAGTGGTTAGTTGCAAATGAAGGCTAGCTGAGTGCCCGCATTGTTTTTTTCAGTCTTGCAGGCAGTGTGGGGCAGGGAATGGTTTCACCTTCAGTCTCATCTTTGATTTTTCCTGCCAACATGCCACCGTCAGGTTTCCTGTAGCTGAAATGTGCCTTATATCTTGATGCCAAGTCAGGGGCCACTGATTCCTCAATGTCTTTGGTGCTGGTGCTTCATTTTTGGTTTTCCTCTCCTTTTCTGCACCGAGTAGCATAAGGGAGATGCAGCTAATAAGCTCATATCAAGATTGATTACA
The DNA here is from genome assembly GCA_029204185.1 of Lerista edwardsae. Classification (NCBI taxonomy): domain Eukaryota; kingdom Metazoa; phylum Chordata; class Lepidosauria; order Squamata; family Scincidae; genus Lerista; species Lerista edwardsae. The sequence continues at coordinate 4,723,607 of JAJKFI010000009.1, read as the reverse complement.
CGTCCTCAGCTGGAGGTTGCACCAGGCCTTGGTCTCTGATGTATAGCATCTGTGGCGTGTGCCTTTCACTGCTTGTCTGAAGCAACATCCGTTTCGTCGAAATTAAGGCATCTCGCGGGCTGCATGGCCGAGCTTGGCTTGCATACATAAATCCTCCTTGGCTTGCCAGCCCCAAACAGGCTTCTCTTCCTATATTTTAGTTAACCGGATATTTGATTAGGGGCATAACAGTTAAGATGATGAATTGGCGCAGTAATGTGACTTCAGTATCTAGCTCATCTCCATTCTGCCATCAGAATCTGCTGCCAAAATCATTCACCCCTCCTGTCACTCTGATCTCATAAGGCTTCTTCTTAAATCCTTTTCATTTTCCATCCTCTCTCAGATCTAGCATATGCTCCCTGGTCCTGACATTCAAAGCCTCCCCATACCCTTGACCCTCCTTATCTCTCTGTTCTTATAATACGTTACGCTGGTGCCCTACTTCCATGGCCTTTATTCCCCCAGCCCCACAACACTCTGCCATCCTTTGGTCTCTTGCACCTTTGGATGGTTCCACACTTACTGGCACTTATGTCTGGAATTCTCATATCACCTTTGTTATGCTTCATCTGTTATTTCATTCAGATTCCTCTTAAAGTAGTGGAGTGCCTGAGGGGGGCAAATGCCCCCCCCAGGCACTGGCCTCAGGGGTGTGTGACACCGGCCGCTGCCACCACCACTGAGAATGAGAAGCGGCTGACTTCGGCGCTGTAGCAGAGGTGTGAAGCCCGCAAGGGACGATCATTCCTTCCGACAATCGGATTGTAGCCCTAACGGGGAGCCATGGCCAATGGCTCAGTATATCAAAGGAGCCACCAGTTGAAAAAGTTAGGGAACCACTGCCAGTATCCATGGATAACTGAAACCGTTGATACCACATAAGTGGATACCAGGGTGTACCTGTATAGAAACATGAAACCAGTAGGGATGTTTGTGTATTTTCCTCTGTTCTAGTGACAAGACTAGTACTAGTCAGAAGATTTAGCCGAGAGGGTTAATGCCTCCGTTTGCCCGAAGATAACAACTAAAGATCTCAAGGTCGTGAGCTCGAGACTCCCGGAAGTCTATGTGAGCGGCAGACCTTGCAAACTGCGGCTGATTAAAAGCTGAGTTTCAGCTGCCCGTGGGAGGAGTGTGCTGAACGCAGCTGTGTCTCTGGTGAGAGCAGGGAAGCCGTTTATCAGTCAGCAGACGACAGACGGGTGGCTAAAGAAAGAAGGCTAAATCCAGAAAGAAAGATCTGTTTGAATGTGGTTCTTGAAAGATAGAACATTCTGTAAATTGTAAAAACCTTCGGGTTTGTGAAAAAGTCTGCCTATGTAAACCGCCTTGAGTTGTAATCATTAGAGAAATCTAGTGACTTTAAGAAAGGCGGTATATAAATACATGTATTATTATTATTATTATTATTATTATTATTAGTCATGCATAATGAAGGTTCTGCAACTGGCTTCTAAAAGTTGTACCTTCGCTGTAGGCACTGCCAGCAAGCGTTCAATTATCCCTGGGATTCTCGCTCAGGGTCCCAACTCCGTAACATGTTGCTTCTTACAGAGACGTAAATGGATTTGTGTACATATCAATGGAAAGATTCTTTTCGTTTTGCGGCACACACCTAAATGTGGAAGTGGAAGCTAAGTGGAATTCCGCATGTCCCCTGGCAAAAAGTGCAGCTGAATGCAAAGATGCTTTTAGTGTGGATTACAGGCTTGGCTAGTCTTCTGACAGGCACTTTTAATGGAGTCAGGAAGACATGCAAGAGAAACACACTGACCTACTTTTCCTTTCTCTTGCCTTGTTTTTTTTTTTTAATTTAAACTACTCAAACAAATAAAATGTTAGTATAAAAAAACTTCAAAAATTATACACAACCTACATGGGCGTTTCTGTATTGCCTGCTTCTTTTTATGGACTTGAAGATTTCGGAGAGTAGCTTTGGAGTTTAAGAATACCATAATCTGCGTGTTAATTCTCTTGGGGAAACTGAGTGCCTTTTGCGACCCAGGACTCCACTCTACCAACTGCTTTATCACCTCCTCTGAGTGATTGATCTGCATCAAGTTCATTAACAGCCCAATCCTATCCCCTCCTAGCCCAGAGTGTGCAGTGCTGGTATCACAGTCTGCATACCATGCTATGAGCATGCTGGGAACCAGGCAGCCCAGGAGAGGTAAGTAAATACTATTTTTTTTATTTACACCCCTGATCTCCAGTGGGTCTTCTCAGTCCTACACCAGCTTTTTTTTGCTGGAGTAGGGTTGAGTGCAGATCCAGGAAGGGGATAGAACCTGGCATTTGCTGTTGTCTCTGAGAGTCCTCCCTCCTCAGCCATCAGCCTCCTGCTCCCTGCCCTGATCCACCCCCACCGCCAGTTTACCAGCAAGACCAGGGGTTGTTTAGGGCTTTAGGGCTCCTGGACCTTTAACATTTGAGTAGAAGAGGGAATTTCAGCAGGTGTGGTTTGTCACCTCACAGATGACAAGCTGCACCTGCTGAAATTCCCTCCTCTGCACAATTGTTAAAGGTCCAGGAGCCCTAAAGTTGAAAGGTTGGCCACCCCTGTTCTATATCATTTAATAGGTGATTTAACCCTGAACACAATGAAACAAACAGCATTGAATTATTTGTATTCTATCAAATGTTATAACCAAATCAGTAGTGAAATTCAGGGGGTTCGCCCAGGTTCTATAAAACCGGTTGTTAAATGGCCGGGCCCCACCCACTCGCTTACCTCGGCTGGCTTCGGGTTTTTTTTGGCTCTGGCTATGACATCATAGAACCGGTTGTTAATTCATTTGAATTGCACCACTGAACCAAATAGTCAGAAAAAGAAAACACAACTGCCTTATGTAACAAAAACTCAACTCAGAACTGACCAATGAGACTGATTGTTCCAAGAGCCAATGAGGTGTTGTTATGATACAGCATAGAATCAGAGCGCAATCTTATACTCCCGTTGTGCGGCCAAACACTGTCGCAAATGTGCTGTCAAGCTCATCAGCATCGGTGGTACGGCACTGGACCAGCTCAAGCAGCAGTGCCAATGCTTGGGTGCCGCCGCAACCACCAGCAGTGCTGGCCTTGTGCCAGTCGAGTGTCGGCAGCGTGTAGTCAGCGCTGGGCCTCACCTAGGGCATTCCAGAGGTGTGTTGGGGGCGTAACTGGGCAGCACCGAGGGCAGAGACAGGGTTGTGAAGCAGGACAGCTGTAGTGCCAAATCCTAAACCCCGTCACCAGCCTCGGCAGCCCCAATTTGGGCTGCTCCTGCACACGGGCACCTGCGTCTGCAAAGCAGCAGGCGCAGATCCGAGCAGCCCCATTGGGATGACTGGGGCTTACGCGGGTGTAAGGGTAAAACCTCCCCTTGTCCTGCACTTCGCTGCTGCTGCCTCCTAATAGGCTTTAGGATATAACCCTGTTATGTCAGCCTTACTTAGGATTGGTCTGTCCATATATATCAATGCAGTTAGCCCTGCTAACTGGGCAAAAGATTTAGTCAAGAGGGTTAATGCCTCCGTTTGCCTGAAGATAAGAGCTGAAGATCTGCAGGTCGCCAGTTAGGGACTACTGGAAGTCTCTGTGAGTGGCAGACCTTGTAAATTGCAACTGATTAACAGCTGAGCTGTCTTCGGCTGCCTTGTGAGAGGGGGAGTTGTGCTGAAGTCAGCTGATTCTCTGGTGGGATCAGAGAAGCCGCTTGTCAGCCAGCAAGAAGACAAACAGATGGCCAGAAAGAAGGCTAAATCCAGAAAGATCGATCAGTATGTGTGTAGTTCTTGTAAGACAGAACGTTTCTGTAAAATTGTAAAAACCTTCGAGTTTCTGAATAAAGTCTGCCTATGTAAACCGCCTTGAGTTATAGTCATCAGAGAAATCTGGTGACCTAAGAAAGGTGGTATATAAATACAAGTATTATTAGTTTAGTTTAGTTTTTCAAGTGGTGCTTGGCCATCTTCACCCCAGCACGGTGTCTTTTCTAGTGGCTTGTTTGCTGATTTTCTTCTGCACCTTTTTAGATTGTGATCCCTTTTTGGACAGGGGGCCAGTTATTTGATTTTTGTCTGTAAACTGCTTTGTGAACTTTTTGTTGTTGAAAAGCGGTACATAAATATTCTTAATAATAATAGTGCTAATACTAGAGGCTAATACCTCAGGCAACCTCCCTGACCCTCAAAAGGCCTTCTGAGGCCTCCCAAAGGCCTAAAAACATTACTTCCAATTTTCAACAAAAAATGAAAGTGACTTTTTCGGCATGGGGTGCCACCTGTGGCCTCTCTGGCCCTTGGAAAATTTAAAAACATCACTTCCAGTTTTCACCGAAAGCCAGAAGTAAAGTATTTAGGCCCTTCGGGAGGCCTCAATTAGTCTTCTGAGGGACAGGGATGCCGTCCAGATTTTGTCATATGGGGGGTGTGTGTGTAAAAAATGTTTGTGTCCTCAGATGCCTTAGCCATGCCACTGCCATTGACTCCAGTGATGGACACTGAAAAATTGTAACCTAAAGGCCCTATCCTAAGGCCCATCTCACCAGTGGTATGTATGTATTGCTGCCTAAAAGTGTTGCAAATGTGCTGTAAAGCATGTTCGCAACACAGTGGCAGGAGGGAGCGCCCGGACTGAGCCAGCACTAGTTAGCGACCAGCCTCAGTGCTGAAAGGAAAGGCTGCTGGTGTTCTAGCAGCGCTGGCAACTGGTGCTTTTTAGTGAGGGAGAGGCAGGGAGGGGGAGGTACTGGGTGAGGGAGAGAGGATTGAGCCCATGTGGGGAGGGGTGGAACCTGGTGGTGGCTTCCACCGCCAGATCCTATGCCCTGCCTTGCTCCGGGCAATCCGACATGGGACTGCTTGAGTCTCTGCCAGCAAAATAGCTGTTGGAGACCAGAGGAGTCCCACTGAGGGGGTTGGGGCTTTCCCCAAGGGAAGGAGACAAATGTCCCTTTCCCTTGAGGAGATCCCAACCGCTGCTGTGTTGGGATCTCATGGAATGCAACGGTAGCCATTTTGCTGCCGCTACTCTTACAGAAGTCGGTCAGCTCTGGATGGGCTGCCCATATGTGAGGAAAAGAAACTGAGGGTTAAAGCACAGAGATGGTGCTAAAGAATATTTTACTTCCATTGCACCTGGTCTTTTAAATCCAAATCTGTATTTATTGGCTATAAGAGAAAAATAAATCATGTATGTAGAACCTTTCTCACAGATAGGGGCACTGAAGGCGGCTGCAAGCACAAGTATTATTTTTCTATTCATATACACAATCCAAAGCACAGGGAGGTATAGCCATTAGGTTGTATTAAAATGACAGCTCAGAGAAATGACGTACGTTGACCACAGCTAATGGTCGTTCATAGGCCTCCAATGCATCAAGGGCTGTGTGGAGTCGCAGGATTCCCCATTCATCCCCAGTATCCGGAACTGTTTCCGCAGTTTTGTGCTGAAAATCTATATAAATACTGACTTCTTAATAACGAAATGTTGACCACCCTCTGTCATTGGGGAATATCCTCAGTAGCAGAGAGTAGCGCAAGGTGCTAGCCTTGATGCAGGACAGGAGGATTTATTGTACTGACTAAGGAAGCATATGTACAGCTTATGTACCATATATTCTTGGTAGCATTGCTTTACTTGCCTCTGTTGAGTATTGAAAATGCTGGAGGTCATTCAGTCAGTCAGTTCTGGACAGCCTAATCCTCTCTAACTCTGTTGCAAAGGTTCTAACTCTGTTGCAAAGAATCAAGCTTTGATTCAGGGCTGGCACACAATCCTGGGCTCACAGGGAACTTTTACAGTTTAAGGGACAGAGAATGGCAGATAGTGGCCCATAGACCATAACCATGCCTGGTATGAGCAGATGACATTAGGAGACCCTCTGAGCTGCTGCAAAGTGATAGTGTGTAAGCGAGGACTGAAATCCTAGTAGTGGAGCTTCTGCTAACCATGGTTAATGCAGCTGCCAAAGTAAACCTGCTCAAATTTAGGGTGCAATCTTAAGCAGCGCCGGACTGGCGAGGCTGACGGGCCAGCACCATATCCAGCGCTGCTTAGGACGGGCTGGAGCCTCCCCTATGTGCTCCTCGGATCTGCTCCAAGGAGACCGCGCGGCCCAAATCGGGGCCACGCGGCCTCACTGACAGGCTTAGGAAGTGGCCATACGGCCACCTCCCAAGCCCACCCAGGTCCCCCCTCCCCCTCCCACCAATCCCCATCCTGATACGGGACAGGGAATCCCTTGCGCCAACTAAACAGTCTTTGGTCGGGGCAAGGGAGGCTCTCCGTCGGCGCTCTGAAGCTGACGCTGCGAGCAGCGGGCTCTGCGGGCTTCAGAGATGAAGCACCTACGCAGGGGTGCTGCTCAGCGCCTGCGTGCCAGCGCTCCGCCCCTTGCATTGACGTGATAACGTCACGTCGATGCAAGGGGCATGCTAGGATTGCGCTGTTAGTTTCTGAGCTGGAGAAGGGGAAGACAGAACACTGTGGCCTCCCTCCAGTCTCTTAAACTGGATTTTAGAGGATTCCTTCTCTTTGGCTGCACCAGCTGTATCTATAGGGCCAGACCTCCCCAGTACAGAGTTGCACAATCCATTTTGAGTATTAAGACAACACCACAATTTTGCATTGAGAAAGCAGATTCCACCCTGCATTCTTCCCTGGTGGGAGCAGAAATTACCAGCCATGCTAAATTATACTGTACTATGTGCAATCATTTGTGATGTAAATTTCAGCCAGCGTGGGCTTTTCTGACGGGCTACCAACCTCATCCAATTAGAGGCCACTTGTTGAAACCAGACAGCGGGCCAGTGGTGAAAGGGGGCTGTCTTCAATGAGCCGGAACACCCAGCCCCTTTACTTTCCGTTCCATATAATATCCAAGTTTCATCTTTTGTTTGCCATGCAAGAGTCTGCAAAAAAACACAAAAAACTGGGTCAGTTAATCCAAGTAGAAAGCATCATTTTATTAACTCTGTGATGAACCTCTGCCTCTTTGCCTTATCGAAACAAGCTCCCTAGTGTGCAGTAACTCTTGCCGTAGAAGCTCTCCAGGATCTCCTGTAATCGCTTTGATTTGAAATCAACAATAAAAACTACGTCTTTTGAAGACTACAATATTTCCTTGAAATGACTGTCTCTCCCTGTCCGCTTTGGCACTTGTTTGATCACTAAATTAGACTGGCCTTTACGACTGGGAAAGCCTTCTACCTAAAAAAAAAATGTGCGTGCCAACTTAGTGGCGGCAGGGTATTTGAAAAATATTCTAAAAGGAAGAGACGAGCCGTCGGTCAAACCTGGATGTGGAACTATTTAGCCCCGTGTAGCTATTGTCGGCCTTTTAAACCAATCTGATTGTGACTGACTTGGGTCACAATCAGTCCAAACAATGGCAGCGGAATGAATTTTTCATTGTAAATTGTTGGAATAGGGCACTGTTTGGCAGGCAATGAAGACTGCTTTAAACTGAAATATATGTTTCTGCAGCCATCTTCTCGCAGTAATGGTTCTCAGCTGTTTGATATGTGCAATAATAATATTTTTAGAAGTCGATGGATTCAGGGAAGAGTTAGTATAAAATGTTGTGATCGTTCAATAGACCATCGTTGCCATGTTGGACAAGAGAGACTAGGTAGAAAGTACTCTTATCTTTCAATTGGGCTAATTTAAATTGATGCAGGAGTATTCAAGGTAACAAATTTCCCAAAGTTGTTCATCAGGAAAAGGGACCAAAATGTCAAGTATACATAATGGAGCTGAATTACAAGCATGAGCAAAATATTTATATTGCTTATCATGAGCTACTTATAAAGCTGGAAAAATCTGAATTGTGGACAGTAGGCTGTTTGCAAAGACTAAAGCAGCTGAAAACATTTAGATTGCTCATAAGGGAAATTGTACTAAACCTTCTGCATGTGCTGGGAGGGTATTAACAGCAGTGGTGATGACCTAGAAATTCACCCCCTTGCTTCCGACTCTTGTCCCTGATGTTTAGAAAGGTGGAGAATTTAAATGCCCAGGTGTGCTTTTTGGTAAGCGCTGAGTTGATTTCTTCTGAAACTGAGGTCTGAAAGAGAGATGGGTAATTCTGGATAAATTGCCATTCAATAGGTGATACAGGCCATAAATTAATGTAATTTCATTCTTGTCCATGAATGTTTTGTGATATGAATTAATTCATGATCCTGAAGGTTGAGATTAGAAGCAGCAGCAACAGGGTGGTAATTCGGTGGTAGAGTCATTTTGCCCTAAGCCTACGGTACGTTTTCAGGCATGTATGTAGCTCTAGGACGACTGTGGAAATTCAACAGCTGTTAAATGTAGCGCCGGTAATTCCATATTTCTGTTGATTCCAAATATAGGGGGCAACTGTGTTGACAGAGTCAGCAGTGGCGAACCTAGGGGGAGCCAGGCAGGGAGGGGTGGCAGAATTGTCCCCTCCCACCCTTGTTTGCACTCCCATCGCCACTGCTTTTCTTAAAAGCAGAGGAGGAGGAGAGCAGGGCCCTGAAGGTCTTCTGAGATCTGGGGAATTCACAGTTGGCCTCCCCAGCCCTCAGAACTCTCTGGAGGTGTGCCCCTGGGCACCACCACCCCAGGAATGCCACTGTGAGTCAGGCTGTTTTTCTGTCTAAAGCAATATAATCAACACACTGACTAGCACCCTGGCTCTGCACGGTTTCAAACAGAGGTCTTTCTCAGTGCTGCCTGGGAGTGCCAAAGATTGAACCCAGGACCATCTACATGCAAGGCCAGTCCTATGAGCTACAGCTACACCCCTGAGAACCATCCACTCCTCCTCCGCCCACCCTATCCAATTCTGGTGAAAACTTACCAAAACTGACATTGTGTGGTGTGTTTTTTTAAATTCCATTGCTTAATCCTCTGAAATGATCTCATACTTACACCAACACTTATTCTCTATCCTTGTAATGTTTAAAAATGCACGTACTAACGTCTGCATGATGATAATTTAAGTGATCTCACTATAAACAAAGTGGAGAGAGGATGACTTGCCTAACAACCTCTCCTGAGCCATAGCCAGTGTGAGATTGAAACCATGGACTTACTTGTTTAAAACTCTTAGTCATCACAATTCACTGACTCATGAAAACATCTTTAATGGAGACAACAAATCTTGTATCATTGTGACTGTTTTATTGCACAGGCATTGTCCATTGAATCTATTCAGGGTTGAGGATTATCAGCAGGGTTATATACAGCTTCCTAGTAAGTGTCCGAAATATTGGCCTGCAGCAGGATATTTTCCTAGGCAAAGGAGAATGGGTAGTTTGGAGGCTAGGGTGTACTGCACTTACAGGGACCATGCACAGTTTTAACAGCCCAATCATATCTATCTCCCCACCACCAGAATAGTGCAGCTGGGTGTGTTTATGGTCGAAATGAATGGCCTTCCAAAAGTGCGCAGAACTACGCACTTCTGGAATGCCAACACAGAGACTGAAGAGGCCCAGCATGCGATAGCAGTAACCAAAGTACCCGCCGTCTCAGGTAAGTCAGCAGGGCAGGTTGAATGGGGGAAGGGCAGGGATGATGGATGCAGGAAGGGTGGAACCTGGCACTGGAAACAGGATAGCTGGCTAGTAAAGGGAAATAGTTCCAGGAGAAATTGAATTGACATCCAACATGATAGATCTCCTTTCTTTGCTGAAAAGGCATCCTTTCCTTTTTACAGAAGCAACTAACTTGGAAGTTCAGTGGATGTCAATAGTTGTGTTCCTCCCCCGATCGATCAATCAATCAATCAATCAATCAATCAATCAATCAATCAATCAGTCAGTCAGTCAGTCAGTCAATCAACAGTATTTATAAACCGCTTTTCAACACAAAGTTCACAAAGTGGTTTTCAGGCAAATAATAATAAAGTTAAATGGTTCCCGGTTCCAAAAGGGCTTATCATCTAAAAAAATGCAGAACACTACCAGCAACAGCCACTAGAAAAGACACTGTGCCGGGAGAAAAGGGACAATTCTCCCCCTGCTAAATATAAGAGGAACACCCCACACTTTTAAAACTAAAATTACCAGATGTGAATGTTTGTTGATTTATAACAAAACATTGCTTTGAGTGTAACAACATAGGATGCATCAGTGCAATAAAGAGTTCTGCAATAAAAGAGATTTGTTTACTCAGTGTCATGACGTGCAACAACCACTTTTACCTGCTCACGGTTGAGCAGGTAGAATTAAATGAATTGCTCTCAACTGATTGTGATTCTTTGCCTTTGGGCCAGTGCACTTGGTCACCATCAATATTTTTCTTTTCAAAAATCAGATAAGCAGATCTGCTGACCTCCGGAGACCTTCATTTCTCCAAATTAGGAGGCTCTCTACTGACTTACGGGGGACATTAATGTAATATTCATAAATTCTTAGATGATCAGCCTTTTGGTGATATATCATAGAAAGGTCAAATTTAGGATATTTATTTCTGTAATCAGCTGTCCAAGGGAATTGCTGTTCCAAATTTCAAGGCTCTGGCTCCAAAGGGCACTTACTTCAAGAAGGGAGCTCCAAAGGGCATTGGAATAGTTGAAATTAGATGAGACAACATCCTAATGACCTTTTAGTGGCCTCTGTCTGAAAGTTTAAGGTTAATGGATGGACTTTTTTTTTCTTACACTCATCATACCAAAGGAGGAGTCTAACTTGGTTTCAGATTTCTCAGTAGAAATACTGAATATTTTTTAAAACAGAGGTTGAAATTGCTATCGTTTTTGTGGACCCAACAGAAGGCACGGTATATTGTGTGTGTTAGTATGTACAGGCGTGCCCTGGTATCCACTGATTCAGAATCCACAGTTTCAGTTATCCTTGGATACCTGTAGGGGAAGGCTAGAACTGAATTGCCACAGATACCAAGGGCTGACTGTATTTGAATGACACAGCTTGATCCTGACTGTTATTGGAAATTTCTTATTGGTGATGGGGGAAAGCAGAGTAGAGTAAGCAGCAGATTCTTCCCCCTTAGAGCATCATCTCACAGGAATCTCCCTCACCCAGGCTGACTGCTATTAACAAAAGACACATGAGGCAGAGGCTTGGTAAAGATGCAAAAGAAATGTTTACTCACAGTTCCATCCAGTGCATATCTACAGTGTCTGATAGGATCAGAGGTACAACTAACACTTAGATGGCAATGCACTAGAGCTGATCGCCAGCATGGAGGTGTGCTTAAGATGGTGGGGGCATCAGAGCCCTTGGTATGCACATCTTATCAGCTTGGTAGTCAGAGAACAAAAGGGACATGCTCAGAGCAGAAGGGAAGTAAGTAAGGTCAAGGCCACACCCCTGCAGGAATCACAGAGAGAAGGGTCTAGGTCACAGGACATCACAGTTTCCCCCTTTGAACATTAGACTGCCGCCTCTAGACAGCAGATGGAGTTGCGCCAACTCCAACAACTATGAGATAAAGAAATTTTTATTTTATTTTTAATAGGTATATTAGTACAGGCATGCCCCAGTATCCACTGGGGTTCCGTCCAGTGATGTCATTCAGGGGGAACGGACCAGAACGGGCGTTCCGGATCCTAATGGGCTCCATGGCTGGTTCCGGGTTCCCGACAAGTGCCAATCAAAAGTGAGTTCCTGTTCCTAAATCATTTGAATGACACCACTGGGGTTCCGTCCCGGGATGTCTATTAAAAAGATAGGGGTACAGTAAACATATCTTGTAGAAAAACCACTGATGTTCCCCATCTTTAAAACAGCATCCGCAAGTTTCGGGTATCCACGGAAGGGTTGGTGGTCCAGGACGGAACCCCAGCAGATACGGGGGCAAACCTGTACTGACATAGGTATTAAAAATAAACTCAAAACCTCTTTATCTCATAGTCAGGATCATGTTGTGTCATTCAAATACAGTCAACCCTTGTTACCTGTGGAGATTCAGTTCCGGCCCCCCTGAAAAGAGTGGGGTCCACTCTTCTAAGAGTTTTAAAAAGTTAACGTAAGTCAGAAGATAGTGCTGCATAACCAGGCTGTTTGCAGGGCCCAGGATCATGGCCCCTTGAATTAGATAGACCGAGGGCCTCCAAACAATGGCCCATTGTGTACCAGGATAATGATCTCAGGTGAGTAGTGGCAAAGCCTTACTGTTCTGCGCCACAGCCTCCTATCTTCACAGCCAATCTTTGCAAACAGTCACATGGGCAGCCACTTCTGCCCCATGTCGCCCCAGAAGGCTGTGCTTTCTGGGGGGAAGCAGCTGCCCAGCGCAACTCTTTGCCAAATTGGCTATAAAAATAGGAGGCTGCAGCGTGGAATTGTAAGGCTTTGCCATCGCTGCACCATGCCTGAGATAGTTATCGTGGGGCACCAGATTTGACTCTAGTTAACATGTGGAGGCCCCTGTAGATGGAACCGTGGTCTGACTCGGTATAAGGCAGCTTTATATGTTCATATATCTTCAACCCCATCCCTGTGAATGGAAGAGTAGATGTCACCATGACCAGTGATATCATGGACATCATTTTATAATAACCTCGATTTGCAGATGATTTGATAGGTTACCTCGGAATGCCAGATGCAGGGGAGTAGCAAAGGATGCCAGGCATCTTGTTGTCTTGTGTGCTCCCTGAGGCATCTGGTGGGCCACTGTGAGATGCAGGAAGCTGGACTAGATGGGCCTTCGACCTGATCCAACAGGACTCTTCTTATGTTCTTAGGTACGGCAATTAGTCCTAAATATAGGGATGCTTGAGGAATTTATATCTGCCAAATTCAAACCAAGGGACAAAGGGCAGAGTGGGGAGTCTGGGCCCCTGGATGGACCAGCCCAGAAGAGTGGTGGTGCCAGGATCCATCACCTAGGCCGGATCCTAAACCCTATCACATGCGGTCTGCTCCAGTCTGCTCGCATTTGCACCGTCGAAATTGGCAGCACAGATACAAATAGCCAAGTAGTGGCATTTCAGGCCAATGCCACATTACCCAGTGTAAGGGGAATCTATTCCTCTTGCCCCAGGTGGTGGTGCTGCAGCCAGTTCCAGCCCTGCACCGGATATGAGGCAGGCCAGTTAGGGATTAGAATTGCACTCTGTGATGCATCAGTCTGTTGTCTAGTGATAAAAATGCTCAAATACTTCCAGTGGTGTCATCTAAATGATTTAAGAACAGGTACTCACTTTTGATTGGCATGTGTTGGGACCCGCCCACCGGAAGTGACGTCATAAGCCAGAAGTGATGTTGTGGCAGGAAGTGACATGAAAAAAGCCCTTTTTGAGGCCTCAGATGATTTTAAACTGACCCAACAGTTGCAACAGTACTCCACAGCACCCCCAGAACATGTTAAGGAGGCCTGGCATATGTTAAAACCCCAAAGCAACTCATTTTTCAGTGGCAAGGAAAGGAAAGGCTCCGCTCGCTGCCTGCCTGGCTCTGAGAACATGCAGGCAACTCAAACATGCAGGAAATTCAAACGTTGCAGAGGGCGGAGTCGACGAGTGGGTGGGCGAATGGGCAGGGTCAGCTGTAATCCTAGAAACCGGTACTCGCGTACCCCCGCGTACCCCCTGCATGACATCACTGAATACTTCCCATAAAAATGCCCAGGCTTTGATTAACTACTTATTCTGGATAATTTTGTGTCTCACAATTAGTACTTCTTCCTCTTTGATTGTGGAAGGAAAATATATTTTTCACTGTTATTTTTATATTAGGGGATAGAAATTATGGCCCGGAGTTTTCATAAAGTAGTTGAAATCGCTCATGTTCGAGGACTGTCCCTGGGGATAGAATCAATCACTGTAGTAGAAAAGGGTGACATTTAAAGAAAGAAACTCGGAGGAAAATGTCATGCTTAAAAAATTAGATTTAAATGCACTAGCTCTTGATTGATTTTTATTGCACTCAGATGGATACAGTGATTGATTATGAGGCCTACAGATGTTTAGTACCTTTTTCACTTCTCTAATAATCAGAATAATCTAATTTTCAGTGTCGTTTAATGTACAATACTGAAGGTTCTAATAGATCAAGTTTATATAATATGCAGCAATTATGTAATGCATAGTACACTAAAACATGGCAGAGTTCAGGTTCGCTGTGTTGCTGGCACAGCCTAAACATGATAGCGTACAGTCGTTGCATGTATGATGTCATTTTGACTGCTGTGATGCAGTTGGGATTCTTACTGAACTGGAAATGATATTGTCAGAAGATGCTGGAAATTGGCAAGGACTAATTTCCTAAGGGGGGGGGATCTCCAAACTACAGCCCAAGGGCCACATCCAGACCGCTACAATGTTTTATGCAGCTCTCAGTTTCTTCAAATATTTTTTTTTCCCAGCCACAGAGTCAGACAGTTAACATGTGCAGTTCTGTCCACTGCACTCTTTCCATACGGTCAGAGTGGTGCCAGCTTGGCTAACTCATTTCAGTCTCCTGGGTCACTTTACTTTAAGATCCTCAAACCATAATTACTCAGTGTTAACCAGTGTTAAGCCCAGTAAGACATAGACTGTAGTCTTACTCACCAGAAACAAACACCTCTAGTCATACGAGTGCAGTAATATAAATAACCATGTTTATTAGTAATATAGTGTTATACAGCACTGAGAACATGATGGTCCTGCAAATAGCAAACACACACACAACACAACACATTACAGTATACTAAAACACTACACAAATCTGTGCCTGTTTCTCCTTTAATAGCCTGCCTCTGTGCACGCTATCCTCCCTCCCCTTCAACATGCAGTGAAAACTATGAAATATTGCAACAATTGTGTGCTAAGTATTTAATGGCTATAAAAGTAAGTAATTCTTATATCAACATTACTCCAGGCACGTTAACTACAATAGTTAGAGTTGGTGTGACTTCATTAAAGACTATGATCTTGCACTAGGGATCAGAACAGAGATAACTAGCTGTGGGGAGATATAAGTTATATAAAATACAATATACAGCATAATCACATATTCTGTATTTGCACAGCACGGCAGTTACAGTCACTTTGGGAACACTAGCTTAGAATTTACTGATTTTTGTATGTTTATTTAATTCCCTGCTCTCTAGAAGAAGCTTACCATTGACTTTTGCATGGAATTAACGACACTGCTGGTATGTGTGATGCTTGTGTAATCCAGATGCTCTTCACATTTATACAAAATTGGATATAGCACTTCATTGTTTAATTAGATTGTACAAGGCATTGAATTATTGCTTCATCGTGCTTGAGTTTTGGTCAGATCAGATGATACTCCTCATCCCAATTTAGCCCACTGCCTGCATGGAATAAGAATGGGAGGAAGGGACAGGTGTTCAGTAGGTTTCATGTTTAACGCTTGTGTTTAATAAAGTTAAACACCCACCTCAGTCTGGTGTCTTCTTTGTTGGTGGTGCAAGGGTAATAGGCTACGTCAGAATGTCAGATGCAGGGGAGTGGCAGCGAAATGCAAGTATCTGGTTGTCTTTTGTGCTCCCTCAGGCATCTGGTGGGCCACTGTGAGATACAGGAAGCTGGACTAGATGGGCCTCAGCCTGATCCAGCAAGGCTTTTCTTATGTTTAGAATACACCTGCCTTACCTTCCCATCCAGCAACTTGCCCCCATCTTTTCCAGTCCTGCTTGAATGTCACATTTGAATACAGCCTCTGTGTGGGGGCCAAAACTGCACAGTCAATTACTGAACGAGGAATTGATTTCCTAATGTCATGTATATAGGCCTGCCCTGGGCCAGACTTAATGGCCTCAGGCAGTGGTGTCATCTACTCCCCAGTAGACGGTTCGCTGGGCGGGAGTAGGGAGTGATTGACAGTCCGTCGATTCACTTCCGGTTTCTTTGCGTGCCCCGCGCGGCTTTCCCTCACCTCGGAGGGGGCGCCTGCTCGCCTTGGGGGATGGGTGGGGGGCGCGCCAGGTGCCTGGGCGAGCAGGCGCCCCCTCCGAGGCGAGGGAAAGCCGCGCGGGGCGCGCAAAGAAACCGGAAGTGAATCGACGGACTGTCAATCACTCCCTACTCCCGCCCAGCGAACCGTCTGCTGGGGAGTAGATGACACCACTGGCCTCAGGGTACCGCCTGCCCAGTGAGCCCAGGACCAGGTATGAACTGGGAGGGGCTGGGAAGGCTTCAGTGCGGCAGGTTCTGGGCTATCAGCCAGTAGCAGGGTCACCTGCCCATGCTGCAAGTATCTGCAGGAGCTTTCCTAACCCCTAGGAGAGGAGACATAGAACCGAGAGGGCAACCAGGGTGGAACTTGGAAGGCGAGAAGGGACCAGTCAAGGCCAGGAGAATGTAAGAAAGGGCCAAGGATGAGAAGGGGCTGGCTGAGGGTTGGAGGCTGAGTGAGCTCTGGGAGGCTGGAGAAGGCCCTCAAGGCTGAAGCAGGGTACTGTGAACCCACGCCCTGTTTTTGCTCTGAGGGTTAGAAGAGGAAGACAGGCCAGGTGGCTGTGGTGTGGGAAGTCTGACGTAAATCGCTGAGCCTATATGAGTGGGGACCCTAGTGGCAGGCAGTAGCCCAAGACACCCCCATGCAGGAAGCTCCACTTCGCCGCTGCTTAACGTATGTTCTTCACCTGTTCATTACACGTATATATCACTCTTCCTCAAAGGAACTCAGAGCATTGTGGATGGTTTCCCCACTCACACTGGGCTCTCTGTTGAAGTCCACCTACTGCTTCCCATTCCTCAAATTTGGGATTTTTGAGCTCCTTGGAGCAGGGACCCCTGACTTTGCTCACTGCCTTTAAAGCACCGCAGTGATTGATTTAGGGCACAATCCTAACCAACTTTCCTGCACCGGGGTAAGGGCAATGCAGCTCTGAGGTAAGGGAACAAACATTCCCCTTACCTTGAGGAAGCCTCTGTGACTACTGCTCCACTGCAGGATGCAGCACATGCCTCATTGGCACGGCTATGTCAGTGCTGGAAAATTGGTTAGGATCGCACCCCATTCACTTTTAAAATGGCACTACATTTTGGGTTTGTCATGGATCGTGGGTGGTTGTTGGTTTGGGTATTGTGTGAATGCTACTTCATTGGTCAGGATGCAGGGCCGGCCTTAAGCCAATGTGACCAATGTCATCACATTGGGCCCCGCACCAGCTCAGCAAGCATATTGCCTGCTGCAGCAGCTGGGTTCTTCATGGGCTGTAAATCAGTGGGGCGGGCAGAGCAGCTTCACCTTGGGCTGTCCCACCTGCTCCTGCCTCCAGAGCCCAAAATGGGCCTTCTGGAAGCAGTTAGCGGTGACATAATAATTCCAGGTGCCAACTATTTCCAGGTGCAGCTCTTTGCATGTGAAATCACAAGCACTCTTCTTGGTGAGTGGGGCCCCCCACGGGAATTGGGGCCTGTTAGGGTGTGTTTTATCCCTCTGCTCCCTTTGATTCTTTCCTGGTTAATTTAGTTTCTCTCCCAGAGTGCCCCCATCCATGCACATATCGCTGCCACATTTGCAGTCCATTTCATGCATCTGATTAAAAAAAGAAAACAAACAGAGACTGTTTGCCTACCGACTCAATCAATGTTCGTCTCTGAGGTCCCACAAAGTTTGACTACTTGCTGGTAATACGGTGATGATTGGTCACCGAGGGATGTAATCTTATATAGCTATGGAAATTGCAGCAATGCAGACATATATACTGAAATACGGTTTGTCAGAGGCAGCTGCTTATGGAACAAGTAGTCTGCTCTTAAAATGCCTTGGCCAGTTTATAGCATGAAGCACTTCTGTGGGCAGTGCCAAACATATATTTCAATAAAGGTCATGGTGCGCACGGTATGGCTTGTCTTTAGACACGAAATCTGTTTTATTAAGAGAGAACATTGCATGGGAGGAGGGTCTTACAGTGAAAGGACACGTCCTATGTTTTCTTTGTTATCTGGAATTAGTATGACTGTCATTGTCGTTATTTGATTCGTAAAAGTGCTTTTGCTGTTGAAATGTGTTGATGTATCTAAACATGTTTACACATATAAACTGCGAGAGTTAATCTTTCCGCGATTGGGAACACAATCTTAACCTGGAGTTAGGCAGGCACACGTTAGGCCAGCAAAGTTTGGCTGGCACAAGGGACACGGTAAAGAGCATTTGGACCACTCTCGGAGTCAGGGAGGATGGCGCGTGTATGTGTGCTGACCTCTCTGACTCTGAGAGTGGTCTAGACATACTTTATGGTGTGCCTGCCAAACTTCGCTGGCCTAACTGTGCCTGCCTAATTTCAGGTTAGGATTGCGCTCCTAATTCCAGGTTAGGATTGCGCTTTCTGATGTTAAAATGCATTTCTTAACTAGAAACGTTGCTGCAGCAAGTCTCAGCTCTAGCACGAAAATCAGTCCTTTAATTCCTGCAGCAGAGAGAGATGGTACCCTGACTCGGCAAATCAAGTGAGCTCAAATGCTGTTAAGTGATTTTCAGCAACAGTTATGCTTTCCCTCTGCTCTGTCTTCTCTTCATGATTAGAATGGTTATAGCTCTGTAATCCAGAACTATTGTCTGCCTTGTAGGTTTGTCTAAATAACCGTATTTTAAGCACCTCCATTCTTTCTTCCAGCTGTCCGAAATGATAGGAACAAAAAGAAGAAAGAGCCCTTAAAGCAGGAGTTTATGGAGAACTACGAAATGACGGCAGAGTTGGATGATCTCACAGAGAAAATCCGAAAAGCTCACCAGGAAACCTTCCCTTCACTCTGCCAGTTGGGCAAATACACTACGGTAAATAAGAGCTGTTCTGGCGAATATTGTTGGCAATATAAGGGCAACCTGAGGTTGGGTTTATGTTTCAGAATCACAGAGGTGGTTGTTCTGGGTAGGACCTGGAAATCCTTCATACCCACCATGCACTAAAGGAGTAGCTCGGTTGTGAAATGTCATAGGTGAGAGCAGGGCAAGCAAATTCTAACAGCTCAGCCTTATTCCCCGCCAGTCCATAGCATGCATTGATACCACTAGAGTACATGCTGCATGCTGGGGGCGGGGCAAACAGATGGCCAGTGAGAGGTAAGTAAAAGGCTTTACATACCTCTTTTAAAAGTACAAAAAAAAATCATTTTTTAAGAGAAATTGCATCCCGGTGCACTTTGCTGCAGCCAGGATCCAGCCCCAGAACCACTCCTGCCCCTGAACCTCTCCCAAATTGCCCACGACCTGCCCCCGCCAGCACCTTGCTTACTTCAGTGTGGGCTCAGTCTGTGTGTGGGGAGTGGGTGGAGCCTCTGGCCATTTCTGCCAGAAGCTCCACCATGCATGACAGTGGCATGAAAGTTGCATCACCATTCGAGGCTTTACTATGGCAGATCAGGAGATCCACTGCCATAGGCACTCTATACATGGGTCTATCCGTGCTTGATCTGGAACCTTAGGGCTTTCTAACCACAACTGGAGGTGCTACTTGGGACGCCTATTAAAAATAGGGGAACATTCAACAAATCTCTTTTTTCCCCTTGTTGCAGCAAAACCATTGATGCTCGCCTATCTTTAAAAAGGGGGCCCCAGTAGTTTCAGGTATCCACAGTGGGGTCTGGAGCGGAACCCCAGTGGATACCAGGACGTGCCTGTATGTGTGTATATACAGTACACCGTATACATGACCACTTCATAGTATAATTTAGGGTATTTAGAAAGTGGCACAAAATGTTGATTTCAGTGCTTTCAGCACACTTGATTCGGTCTTGGATTGTGGCCAGTGACTGGGCTTGTGAGAAAAAATGACCTGCTGTCATAAACCACAGCTTTATCCATGCAGTGGAATTTGGCCTCTGACTGTGCTGCACAGTCTCTATTCTTCTGGTGTTGCTTATCCCAAGATAGAGCCACCTTTGCCCCAAATGTGAGCATGTGGTGCTAGGCTGAATCCAGATCATTATCTGTTGATTGTGACTCTAGAAAGTCATATATAGAAAGTCATATATATAGAAAGGTGGTATATAAATACTTGCATCATCATCATATACAAGTTGCTTGACAGCTCCCATTTCCACAGTCCCAACGAGATAGAAAAAAAACTGGAGTCTTCCAAGCTCCAAGTATGCTGCGCCCTCCATATCCAAGAAGGTTTGGCTCCAGAACTCCTCACAGATGCCAAACCCCACAGATGTTAAAGTCCTGGTGCCTCAGCCCCATCCTCGGGGGTGCCTGAGAAGATTCAGCTCCTTCCACCTGAGTCGGACCAGCTGCCATCATGAGGAAGAGCAGGCACAGAGTTGCCTGGGGGCAGTGGAGAGGGGGTGACAGCGTTACAGAGAGCAGCAGCTACAGGAGTGGAGGTGGGAAAGTGGCAGGAAAGCAGAGAGCGGACGGCTGGGCTGCTCTTTGCAGTGGTTCTGCTCCTCTGCTGCAGCAGAGGGCAGGAGCGAAGGTGGTGCTGCTACCCCTTTGCTACCCCCCTACCAGTGGGCAGGTCTGTGATTGGTTGACTCTGTGAATTGCGGATAAGGAGGGCCCATCTTCGTCTGCGGTACATGACTGGTAGTATGTGCTCCGCTCCGTGGTCACAAATTGTGCAAGCCTTCCTGAGCTTAAACCCCAGTGGATAATCGGGAGCTCTGTTCAATCAACAGAGTGCAAAAGACAGAAGGATTTTTTTTTTACTGTATCGATATTTCCAGGCATGTCTTCTGCTGTACCCTTAGTTGGAGATATGGAAGAGATTGCTACAAAAAAAACAAAAAACCCAAAGGGGATCAATTTAGATGAAAAATAAAAATAAATACAATTTAAAAATGGCCCCATAATTGGATTTTACAGCATGGTTGAACTTTTCTGCTGATAAAAATGTCACCAGGGTGTCTTATGGTATTATTTTGCCATATGTGCTTCATTGCAGGATTATGGGGAATGCAGTTCTTAAACTGCATGCCTGAGTGCTCTTGGAAGAGGCACTCGGAAAACGTGCCACTGTAAAACATTGAGCTGAACTCCTCTAGCCGGATACGCCTCAGACCCCATGGAGAGGGAATCTTGGAGTTTCAGCTTCTCACCTACTTTTTAATATTAATCCCATATTTTACCTGTTGGCCTGAGCATTGATATTGACGCAATGTTTGTTTTTTCCACGTTGAGAGAACAGACTCAAAATCCGTTGGTTTCCAGTGATATTTTTAGCTGCTCTGCTTACCCCCGGAAAAAAAAAAAACCATTAAAAGGATGTTCTAGTTGCATCTTTCAGAAGATAATGAGTAACGATGTTCATCTCAAACCCTTTATTGATATGGCAGCCAGTGCCATAAAGCACCCAGTTAACGTTGTGCTTTATGAACTCCCTCTTCTCCTCAGTTGGCCTAATAGCCAAGTTAGATTCACATTTTGCCGAGGCTGCTGGGAATTGGCTTAAACGCAGCCTCGTTCAACTTCCTCTCTGCAGTTGGGGGGAGCATGATGAAGCGAGCTCATAAGATCCTGGT
The DNA here is from genome assembly GCA_029204185.1 of Lerista edwardsae. Lineage (NCBI taxonomy): Eukaryota > Metazoa > Chordata > Lepidosauria > Squamata > Scincidae > Lerista > Lerista edwardsae. Next base: position 4,702,213 of record JAJKFI010000009.1, on the reverse strand, counting down.
CAAGATTTCATTCACACTGGCTGGTTGCATGCAATGTCTTCTTTCCAGATGGATACCCTATTGTAAAATGATTTCCTGCTCTAGGCTGCGCTTTGTGTAGCTCTGTGCAATGCCATTTTTCTACGGAACTGAATAAACTGCCTATTAAATTTAATTACAACCTGAATGACTGCACATCTTGATCTTATTCCCCACCCCCATAGCCAGCATTTCACCAAGGTCCTTGAAAAGGATATAAAATAAATCGTAAGGACTGAAGAAGGAGCCGTTTCAATAAGCAAAGCAGGGGCGGTTAACCCATTAGGGTTTGATACGTCCCAGCAAACCGCCAGAAACGGCTCAACGCTGACGTGAATTTTGACACGCTGCCTGCATAGGAAATGTTTCCAATAGATTGTGCATTTTAAAAGACACGATTGCAGGAACATCTCCTTTTGGCTGCCAGTGTTGTTCTGCCTAGGCTGAAGTTTGTCATGCCAGCCAGTGCTCAGTGCTTGTCACAAAATTAGCATAGGCCTGTTAAAAGGATTTGTGGGAAAGCAAATATGAGCCGAGGTACTAAGTCGGCATCATGACATCATCAAGAGATCACCTTCGGCATGCACAGAGTTCCATGCACATATGGATACGTGCGCATTCAGTGTATGTCTCACTGCATACAAAAATGGCTATTTGTAACTATTCATAAGCATTGGTTTTTGACAGAGCTATAATACCTTTTTTGAGTGAACTAATTTGTTAAGGTCTAAACTACACATTTCATAAACGTGGAATTTGGCCCCACATGCTAGTTTTTTTTTTAATAGTAACTTTATTTTTAATATAAAAAGTTAAATTGCTATGTATAGTTCGTTTAAATTTAAATAAATTAAATATTTATATTTTAATTGCTATATGTATTTAAATATATATTTAATTGCTGTGCCATGGTGGGCGTAGCATGTTGGTGTGGCAGACCCCATTGCTATCCCAGTCTGGATCAGACCTAGAACATCTGCTAGTTTCCTGGGAGACAAGTTTACATTGGCTCCAATTAGAGCTTCCTTCCTAGTAGACAGACCTGGTGGACAGAGGGAGGGACAAGGGAGGAACAAATTGGAGGAAGAGATTAAAGCCCCCTCCTTACATGCTATAGCCTTAATTCTGATCAGATTCTCCACTCCACATGGCTATTTGGTGGGAGTTTAGAAAAGGCAAGGACACAAGGCCAAACTATGTGTAATGTGTAGTGTGGTCCAAAGACTGTAAGCATGTCAAAAAGCTCACAGCTTCTGGCAGCTATTGTGCTCAACAAGGCAAGATGTGATGGCTGCTTTTCCCACACTCAGAAACCAATATCCTCGCTCCACTTCTCATTTTAATTCCTGGCTTGCAACTGTAAGGGGAATGGTTTTCAATGCAGTCATTGTATCAGTGAAGGAAAGAAAAATGACAATGGCATTTGGAACTGCTTGCATTCTTCCTGTTACCCTATGCACAGATGGTGTCTTTAATCATAAGCAGCAAAGAGGCATGCAAGGAATTTTAGGGAGACTAGAGAATGTTAAGAACAAAAGCATTCCAACAGCAAATCCCACTGAAATTGAAAATGTTGAACATGGGCATTGCTTCTTGAAGGACTTCTCTGCCGTTGATTTTTTTTCTCCTATGGATTCAGCCACATCCGACCACAGAAGTTGGTTGATTCACGATTTTCTTTTCTTTTCAGAACTCTAGCGCCGATCATAGAGTCCGACTGGACCTTGGGCTTTGGGACAAATTCAGCGAACTTGCTACAAAGTGCATTATTAAAATAGTGGAATTTGCAAAGCGGTTGCCTGGTTTTACGAGTTTGACGATTGCAGACCAGATCACACTACTTAAAGCTGCCTGCTTGGACATCTTGGTATGTATTTTATGGCTATCCCTTTGTAAGGAATATTTTATTTTGCTTGCTTGTGCAAATGTATCGTACCTCTGTATGCGGCTGGTGGTTCAGAGTGATTGGCTCAACCCACTTCCGAGACCTGTCACCTGGAAAGCTTGTTCGTTTCAAAGGACCTTACACAAACGCCATAGAAATGACATCCATCGAGATGACAAGTTGAGCTTACTGCCAAATCCTCACTCTAGTACAGCCCAATTACAGTATCAATGTTGAGCGTCTGAAAGCAGAATTTGCCCTGGAGATGATGACTTGCAAATAGAGACTTCCACCTGGGTGATTCCACCTGGATGAACTATCCAGGCTCACTGGATGGTTAAGGGGGGACTCTAAGGGTTGCAGCCTATGGAAGTTAGGATTTCTCAGCCCCATTGTAATTAGCAGCACAATGGTAGGCAAGTTTACGAAAAAGTATGTCTCATTGTGTTGAATGGAATTTACTCTCCTGAGAGCGTGTGTAGGATTGTCGCCCAGGTTATCACATTGATTTCAATGGGCCTTTCATCAGAATTTGCTGTCTTAAAGTATGACCCAAAGGCTTTGGGTAATGCCATAGTGTAGTTGCCAAAACTTGTGGGGTAGGGTCAGTAGAATTCTCAGTCATCGGGGGTGAGACTTCACGGCCCTGTGTATCCCCTTGCCTCTCCTGTGACTAGCCGCAGCTGAACAGATTGTGCAGGCGCATGCGGACTTGCTTGATTTGCATAATACATGTAGGTCACATCACTCAGCATTTCTTTGCGGAGTTGCCTTTGCCTTGATACAGAATTTGAGATGTTTGTGAAGATCCTCACTCTGACCTTGTTATCAGAAGTAGGGCTTGCTCATGGGAAAGCAGGGCTGCACACTATTGCCTCTACGGGATAAAAATCAGTTAGGCAAAGCATAAGAACATAAGAACATAAGAAGAGCCCTGCTGGATCAGGCCAAAGGCCCATCTAGTCCAGCTTCCTGTATCTCACAGCGGCCCACCAGGTGCCCCAGGAAGGCATGGAACAACAAGATCCTGTTGCATCCTGTTGCCACTCCCTTGCACCCCGTACCAGTAGCCCACCACCTTTGTAAGGAGGTTGCACAATCCATCATGGCCTATAGCCCACGATGGACCTTTCCTCCAGAAATCTGTCCAATCCCCTCTTAAAGGCATCAAGACCAGATGCCATCACCACCTCCTGTGGCAAGGAGTTCCACAGATTAACTACCCGGTGGGTAAAAAAGTACTTCCTTTTATCTGTTTTAACTCTCCCAACCCTCAGTTTTAGCGGATGCCCCCTGGTTCTGGTGTTTTGAGAGAGGGAAAAGAACATCCCTCTATCGACTCTATCCCTTCCATGCATAATTTTGTATGTCTCAATCATGTCCCCCCTCAGGCGCCTTTTTTCTAGACTGAAGAGCCCCAAACGCTGCAGTCTTTCTTCATAAGGGAGGTGCCCCAGCCCCGTAATCATTTTAGTTGCTCTCTTCTGCACCTTTTCCAACTCCACTATGTCCTTTTTGAGATGCGGCGACCAGAACTGGACACAGTATTCCAGGTGTGGCCTTACCATCGATTTGTACAATGGCATGATAATATTGGCTGTTTTATTCTCAACCCCTTTTTTAATGACCCCAAGCATGGAATTGGCCTTCTTAATTGCTGACGCACACTGGGTCGATACCTTCATTGAATTGTCCACCAGCACCCCGAGATCTCTCTCCTGAGTTGTCACAGACAGCTCAGAACCCATTAGCCTATAGGTAAAGTTTTGGTTTTTTGCCCCAACGTGCATCACTTTACATTTGTCTATGTTGTAACGCATCTGCCATTTGGCTGCCCATTCCCCCAACTTGGAGAGATCCTTCTGGAGCTCTTCACAATCCTTTCTGGTTTTTACCACCCGGAAAAGTTTTGTGTCATCCGCAAACTTGGCCACCTCGCTGCTTATCCCTGTCTCCAGGTCATTTATGAATAAGTTGAAAGCAACAAAGAAGTAGCCTGCAGGTTCTCTTTCCTGGATGGCAGCCAGGCTTAGGACCTAGAGCCACGAGCTCTTCCTTCTTCCTCCCCAGAAGCCCCTTGTTGGGTGCTCCCTGTGCTCAAAACTGTGTGTGGTGTTTGGCTCTGCCTAGAGTTTGTTCAGGAAAAACTCTCACTTGAGTAATTAATCACAGAATCCCATAAACCACATAGCTTCAAACAACATCCTAGGGAGGAGAATATTAGCTGCTCTGACCTTTTTCTTCTCGTTTTGTCACAAGCCGTGGTGAAGGGTCCCTCCTGTATGACACTGATGTATGGGAGATGCGAGGGGAAAAGAGCGTGACAGAGAAGGAAGAGGGGAAAGTGGAGGTGGCCGTGCAGTTCCCAAGATTCACCTCTCGTCGTCCCTTTTTCGGTGCAGGCTTTCATTCACACAGGCCTGTCTTCTCCTTATTGTGTGTGGTCTCTCTGCAAGACAGAGCTATTTATTATCAATTGCATGCCTGCCATGGTGCGCACTGTTATGAGAAGACATATTTAGGTCCGCTTTAGCCCAGAAAGGCACACTGTGATTTGTAAAATATGACAGGGTCGCGAGCAGAGTTGTGAGAAGGGGGTGGGACTGGAGCCGAGAGGGTGGGTGAACAAATAGTCAATAGTGTGTGTGTGTGTGTGTGTTTAAAAAAAAAGGTTCAGTAAGAGTTTACAGAGCTTAACTTCTCGTTAGGCTTCGTTCTTAAGATGCCTGTCTGCTATTTTCAGCCTGTCATTTCCCAAGAATGCTTGTCAGCTGCCAGACACAATCATTTGTAGTTCGGGTTGCTTAAGAACCATCCTCTTTCACCCAGGAATGTCTTGCTTAGCTTGGTGGATTGGGTCCAGCCGGCATGCCTTGCCAACTGCATGGGGGACCTTGTTCGTCATGATGAGGCATATGGGTATGGTGGTTCCCAAACTGTGGGCCCTCCCCCTGACTGCCACCCTGAAACGTTCCCGATACCAACAGAAGGAGGCAGTCAGTACTCATTTTCAGCTTACTGACTAATCGGAGTGCACCAGCTGGAACGTGCAGACTGCAGCCCTAGAAAAGGTGGGAAGGCTCTTATGCCAAGATCTCCCTGCTGCTCCAACTCTAAAAATGGTTGATCTCAGTCAACAACAAAATAAAACAGCAGATGAAACAGAAAAGTCTGCAGGTTAAAAAAAACACAACCCAAGATTTTTAAAAAGCTCTGTAGGTCGAGGGCAATTAGAAGGACCTCAAATGCAGTTAAAAGCCATTACCAGCATGAGAGACGAGGACAGAGTTTTCCAGACATGTAACTGCTAAGAAGATGGTGCCAGGTTGACAGATCGGGAGAAAGAAGTCCGTAATTTGAGTGCCACCACATAGAAGCCCTTGCTCTAGGCTGGCATTCATCTAACTTCCAAACATGAAGGGTGCCTGGGGAAGGTTCTCTGAAGAACATTTTAATGGGTAGTCACATCCCTATGGGGGATAGAATCCTCACCCCAGAGGCGGATCTACAGGGAGCGCAAAGCTCTAAGTGTTGCAAGGGGCCTTACCCTGTCATGTAAATCCCTCCTCTCCCTTGCTGCTGTAGCCAGTAAGCAACACCAAGATGTTGCTGTTCCCTGTGAGGATTGGCTAAAACGGTGCAGGAGAGGAGTGCTTTCCACTGCAAGGTAAGGCTTCTTGCAAAACTTAGAGCTTTGCCCTCCCTTAGATCTGCCTCTGCCTCACCCATAATAAGAAATCACACCACACATTTGTCCCCTAACACAGTGGTTCCCAAATATCTTAGCCTTGGGAATCATCTAAGAAAAAGGCCAAATTAACAAAAGAAAAGCTCTTCCATTGAGGCTCTCTTGACATGTCACTTACCTTCCCAACACTTACTCCTGTCCTATGTGACCAGGACTTGTTGTCAGGCAAAACAGGAAGCAACAGGCAGGCCTAGTGCTGGTCAGCCCCCAAGCTGCCTGAGGGTCTTTCAATATGGCAGTGATTGTCACGACCTTTTCAGCTGGTGGCTCCCTTCACCTACTGGGCCATTGGTCGGAGCTCCCCATTAGGGCTCCAATCCTGTGCATTGTATAGGGTGGCTGATTTTTCACAAGGATTCCATGGCTCCTTGGCTGGTTTCTGCAACTCCCCAGGAAGCCACAGCACCAGATCCTTTAAAAAAGAAAGCATTTTTTTCTCTCCATTGGGCCACATTTGGGAAGCTTTTGTTCCTTTGCTCATCTTCAAAGCAAAGCCAGCTGCTCAGGTGGGAAGGAAGGGCACGCAGGCAAACTGTGATGGAGCAGACCAAAGAATCTGTAAATGGAAGCCGTGTGGCCAACCTGTGGAGTCCTTTCATGTTCTGAGCCTGATTTTTTTTAAATATGTATTTATAGTGAGAAACCATGACTAGCAGGAAATTTTGAAATGGTCTGCCACCCCACGTATGAGGAATGACGGCCCTGATCTGTGTTTTCCCTGGCTTTGTTGTCTTTGTTGCTGCTGCTCATAAATAAGTCAACATGAAAGCATCCTGTTTGTCTGGCTGGATAAAACCAGATTATCGTCCATGCTTGTCACAAGGATGAAATTAGAGAAAGGCTTTTGCTTTGGAATATGCTATGATGTCTTGGGCGTAGTACGTGTAACCCAATGAGGCCACATTCTTCCCAAGAGGCAGCTTCGATTACATCGATGCAGGCGATCTTGACGACAATGACAAGGGTTCCTCTCATTTTTTCCGCATGCTGGTTTTCACTCCACTCTCTGCTGGGGTATATCCCAGCCTCCCACCACCACCACCACCACCACCCCAAAGCATGTAGACATGCACCTTTTCTTTCACCCATGGTCTATGAATAACTGGTCAAAATCCAAATAATCTCTCTATCTCCTATTTTTATTTTTATTTTTTTGTTTGGTCTTATCTTGGAGAAAATCAGCATCAAATATAAAAAAATAAAGACAACAGCTGGGCCAAGAATACCTGCTATGGCTTTACAAATATACCATGCATTCAGTGTCGTGATGGGGGGGGGAAGCTACCAGTTTTTATAGCTGTTTTAGATTATGACCCGCAGCAAATAGGATGAGTCATGGCATACAGTTATAAATCAAAAAATTGGGGGATGTAGAGTGGTCCACCTTCTGCAACCCCAAACACATTAATCAAGCCTTGAGCACATGTCACAGAATCTCTCTCTCTCTCTCTCTCTCTCTCTCTCTCTCTCTCTCTCTCTCGCTCACACACACACACACACACACACACACACACACACACACACACACCCCTGAAATCATTTATTACTCGGTCTGACAAGTAAAAATTAGAAGCTCTGGATGGCACTTGGTGGTTTTCCAACCAAAGGACGTCCTTCTGCGGGTCTTGTGTGTTTCTTTAAATCTTCTCTATCTTTATCCATTACATGTCTGGACTCGGACTCCCAGTATATTCAAGCTTTTTTGGTTTGTTCCTCAGTTCCCTTATTCTTATTATACAATGTTTATTTCCCCCCTGTCTCTGTCTCTTCTCCTCATTGGTCTGTATTTCATAATCTTTTAGAGAAACACCGTGCCTCATGGCCCTCTGTTTCGTTTCTTATTTTCGGTGATCTGAATGCCCGTATGGGTTCTAACAATAATAGTTTATCTTCCTTCCTCCTTTGGGATCCGGACCACCTGCCCCCCTGTTTCTCTCTCAAGCGTTCCTCTAAAGACCATAAATTTAACAACCAAACTGCTTCCTTTGCTGAATTATGTGCCAATTTTGATTTATTTATCCTTAATGGTTCTATGCCAACAGATAGTGAAGGTGAATTTACCTTTTTCTCTCACAGAGGAAAGAGTGTAATTGATTTTGCGTTGGCCTCTTATTCCTTACTTTCGCATCTTAGTAATTTTAAGGTTCTATTTCGCACTGAAAGTGATCATCTTCCTATTTCTTTGTCTCTTTCTTGTCTGCTTCCTTCATGTCTCTCTGTTCCTTCTTCCTTTCCTTCTGATTGTTATTACATTAGACCCAAGTGGACTTCCTCTGTTCAACAGGTCTATTCTTCTTGGCTTTCTAATTCGGACACTCTATTGCTTAAACAACAGCTTCTTCAATCTAACTCTTCGTGCTCTACTGTTTCTACCTTTGACTCTTTAGTTAAATCCCTTGTGGATTCGCTCTTTCCTTTTTGCTCTCCTCCAACTTCCAGATCATCTAGATCTTGGTTTGATTTTGATTGCTGGCAGTTTAAACAACTTTTAAGGTCTGCTTTTGCCAAATGCCGCCAATCTTCTAATCCTCTCTCTTTTTCTTCTTACACGTTGCTTCGCCGCTCTTGTATGAAGCTTTTTGAGCATAAAAGACATCTATTTGCTCTACGTAAATGGTCTCTTCTTCATTTAGCCATAACCTCACGCAATAACAAACTTTTTTGGTCTCTTATCTCTTATTCTTTTTCTTCTTCTTCTAACCTTCCTAATGTTTCTATTCCTTCTGAGGTTTGGGTCGCCCATTATTCTTCGATTTTTTCTGCCCCACCTTTGCCTTCTCCTTCTTCTTTTCTGTTATCTAATGTTCCAGAATGGTCCCCTGTTTCCCCTTCTGAAATTCTTGAATTAATTTCTACACTTAAGACTAATAAAGCCCCTGGCCCAGATTCCTTGATTAATGAAATTTTCCTTCATAACCCTCAATGGTGGGCCCCGATTCTTGCTAAATTATTCACTCATTTAAATTCTACTGGTTGTTTTCCTGAATCTTGGCTCTCTTCTGTTATTTGCCCAATTTATAAAAAAGGTGATCCCTCACAACCTCAAAATTTTAGGCCCATTAGTTTACTATCTAATATTGGGAAGTTATATTCCAAGTTCCTTCTTTCCAAACTCCAGAGCTGGGCACATGATATAGGCATTCCTGGGAAAGAACAAATTGGTTTCTCAGCGGGCTCCAGTGCCCTAGACCATATCCTAGTTTTGTCCTTTCTTGTCCAAAAATACACTTCTCACAAATCCGATCTTTATGTCGCTTTTGTCGACCTGAGAAGTGCTTTTGACTCGATAGACAGAGTCATTCTTTGGGACAAGCTTCATAAATGGGGCATTGACCCCCAACTTTTGTTTCTTCTCCGCAAACTTCATTCAAATAACTCTTGCCAAATTCGTCTCCCTAATTCTAACTCTCTTACTCCTTCTATCCCTGTCAACCTGGGTGTTCGTCAAGGCTGCATTCTGGCTCCATTTTTATTTAATCTATATCTAGCTGATCTTCCCTCTTTCTTTACTTCTTATCATACTTCTCCTCCTGCCTTAAATGGTGAACCCATTAATATTCTTCTTTATGCAGACGATGCAGTCTTGCTTTCCCGCTCTAAATCTGGTCTACGCCAATCTCTACTGGCATTTCAGAATTATTGCTCCATCAACCATCTTTCCATTAACTCTGAGAAAACCAAAATTATTGTCTTTTCTAAATCCTGGTCCCCTTCCTCCTGGACGATTGGCTCCCAAGTCTACCAACAGGTTCCTTCCTATAAATATCTTGGTATTACGTTAAACTATAAACTCAATTGGTCCTCCCACATTAAATTAGTTTCTGCTACTTCTTCTTCCCTTTTCCAAGCCATTTCCAAATTTCATTATACATCTGGGAATCAATTTGTTCCGGCTGCCTTAGAAATTTACCACCTTAAATTACTTTCTTACTTTCTCTATGGTGTGCCTATTTGGATTGCTGATTTTTCCACTAATTTAAACATTCTTTTTACAGCTTTTTTAAGGAAAATTTTGGGCTTACCTAACACAATAAACTACTCTACTATTTTTTCAGAATTAGGCATTCATTTGCCTTCCACAATTGCCTGGTCAATTTCCTTTAAATATTGGTTGCGTTTATTTTTTCGATTGTCTAATAATTCCTTATTATTTGCTATACTCAAGGACTCTTTTAGATTTAACTGGTTTCTTACCTTTGAAAATAAACTCTCCTCTCTTGGTATTTCCTTAGAATCTTTAAATGACACTTCTCCAGAAGTGGCCCTTAGTCGCATCAAAAGCCAACTTTATCATCATGAATTGGAGGAATTTAATCGACTTATGAATCCTATCTGTTCTCCTTTTTTCTTTGATCTTCCTCCCTCAGGTGGTCGACCTTTTAATTATTTTACTCAACTTATCAATCCCCTTCAACGTAGAGCCTTCATGTTGGCGCGTCTCAACATATTTCCAACGGCTTACCACCTGGGACGCTTTTCTCGGATCCCACGTGATCAACGAATTTGTTTTTTCTGTCACTCTTCACCTGATTCTCTTCAACATATTCTCCTAAATTGTCCGTCCCACCACTCCCTTCGTGTTTCTTTGCTTCAACCAATTCTCTCCACCTTTTCTTTTTCTTCTTCTGATACTATTATTTCCTTTCTTTTATGTGATTATCAGCCCGATGTTACCCTCAATGTCGCAATGTTTTTGTCAGAAATTCTGAAGTCCATTGGTTAGGCCTGTTTCTGTATTTATTTTTATTATGCCAATAAAGGTTTATTGATTGATTGACTTGGTGGTTTCCAATGTTGCCCGGGGAGAACTAGAAAGTAGTTCTTGTCAGGAGAAACTCATTCTGACCTGTCCAAACCAGGAGGTCATCTCTCTGCCATGCTGTGCCCTGCCTTAAGTAGCTGGCTGGTGCAGCAAAGTCTTGCTACGTGGGCCATTAGTCTTATTTGAAAATCTAGCTATTCGTAATAGCTAAGTGTATGAAAGGGGACACCTGGGAAAACAGTCAGAAGAAAGATGTGAGCACTATCGGTGCAGGGCCACATGGCAGCCAGAATTAAAAGCACGTCTGAGATCATTGATTTCCGTGGGGGGGGACCAACTTGGGAGTGACTCCCACTGATGTTATGAGTCTGACTTCTAAATAGATACGCATTGGCCCACTGCCACCTCCCCTAGCATGCATAGCATGCTACAGTAAAATCAGTAACACTTAGGGCGCAGTCCAAGGCCCTATGTCGGGCTGATGCCAGTGATGTCATTCAGGGGAACGGACCAGAACGGGCATTCCGGATCCTAATGGGCTCCGTGGCTGGTTCCGGGTTCCCGACAAGTGCCAATCAAAAGTGAGTTCCTGTTCCTAAATCATTTAATAACACCACTGGCTGATGCTAGCTGCTAGTGTTGACCCAACAGCAGCCGCAGTGGCACAAGAGCACCGAACAGCACCCTTGCACCAGTGCTGCCACCACTGGGCCAACGCTAGCAGCAGTGTCAGCCCTACAGTGCTGGCCGAAGCCAGTGGCACGACACTCCTGCACCAGCCAAGTTCGGCTGGCACAGGGGCGTTTCTGGGCGGGACGGATGGTGTTTCTGGATGGAGGGTGGGTGGGCTGGGAGGTGTGCCAGCCTGAGGGAGGGTGGAGCTGGCATGCGGCCATTAGGCTGCATCCAAGCTCCTGTCCCTGGGCTGCTCAGTGTCCTCAGCTCTGCACCTGCTAAACAGCAGGTGCAGATCTGAGGAGCCCATTGGGGTGGTTGGCGCCTGCCCCGGGATAAGGGCGTGGATGTGCCCTTGCCCCGTGCAGGCTCCAGCCTGCTCCCAAGCTGCGCTGGATACAGCACAGGCCCATCGTCCTGCCTGTTCCAACACAGTTTAGGATCACGCCCTTAAATATATTTAGCAAGATCACAACCCAGAATTGTGATGTTCCTGCGATGCTTTGGCTTCTCCCACCACCACAACTGACACACCAGACCAAATGTGGCTCCTGCCATCTACCTCTCATGGGGGCTGTCTGCATATGTTGGGTTTTAAAACAAATCTCCCAGGAACACAACCAATTCCAGTATTGCTTTCTTTTTCCCTTAGATCCTTAGAATTTGCACACGATACACCCCGGAACAAGACACGATGACCTTTTCCGATGGCCTTACACTGAACCGCACTCAGATGCACAATGCTGGATTTGGTCCCCTGACTGACCTTGTGTTCACCTTTGCCAATCAGCTCCTGCCCTTGGAAATGGATGACACAGAAACAGGCCTGCTTAGTGCCATCTGCTTAATCTGTGGAGGTATGTGGCTGGCCTGGGCTCAGGGTCTGGAGTGACAAGAAGGGTCTGCTTTGCTCTCAGTGTGATCTGCGCTGATGGCTGGCAGGCTGCAATGGCTACAAAGGACAGAATAAGAAAGAATCTGGTTTACTGTTGCTGGGCCAAAATGGAGGTTGTCAAATACTGGCAATGTGATTTTCACATGTATAGCACCCACTGAGCCCAGGGTTCAAGGAGGTCCCAGCCATTTTTCATAAATGACGTGCATTTTTTAATCACCTATTTAAGTTGAACGCTAATGAAATGAGAGAAAAACAGAATTTTAAATGCTGCAAATAAACCTGGGCTTCTGGCAAGGCTGGAGTCCCAACATTCAGTTATTCTGTGGAAGTTATGGCAATTTGTTTGGGGCTGAACTATAAATATTCTTCTCTAGTTCCGTTGCTCCTGCTGCTTTCCAAATCTAGCTTTCTTCTAATAGGCCGCATTCAGGAAACTGGGATCTAAACCATGGGATCAAAAGCAATTATTGTACCCACACACTTCCCCCTCTGCTAGCCTGTGCAGGTTCATGTGTTATTGTTTGTGTTGATCAAACCATAGTTTACTGTTGTTCTGAATGTGGCCATCTGTGGTGGTTTGAACAAACTATAATTTGGCCACAAACCATGATCAAGCCACAAAAGATGGTTTGTGGCCTCAAACCATGATCAAACACATTTACCGTATTCAGACATAATGGCAAGCTATAGTTTGATCAAAACATAAACTAATGTATTAAGCTATCTAGGAGGGGAAAAGAGAGAGCCTGTAAACACCGAACCTCTAGAGTCAGTCTGTACATATAGTAGTGAAAACTCTACATACAGACATGTTTACAGAAATTTTAAAAATGGAAAATACGCTATTTTGAAAATACTAGATGGGCAAGTACATGTTAATACTACATTTTATCTGGTTTCTCAATTTCTGGAATATGTTAATGCCAAGGGAATTTGAAATGACTCCTAATACTTTCTTGATCCTATGCTCAAACAATGTGGTGCATTATATCACAATGCTTATAAAGCTGTAAACACGCTGAAAAGTTTCACTCATTTTTTTTTTAGTTACTCAAAATTTTTACAGGTATTTAAGCAAGGTTTTTCCAACCTCAAATTTTGCTTTTGCCAGAATTTGGAATCAGATTTAAACAGGAAGCATTAGTGATACTTGTCAGCTTCTTTAGCTGCTTAAAAATGAGAGCAGCTCTTCCTATACTTGTGTTTTGCTGCCACCTGCTGGTTCATGGAGGCAACATCATTGTTGGATTAAAGGGATAAAATACGCTTTCAATAAAAACTGTACAGTGTCCTTTTAAACTGATTAATAGCATGTGGTGGTCGTTTCACAAATTTAGAAAACCTGTTTGGGCAATACTTCATTATTGTTCTCCAAGTCAACACATTTATGTTTGGCAGCATACTGTCTTTGGTTGGCCAGAGACGGGAAACAAGAAAAGCCTTTTCCCACTTGTGCCTCTGCCAGATTACTAAGTAACAGCCAAATATGTTGTGCGGTGCAGGTCATTAGGCTGACTTATGGCACAGGCTAGAACTGGACCTTGGGAGCCAGTTAGGAGGAATAAAGAACAACAGAGCCAAACAGAAGTTGGTCATAATGATTTGTGGATTGGCTCCGATATTTTTAATAAGCTGCTACATTTTTATATTTTTTCTGCAGATCGCCAGGACCTCGAAGAACCAGCAAAAGTAGATGAGCTACAAGAGCCATTGTTGGAGGCTCTCAAGATATACATCAGAAAACGACGACCCAACAAGCCTCATATGTTTCCAAAGATCTTAATGAAAATCACAGATCTACGGAGTATCAGCGCAAAAGGTAAAATATGTTGCCGGAGTGTTCCCCTTTCAGCTGTTTTTAACCAGTGTGCCATGAATAATCTGCAGGGGTGCAGCAGAAGTTTGGGCAGGAGGGTAATTAATTAGGAGAGCCATTGGGGGATGTGAGCCCCCCTCCCCACGGCATGGTGTGCCTTTGTCAATTGACAAAAACCTGATGGTGTGCCTTAACAATTTTAGCACCTTTAGTAATTCCTAATATTTAGGAATTTTATTCCTCCTAACTTGTCAGTGTGCCAAGAGATTAAAAAGGTTAAAAATCACTGTTCTATGCTGTGTGTTTTGCTTTGTGCAGGAATATGCTAAAAAAATACACTACTTTCTTACAACACTTAAAAGGTTGAAAGTATGAATGTTCTTTGGCCTTTTGCTTGGTAGACCACTTATGTTTTTTTCATTCCCAAATGGAGCCTTCAGCTTCAATGCCCAGGCAGGATGGACTCATATGATTGAACAATTACCTTGATTTGCCATGCAGTCCAGGCAGTGATGGAATTATCATGCAGCCTTGCATATGAACAACAGTAGGGAACATTTCCTTACACGCAGACCTAGGTTTTTAAGGAAGACTTTTTAATGGTCAAAACCCAGGATTAGTCAAAAACAAGCTGGAAGTCAGGCCTTTAGTGTGCAGTACTTGTTGCTAGCCTAGCCACCTGATTGCTGGCCTACCCAGAGTCCTCCTTTGGCTGCAGGGGCCTGCTGCTTTCCTTGCATTTTTATAGACTATACAAGTAGTATCGCTTGATCAATTATCCTGCTAACCGAGTAAAGAGGAGCTTTTTCAACTGGTATTCAGCAGGGTGGGGAATAACTATCCCTCTTCATCCTAGTGCAGGGTCCTTTCCGATGGCTGCTTGCTGGCAAGTTTTTCTACATCAAGGGTGTCAAACTAGTTTCAGATAGTGGGCTGAATAGCATTCATGGTGCCTGCTGAGGGCCGGAAGGGACATCATTAAGCAGATTGCCATTAATAAGCACTTTGGTCTCGCACAGAAACTCATTAGTTGCAAATGACAGCAAGTTTGCATAGGACATTGAGTTGTGTGTACTTATACAAACAGCATATGACATAGGGGCATCTTGCTTTGGCAAGCGTCTCTTCTCCATGGCAAGAGAAGCCTTTTCCCCCAAGACTACTTCGGTTCCTTCTCTTCTTAATGCTATATGTAGTCTTAATCGTCCTTATGCTCAACTGACAATGTATCCATCTTCTTTTGTTGTCCACGCTTTCAAAAGGTGCTGAACGTGTTATTACACTGAAAATGGAAATTCCTGGATCAATGCCTCCTCTTATCCAGGAAATGTTGGAGAACTCAGAGGGACATGAACCACTGACACCAAGCTCAACTGGAACTACCACAGAACACAGTCCTAGCATCTCGCCCAGCTCAGTGGATAATAGCAGTGTCAGTCAATCCCCATTGGTGCAATAAGACATTCTCCAGCTACATTCCTAACATTGTATGTACAGGGATGACATGCAAGAAAATTGCTTTTACTGCTGCTTATTTTCTGGACTTACACATCCATAAACACACACTAAAACCCAGCACGGACCAATAAATTTTCATATGTATCCATAATTTGTACACATACATACAATTCACACACATGCGCCTTGCAGCTTAATGAGAATCAATGAACTTCTGAAATACTAAATCAGCATTTCATGAAACTAGAAACAAGTTAAGCTTCAGTGGTTTCTACTGAACAACCAAGATTGTGAGGCAACAAGACAGATTTCAAACAAGAGGTTAAAATTATGATGCTACCATTTCTGATGACTTTGTACATACAGCTATATTGGCCTGTACTTTCTATACTGGATGTTCAGTGCTTTCTTTTTTCTTGCATACATAAGATGATCAAGACATCATGCATATAAAAC
Organism: Lerista edwardsae; assembly: GCA_029204185.1. Classification (NCBI taxonomy): domain Eukaryota; kingdom Metazoa; phylum Chordata; class Lepidosauria; order Squamata; family Scincidae; genus Lerista; species Lerista edwardsae. Next base: position 4,686,497 of record JAJKFI010000009.1, on the reverse strand, counting down.
GGACTACTTACATGTCCAGATAAGGTTCTAAGACAGACATTCTAATTTAGTTAGGATGAAAACTTGTCATTCCTCTTTTTTATGGCCTCAGTTTGTATTTCTTTTCCATTAAAACAGATACAAAGAAATTCACTGCACTAGCAGAAGGAACTTCTGTATAAGTGTAACTGCCAGATCAGTTATTTGGATGTAATTTGTTCCACTGTTAATGTCACTTTAAATTTACAAAGAGGTTTATTACTTGTTTGACTTCTCTGCATTTAAAAATACTAAATTTTTACTTCAGCTATAGCCTTCAAGGCAGAAACACTTCCCAGTGTTACAATTTTTTTTGTTTACTTGTTCACAGGCTGTTAGGGAAACTTCATGGGATAATTGACCAGGCTTACTCACTACCTCTGAATTGGTGACACTAGTGAAAAACTACCTGGAGACACTGCCCCCCCCCCCCCGCCCCACAATCCTCCTCTCTGGCACCAAGGGGCTGTCACTAGAATATCCAAAAGCAGAGGAGAGAATCTGCCTCTTTGACTTTGTTATCACCATAAAACAGAGTGAAAAATGTGGTAGAGTGGTTACAATTTTTTTAAAGTGTCAGTTTATTAGGTTTCATTTAAAAGCACTAGTGGATTTTTTTTATACTAGCAAGTCTGTGATGTACTTTCACTGGCTCTGTTTGTACATTGAGATTGTTTAACAATGCTTTCTATGTTCATATACTGTTTACCTTTTTTCCATGGAATCTCCTGGCAAAGAATAAAATATATTTATTTTAAACCTGTGTAAAGGAAGATTATCTAAGCCACGCATCCACACACAAAGAAATGGTTTTATATTTTTAATGTTTAAACTTCATTTCAAAAAGCAGGTTTGCAGTTTGCAACCATGACAGTTAAAATGTGTGCTTTTGCACAGCTTTCTAGAACATTTCTACAAGCCGGTCAGACAAATACATGACATTTCAATGAGTAAAAAAGAGCATAAAACTGTAGGTGTAAGAACAAAATGTTAAAATGCCTACACACAATAATAAAAACCATCAATTACATCATCACATAAAATAAGTCAAATGTACAAAAAGTCTGCGACATAAAGGGACAAAAAGACAACATAAGATAGTTGTTGGAAGTTTGTGTGCACTTTGGGCACTTAATTAAAACATAGCAAAATCATCATCTTCATCAGACTCTGCAAAATATTTCACTTCTTTTCTAGCCCGCCCGGTCCGCGGCCTGGAGGCTGCTTCTGAGGCAAAGTCTGATGGGAAGATGTCTACATCAGAATCTTGGTCAAAGGAGGCTTTCTTCGGTTTCTTTTTTAAAAGGAATTCAAAAACAAATATTAATGGAAAAAATGCCACACTTGCTTGCTTGTGAATATGCATTAACTATATGAATCAAAATGACAATCTCTATTTAAACTCACTAAAGTTCATGCATCTTTCAATCCGACAAAATATTGGCACTCACATTTCCAGTTCAACATTGCATTATATGGAATATGCTGGTCAAACAGTTAATTCCTTTTATGTTGTGGTGGCAATATTGGTTCAGTACCAACAAGAACATCAGAACAGATTCTGAAATTACCTTGCTCGTTGTCGACTTGGGGGGTTTCTTCCCAGGGTTATATTCACCTTCATTTTCAGAACCAGATGCTTTCCTTTTTTTTGCTCCCCTACCTTTTCCTACTAAAGAACAAACTATTTGTAAATACTTGTTGGCATGTCACAGAGAATGAACTTAATTATCTGAAAGCTGTTTTATAGTTTTAACAGAATGCTCAAAGTTTCCATTATTTGTCCTAAAACCAGCAATTTTACAAGTTTACCTGCTACATCCCTCTTAAACCACGTTTCCATTTACAGTAATTTAGATACAACTTCTTAAAGTGTGGCCCTGATCCAATACCAAAAGAACTGCCACACTTTGTTATTTCTCCCCCATCTTCAGTTCCAGTTTCCACTACCCTGAACTTCTGTCTTCCCTTTTAGTAAAAAGTGAAAGCAAACACCACCAGCTTAGCAGCTCAATGTCTTCTATCATCATCAAACAAGATGTTAATTATGTAACTCAAATCCTGTTTCATTTCACAGGAGTCTCATTTTTTGAACAGCGTACTGCAAAAGTGGTTAATCCTTTGACTACTAGGGCAGCCAACAGTTACCTGAAACATTCCCTTGTTTTTGCCAGTCTGCTACAACATTCAATATAGGACTACACCTTTGGCAATATCCTGTGTTTAAAATATATCTATATAATATACTTATATTTATATATTTATATAAATGTATTTTGCTCCATGACTGCAACGTTTTCATACCACGGGTTACGACCATAGCCACATTTACAGTAACAGAGTAAATCACCATTAAGTCCCTAAGAGCACAATCCTAACTTTCCAGGACTGGGGTAAGGGCAATGCAACTCTGAGGTAAGGGAGCAATTGTTCCCATACCTTGAGAAGGCCTCTGTGACTGCCCCCCCAATGTAAGATGCAGCACATGCCCCACTATGTCAGTGCTATAAAGTAGGTTAGGGCTGCACCCTAAGTTGAGCTGTGTGAGGTAAATAAGATTCTGAAATGCACACACATAACTAAGCTAACCTAACTGAAGCTGTGTAGCACCAAAATTCTTACCTTTGGGAGTTACAACCTTCTTTGGAATGCCAAATTCAGATTCTGAATCAGAGTTTATTATTTCGATCTTCTTCGGTTTTGGTGGTCTTTTCGGTTTGGGGGGTGCATCGGATGGTGGCTTTGCTGTTGATTATAACAAAAAATAATGTGAATGCTGTCCTTTCTCAAGAGAGGATCCATGTGAATAGGGAGAAATGGCTCTATATAGTACATGCATCTTGTATTCCCATGGTGCCTGGGGGTAAACTCCGGCCTCCCATTTCCCATGGTGTTTGTATACAACAAGGAAAAGAATGATAAGAAAAAGGGTTGTACTATAGATTCCCTATGGGAATCTCTCTGTGAGCAAATGTGTTCCTTCATGTGGGAAAAATGCTATCACCTTACTATGACCTCCCCACCTTTCTCTTGTGTCTCTATGCAAGAGTTTTCTGTTCCTGGATGTCCATCTCCATGACAGCTCACCTGTAAGGACAGGGATGGCTGTGCCAACCTAATGACTCAACTGACCCCATTTGTTTTGTTTTTAAGTTCAGTAGTAGAGCACACACTCTGAAGTCTAAAAATTGCTAGGATTCAATATGTTTAAAGGATTTCAGGTTGGGACAGATTTCTGGCAGGCAGCTGCAAAAGCCACGGCCAGAGTCAACTACAAAGTTTTGTATGATTTTTCCAACACAGATCTATTACAAACAAAATACCCTCAAGAGCAGTGTTCTCCAAACTGGAAACTGCTTTACACCAAAAAGCCTCCCTGTTGTGAACGGCACTTACCATTCTGCCTTACTGTTCTGCCATACCACCACCACTTCTTCTTGCCTGATCTGGTCATAGGGACGCACTAGGCAGTGACATCTATTGCCATTGCCCCAGCAGGCTTTGCAACAGGATTTCCAGGCAGGTGCAATTAAGGCATATGGCCAGATCAGAGGCAAAGAGAACCTGTGACACGACAGAACAGTAAGTGCCACTCATGGGGGAGGGGGGCATTCACTGGAATCCATGTCAAGCCCATGGCCCAGAGTCTGGCAAGGGATGCTCACAAGTATTCAAAGATGTGAGAAATTTAACAATTTAGGGTACAATCCTAACCTGGAGTTAGGCCAGCACAGTTAAGACTGCAAAGTTTGGCTAGCACACCGTAAAGATGTCAGAGTCAGGCTAGCACACAGACGTGCACCATCCTTCATGACTCCAAGAGTGGTCCAAATGCGCTTTACAGTGACCCTTGTGCCAGCCTAATTTGGCTGATGTAACAGTGCCGGCCTAATTCCAGGTTAGGATTGCACTCTCAAATGGCACAGAGCGCAACCCAAAAGCACTCGCTGGGGCAGTACAAGTCACTTGCACTGATCCAGGAGTGTTGCAAATGTGCCGTAAGGCACATCTGCGACGACTCAGAAGTTGGGAAGACTAGCAGGAGGATGTACGCTGGCCTCCCTATGCAAGACTCTTGGATCTTGGGGAGGACAGAAAGGTTGCATTTCAGGGCGGGAGGAAAGCAGGCCAGTGGGTGGACTGGGCCTGGGGGTGGGATCGGCCTGAGCGACATAGGCTGTGTCTTAACCCCGCTGCTGAGCATTACACAAAGCTGTTCAGATTTGCACCAGCCATTGGCTACCGCAGATCCAAGCAGGCCCATTGAAGTGGCTGTCGTGTTACATGGGCTAAGGAGAAATAATTCCTCTACTATTCCCCTGCAACAACAAACCAATGCAGACACTTGCCTTTTTTAGTGACTGTTGTTTTACTCGGAGGCTTTTCTGTTTGTTTCTGGACAAAAGAGGATGAGAACACGGGTGCTGAATCTTCCTCATCACTGTCAAACTTTGATGTATCTAAACAGCACAAAAGGTTTAACATGTCATGGATTCCCACAATAGAGCCTTTTCAGTTTACCCAAAATTTTACCCCTTTGAACTTAAAGCATTCTTTAAAATGAAACTTCTGACATAAGATCACACAGACTTTGAAAAGCTTTTGACATGTGTTGCTTCCCATGAAAGATTACCAGCACCAGTTAGGTGAGGGACCAACCATTTCTGTTAGTGACCTCAGAGGCATCTGGTTGGCTTAGTCCCAAGAGATTCTATGTATTCCCAGTCCTAAACACTTGTAGATATAGCACAAATATGGAATAACTTAATTTACATACATACCAATATTGCTTTTCCGAGAATAAGAAGGAAAACTGAACAGGTTGCCAAAGTCTTGATTTGTCTTTTCTTGGGAAACCTTCCTATTGGAAAAATGAAAATTGAGTACTACGCACCCCAAACCATCAGCTGCTTATTAAGACTGACAGTTCTAGAACAGGCCCACACACTTGGTGACCACGCCAAGTCAAGCCAAATGCAGATCATCAGTCATCTATTATGGGCCATAAGGGTTCCTGTTTTTGTCTCAGAACTATATGCATGAGTAGTAGGTTTGTCAAGCATCTCGCAGGCAACAAAACATGGCTGACCTCCAACTGCATGATCCTCTTGTGTTAGCTTATAGTATAACCAATACATACAGCGGAGAGGCAAGTGAATAGAGCCTTCCTACCAAGGCATGGTTCAGTACTACTTACTACATTACTAATCATCAACAACCAATACCCCTAGCAAAAGGTGACTGCAATATCATGAATCAATTGGAAATAAAATATAATGTTGAGAAACAATCAGATTCCCTTTCTGCCTTAAACCACCTCATCCAGGGAAGTGACAGCACAAAATTTTTGAAAAAAAATCAATCGTAGAGCAGGCAGGACAGCTGCAGGGCATGGAGGACATAAATCCTGGATTACTGGCGTTATCCTATCTGTGGAGCGGGTAGGAATAACCTGTGTGGGAACATTCTTCTTCATGACATGGAATACATGAAGAATACAGGGGGCATCCGCTAAAACTGAGGGTTGGGATAGTTAAAACAGATAAAAGGAAGTACTTTTTTACCCAGCGTGTAGTTAATCTGTGGAACTCTTTGCCACAGGAGGTGGTGATGGCATCTGGTCTTGATGCCTTTAAGAGGGGATTGGACGGATTTCTGGAGGAAAGGTCCATCGTGGGCTATAGGCCATGATGGATTGTGCAACCTCCTTACAAAGGTGGTGGGCTACTGGTACCGGGTGCAAGGGAGTGGCAACAAGATGCAAGCATCTTGTTGTCTCATGCCTCCCTGGGGCACCTGGTGGGCCGCTGTGAGATACAGGAAGCTGGACTAGATGGGCCTTTAGCCTGATCCAGCAGGGCTCTTCTTATGTTCTTATGACCATTCCATGAGTGGAACTCCCATCCTTCCATCTACAAAACAAACATTTTGGATGCATCTATTGTCTCTTCATATTTGACTCTCATAACAGCATATAATTCTGTGCTCTGTTCCTTAAATATGCATGACTCAACTTTCTTCAATAGCACTGTAGTTAAGACCTCAATGTCACCCTTTTTGTCATCAATGTGATTGCCACATTACTAATGAGGTACAAAAAACTATTCTGAAGTTACAATACTTACTCTGGCGAAGATCTTGATTTGACGGGGGAGAAGTCATATTCATCCTTTTCTAGGCCATCTGAGGGCACAAACTCATCTTCTCTGTCATTGATGATAGGAGACGTTTTTAATTTGAATTCACCTAGATCGTTATTATTGTTGGCATCTTCATCATCATCATCACCATCTTCCTCTTCTGAGAAATCAAAGGTGTACTTAGGCCTTTCAGCTGTGAAAATGACACTGCCATCAATATTTGCTGCTAAATTTCATTGCAGCAATGAACATTACAGTTCTGAAAAGTTTTATGCATGATCCTGTGCATCCCTGTTATGAAAATGAGTCTTTCAGAGTATTACAATGTAAGCAAATATTAACAATTTATTATCCTTTCCACAGAGGGAAAACTTCATGGATTAGCTGCCAAGCCAGGGCACATAGTAGCATTCCACAAACAATGGTGTCACCAAGTAACCAGGGGCCTGAGACAGAAGCCCTGCCCCCCTTTACACACACACACACACACACACACACACACACACACACACACACACACCAGCTCCCCTCTCCATCTGCCCAGAAACTAGGTAGCAGATTGAAGAGTGTTCCCTTTTGAGCCACAGTTACATCAGAGATGCAAAGGAGAACTCCATTTGTGCAGGTGCTGTGCTCCCCTCTTCTATCGCCCTGTAAGTGTCTCTGGTAATTACAAGGTAGGGCAGGGGGAAGAGCACCAGCCACAATGGTACTTCCTCCTTCTTGCCAGGCTATATTTTAAAATAGCTGGTTGCCCCATCCCAAGGCAAGCAAGAGGAACAGGAATCTGGATATTTTATAATGGAGCCTAGCATAGAACTCGCTATCATAACATCTACTATTTAAAAACAAGAAAGATATCATTGCTCAAATCAATCAATCAATCAACAGTATTTATATACTGCTTTTCAACACAAAGTTCACAAAGCAGTTTACTATACAAGGTATATTTAGGATCAGGAAAAAAAGTTCACTACACTTGTCATTTCATTGGCAATTTTATTCAGGAGTGGGTACCTAAATACCTTCAATATCTTTGAGAATGGAGATAACTGCCAAGTATTGTTCACTTATAGTTAAGTTAAACGCATTCTATCATTGTAAACTGTTTTTTACTTTTTTCCTTCAAATAATTCAGGGCTACCTGCAGCTCTTCTAAGTAACGAGTCCCTTGGAATAATCACAGGCTCATTTTCCTCTAGGTCACTTTCAGACTTAGATTCATCATCTGACCATGGGTTTCGTTTCTTCACTTTCTTTGCACTAGACTTTGGGGTAGATGGTGTTCTTCTCACTCTAGTACCTAGAACAAAGCTATATTCTCAGTATCAGAAAAAAAATACATTGGGTTACGTATTCCGTTCTCCCTACTGTGTTGTCTCGTCTGGTCTTATAAAAACAACCCGTGGCCTTCCAAATTAGTTGTACAGATCTAGAAGTACATTGCATAATTAGGTCATAATGAAATGTTATCTACAGGAGTACAAGACTCTAAGCCAGTGGTTCCCAAACTGTAGGTCAGGACCCATCAGTGGGTCCCATCAGGTGGGTTGTGAAGCACCTACAGCAGCCATATTGCAAATATAGGAAGATGGGATGCTGGAAAGGGGGAGAGTTGTGTGGTTGTTTTGCTTGTGTCAAGGTTGAAAATAGGGTTCTTTTTTTCTGATTCACGTTGCTATTGGAAAATGGCTGAGAAATAACCCAACTGATTGCTGCATTCTCAGGAAAGCAGCAGACTCTGGTGTCACAATGATGGCACTTCCAGCCATGACATCACTTCCAGCGGGTCCCGGACAGAATGTTATTCTAAAAAGTGGGTCCCAGTGCTAAAAAGTTTCAGAACCAATGCTGTAAGCTGTAAATGACCTTTTATATAAGTGTGATTTTTTTTTAAACGTGGAAGGATAATAATAATAATAATAATAATAATAATAATAATAAAAAATTTATTTATATACCGCCTTTCTTAAGATCACTAGATTTCTCTAATGATTGAACTCAAGGCGGTTTACATAGGCAGACTTTCTCACAAACCCAAAGGTTTTTACAATTTACAGAATGTTCTATCTTCCAAGAACAACACTCCTACAGATCTTTCTTTCTGGATTTAGCCTTCTTTCTTTAGCCACCCGTCTGTCGTCTGCTGGCTGATGAGGCTTCCCTGCTGCCACCAGAGATGCAGCTGATTTCAGCACACTCCTCCTCCCACGAGGCAGCTGAAACTCAGCTTGTAATCAGCCGCAGTTTCCAAGGTCTGCTGCTCGCAGAGACTTCCGGCAGTCCCGAGCTCACGACCTTGAGATCTTCAGGTGTTATCTTCGGGCAAACGGAGGCATTAACCCTCTCGGCTAAATCTCGGCTAAAGTTTCTGAAGGAACTTTTATACTTCTCTTAAATGGTTTCAAACAAAATTGTAGACTTGATTTGCTTACCTGGCTCTTTTTTCTCTCTTTTGGGTTTAGGTGTTTTAGTCACAGGGCCAGAGGCATTAAGCGCATCTTCTGTAGCACCCTCTACTGGTGTGCTACTGAATTCCTCCTCAAACTCCATTTTTATTGCCAGAGTATCAAGGTCACCCTAGAAATTTAACAAAATAAAATTAAAAATGAACTCACTGGCTGGTCTTAGGTAAGCCATTCTTTCTCCCTCCCCCAGCTGTAATATAGAGATATAATAAAGCCCCTCTGTTATAGGGGATGTTGTAAAATTACAGATAAAACCTATTGTGAAAGACTGAGGACTAAAGAAGTGTTCTATGTAAAAAAAATGAGAGAAAGATAATAAAATTAAATTTTGGGCACAAAACCAGCATTGCATAACCTTTTAAGGTTCGTTACAATGGTCACAGAAATAGAAATGAGATCAGAGTGTGGAGAACTGTAGGAACATTAATCCCTCTCATCAGATAACAAAAGAAACATCCACTGTATTAATATTAATATTTAGACCCCCCATGACTCATTAGGGAGATATGCTGTGCTTAAGCTGTGTTAACTGAATATAGAATAAAATATGTATATATTTCATGTGAGCAGTTTTACTAAGGGAAGAGAGTGACTTGTATAGAAGTCCATGATTTTGGAATGTGACTAAGGTTACATTTTATAACCAGGTATATGTGTCCTGGAGCATAGGAGTTCAACGGTATGAGCAGCTTGGGTTCTTTTTATGCACAGAAACCTTGAAACAAAGTAACACAATTGAAAACATGGATCTCCAAAATTTTCACTACAAGGGTAACAGTGTATTTTACACATTTTCGTGGGCTGAAAAAAACTAAGTTTTATTAATAAACGTATGGAATTTAAATGAATGAATACGTTTTACTTGGATCTTTTTTGTTATCAGCATTATATGACAACAAGAGAAAAGAGATAATTACAAAGAAACAATGCTGTGCCTAAACTGAGAAATGAGGTATAATGAGTAAAAACGTTGAACATTAGCCAACGCTCTGACAAAAAAACCCCGCATCTTGTGGCAGGCTGGATGTGGGCCCTGGCCTGTAGTTTGGAGACTCCTGATCTAAAATATAATGAATACTAGTACTAAGATCTGGTAGACCAGCAAGTAAGGAAAAAAACAAAACAGATTGACTTGCCTTCTTTTTCTTTAGAAGTTTCTTACTAGCATCAGCCTTCATAGCAGATGTGATCTGAGGAACTATTCTCCTACCAAATGGTGATGGCATGGTCTCTTCTAAGTGAAGTTTCTTCAGCTTGGGCTTGCCGACTTTGCCTTTTATAGGTTTGCCTGCCATTCCAGCCAAAATATCCTCTCTTTCCTGTGCTTCTACTTTCTAATAATAAATAAGAAAGGAACACACTTTTTAAGTCTGAGATCTTTATCTACTATATAAAGAACTTGTGTACATCTTAATATTCTAAGTTCTCAAACTGTTCATGAAACAACTCCACAGTCATTCCTAACAAATACTTTGTACAAACAATAAAAATGACCTATTCAATCTTGGAAGCATCTTTTCTTAATATAAGGAAAAGGAAACCTTTAGCATGATGGAGTAATTCTGAACAAAGCCAGAGATCAAATTGTTACCTCTAGTGAAAAATACTTCAATTGCACATCTTTTAATACAAGGTTTTAATACAGTGCAACGTAAATATCTTAATAGTGACACATTCAAATGAGCAATAAACACCATTTTACTTGAATAAAATTGCTAGTGGCAAAATCCTCACAGGATATGATCAAAGAGCTGCTTCTTGTATGTCTAAGCCCCTAGTGATGCCCAGTGGTTGGGTTTGTTATTTAAAGGAGAATCAGTAACACAGACATGTGCACGCACAAAAACAATAAAATAGACCAGCGGTTCTCAAACTCTCTGAGAGTTTGGGAACTGCTTAAATGCTTGCAGGTGGGAGGAATCGCAGCGACATGATTGCTACAATTACGTTGCTTCTGGCCACATATTGAGCTGCGGAGACTTACCATTGCCTGCCCCAGCATCTAGGACAGTTGGGGAGCCCTGCAAATTCCTCTCAGGGCTCCCTGTGCACAGGGATCTACCCAACACTTCTGGAAGCTGGGGCAGGCGGTGGTAAGTCCCCCCCAGCCCCAGTATGCTACCAGAAGCAAAACAATAGTAGCGATCGCATTGCTGCGATTCCCCCACCCCTTAGGGGGAAACAGGCAGGGCTCTTCAGGCTGGGGCATCATGACACCCCAGTTTGAAAACCACTGATAATTGTTTTTAAAAGATCCTGAGGTTAAAAACACTTTGCCCATGAGGCAGGGTAAAACTCATCCAGACACATTCGGTTTCCAAAATTCTTCCTAGTTTCAGAAGATGCTTTGGAGGTTCTGGTGATGAATTATTAGAAACAGATGATGCATTTAAAATAGAAGGAGAATTTCAAGTACTATGACTTGTTTCAGAGAAATATTCAACCATGTAATCTGTGTTAGTTTGTCCCAATATTAGTAAACAGTCTTGGGTCACAGTATTTTCATGGAAGTGAGGAGTTTCAACAAAAGTTAATAACACCTCAAGAATAAGACTTTAAATAGCAAGACTCTGTCCTTAAAAAAATAATGCAGGATTCTGGACTGATGTTTTGCAGTATACTTCCTCTTTGCTCCTTTGATACTTGCAAAAAGGTAACAATACAAAAAAGTAACACCACAGACTTTGCCACTACATAACCTTATACCAAGGAACACAGAAACGGGGAAAGCTAGAGGAGGCAACAGTTAACAGGAAGCAGACAGGCAGCAAGAATGCTAGACGCTGCTCCCTATTAGCATTCTTGCAGTCACCTCCTCTAGCAAGTTAAGAGAGGTGAATCATGAGCATGAAGGGGTTCACCAGGGGTTCCAGGTATTCACAGTAGTAGTAGGAACATTTGCTGCCGATATGGCGAGGGGGCCTACTGTATTTCTCAAACTTGACAGGAATCTCTGAAATTTAATTTCTCCCTTATCTTAAACTGAAGAGAACCAGCCAATACTTTTAAATGGAGAAAGGCATGCAGTTAATTGCCAAGAAACAGATTCATAGATTAATAAGCAGGTAGCTGAATATGCAGAACATACACAATGATAAGCAGTTGAAACATAATATGTAAGAAGACAAAACAATACTGAGAGGCCTATAAACTGGTTAAGCCGCTGGCATTATGGACTTGGCTCAACTTTAATACTTGCTACATATATGTTTCCAATACCATATTGGTGGGAAATTATACAGATTTCCCTTTCTCTCTATTGTAACAGGATTAGTCATATGAAAATGAACAGTGTTTTAAGAACAGTTATCCCAGACTACCTGTCCAAACAAAAACTGAAACATTTTTAATGCTGGACAGTTATTAAGATAGGGTAGCATACATCAAGCTCCTCTACAAAGGCTGCTAAATCTTCTTTCCAAAGATCTGAAGAAGACTTCCTCTTGAGGTCAGTGAGTTCTTTTACCTAAAAGAAGAAGTCAATATGTCACTACAGAACAAACTACCATACATACATACTTGAAATATTTAAGGTGATCTAATGGTATCAAAATCCCAAATGTAAGGCTGACCACAGTAAAAAGTAGCTATTTATTCATGGATATGCACAATTTATTATTCCTGTACATATTATCAAACAAAAAGTATTTATATACCACTTTTCAACGAAGTTCAAAAAGCCGTTTACAGGCAAAAAAATAAAGTTAATGGCTCCCTGTCCCAAAAGGGCTCACAATCTAAAATAAAAAAATAAAAAATACAGAACACCACCAGCAACAACCGTTAGAAAAGACACTGTGCTGGGGTGAAGAGTGACAATTACTTTCCCCCTGCTAAATATAAGAGGGACACCACTTGAAAAAAGTGCCTCTTGTCCAGTTAGCAGGACGTTATTTGATCAATAATGTCTTAGTGAGCTCAAATAAGAAATTTTGAAACATAAAATAGATTTTAAAAATCCATACACTTATCATTCACAATTAGTATTTCAGGGAAAGGACCCATACTGAAAGCCTCAATTTTAATCCCAACACTTCCAAGTAGCACAGAGAAAATTCCCCTCCAAGACTCTACACAGCTGCTGCTACTCAGGATCAACAATATTAAGCGAGATCAACGACCTCAGTCAGTATTCAGCAACTTCCTGAATTCTTATGTATCATCTGCAATATGAAATATGAAACTGATGAAGAAGTAGTTTCAAGTTAAAGATCTTGAAAGATACTCACTTTTGCATCTCGCTGTTTAATGATCGCTTCTACTTTCTCTTTAGTAAGACACCACAAAGACATATTCAAAATGTAGTTGAAATCTGGGCCTGAGGTAGATCCTGAAGAGGAAGAACTGTCATCATTCAGATTTTGCGTTTCTTCCTCTTCTGCTGCCTATAACAAAATCAAATTAGTTATGTTACTATACCTATTTCCTACAGTTCAAAACAGATAAACTAAGGCTCTATGTTTAATTGAGCTTACAATCCTAGTGTTATTAGTGACATAAAACAGAGTGATTCCTGAATTTCAAGGAAATTTTGTAGAGGTAGAAAGTCAGTTTGAAATACGTCCATGTCCAGTAATTAGGAAATAACAGAAGAATCATCTTTAGGGAAGCACTACAACTCTTCAGTTAGGGAACATCCATGTACTGCACGGATTACCTTTTCTTGTGCTTCCTTCCAGGCTTTCACAGGGTCAGATTCATAGCCTCTCTGGACTAACAGCTGAATCAAATCTCTTTTTGATTTATTCTCTATATGAAATAAAAAGGAATAAAATATATTTCTACATATGTTTTTCTGAGCTTAAATTCACAATATGCATAAAACTTGTTTTTTTCTTACCTATGGCAATTTTCCCCTGTATTTTCTCTAAAATAAAGCGAGCTTGATTGTTAAGCTTGGTAGATTCTGCCCCCAAAATTCCTACGAGCCACTCCTTGCGCAAGCTATAATAATTTAATCGCAAGTCAAAGAATTCCTTCAGAATATCTTGAACTGTTTCATACTTCTTCAGGCACCCCATATGATCAAATAGCACCTATACAAATATAAAATATTATTTCAAACTTTGAAAATGTTTTTTAAAACTCCAGGAAATGTGAATATTTATATAAAGCACTGAGACAGTTATTTTTCCTGAAACCCAGCTTAGAATATACCCTTATGGCTATCTATACATTGATCCAGAGTTTGTTATATTGAAAAAATGTCTAACAAGGAATTCTAGTTTTTGAGCCTCATCCCTCTCTATCTTGAATTATTCACTGGCCACTTGTACCTCTAAGGTTTCTATATACTCTGTGTGCTCTGCAAAAAGGTAAAGCTCTGCATATTAAATTGCTTTACTACATGATTATCCCAGAATGAAAGAGGTAAGCTGGGAATCATGTCCCCCAACCCAGGTATACAATTCCTTAGATCAGTGGATCCCAAACATTTTTGACTGGCACCTCCCTTGACCTACTGGGCCATAGGCCATGGCTCCCCACTAGGGCTACAATCCTACACACTGTATAGAGCTGCGGGTTTTTGTGAGTATTCCATGGCTCCCCTGGATGGCTTCCATAGCTTCTTGTTTGGGAATCACTGCCCTAGGATATCCTTAATGTTGAATGACTGTTTAAAATCATTCCAATTTGTACTGTATGGCAAACATTAATAGCTTTTTTTCCCCTACTGCACCAGGTTTCTCTGCTAAAGTTTTAAAATTGAAATTTACCACCTCCCATCAGTTAAAGCAGAGATGAGCTGCTTTTCTCTTTTGTACAGAAGCAAACATGAAAAGAGATGCATTTACTCATGTGTGGTATAGAAAATCTAACTACCGTGGCAACACAAAAATGGTAAACTGCTATGAGTCTGGTAGTCCAACATATAGAAAAGTTACCATAGAATTACAAGTTAGACTTGTTTGAAGCTTAAAGACTTTGTGAAGTCCAGCAGCTTCTGCCTGAGCAAGCTTTTCTTCTGTCATTTTCACAACAAATTTCACAGTTGTATCTGTGTGATACTCTTTGTAATCTGAAATTAATGCTGGTGTTTTTTCGGTCCCATTCAACATAGGTTCTAAGACCTGTTCTTTGTAAACCTACAGAGACATAAAAAAATTAGGATTAGTTATTTAAAAGAAAGCAGTGCTAATGCTCAAAATCTAAAATTAAAAGTCCTTACCTGAGTCCATGTTCTAACTGGAAGCTCTGTAATTTCTACTGTGTTCCTGTCAACCACAAATATTTCTCCACTCACTACATATTGATTTTGACCAAGTTCTTGGATCATTCCTTTAAAGTTTTTGTAATTTGGAAGCTGAAAAATTAAGAATGTTTGACATATTCATCAAATTATGAATATATTCATGAACAACAATCAGCATCACAAAATACAGCAGAGTATAGTTCACATTTAAAGTACAGAGTATGATTTAAAGAAAACAAAATAGTCAACGGATCAAGCACCATGGGGATATTTAACTAAAGCAAGGCTTACGGCTACTGTAACCCATCTGTAGGTTCCAGTGCTGAAAAAACATTGTGTGATTTAGAGTCCAATCCTGAGCTCAGTGCGCCTGCACTGCCAGTACTTGGTGTCACAAAGGTGCCGTAAGGTACTTTCCCATGGCGGGAGACACTCAGCACTGGTGGAGAGGCCAGCACCAATCTGCGCCAAATGGTAAGTGTCCCCACTGGGCAGCACTGAGCCCCTGCTGGATGCTGGAGAAGAGGTCTCGGCATAACTGTTCTTACCAGGCAACAGGAAGTCTTTTTGGGATGGTGGGGTGAGGCAGGGAGGGGGCAGAACATGGCAGAGGGAGGGCGGAACAAAGGGAGGATTGAGCCCAGAAGAGGAGTGGGGGCGGCAACAGATGCTGCCACCAAACCCTATACCCCTACTTAGGCTACGAAGACCAATGTGGGTCTCCTTGATTCTGTGTCCACTAAATAGTGGGCACAGATCCAAATAGACCCATCGGCGCCACTAGAATAAGGGAACCAATGTTTCATTACTCCGAGGAAATCTTCAGCAGCTTTCCTGGCCCCACAGGATATAATGTTGGCCATTTCAGGACCGCTGGGCACTGGAGAAGCTTAGGATTGGGCTGCCCAGCTTAGTCCAGGGCAACTTCAGTCCTTGACTCAACCACCACTATCTGCTCTTCAACGCTTCCTTCAGCCTGCCTTCATGACAGTCAGTCAGGTAGCCTCATTATAACCCATTAGCTGCATTCAACAAGAAAAAGCCCATTGCCATTGGCGCTAAGCTTCAGTGTATGCTTTTCATATTTCTAAAAAAAAAAAATACATGATGGTCAGTCAGCACTTAAAGCAAAAGTTGTGTTTACCCAGAAGATGGCAGCACGACACCGTTTCTATGAACAAGTTCATACTAGAAATTCTTTGATACAGATATGCCATGGTAGACGGGGAGACAGTGGGAAAGCCATCACCATGACCCAAGCGGCACCTTTTTCTAATAGTTACAATCATGGAAATTCCTCGGACTCACACATTAATCTTTTCCATTGATATTACATACCAGCGCATAAGATCATGTGCAGGAATTTATCTGTGAGAACTGGACCTAAACAACTGTGATATTCTCATTCCCGTCAGTCTTTGAAGTTTAGAGGCATTACAACAGTATAAATGTGAAAGCAAGTTATGGATTTTACATCCAGACATGTGTGCCATGGATCAACTGAGACTGTCTACTAGCAACAGGAAGTTGTCATATGAAAACATTTCTAAATCCTAAGAACCCTGGAAAGGTCCACTAAACAAACAGTTGAGTTAAAGTGTGAAGTGGACAGCATATAGTGAGAATTCGCTAACTGTTCTGTATACACAGAAATCTTTCATAAAAATTGTTTTTTTAAAAACATAAAACATATTGGATCTCAACAATTACTGAATAATTGGTGCCTAAGAACTTCCATGTTAGTCCTAGGCAAATAAGAAGTTTCTTTAACAGTTCAACCCTAACTATGCCTCATTTTGTCAAGATGAAATAAAGATGTTGCAAATACATTAGGCCCATGTTACACACAACATGGGTACATTCCTAGTTGCATTCCTAGTACCCACATGGATACCAAAATCCACTGATGTTAGAACCCGCAGGTTTGGGGAGCCCTTTAACCCTCTAAAGGCAATCAGAGCAGCACTCCGTAGGCACACCTCTGCAGGCTCTCTGAAGCTCGGAGAGGTTGCATGCATCTGCCCCAGCCTCTGGGGGTTTCAGAATGAAGCCTGGAGTACTTTAAAGAGAACTTCCAGTTTGGGGCAAAAAGCAGAATTCACTTTAGAGTGCTCCGTGCACCTTTCCGAGTTCCATAGAGGCTGCAGGCAGAAATGTGTGGCCTCTCCAGACTAGAGAAAGCCTCAAGACCCGACCGGAGCACTGCTCTTGTCACCTTCATTAGGTTTAAACAGTCCCTGAAACCTATGGATTCCAACAGCCATGAATTTTGGTATCCCTAGGGGTGCCAGGGGCTGGGGCTGGTCCAACATTTGCCAATGCTGGAATTCACAGATGTTGGACCTATAGAAAACGTGGGCCCCTGTAAATAAAAATTAGGGGGTATACCCCAAGTCGTCTCCCAGAAACATCCATTTATTGGGGGGTGGGGGTGGGGTGCCAATCTTCTCTTAACCCTGAAACCGTCTGAATCCTGTACTTTCCAGAGCGGCTCTGACCCTCCAAGAACAGTTATTTTGGAGGGTGCAGAGGGTTATTGCGCCAAGTTAACAGCAGAGAAGTCCATTTCTTCAAGATTCCTTCCACATACGAGTCTTTAGGATACAACCCTACACCTTTAAATACAGTAATTTGCTTTAACGAGGGCAAACATATCAAAATAAAACTAATATTAATCAGTTTCATGCTGCTGCACATATACACATGAAAGAAACATTCATACCATTAGTTTTCTTTGTTTAAAGACAAACAGAAAAATAAAGTTATCTAAATTAGCCTGCAAATGAAAGCTGCATTACCATAGGATGAGGATCCAATCCATCCAACATGCGTCTCACATTGTTCACAATCTCCCTGGTATCATAGTTTGGAATTTTACATGCCCAACCGGTACCGATGCCCTCAGCACCATTTATTAAGACCATAGGAATTATGGGAATGTACCATTCAGGCTCCACACGCTGGTTATCATCATAAAGGAACTTAAGAAGGTTATCATCCACTGCAGGAAAAAGCAATCTTGCTAAAGGGCTTTAAAAAGAGAAAACAAACAAAACGAAGCACTTTCAGATCAAGAAGTTATAAACAAAGCCCAATCCTGTCCATCCTCCTCCCTGCCAATGCCAAAAGGCTTAAGCTGTAACCTGTGGGGCAGAGGGGAACCCCAGAGGTCTCCTTTGGGTAACATTTGTTCCCTTACCCAGTTGTAACTCTTCAGTGTCCAGATAGGTCTACTTGGACTTGAGACAGCAATTTCACTGGTACAAGTTGGTGAGGACTCAAATCAGGGAATCAAGTATTTGGCCTGATCCAATGGGGCTCTTCTAATTTTCTTATGTAAGTCTGGGAAGGGGGGTGAATTCGGCGGAATTCAACTTCACCCCCAGATCAAATCTGTCCTCCTCTGCACCTCATTTTGCTCTCCCTCCAGCTTACCTGGGTCATGCATGCAGGGCCATTCTGGCCTCCCTGCCAGTGCTCCAGCAGTATGGCTTTGCATACTGCTGGAGAGGCTTTTGCAACTGCCATAAGGGAGTCTCCACTGGTGGAACACTTCTTCTACCAGCAGATCAGCCCAATCAGATTGGGCTGTCAGAATATGAAGATTAGGGCACATTTCCGTTTTTCATGCTCCTTACAGTGGCTTGCACCCATACAAAATGGCACCAGTTCTCTAACATGCCACAGTACTGCCAGTAAACAAGCTTATTCAGTCAGTGCAATGTTAGGGGTACTTCAGCATATGCAAGGTGGATGGCTGATGAATATTATACTGAATAGGAAGGCATACAAGAACACAGAGCAAAACACATATATGAAGGCTTTTAATGAAGCTATAGGATGTTTTATGTCCCACTGAAATCCATGGGTCTTACAAGCACTTGACTGAATACAGGCTCACCAATTCTGACATCTCTCCATGCAACTTTATTTAAGCAACATGGGATTTGAAATGCTCTTTTATTTCATTATCTAGCTTTCTCTCTCAAAAATATATGCTTGCCAACTCTGTACTACTTTAAGTAGGCTAGCTTCAATTTTGTTCTGAACAAAAAATTTTACCTTAGCATTGTGAAAATGTAACGAGGACTTGCAGCATCCTTGCCACCATGAAGCCTAGTACCAAACTGACCAATAGGTTGTAGCAAGCTGACATTGTTACTTCCCACAAAGTTCTGTGCCAAGTTGACGATAGTCATCATTAAAGCTTGCTAGAAAAAAATATTAAGTATTGTTGTTATTGTGTACAAAACGCTCCCTGTTTCAAAACAAGACTGCCATTGCATGCTCCCAAGTAATGGCACTTATGATCTAGTGTACAATAAATTACTGATATAACTAGCTAATTGCCGATCAAGTTTGATGGGGGGGGGGATTAAGACTGTATACAGAATCTTTCTGTATTCACTGATACCATTGGAATTCTCAACCTCTCACCACACCTTCACTGCCACATGAAGAAGATAGCCTGATTGTTGTTTAACTGCCACAACAGCAAAAGCCTCAGTAATGAAAAGAACAACGAGGCCCTGGAAGTTCAAAGTTCCTCTTCCACCTTTTAATTACAGAAACAGCCAGCGATGAAGCAAGGGATGGGACTAGGAACTGTCCTGTTCAAAACCTGGAACTGTCCTAACACTCAAACTAACCATGGTTTCCAAGTTTTGACTAAAAAGAAAAGGATGCAAAGTGCGCACACACACAAAGAGATACAGCCTCTTCCCATTTTCCTTTATCCATACCCACCTCTCCATGGTGGTAGGCTGACATCTCAGCAACAGAACCAGCCAACTGAGCCACTTTAACTTCACGTTTATCATTTCTTTTACAACAAGTGAACAAAACCTTGCGCTGTCCTGGTTTAAAGCCTATTGAAGAATAAGGGGGTTTTAAAGAGTAAAAAAACATTTTTAACATTGCACTCTCAAGCTCCATGAACATTTTTCTAATCATACATGAAAAGATATAGTGAATGAACACAATAATCAATTCAATTACGTTTCAAACAAATGTATATCAGTTGAATAAAAGTTAAAACATGGAACAGACGAGTACTAGAGAGTTCTGTAAATTACTATTTCTCCAATTTTCCACTTATATCCAATTCTAGAATCTTAAGACTTAGGCTGCGTTCATGTTCTTAATCCCATGACTAGCTTTAATTTTTACCCATTGATTCATGAGTAGTAGGCCTAAACCAGCTATACTAGTATCATAAACCTGGCCTAAAATTTGCTTGGCTTTTTTTTTTTTTGAAAAGAAGAGGAATGAAAGATTCTCAGAAGTAATAGAGCCAAAACAGGTTGTCAAACTCATATACATCAACACTACAAAGCAAAACTATTGTTAACATATACTATGTGCAGATTGACATAATTTAGGTTTTCTGCAACCATAATTCGTCACCACTTCAGAATCAGACCAACTATTATTTATACTAACCACAGAACAGCCTCCAAACCATGGTTTGCAAATCTCCTTCGAACTATAATAGCCTGAAGGCAATTCTTGGTTAGTGTTATGGTTAGAGCAATCCAGGAAAGAGAAGGTGAAAAAGAAAAATGAGGCTGAAAAATAGGCTCCATTTCAAAAGCAATTACATCTTCAAATGACTTAATAAAGATTGTACTTTTTAAATTAAGGTCTACTCACCATCAACAAGGGATGGAATGGATCTCTCATTATCAGAGTTTGAGAAGAGAATCAACTCTTTATTGATGAAGTCATTGTAAGTGAGATGTTTTGTTGCTGTACCATACAGAAATTGCTAAAATAAATACAAAATTATTATCATTTAAATTAGTTCAGCTTTCTTGTTCTGCATAGAGTCCTATATACACTGATGGTGCTATATGAATAACAAATATTTTTGAGTGCCCTTAACAGGGTAGAAAGACAGAGTATAAATTCTTTAAATAAAAAAATAAATAAATAAATAAATAAATAATTGACACTCCCTCTTAATACTTAAACATTACCTCAGGTAATCCATGCAACCGACGCTGTCTTCTATCCTCCATGAAATTTGTTAGCCACTCTTTTCGATCATCAATTTTTTTCTTACTGAAGGCCTATAAATATTTCATATACACTAATCAGACGAAGTACAGCTTGGAACTACACATTTAATTAGCTAGCAGAAGGCGATAGGTTGGCACCAGCCTATGCACGCCAGCATAGAACTGGGTGGTGGGAGGGCGTAGGAGATGGGGAGTGCAGGTTTTTGAGGGGAAAGGGGGGGCAGTCCTGGAGGCTGCTCAAACCAAGGAGGAGTATGAGACCAGCTGTAGCAGCCTTTTACAGGATGCTCAGATTTGCACCCATGAAATCACTGGCGCAGATCCAAGTAGCTCCATGGAGTAGCTGGGACTTGACACAGGGTAAAGGGAAAAATATCCTCTTACTCTGAGTTACTCTTCAGCCACCCCCTAATCTGATCTGCATACAAAGCAGTCCAACTGGCCTGCCTGTTCCAGTGCAGGTTAGGATAGGGCTGCCCATCTTTTTAGTCTAAAATTAAGAGCAGTAAGAATGGTAGTTGATAAAGATCTTAAAAATTATTGACACTAAAGAGAGAATGAATAGGGATAAGTTGGTGCTATTTACCAAGGTAATGGCAGCATCATCTTCAGGACCAGCATACCGAAATAAAATTCGATGTCTCTCCATATCTGCAAAATATTCTTTTGCTTCTTTAGCAGTACTGGTACCCAAACCTACCAAAGGAGAAAGAAAAAAAATTACTAATTTAACCAATCTTCTTTTTCAATTCTTTTATAAGATAATTTAAAGCCCTTGCAGACAACCCAAACAAAGATTAAAAATATTTTGCCATCAGTTAACCATTATGTTTGAGGTCACAATCCACCTAAAGTTCATCATGAGTTACTGAATGCAATAGGAGCAAAGTTAGTCCCACAGCGCAATCCTAACCTGCACTGGAACAGGCAGGCCGGCTCACCTGTGCTGTGTCCTAACTACATTAGGAGGCAGTAGCAGCTCAACGCGGGGCAAGGGGATATGTTCAACACAGGGCAAGGGGGTTAGCCCCAGCCAGCCCTATGGGGCTGCTCGGATCTGCAACCACAAAATAGCAGGCACAAGTCCACGCAGCCAGGAATGGCCCAGGTCAGAGGCCCCCAGCCCAGGGACGGGTTTTAGGATACGGCCCAATGGCCATGTCCCGTATCCATCCATGGCATCACCCCATTACGCCCCTGCCCGCCTCTGGCATGCCCTTGATGTGGCCCTACACGGGCAGAGCTAAGCCGGTGCAGCTGACGGGCACAGCAGCACACATGTGCCCCCGTGGCTGCTTGCACTAGCCCGGTGACCGAACCCACAGCACAGACGCGCCTTACAGCATGTTTGCAACAGTGCTGGTCCGGCGCAAAAGTGCTGTGCCCATGCAATGCTGTGCAATTGCACCCACAATTACTTTACTCCATTAATTTTAAAAAAGGCCTTATGCCATGGCAGATTTTAGCTGAACAGCATCCTGAAAAAAATTCCCCAATGCTTTACTGCTCATTTTACATGGGAGAGAGGAATTAAATACAAACCTTTGTAATATTTTATCTTCCATGCTTTGTGATTCTCCATGTGTTTTTTCCATTCATCAAATTCAGGAATACTATAGAAGGCAAGTTCCTGCTTATTTTTGCTTGCCTAAAAAAACAGAGATATACCCATCAGATTTTGCAACTTAATTTTTACTGAACTTTATGAAAATCATATTCATTATATGCTACTATGGGCAAAATCATTTCCTGCAAAAGACTGTAGCACCCCTATGTGAAGAAATCCCCAAAGGGGATAATAAAGACCTGTTTTTCCCCTGTCTCTATTGGGGAAAAAGGAATACTACAGGAAATAGGAGATTAATACAACCCTGCCATATCCCATCAAAACTTTTCTCTTTGTGGACAACAAAATAATTGCAAAACTAACTTCGAATAACATCATCTCAAATAATTAAGAATCAAACCTCGAGCCTGAATGGAGAAATGGAAAGTGAAACTTGTTTCCACATCCCACTCAGTAGAATGGGGCTCCCCATTAGTATGCAACCTATATTTCCTGGAGTATACTACAAACCAATTTCCAGAAAGAGTCTATTTGCACATCAGATTATCTTACATAAATTATTCTCCCCACTTTTTCGAACAAAATCATATTCATCCTGTACCAGTATTAAGCATTATATTAGAAGACATACTGTGGCCAAAGGCAGCATGGAACTATAGGGTCCAGCATATTACTGTT
>JAJKFI010000009.1:4648671-4663403 GCA_029204185.1 Lerista edwardsae | reverse complement strand
GTAAATACCTGGACTACTGGATAAATAAATAAATGGGTGACTTCGAGCTAGTCACTATCTCTCAGCCTCACCCACCTGACAGAGTTGTTGTACATAGTTCCTTCCCTCCTTTTGTCCATACACCACACTGGACTCGTTGGTTGAAGGAGCTTGGATGAACTTTATATGCTGTTTTCTGAATTATTGTACATACCAGTGGTTGTCAAAAATTTTAGCAGCGGGACCCATTTTTAGAATGGCAATTGTGTCGGGACCCACCCAAAGTGATGTCATTAATCTGGAAGTTATGTCATGACCAGAAATGACATCATCTAGCAGGAGTGCCATCATTGTGACATAACATGAAACTCCTGGAACGCAAACTGACATTCTTGGACAACAGCAATTGCCCAACCATGTAAGCAAGGAAAAATATTATGTAAAAAACACTAAACTAAATACAAAATTAAAAAAAACTCACTTAAAAATACAAATTATTAACATTCACAAAAGGAATATAGAAAGAGTAAGTTCTGCAGCTTCCAAGATGGTGGCTCTCTGCTTTCCGCAAACCAACTGACATCAGGTTGTGACCCACTAAGTAGGTCCCCACCCATAGTTTGAGAAACACTGGTATATACTATTATTGTTGTGTTGATTCTTCCATTTCTTCATTGATTTGCCCAATTCCTGTTCCCATCTATTTTCTCTTGTAGATATTTATGTGTATTTGAAATTATTCTTTTTGTTTTGGCACTTTTTAGTGCACCCTCAAACTGTGAGATCACCATTTTTTGACTAAAAAGAAGGATGGTATAAAATATCAGACTTGCAGGAACTAAGATAGAACTGTTTGTCCCAATGATTTATTAGCTATAATACATCATAGTAAATAGGATAAATATGTACTGGGAACATATGTGGTACCTTTACAATAGGAGTAATGAATTCTTCAAGAAAGCCATGCTTCAAAAGGGATGGCCAATTGTGATGAATAAAATTGATCAACAAGCCTTTAATGTGGGATCCATCCTGATCCTAAATGTGAAAAAGAACAAATCTGTGAATGCTGAATAGTGGCAAAAGATAAATTTATGAAAAATGACACTCTGGTAGATGCTTTCATATCCTTATTAAAGTTTAAGGCTTGATCTGATGAACACACCTAGAGACAAATACTGTATTATGAATGAATTTCTACAGGGTGGTACAGAACTTCACGGAATGTTATGAGTCGGATGGTGCAATCCTATACTGACCTCTGCTGGTGGGACAGGCACACGCACTCTCGCAAAAACGCCATAAGGCAAATTGCGATAGCACAGAAGCACATGGCGCCGGCACAAAGGCCTGCACCAGCCTGCCAGGACCAGTTGAAAGCCTGCACCTACCAGAGAGGTAAAGTTTCCATGGGCAGGCGGAGGGATGAGGAGAGGACAGAACGGAGGCAGGGAGGGGTGTAAAGGGGTAGGGATATTGCAGATCAGTCTTGGGACAGGACTGGGAACAGTGTCAGAGGACTCCGCCAGACCTATTTTGATGGCACAAGTCCAAGTAGCCCCATATTGGCTGCTGGGGCTTACCCCTAGGGAAGGGGATGAATGCCCCCTTCCCTTGGAGAGACCTCCAGCAGCCTCTATTCCTGTGCTGGGTGCTGCGGAGACTGCACTGGCATAGCTACACTGCAGTGGGGGGGACCTTGGCCAATAAATAATCCCAGGGAGATCTCTGCCCAGAACATACCATTTCCTATACAGACAGGATAAAGAGCAATAACTAAATTAGAAGGCCAAATGTTTTGTGTGCTTTAAGTTTAGATTTTAAACTTACCTGATCTGTCATGATCATAATTTTGCCATATCTCAGCGTTTTCAGAGACTCTGGATCTTCATAACTTTTCTTATACTGCAGACCTACTATTTTTATGATGTTGTTAATTTCTGCATTTTCCATAATCTGTGCAAAAAGCAGAAATGGAAATAAACAGTAGGTTAGAGTGAGTGAGTCAAGTGAAATATTAGTCACCTTTTAACATGATTTTTCCATACCTGTTTGTGAGATGCTTCCCGAACATTAAGAATTTTACCCCTGAGTGGAAACACTCCATATCTGTCTCTTCCAATGACACCTAGGCCAGAGACGGCTAAAGATTTGGCAGAGTCTCCCTCAGTTAAAATCAACGTGCAATCCAAAGAATGTTTGCCACCTGCAAAGTTGGGGAAGGGGAAACAATTACACAAAGAGAGAGAGACAACAAAGTGAAGTTGTAGCAATTTATATAACCTCATGAAATATAAAATATGGCTTGCCCATCTTAAACAGAAACATTAACTGAGTACAGAAAAAAGAGGCAAATATACCTATTTGATATGATCCACCTTTAAAATAAAATCGGATTTTCTAGGCAATAGGGTTCACTTTTTAATTTGCCTAATATCTAATTGTCAGTAGCAACTGTAATGCAGAGAGGTTTCTTTCATATAACTGTGCATTATGTGCAGGAATCACTGCTGAGAAATACAAGTTTTTATAATAACGTATAACAACATAAAAAGTCTAAATTTTTCAGCAGTCATTTTGGAGTTTTATGAACAAAATTAAATATGTCTGCTTCACAAGAAAAACACTTACCAGCATCATTAGCATCATCAAGTTTTGGAATGCCCTTGATTTTGCTATGTTTCACGGATGAACATTTTTTGTTCAGCTGCGTCTGTGCCTTAAATTTCACCCAATTCAAAATACTTTCTACAATACCACAGTTAGAGGCCTATAAAATCAAAGATCACAGTCAGGAATACCGAATAAGGTTCATAATGATAACATAAGATAATGTGCTGAAGTAAAATGCATTACGTTTTCCTTGGACTGCAATGTCAATCTACTCTGAACTCTTCTATCTAATCTTTTTGTTTCCTTAAGTCTAATTATATCCATACTACTTAAAATACAGTATCATAAACAGACCACATAGTATGTAACAAAGGCTATGTACACACCAGGGCACTTGACTGATATATTTTAAATTGTATCCCTTCTTTTGAACTTGAGGGAGAACAGTTTGTCAACAGGTCTAATGCAGGGGTTTTCAAACTGGGAAGTTGCAATGATTGGGAAGCCGTGGGTCTCCCCTTAAGGGGCAGGAGTGGGGAAATGGCAACGATGCTGCTGGCTACAGAATGGACTGGGAAGACTTACCACACCCTGCCCCAGCATTCAGGGACCCCCACAGACTCTTCTGCAGGGCTCCCCCATGCACCAGAAAAGTTGAAAACCCAATCACAACCCACTCCCAGTTTCACAGTCACAAAACAGGATTGTGATTTAAAAAAAAAACAAAAAAAAACTTTTCCAACACACGGGAAGTCCTGCAAGGAGTCTATGGGGCTCCCCCAAACACCTCTCCCTGACACTGGGGCAGGCAGCAGTAAGTTCCCACAGCCCCATTCTTTAGCCAGCACCTACACAATTGTGGCAATCATGTTGTTGCCATATCTCCACCCCCACAAATACTTAAGAGAGGTTTCAGGAACTGCTGGTCTAATGGCTAAAGGGGGAAAAAAAATCAAAACACATCCTTGGGCTTGCTCAAGCTATTGTGTACAGGTAATGGCACTCTTTGTATCCTAGTCAAAGTCTTCAGGGATGGAAAATACCCTTTCCTTGGTATTCCAGGCTGCAACTGCCTCCATAAAAGGTAAAGGTTTCCCCACGACTGAATGGTCCAGTCGTGACCGACTGTAGGGAGCGGTGCTCATCTCCGTTTCAAAGCTTGTAGAGCCGGCGTTTTGTCTGAGGACAAGCTTCCATGGTCATGTGGCCGGCATGACTATACGCCATAGCACATGGAATGCCGTTACCTTACCACCAAAGTGGTCCCTATTTATCTACTCGCATTTAGGTGCTTTCGAACTGCTAGGTTGGCAGGAGTTGGGACAAGCAACAGGAGCTCATTCCGTTGCGCAATCTTGAACTCCCAACCTTCCGGTTGGAAAGCCCAGCAGCAGCGGTTTAACCCGCTGTGCCCCCACGTCCCATAACATATAGCAATTTAATATTAACTCTGCAGCAGAAACAACAAATATCTTCTAGCATTAGTTAACTAAAATATTCTGCTGGTTTTGGTAGGGCCAAAACTGGTAGAGATGGTCAGCCCCCGCACAGAGGAGAAGCCATTTAACATTCTACCTTACCTGTGCTGGTGCAAGGGCATTCCCCATTGGTTAGGAATGCCCTTTCTCTGCCAAGAAACAAGAAGTATCTTCAGCATTAATTAAAGTATTCTACTAGGAGAAGAACTTTGGTCTTTTCATTACTCTATTCGATCACCTTACAGCGATATCTGAACACTTGAACACCACAAGCATACAAATTAAAAATAACTATCTTCCTTCAAGGGGACAGGTTCGTATACACTTATCTGTATATTTCCTAAATGAAATACACAAAAACTTACCGCTTTAAAAAACTTCTCTGATAATTGGCATTTGGACCCAAAGCTTTTAGGCTGAAGTGTCATGTTCTCTTTTGTCTGAGAATCAAAACTTGGGTTTTCAATGAGGCAATTAATAAAAACCCATATGTGGTTCTTTACCTGTTCAAAAAACAAAACACAAAGTCACACACAAAAACAGGAATCAGTGTTTTTAAAATAATGAATTTATTTTTGTTTTCTAGAATTATTTTAAAATATAAGGGCTAGCTTGCCTGGAATGGTTTCACTGAAACTCCAGCTTTGTTCTTTTTCTTCACCACCTCTATCAGCTTTCCAACAATTTGGTCCACAACATAATCAACGTGCCTACCACCCTTAAGGTAAAAAAAATAACAAAGAAAAGGAAAAGAAAGAGAAAATTAAATTTTCTAAAATCCTAATTATAATTTCAGTTTCCACACTAGGGACATGAAAATAACATGAAACTTTCAACCTGAAAACACTGATGTAGATAACAAAATCAGCACCATCACACTGAAAATGTTTGCTCTTTTGTATTCAAACATTTCTAAAACCATAAAGATTCTGTGTGTGAATATACACGTGAAATGTGCACATGACTAACACTGTAAGGGCTGTAGTATCATAAATAATCTCACATGCGTTGTAATGGATCAAGACATGCCTTTTTAATTGGGACCAAAAAATTGAGACATTAACAGTGACGTGCTCTAGCCCATGAGTCAGTGTACTCCTGAAAAGAATCTGAACGCGCTGTCTTTGCGACTCCACATGCAATGAATTTAAGAGTCAATGCAAGTCAATCCAAGAAACGAGTCAGTTTCCCCGCCTCCTTTTGTATTGATCATCCCTGGCTTTTTCAGGGAAACAACTCCAGCCATTTGTTCTTATCAGGCAAGACAACCCCCCCCCATTCTTTGCATGTCTCCTTCTTTCCCATCCCTCATTCGAGCTGCCCTTGCCTTAAAAAAGTCCTCCTATTCTGGCTGTCCCCTTCTTCTTGTCCCTCCCAGTCTCCTGCAGCCTTCCTCCTCCTTCATTGCATTCCCCCAGGTCCCCTCTGGGAATCTACTCTCCTCCTCCGACCGTTTTTGCTGCTGCCGAGTGCGGGGGGTCGGCATCCACAGATTATCAAATTTGTGGATGTCAAACCTAAGGGTTAATGTAGGCCAACTGACAATTGACTTAATGTTCTAATATTAATTTTTCCCTTTTAGACACAACGATTTGGATGCAAATTAGACACAGAGAAGAACCATTTCGCTCACTCCAAAGTATGAAAATCAACTCACCTTTGTGGTAGCAATACTGTTCACAAAGCTAATTTGCTGGAATCCTTTCTCACTTAAAGTGAGACATACATCCCAGCGTTCATTTGCAAGCTCATGGATAACTTTCAGAGCAACTCCAGTTTCATCCAATTTGTCTTTTACGTAAAGATCAACGTAACTACGGAAGCCATTTACCTAAGATTTAAGAAAAATGATCACATACTGTTTGAAACACATAAATTGAGTAACATAAATATTTCACTTAAGCTTCTTACTGGCAGTTTTTTTCCATTAAACATAACTTTGACTCCTTTGCATGCCCCTGCCAAATCATAAGCTCTTCTTGTCATGAGCGCCACAATATCTTTGTCCAGTTTTTCCATCTTAAATTTAGCAAGATCAGGTTGGAATGTCACACATGTGTAGTCATCTCCTTCAAAGTGCTTAATCTTAGGATCAGAAGTCTTCATCATATTGTTCATCCAAGTCTTTGGGAAAGAATAAAAAAAAGAATGTAAGAACAAATAACTTATTTTCTGTACTCTGCAAAAAATAGTTGCACAGAAGGATGGTATTTTAGTTTCCAACCATATTAAAAGTTATATTCAAAGATAATAAACAGGATATTAAATTCAAACTTCTTCTTAGTCTCTCAAAATGACCATCCATTTTTTTATAATGTGATGCATAAGTATCAACATGGTCAATTCAAATAAGATCTACCATGTCATAACTGAGGCCATAACATGACATGAACTTGATCAATGATTTGCCTCATCAGACAATTTTTGAATAATTTTTCTTTGTGGATTTCCCTTGAAAATTTCCAAGTGGGAAAACATAAAATATTACAAAATATAAACTGGATATTTTATGGATGGAAGAATGCTCCCATCCTATATAACACATCTATGACGGCAGCTTCTAGGAATAGCAGAAAAATGCTCATAGCATATGTCATATTAATGTGGCTGGAAATGAGATGTTCCATTTATCCCAGAAGATACAACAGCACTGAAGAATCCAATATTTCCCTGCCCATGTGCTTCAGACCTAAACCACTGTGAGAGAAAATAGATCAATTTACATGCACTGACCAGAAACTGAATGCTCTGGGAAAGACGACAATGGGCTCTTCACGATAGTAGTTTTTGTTAGCTCTTCACTAGGGTTAAGACAAGTAACGAAAATCACACACAGTTATATAATTGCACAGAACTCCACTAACTATGTTTTCAAATAAGGAAAACTCTTAAGATGCAAATCTGTCAAAATTGCAAACAGAATAAATTGTACTTCACTACAGTTGCAACTGACTTTTCTTTTCCACTATAAATCTGTTTTAAAATCTTGTTTCTCCAACCAAAAAAGGTACAAGGGACTCATGAAAAATGAGCATACCTGTTTAAAACTGTGTTTGTATTCCTTGCAAGCAGTTTCAACAGTAAACTTTGTACTGAATATATTACAAAGTTTTGCACCATAGCCATTACGACCACCTAAAAAGCAAATACATTTTATTTCAAAATGTTCTTTATCACAATGAGAAACTCCATAATGATATGAACTATACAGTATTCTCTCTTCCCCTTAGCTGCCTAGCAACAGCTTTCTTCCTACCACATTTCTCCCAAAGAAATGTCTGGTCAGGCCACCTTGCTCTTAAGCCAGCCAAAAATAAGATCTTGTCATAAACTTCCCACCTGGCCAATAATAACACAGAACTGTTAAAAGAACTTTTGATAACATTAAACCGATGTTAGTTTTTATCTTACTTACTTTTATCACCGGTTGCAAGCTTCTTGGGGTTAAAGATAGCTTTCGAGACCCACTTCCAGGTTTCTTGCTCTTCCATTTTCATCCCAGAATGGGTAGGAAGTGGGTCTTTAAAGCTATTTTTCCACTGATTTGGTATCCGCTGGGTGTTCCGGAACAGAACCCCAGCAGATAAGTAGGCATGGCCGTACTTTTTTAAAAATAAACTCCAAGGCAACTTTCAAAGTGGTTTCTAAAGTCAAATGTTGCAAGACTTTGTATACATTACATTTTTTTCTTTGGTTGTGGTGGCTTCCTGATTGGCCAACTTTAAGATTTTAGATTGATTTACCAGCCATTTGCATCAACATCAGATACTAATGGAATTTGCTATATCTATTGATACATTAGGATTAGCAAAGACGTAACCATGAAGAGCAAAAAGTATGGCATTTCTATTCAGGAAATGGAAAAAGCCCTCTTTTCTATGGATAATGGAACATATTTGAGCTTTCCCACAGCCAGTTTTTTAAAAACACAGGATCATGATAGGCTTTCTTCTCACATTCCTGAATTCAAGTCCATCTATCTCACGAGCTACTGTGTAGAGCAAAACATCAAATATCACTAATAAAATGCTCTGAAACCAACACCAAAGATCACAAAACTATCATTGTTCGTTACAAATTAGCTCTGTAACTAGTCCTTAATAAAATATATATACGCTTTACCTGTAACTTTTTTCTCATCATCATCATAATTACTGGAGGTTAACAGCTGCCCAAAGATTAAAGCAGGAACATACATCTTTTCCACCTTGTGTTCCACAACTGGAATACCTTTTCCATTATTCCAGATACTTATTATATTTGATTCACTGGAAATGTAAATAAACATTTTGTCAACAACAACAACGAAAAAGTACAAGAGCTTATGTTAACAATAAAAACCCCACATTGGTGTGAAGTGTAGGGCGGTGTTTTCAAAGTGGGTTTGGAGGAATCCCGGGATTCCTAGGAAGTTTATCAAGAATTCCTCTACATGACTAGGCCAGTAATGGAAGATAAATCCCACAAAATAGAGATTGTCCACTACTACCAATAATCTTCTGCAGGGCGAAGACACAGAACCCTGGGTATATTCTAAGGCCTGTTCTTAATTTGTACAAGGCAACTGTGAGGGCATCAATCTTCTGTAGTATGCTTGGGTTCCAAGACAAATAGGTTACAGTATAGAAAGTGTTCCATGAGGGCAGAAAATTTTAAAAACTCAAGTATAAAATATAGGCAGCCCAACTGATACATGGTTAAAAAGAATATAAAAATGATCACAACTTTTTTTCCCTCTTAGAAAGGTCCTAGCACATTCATGCTTTCCATAGCATAATCCAGAGGTTTTCAAACTCCTCAGGAGTTTGAGAATGCAGGTAAGTGCTTGCAGGGGAAGGCAACAATATGATCACGAGGATTGTGCTGCTGCTGGGGGTGTTTTTAAAAAATAAACTCACCTCCGGCCTTGTGACGGGAGGATCCAGAAAGCCTGCAGTACCTCTGCAGGCCTCCCTGCACCTCCAAACAGGTAGAAAAAGGTTTTTAAAATCCAGCCTCTTCCTGTATTCGTCGCAACACCGGAAGTGGCCATTTACGTTTTTAGCTGTTGGGGTTACTGGAAGCCCTGCAGAAGGGTCTGCAGGCTCTCTAACCCCCACAAGGCCAGAGCAGCATGGGGTACGTAAAAAAAAAAAACTTCATCCCTGGCAGCAGCATGATCCTCCTGATCATGTTGCTGCATTTGCCTTTTCCCCATCCCTTAATGGGGCAGAGACAGGGCTTCTGAGGCTGGGCATCCCAGTTGGAGAACCTCTGGCATAATCTCTTGGTCAAAGTCCTCTCTGCATGTACAAACCATAAATTGGTAGTTCAGCTCCTTGAGAAAAGCAATGATTTCAGAAAAAAAAAATGTTGCAGTGGGTTCTATGAGACTAATATTTCTGGCACTCTGACTAAAGTATGGATAATTAGTAGCACTACTGCTGTTGATATTTGATTTATGTTTTGCTCTACCTTTGTATCTTCCTGTTTTAATTATCTGCCTCATTTCTGCCACCAAACAAATAACAGGAACACAAGTGTCTCCAAAAGGTTTGAAAGCTACTAACAGCAATCAGCAAGTAATGGTCAATTTTTCAGCTTGTTGCCCCCTTTTAATCTATGTTTCATTGTGTTTATGTTACCAAATCCAGGTGGTTACAAAGGTTCAAAAGGACTAAGGTAACTAAAGTGGCAAGTCTAAAATTTCTATTCAAGTATAAACCACATCCTCTGCTGTGTTAACTGAGAAGTGATTAAACACTGGTGAAAAAGCATATAATCCACACTATTACATAAACCATGTTGGGGTACTGGCAAAACAGTCACATCATCAGTGAACTGAGGAACAGGCTACAACCAATAACAGAGAATTCCAAGAGGATTACTCTTAAGATTATAATGTTACTTGGGAATAAGCCCCTTAAAAAGAGCCCAGGAACTAACCTCAAGAGGGAAATCTCAAGACCACCTTACATTAAACTTTTTACTTCTAAAAAGTAAATACTTCTAGTATTTCTTTTGCTATGTAAGCTGCATTTCTAATTCTTTTGTGGGAATGCACAATATAAATGCATATTTTGGGGTGTACAATAAAAAAATAAAATCCAACTACAAATATACAGTTTCAAATACTCATACTGAAACAGGACTCTTGTCAAGAGGCTACAATTAGATGTAGTTCCATGTGGTGCATAAATTTGATGTAAAACACTAGAGTGCGTATGTAAGCAACAGCCCCAAGTGGATGACAAAAGGAAAAAGAGCTACAATATGCATACTGTGAACCATATCCAAACATGCATGAACTGAATGTACTTGCATAAGGGACTGCCACCTGACTGCCTTTGACTTTCCCCTGCTGCCTCCTCTACCCCCTTTTCCTGCCATTCATCAAAATTTCCCAAGCCTCAGCAATTACACTTTTGGGGGGGGGAATCTAACAAAGGAGCATAACTTTATAGAAAGGTTCCATATTTTCCATGGTTTAACAAAAGTTTGAAGAAATGAAAATCTGCATATGCTGCATAGTCAATAAAGTCATCTAATTAAAAATTTACTAATTTTTATCTCTCTCTCTCTCTCTCTCTCTCTCTCTCTCTCTCTCACACACACACACACACACACACACACACACACACACACACACAGAGAGAGAGAGAGAGAGAGAGAGAGAGAGATGTATAATTGCTAAATGGGCAAAGAGGTACCATTTAAAGTAGTTCTCATAGTTAGGAGGGAGACAGCAAATATCTTTATTCAGCCCAGCAAAGAATTTTCTGGGCATTTGCTGGTAACACCCCTATATCTTGTTTAGACTGCAAGCCCCTTTGGGAAGAGGCACTGTATTCTTATTCCTTTGCTAAGTAAACCACTCTGTGGTGCATAAATATTGTGAACAATAAATTTTAAAATACAGAGCAAAATATATTAAGTCAAATTTAATTCTCTCCCACTATTCATTTTTTACAAATTTGCTTCATTTTAACGTACAACAAAAACTGAATCCTTGCTTGCACATTTAACAGTCATTTATGGAAAGTTTCATTTTAACAGCATATCCCAAAACTACTTTAAACAACACCAGCTTTTAAAAGCAGAAAATATCCCACACTGCAAAACCTAAATTCTATTTTTTCTAGAAAAAAAGAGCAAAATATTTTACTTACGGATCAATTGATATTTTAATACATGTCATATTCTTATCCCTCTGTTTATTATCAGCAGCATTTACTAAAAAAAAATTAACGTATCTTAGCAACAAATTTTTCACCTATAAAGCTTAATTTTTTCTATTCACATGCAACACATACAATACTTCTGAAAAACTTTAACACACCACATAATCTTTCTGAAACAGATGCTTCCATCCCACCAAGTTCAATGAGATTTACTTCCCCATATGTTGTTTATTATTACATTCTTATTTATCACTCCTGATACTGATTATTTGCCAAAGGCGACATCTTTTGTACTTTTGCAATTAGTTATTTTTACTCTTTCCACATAAAAAGGTGGTCAAAGGATGCGTCACATGTTATGTTGTACCCGTTTTTAAGGTGTACAAGTCACTTCCACATATTCAAACACAAGAACACATAACGCATGAAGCAGAAACTACTGTACATTTTGTTCTTAGTCATATCTATAAACGTTATGACTGGAATTTTGAAGATCCCACTTTTGCAGGAAAGACATTTAGTTCCCACTTCCTGAATTAAGCTACTCCCATGTGTAGATAAGAGTGAATCAGCAAGAGCCTCCTCAAATTGAATGGCCAGAAGATCATTAATTATAAATAGTATAATTCTTGGCCATTACTTAATGACATTATGAACATAAAGATCATGAAATTTCCAAATTTATTACTAAACAATATTTGACCAAAGCGCTCTCGCGCTCTCACTCTAGAATGTATAAAAAGTTATCATCCACCAAGACCACTAACTAGTACATGTCATGTTTCCAGGGCATCAAAGAGCATTTTTTCCCCACAGGATCTTCTTTCAAACTGAAGGTTCTGTTTTGTGTACCTAACAGGTTTTGCAAGGCAAGAATACTAAACTCTGTCGTCCAATAACCTAGCATGCTGTTGCAATTACATGAACACAAAGTCTTCAGTTTGATATGGCACCATATGTATACATTCTTTTTCATGTCCCACTAAGGCAAGTCACTAGTCCTTCTGGATTTGACACTATGACATGCCAATCCTCCAAATCATTCAAGCTCCCCAAAACAGAAGCAATGCACTACATTATACACACCTTTTTTTACAAAACATAAGCAAATGAAATGTTATTGTTAAAAATAGACAAAAGGAAGAAATCCTTATCTAACTTGCTACTAGAATTGCAGACTATCCTGGAATGGCGCCTTCATCTTTAAAACTTGAATGATAGGCAAAATCAATATTTGAAACATTTCCTATTATAGTTCACTGTTTGAAGATGCAGCTTTGCATCTTCCACTCACAATCCTTTTGATCTGCGGTACATTAATGGGGACAATTACAGCATTCGCATTCAATGAAACGGGGATTCAAGAAATTAAAATTTATTTGTTTTACATTTATATAGCTTAACCTATGGATCAGGTTGATTTCTCAGCTACCCATTTCTAACTCCTGTCACTACTGAGCCAGACTCCTGCTACAAA
The DNA here is from genome assembly GCA_029204185.1 of Lerista edwardsae. Lineage (NCBI taxonomy): Eukaryota > Metazoa > Chordata > Lepidosauria > Squamata > Scincidae > Lerista > Lerista edwardsae. The sequence goes on along the minus strand of JAJKFI010000009.1, from coordinate 4,650,696 downwards.
GTTGTAAATTTGTGAAGCAGCACTACTTAGTGTTCATCTACAGCAAGAAACAGCCACCATCAGACAAGAAAGCCATACAGACCTTTTTTTAGGTCACAGCTGACCAATGTAGCTACATAGGTGGCCGGCAAAAAAAAGTTTATGACTACTTTGCAAAGCTGAATTATGACATTCTCTATGCTGCTATAATCTTTTCCCATACAAAATGATGATCTCGTCAAACCAGCCTCAGACAATGTCTCAGACAAAAGTTGAAAAGCTAATACAGCTCTAATGCTAGTGGGCCATTACCCATTATTTCAAAAAAGCTATAAGAGTTTACACTTCTCAAAGCGCAGTCCTAACCCCATACTGGAATAGGGAGGCAAGCCAGCCTGCCCCATATCCAACATGCGGCTGGTATTGGCTGTGGCACAACTCAGGGCTACTTGGATCTGCACTGCTGAAATCGGTGGCAAAAATCCAAGCAGCCCAGATTGGAACAGGGCTGCCAAAGACAGGGGTTAGGATCCAGCCTTAGTGCTGGACCCTGGTTCTACCCTCCTCCCTGGGCCAGGCTGCCTACAGGCCTGCCCATACCCCGCCTTCCTCTGCCCAATTCCACCTTCCCCCTGCCCACCCAAACCCCCTCACCAGCTGAACCTGGCCAGCCCTTCCCCACTTACCTGGGGCAGGGCAGAGACTGGATGCGGCCTCTGTGGGCCAGCGTACATTATGCCGGCCCAGCGTAATGTTTGGATTATGCTGTCAGTCTCCTTCTCCCTTAGTTATGGTTTGGCATTATGTCTATAGTAATGCTCACCATGATTAATCAGTTGACTGTTTTCATAATTGGGCCTTTGAAACCACACAAATACTAAATTAGGAATATAACCTGGTGGGGGCTAACATCACTGCAGATCATCTCAAACACAGAGGAAGCTGAACAGATAAAATCTGCAAGCTGAAATGTGACACTGAAAGGAGGAACATGCATTTCTAATCTTTTCACTCAAAGATTTTTATCCATTGGTACTTGTGCCATGTGAGATATTATGAAATACCAATGGTTGAAAAGTACTGACTTAACCATGATGTATCCTTTAAATATTATGTTAACATATAAATAATATATATTTATAATTATTTTACTACATAAATTAAATATATATAATGTAATACCCCTGCTGACTTGGGCAAGAGGCACTTTTCCAAGTGGTGTTCCTCTTATATTTAGCAGAATTGTCCCTCTTCACCCCAGCACAGTATCTTTTCTAGTGGCTGGGCTGGTGGTGGTCTGTAGTTTTTTTGTTTTTTGTTTAGATTGAGCCCTTTTGGGACAGGGAGCCATTTAACTTTATTATTATTTGCCTGTAAACCGCTTTGGGAACTTCATGTTGAAAAGCGGCGTATAAATACTTCCTGATTGATTATGCCTGCAGCAGCACTAAATTTACTCTTTTTTCATTTCTAAGTATTCTGCAAATGCTGAGTGGCATCAGAATATTATCATCATAAACACTTACCAAGAATTTCATCAAAGATCTTGTATAAGCCAGGGACAAAGGTTACTTCTCTACAATTCATTCCTATATCTTCATCAAACACCCACATCAGCTACAGTAAATAGAATTTTGCAGAAATTAAAAATTATGACTTTAAAATCTCACAAAACATATTTGTATAGAATCCCAGTACAAGAAGTCCTCACTTTTAAAGTTGTTGGAAATTGCAATTTGGGTCTTGAAATTGCAACTTTAAACAAAATGACTTATAACAAAACCAATTTTAGCACTGGCTAATTTATATACTGTATGTAAACAAGAGTTGTTTCTACAGCACATTTCTACAGCATCTAAATGAAGACCCAGAACACTTCTAATATTGAAGTAAATGTGAGCTTTGTGGGCTGGAGAAATCCCACGCAGACAGGGGGACAATGTGCAAACTCCAGACAGACAGTGTCCCCGGTCAGGAATCAACTTTTTTCACTTCAACTTAATAATAATAATAATAATAATAATAATAATAATAATAATAATAATA
>JAJKFI010000009.1:4588090-4648661 GCA_029204185.1 Lerista edwardsae | reverse complement strand
TAATAATAATAATAATAATAATAATAATAATAATAATAATAATAATAATAATAATAATAATAATAATAATAATAATTTAATTTCTATCCCGCCTTTCTGCCCCATGGGAACCCAAGGTGGCTTACAACATTACAAATACAATAAACCACAATATTTAACAATTAAAAACAATGATAAAACAATATTAAAAGTTTAAATCAGCAAGCCCCGTGGATCCTAAAATGTAAAGAAGAGAGTGTAAAATGCCAGCCAGCCTGTCAACAATTAAAGCCTTGTGTAAATAAAAAAGTCTTCAGCCCCCGCCGAAATATTGCCAAAGAGGGAGCGGTGAAACAAAACGAAATAACCTTAAGTATGAACTTGTTGTACTGATAAATTATCTCTGTCATATCTATATGCACATACATCCAAAAAAACTTTTAGCCAGCTATCTGGGAATAAATACCATCATGACTAAATATTTTAATAGCAACAAGGATAGCTCTCTTTAGTTAGGAGAAAAATAAACATATACCTGAGTTAAAGGTTCCACTGAACCAATGTATGTATCAGGACGGAGGAGTATATGCTCAAGTTGAGTCTTTTTCTGATATACTCTCTCAACAGACATCTTCTTTGAATCATTTTTACTGATATGTTCAGGTTCTTCTTTTTTTGAAGCATTGTTTTGATTATCAAACAGTGTCTGAAATATGAGGAGAAAAAAATAAGTAAAAGACATTGATTCATTCCAGTTGCACCAGTAAATCAGCCTAGTGCAGAAATAACTGCAGGTTTCTGGAACCACTATATATTAGATGAGAACCTCCTAAAGTTGCTCTTAAAATCTCAACTTCAATGTTTATTTTGTTGCTGTAAAACGTAAAAGTCTAGGTGGATCTTTTCCATATGTGGTGGGTATACCCTCATATTGTTGATTTGGGTATAAGGGATTTTATAAACTAGAAATTAATGACCTACTGCTGTTTCTACTGAGTTATCTTAAAAATTATGGCCAGGATCTAAAGAGCAATTTTGGAATGTGAATCTTTGAAATCCGCATGGTAGCTCATAAATGATTTTAAAAGCACCCTTCATTTCAAAAGAGAATGCTACAGAGGGCTGGTTCAAAGTTTGGCACTTCTTGAACGAGTCTTGAAGGGATCACACAATTAATTCCATTTCCCCGTTTACTCCCTCCAAAGCTGCAGATTATGGATTGTGGCAAATCAGGAAGAGAAGAAAGAAATCACCCAAGGGGGGGGGGGAGAGGGAGTTTGAGAGTCTGCTGCTCCTTGAAAGATCATTCATGCAGCACCATACCTCTGAACCAGTTCACTAGAGAGCTGCTGCTCAATAAATACAAGCCCATAATCACACAGGTTGTGTAGAACTGATTGTGTGGTTTTCAGGATCCTAACCTCTGTCCTCAACTAAGAACAGGAAAATATTACAGGAAAAAACAAAATACAATTACTGTATCTATTAAAATTTCATGTTATAGTAGTTGCAACCAAACAACTACAAAATCCCATAAAACAAAAGACTAACAAAATCCCATAAATAAATAGCCTTACAAGATCTGGGATATTGTCCAACTGAGGAAGATAATTTATACACAAATCTTGAGCAAGATGGCCACATTTATCATGTTTTAGAATTCTAAACCATATTGATTTCCCATTTTTTATAATAATGTAATCTCTTGAAGTGTAGTTTCCAAATTTTTGTATTTCATATGGCTTCTATCTAATTACAATACTTACATTATTTAAATGTCTTAATTATAGAAATTTTATATGTTACTACAAAAAAACCTGGCACCAACTTCCAAGTCAGCTCTGCATGATTACTATTAGAATGTTAGTTTCTTTCCCTTAGTTACAGAGAAATGTAAAGCGAGTCTGGAGGAGAAGTTATTTCTTCCCTTGAAGAGTGAAAAATTACAGCAATTTTGTGAGAAACACAGTCAAAGCCATACTATAGCAGTGGTACAGCTGCAGTCTTTACTCATCATTTAGAATCATGTCATACAATGTAGATCACAATTGTGTAAGGGTGAGAAACATTTATAAACATAGCCCCTATTACACAGTATGACTTCCATCACCTCACAAATATTCAGTATAAGCAAAAGCACCCACCGACTGTTACATAACCAGGAGACTGGCTACTTGGCAAGCATATTGCAGTAGTACCTTACATGGCAGTAGTAACCTTTTCCATTTATATTTGATCTGCTGGTTGCTGCCTTCCTAGGAACCACTTGGGACACAGATTCAGTGCTGTAATTTCTACATTTGACTATCATAATGCACTCAACACAGTTCTGTACAGTACTTGAAAATGGCTCAAGGTGTAAAATGCTACACACCACCCTGAAGGACTGAGGAAGCAAAATCACATCACCTACATCAGTGTTTCTGAAACTGTGGGTCAGGATCCAGTAGGTGGGTCACAAGCCAATTTCAGGTGGTTTGCATAGCACCTAGCATAGCCATCATTGGGAAGCCATCATATGGGCAGATGGGACACTGGAAAGGAGGAGGGCTGTGTGATTGTTTTGCCTGTGCAAAGGTTGTAAATAGGCTTTTTCCTTTCTGATTCACTTTGTTATTGGAAAATGGCAGAGAAATAACCCAACTTATTGCTGCAGGCTCTGGTGTCAAATTGACAGCACTTCCAGTCATGACATCACTTTTGGTGTGTCTCTGACATATTATCATTCTAAAAAGTGAGTCCCAGTGTTAAAAGATTTGAGAACCACTGACCTACATTAGATCTTCCGCATTAGGCTTCGGTTAGGTTAGAGTCAACAGAACGATGTAAAGGTCAAAACTAAGGCTTCAAACTGGTCCAGGAATATATTTACACAACAATCTTTACTTTCATCACTTTGCTATTTCAGCAGTTTCTAATTATAACCACATTTCCAATTTTGTCCACATGCTTTCCAATTTTGTCCAATTTCATCCAACCTTCCTTGATGTTTCTCATGTTTATTTTTCTTTTATTTATGTTTATTTAGGTTTTGTAGCCATTCACATGTGTTATATAGTTAATTTATGTTGGCCAGCAAAAAAATAAATTATCAAGCTAAATAAAGCTATGTTTTGACACTCATCCATGTTTAAACTTTCATCCATGATTGGTTCCTAACCAAACAAAAATGAAAGGTATTGTTGTCCTTCCGGTAGTTAGTCATCTCATCAAGAAGCCTCTGTTACTCCAATCCCCATACACTTGTTCTTTGCTGGAGAGGTTTGCACAAAAACCTGAAGTGTGCTTTTGAGCGCAAAACAGACCTGCAGAGAGGGGTGCTGGCCTTCCCAATGGTGCAGAGAGCCCCCACTGACCACCCAAGTATGTTTAAAAGTCCCTAGGTGCCCACGGTGCCACAATCACTGCAGCACTGTCAGGATATCCAACACTGGGCCGCTCTCCTTAAAGGGGAATGGCCCAGATTTGCTTCCCAATGGTGCATTGCGATCCACACTTTGGAAAGCACTGCTCTATTACGTAGTGGGATTTACACCCTATCAATATGCACAGGAGCAGACTGTAAATCTTTAAACAGCCTTCTTTGAAAATGAGAGTAGCTCCTACTCATAAGCTTATGATGCAACAATCAGATCACTGTGATTAAAGAAACCTCCTTTAGCAATTGTGCAAACATACTATATTCTGAGGCTTGCTATTCATACACACTATAGCCCTGCAAGGGGAGATAAGTTATTTAGTTTTGTTGCATGTAATGAAATCTGTATGCAATTAGGCATCACATGATATCTCAACAGCAGATAGTTATAAAATGAAGTATAATTAGGGCCAATATCTCAGTTGGTACACAATTATATTTCACAAAGGTCTGAAATGTCATGGAAGTGGGGTGGGTTCTGGAACATTGGTGTCTTTGCATAAACCAGGAATGTCAAACATAAAACCCACAAGTGTTCTTTATGAGCCTGCATAATAATTGGGCTCTCCCAGCACCACCATAAGCTATGAAGTGATGCATTGGCAGAACTGACACTGCTGAAAGGTGCCGAGAGAGCCTAATTACCATGTGGGCTGCCCTCTCAGCAGCATCACTATTGCTGAGGCACTGGAATGGAGAGACAGGAGAAGGCCTCAGAAGGCAAGGAATGGGAAAGATCAAGAGAGGTAAGAAAGGGAGATGCTGCTGAAGCGCTCTGAGAGTACAATTATCACCGAGGTCATTCTTCCAGCACTGTCACTTCTGCTGTCACTTTGCTTTGTTGAAAGGGTGGTCGGCGTGATAATTGGACTCTCCCAAATCTTGAAAATATTATCCAGCTAATTTTGATCAGGACAGATTATGAGCATACTGTGTAAAAAAACCTAATAGGGTCCAAAATAGGAACCACAAAATTATTTGTGACAAAGAATGAAGAGTCCACTGGTAAAACACAAATAGTATGTATTAGCAAGTGAGGACTTATGTTCCCCCAATCAACCTATTTCCTGAATAAACTGAAAATGGACACATTTCTGGCAAGAACATGAAAGATTTGAGGCCAACTGCTCAAAAAAAGAGATTATACATCACACGCAATGGGGCACTCTTTTCCAGTTTAACTTTAATATTGCTCAAAAGAACTGTTTACCCAATTTCAACCTTTTATTCCGAACAGATTTCATCCCAAAAAGATGAAATTACATTAGTATAGCAAGTTAAAATTATATCTGTGACAACATACAGTTAATCACTACTAACTTAGGAGAAAAATCATTTAGTACAAAAATTATAATTCCATTGCTTTACAGGTGTTATCCTGAAGGCCTGCCAAAAAAGAATATTTGGCAGGATGCACATACAAAAAGTCAAAGTTATAGTCTCAAAAAATATTCCAGTCAAATGTATGATTCAGATTTTGTAGAAATCATTAGAATTATTTATTCTGATTAGAGTTTGTAGAGTAACAGTCTTGTGACACAAGATATATGTTGGAAAATAAAGAATAAGGATTTACTAGTAATAGGATGTGACTGAAGATCATGATAAACAGAACTCTAGAGACTTTTGTAAACATCTCTCAACTACCTTGAGATCAAGGAAGATGGCTAGCATGCCAAAACTTAGCATTCATTAATTTAATTTAATGCTAGCCACAATTAAATCATTTTATAGTCTATTGCAGTGGCTATCAAACTTTAACACGAAGACACACTTTTTAGAATGACAATCTGTGCAGGACCCACCAGAAGTGATGTCATGGCCGGATGTGCTGTCATTGTGACACCAGAGCCTGCTGCTTTCCTGAGAATGTAGCATTTAGTTGGGTTAATTCTCTGACATTTTCCAATAGCAAAGTGAATCAGAAAGAAAAAAGCCTATTTGCAACCTTGACACAAGCAAAACCCCCATGCAGCTCTCACCCTTTCCAGCATCTCATCTTCCCGTATTTTCAATATGGCTGCTCTAGGTGCTTTGCAACCCACCTGAAATTGGCTTGCAACCCACTGGTGGGTTCCGAACCACAGTTTGAGAACCACTGGTCTACTGGTTTCAGTATGAGACTTAGGGCGCAATCCTATACTGTGTCGGAATGGCGAGGCAAGCGGGACTGTGCTATATCCTGATGCAGAATAGGTGCAGCTGGAGCCTCCCCACAGCAAGGACATGTTTGTGCCCTTACCGTAGGGGAGACTTCAGCCTCCCCTCTGTGCTCCTCGGATCTGCACCTGCTAAACAGTCAATTCCCAAACCCGCTTCCTGTACAGGCCAGCACAACCGCTGGCCCGCCCACATCCCAACCAGAACCTCCCTCCCCCCACCCACTCCCACCTCTGTCCCAACATGGGGCCTCCCTTGTGCCAGCCGGCTTCAGCCAAGACGAGGAAGACGCTGCTTGGAGCATTGGGACTGGCGTTATCTGCAGTGCTGGCCTTGTTGCCTTACCGCTGATGCAGGGGTACTGCTCTATGAGGTACTATGATATAGCATTGACGCAACAGGTAAACCCGGAATTGTGCTGCCCATCACATGCTTAACTTCGGCTTGTGCTTAACATTGTGCTTTTAAAAAAAGTTATAGCACTGACAGGTAACTGTCCACTTCAGGAGCAAGATTACTTGCTTACTATTTAATACAATATTAAGCTGATCTATTATCATTAATAATATTATTAAACTATCAATTACTTGCAGTCTACCATTTTAAGAGGCAAGCTGGTGTATCTATCTTTGAGTGGATCGGTTCATGAACGGGTTCCTATCTGCCACATGAAGCAGCAAACTAAAGCCCTTACCTGTCTAAGGATATCAAATCTATCAGTAGACCTGCAGAGCAATCCTACCTCCCCCCTTTTGGGCCAACACAGGCCACTTTGTGCTGTAAGATTTAGTCGAGAGGGTTAATGCCTCCATTTGCCTGAAGATAAGAGCTGAAGATCGCCAGCTCGGGACTGCCGGAAGTCTCTGTGAGTGGCAGACCTTGCAAACTGTGGCTGATTAAAAGCTGAGTTCCAGCTGCCTCGTGGGAGGAGGAGTGTGCTGGTCAGCTGTGTCTCTGGTGGGAGTAGAGAAGCCTCTTATCAGCCAGCAGAAGACAGACGGGCAGCTAAAGAAAGAAGACTAAATCCAGAAAGAAAGATCTATATGAGTGTTCTTGAAAGGTAGAACATTTCTGTATAATTGTAAAAACCTTCGGGTTTGTGAATAAAGTCTGCCTATGTAAACCGCCTTGAGTTACAGTCATTAGAGTAATCTAGTGATCTTAAGAAAGGCGGTATAGAAATACGAGTATTATTATTATTAAAGCACACGAGCGCTAGCACAAGACTCACTTAGCTGACGCAGGCTGCTACATCGGCCCAGCACCACCAATGCAGCAGAGGGGTAAGTCAGTCCCACGCCAGGTGAATTCAGCCAGCACGGAGCCATTACTGGGCAGGGGGAAGATAGTGGGAAGGTGGGACAGGGGAGGGCATTCCTGTGGACAGGGCGGCCCAGAGAGATGGTGTAGTTTGGATGTGGCCGTTAGGTCACATCCAAATTCCCATCCCCAAGACACACAGCAAGCAAAGGTCTGAGCTACCATGTAGGGGCAGCTGGCGCCTACCCTGGAGTAAGGGGATAAACATGCCCTTGCCCCGTGGAGTCTCCAGCCTGCCCCCAACTTGCATTGGATACAGCGCAGGCCAGTTGGCCTATGTGTTCCAGCGCAGGTTAGAACTGTGCCCCTACTCTCCTGGCCCAACCTTGACAAAACAGGTTGGGGCATTTATAATACTAGTTCCACTTTTTACACATGTGGACTGCACCTGCAAAAAGAGCAACATGAGGAAGGGTCCACCTTCCTCGTCACACACACAAGCAGTGATATTTACCTAGGCTTCTTTTAAGATTTCACATTTTATAGTAAGTTCCAGTGCCCCTTATTTTGATGTGCAGGTATTTATTTACACATGCATTTTACGACACTTATAAGAAATGACACTTCCCAATTTAAAAAGAAAGGAACAATATCAAGATATTCCGTCCTCTCTTTTTCACTGGACTTAAACACGTGAAGATAATTGGAAACAAAAAAAAGTTGAAAGCAAAGGTACAAATGAAATTAAATAGTGCATTTCACTAGCATATGAGCAGCTAGAAAAAGAGCCCCTTTCGAGACATAAGCTGCTGCTTTGCTATTATTGTGCTACGTTTCCTTTTCTTGCCAGTTACATTAAGGAAATGACCCCAGCCTGAACTCTTTGCGAACAAGAGAAATAGAAATAAATTACTGATTGGCTAGGGGAACTGTATCCATTCAGTGTTCTTTTCCCTCCTGGGGTCTCTCCAGAAAGAAAAAGGATTTCTTTCAACTGGGACAAAATAATTCTCTGTGCTCAGATCTCTACAGATTTCTCTTAGGGGACACACACCAGCTCAGGATGATTTAAACTTTCCCCAACAAGATTTCAGTTTTTACATTGAGATCCAGATTTTTTTTTTTCCAAGACCACCAGCTTTTAGAAAGCTAATAAACCCTCACTGCTAGTTTGCCTGTGAACTCTGCAATAGCTCAGCTGGAGATAGCTTTCTGTCTGTTAGCAAGCTCCATGTGAAACAATCCTAGGAGACCTTTAATTTGTCTCAACCTTCCCCTTCTGGGGAAATCTGCAGGCAAGCAAACAAAAGTGGCACTTCTTTTTTTCCTCCTCAGCAAGAAGCAACCGATCAACTCGGAAACAAAACAGGCATGCAACCTACAGCTTGTAATCGAGCACACCACGAACAGCGAGAGCCACACGAATGCAAGTGGATGCCTCACGCCCCCTTTCACTGTGAAGTAACAGACCCTTGCAGGCCACGCTCCTTAAGCCCTTGGCGTGTCCGCCTCCAGCCCCCACCCCACGCCACGCCACCCCACGCCACAACACCCACAGCCGCCCTCCTCCCTTCCAGCACCAGGCGCTTCCCACCTCTCCAAGCACCTCTCCTTCCCTGCATCCCCATCCCAAGCAGCATCCCATTGCTCCTCCATTATTCCCCAGAGGCGGCCTTCCACCACCTCTCATTTCAAGCTAGGCCTCTTAGGAAAGCGTCAAGCACCGGAAAAGGAAAGGGGAAAAACAAAAAAAATGAAAACCAGGCAACTTACCACCCAGGTTAGACCCCCACTGCCGGCGCCTCCACCACCACCTCCGCCGCCGCCTCCTGATTTTGCCATCTTTGTGGCCCTCTCCTCAGTATGAATAGTTATAAATATAAAAGGTTATTTAAAAAAAAAAAATCACTCACACACACACACAAAACCAGGCCGACACAGGGTTGCTTGCAGACACACACACCCTTCCCCCTCCCCTCCTGCACCACGGCTTTTCTTTTTAGAGAGGGGGAATTTCTTCCACAGACGGGGGGGAAAGGGGGGTATTTCACCACCCCAGCGCGCGCCCCCGCGCCCACACACACAATCAAGCGGGCCCTACGATTTTCCTCACGCTAATGCGCGCACGCGCTCATGCACTCACACCACGAGCCGTGCCCCCCTCCCACACACACACACAACCAAGACCCCCTTCGCTCTGCTGGCGGCGCGCGCACCCCATACAGCGCGAGCTTCCGTCGCCGCCACGGCACCCCCCCCCCCACCTCAGTCAGTCAGTCGCGCGCTTACACACATCCAGCCTCCCCTTTGAGTGTCAAGGAGTGCGCGTGCACACACACAATCGCACGCAAGACTCGTTTCTGTCCTCTCTCCCCCCCCCCGCCCTGTTCTCCTCTCTAGCGCGCGCTCAAGGCCGACGGACGTTTTATTTCTTCACGCTTGAGCTGAAAAGCCGGTATTAAAACCCCAGAGTGGTGATGGCTTTTTTTTTTTTAAAGATATATATTTAAAAATGGCCGGCGCCTGAGAAAGAAAAAAAAAACCGGCCCGTGAGGGCCCAGAATACGTCGCAGATTTAAAAAAAAATTCCGGTTCCGGCGCCGCTCTCGAAGGCAGCGTTGAGAGGGGAGGAAGCGGCGGCGCAAGCAGACGCGGCTTGTCGATATCGAGAGCAGGCAGCTGAGGAAGCGTCTCGCTCTCACACACGCACACCCCACCACCCTCAGAGACGGGTCCGAACGGCCAAATGCCCGCTGGAGGGAAACGAAAATTAAAAGAGTTCCTCCCGCGCGGAGGGCCGAACCCTCAGACAATAACTGCGCTGCCCCCGTCTGGTATAACAACAGCAGCCTCCAAGCACCTCCATCCCGCCCTCTGCGCTCCGGCCAATGAGAACTGAGAGGCATCCGCGAAGTTCTCTTATTTGGCCAATCAGAAAAAAATAAATTCAGAACCGAGTGTGCTTACGTCACCGCGGGTGGCAACAGCAGATCCCGCTTATCTTCGCTCATCCTGTAGCTGCTCTCCAGTTGTACGGTCGGGCTGTCCTTAGGTGCGAAGGAGCAGGTAAAGAAAGGGCATGGCGATCTAATCCTCTGTAAAGTTAGGCGCGCCTGGACCCGCTTAGATTAAAGTTAGGCCTGCCTAACTCTGCGTGCGATGGAGTTACTGGCGACTTGTAGCCTGATGGATATTTTGATTGTCGAAACGAAGCCCCTGACCGAAAGGAACGTTTCTAGGTCAATGTGTCGGTAACTTGAACCGAAGCGCACAGAACAATCCTAACATTTAAGCAAGGTGTACAAAGTCCTATTGAATTCAGTTTGACTTGCTTCTGAAAAAGCGTGCTGCGGATTGCACATAAAGGAATACGAACTATTGAAGTCAATGGACTTGAGTAAACATTGATTAAACACCCGAGCTGTACAAATTCAATACATACACACCACATGTATATCCAATGTACCCAGACCACAGCTGGAAGTTGATTTCCCCTGACTTTCGACACTTGCAACAGGAGAGCTTGTTACAGGCACTAGAAACAAGCTTTCTCATCAGATTTCACCACCTAAAATGAAAAAGACACAAAGTCATATCTTGTCACACTTGTATCTTCATCTTTCTCACCCTTATTTCATGCCAATCCATTGTATCACAAGCAGCTGCACCTAGATCCCTGCTCAGTTCCCCTCATGTGCGATTGTTATACACAGCCCCAGAGCACACCCAGGGCCCAATCCTGTGGCTTTCCCTGCTGTGCCAAAATGGGCTGCCCTACCAGCTATGGAGGGAGGGACTGTTCTGGAGGCTTGGGAGGAGAAGGAAAATTATTTTGCCTTCTATAAACCTCCCAATTCTTTTGTCAGTCCTGTGCCAATTCTTTAGTTGGAGGTAGTCTTAAGAATGGAAGGAGGTGGCAAAGCGGCAGCTCGCTGCAATGGGGATAGCCAGTGATGTCATTCAGGGGAAACGGACCAGAACAGGCGTTCTGGATCCTAACGGGCTCCGTGGCTGCTTCCGGGTTTTTTGTTATTTTTTTTTTCAACATTTGAATTTGAACTCAAAAGGGAGTTCCTGTTCCTAAATCATTTGAATGACACCACTGGGGATAGCATCTGGTACAAGTCACCCACACCGGGTGCCATCCCTTCCTGACTCTTTTCAGGTCCCAGCTCTCTCCCCTTCCTGCCCCATTGTGCTAACTTTCCACTCAATTATGCCCTCTGACGCCAACTCACCAAGATGGCGGAGTTTATGCCAGCCACTATCATGCACTGGGTGTATTCACAATTTCTGCCGGTGGCCCAGAAGTGGGTGCTACGTGCATTTCTGCAGTGGTGTTCACAATGCCATAAAGTGCAGACTGCTGCCAGAACACTAGTTCCAGCAGTGGTCCCAGCCCATAGAATTGGGCAGCCAGTGACACAGGGCCCACCCCTGATCCTTGAGACCCCTTTGTGCTTATACCCTTCTTAAGGAAAGGGATAGCAACCCTCTCAGAGCCTTTCCTAAACAGTGGATGTGCCTACTGCATGTCACAAACTTGATAGCCTGTTTTTTTTTTTAAATGTAGGATTGGGCTTGACATCCCAATTTTAAGCACATTTACTTTACGTAAACTCACATAAACTATCTTAATTGAACCTAATTCCAGCCTTGGGATCATAGCTGGCATAACTCTAAAAATTAAAATACTCTGGTTTAATTAGTTTGTATGCTAGGTAATGGATAATCCCTGTACTATAGAGGTTTAATGCTAAATGGTTGTTCTACTACATGCCTTCTTGAAGAAAATTTAAATAACTGGGGTGGGGGATGAAGGGGGGATCAAAAGCAGCTTCTAATATAGCACAGTATAGTTGCTGTTTAAAAAAATGTTAAAATTGATTTTCAAATAGATGTGTCACTTAAAGAGTGAAAGGCATTAATTTTTAATACTTTTTAAAAAGTACATGAACATTTTCCTTGCAAAATAATTTATATTAGAATATCAACATATATATAAATAGCTATATAAATAGCATGTTATTGTCATCAACACATTTGCAAAATATTTTTTATGTCATAAAGAGATGGTGTATTATCAATTAGTACATATTAGGTATTACATAAAAGTTGTAACTTTGTCATAAGCAATATGGTGTCTTTTGCACGTCACCAAGATAGCAATTGAAATACAACATGCTTCTTTTTGCCTGAATATATGGGTTTTTTCCCTCCTTAGTTTGCATAGCAATAATAAAACTCCTGTTACATGTGTCCTAAGGGCTTCACTTTTATTATTTTTTCAAAACTAAATGCTGATATTTAACTACACAAACAAATTCACAAATAAACAAAAATCTCATTAGTGTAGGATTTAAATTAGCATAACAAAAAAAGATAATCAGAGGTGTTGGAAACATGATAACTTCATATAAAGATTATTGTTGTTTTTGTTATTTTAAACCACAAAGTATTTTGGTAAGCACAATACACCACTTATGAGGGTGCTTACATTTAGAATACATTCTCAAACCATTTACCTGCAAGTGTTGCTGTGGAGGTCAATAGAATGACTCAAGAACAACTTTTCTCAAGTTGGCAGATTTGACATGAATTGAATGTGTATTAGAAGAATACTTTAAGGATGGGCTGCCTATCTGTCTATGGGTGCAACCTTAACTTGGAGTTAAGCCAGCACAGTTAGGCCAGCAAAGTTTGGCTGGCACAAGGGACACTGTAAAGTATGTTTGTACCATTCTTGGAGTCAGAGAGGCCAGCACACAGATGTGCACCATTCCCCTTGACTCTGAGAGTGGTCCAAATGCGCTTTACGGTGGCCCTTGTGCCAGCCAAATTTTCTGGCCTAACTGTGCCAGCCTAACTCCAGGTTAGGATTGCGCCCTAACTCTTATATATGGCATCTGGCCTCATGCATAATATGAAATATAATATTTCAATGATTGCTCTAGTAATCCTATGGCTTTCATGTGAGCACACACTTCTGAAAAACACTCTTTTGACTGAAATATTCCTACATTACAGAAAAAAAGTTCACAGTATCTCTGGATGAACAACTCTTTTTTCTGATTCAGCAGTAACCTTGGCTTCAGTCTTAAATGTGGAATATTAGAAATAAATTATGTTGGAACCAATGCAGCTTAATCCATGGAGTATATTTAGGATAGGGTGTAAATATCTTTAGATCAAACATGTTACAGCATCTTTGACAGAAGTTGTGCTGGTGCACCATTAGTTGTTACTTTTTCCAATCACATAGAATGCCAACCTTTCATTTCAAATGAGGGAAGGTAAAACTCTTTAAGTGGGCAAAATCAGGCAAAAACTGCCTACAATGAGTAGAACGAGCCATTACCAATTGGACTCAAATGCTTCCTCCATTTTGTGAAGCTAGCTCGCATGGTGTTACATGGAGGCAATATGTTTTGATATTATCAGAAAATCTCAGAAGGGGTTAATTGACTCATTCCTCCTTTTTCCCAATGTTGAGAAAGAGGGGAAGGCACTTTTTACCTGATTCTCAGAGCCTATCTTGGTTTGAGTGTTGGGGTCATCAACCCTGACCCATGATGTGCTGGTAATCTCATGACACAATGCAAATGTTTGCAACTGCTGCACTGGCCTAGGCTGTTGCAAATGTGCTATAAAGCATGTTGCGACAATGTAGGAGTTACTGGTACCAGCAGGAAGGCCTGCACCAACCCGCGGTGCAAGTATAACGAGGAACCTATGCCCAGGAAGTTTCATGGCTGAGCAGGGATTTGAACTTGGATGTTCCAAGTCTAAGTACAACACCAGAACGATTACACCATCCTGGTTTATTATTACTCAACATATCTGTGTAACGTAGAATCCACGATTCTTGGATAAATGTTCCATGATTTAAGGATTTCTGCTGAGCAGGACAGGTCACCAAAAATAATACAGAAGAACCATGATTTTGGAACAATGTTCTAAGTTGTTTGCATGTGCTCTGCTTCATCTAGTCCCCAGTTTCAGATATGTTCTCTTACCTAATGATTTGTTTAAGTTTCATTGTTCTACTTTTCAGAACAATCATACCAAGGAGCACCAAGTTGTAAGATGTAAAAAAGATAGCACTGACCGCAAGAATGGCATCAGAGGTCTGCTAGGTTGGACACCGACCAGGTGTCCATACTCATCAAAGCCCCTCCCCCCCGCCAAGACCCTGAACTATCAGTACCAGAGGTGGTGGCAGCACCCAGTGTGTCATAATCAGAGTTAAGTTCTCCACTGAACAATATGAAGATGTTGCTTAGACATTAAGCCCAAAGAGCAAGCTTCACATATTGATTGTCACTGGAACATATGGACAATGCAGAAACAAAGCCCTAATGTCGTGCAGGGCAGGAGAACCATGCATATCAGATTACTAGAGGAATGTGATGAAACATGCTTGAGAATCCAGGAGAAACCAGTTCAGGTCATGGCAATTTTGCATTTCCTAAGGCACAGGCATTTAATTATGTTGTTTCATATTGCTTTGTCAAACCAGTATTACAGTTCTCTGGCTGAGATGTTCCTACAATGCTGAACACAAATCCATAAACTAAAAACGTCATTTAGTGCACCCTAATTCTTCTGTTTGAGATCTCTTCATCAAGTGGACTAAAGGGGCACCCATTGTGCTGCCCAAGGGATTGATGTCACCAGCCTGGGCTACTCTGAGCCTAAGAAGAATTTTTGTTCTATGGAAAGAACTAATAGTAATAGATGAATGGAACAGTTTGTGGGCCTTCTTCCAACACCACAGGCAGGCTAAGGAAGAAATGTTCTACAGGTTTGTTGGTTGTTTTTTTTTTTAATAATCTCCGAGAACAGCAGGGATGTGTTGATATGATTTTTTAAATTAGTATTCCCACAAATTGAATTTGTGGCCTCACCCATATGCTGTTGTACTTCAGGTTAGGTATCTCTTAATATACAGCCCTAGTTAGCACATACTTATAATTAAGGCTGGCCCTTATTCCAATACTCTACAGATCTCCTTCTTTAGGAAGCCTACATATAGAAATAGTTCTAATTTATTACCTTCCAGAATTTTATTATATATAATAAATATATGCTGTAATTAAAAACTTATGTATTCCAAAAACATGCTGTATTTTTCTCTTCTCTTGTTCAGCAAGGTTGTGCATGCTGCACCTAGTTACATAGAGTTAAGCCCTATTGAAATCACAGTGCTAATTTGCGTCTGTAATAAATTTCTCCCTGGAGATTCTCAGTGTTACATACCCTGTTGGTTAGTGTTTATGTACAAGGCAGCTGGTATATGGTTGGCTGATGAGTGTTCAAAAATGGCTATTGTATGTACCATTCTTTCAACCTTTTTAAATGGTCTGATGCTGCATTTAAAGCAAAACAAACTATAAAGCTTTAAAATGTCAAATGCAACTATTATTTTTGGCATTCCTGCTCCAGCCAGATACTGTACATGCTGCTTATTCTCCTCTCAGTTTAAGCATTAGGAGTCTGATGGATCAGATTGCAGTCATTGGCCATATTTTGTGTTTCAATAATTTCTTAAGCAATGTTTGAGGACCAATATTTTGAGGGAGTATCCTAAGACTGCAGGCAAGGATGTGGATTACTTTAAAGACTGTCTACACTTGCATAAACCTGTTTGGGCCTTTAGATCAGCTTCCAAAGACCTTTTTGTCAAATCTGCCTTAACTAAAAGATGCCCAGTGGCACCAGAGACATGACCTTTTTGATGGTGGTGCCATAATTGGAATTCTCTCCCCAAGGAGATATGCCAGGTTTCTTTCATTGGGCCTTTAGAGAGTATAACTACATTAGTGAAACTAGATTAGTGAATTAATTAAAAAATGTTTCTTTAAAAAAATCCTGTTCTTTTAATACAGGTTTTATTATTTTTAATGTTTTGTTATTGTAAACCTTTTGCCTGTTTTAAGAGGAAAAGGTGGGAGTATACACCCCAGTTTTTAATTATTACAATAACAGTTGTGATACCTAAGCAGCTTGGGGCAACTCTAGTGCCACATTTGATAGTTATGAGATGATATTCTGAAGTGATCCTCTGAGCGCATCTGGATGAACCATTACATATCAAAATAGGGCAAGAGGTGTGGTCTAGGGGGTTGACCCTTGCCTGAAAAAGCTAAGCAGAATAAGCTGTAGTCTGGACTTTGGAAAAGTGACCTGTAAGTCGCTTGCAAAAATAGATAACATGTTAAGAATCCAGTCTGAGGCATGATATGAGAAGTCCCATTGGCATCATGGTGTGTAAGATGAATTAGAGCGCAAGCCAAACCCTGGGCTGGAATAGGCAGGCCGACACGTCTGCCCCATATCTGTGCCCCATACTGTGCATGTATCAAATTGTATCAAGACATTAGCTCCTGAAAGCAACTTAAGCGAAGCAGCAACTTTATAATGAGTGGATATAGCCATATTTGTACAGTATAAAATATACATGACAAAAACTAGGTGTTTTATGTATAAAAACGTATATTTTTCAGTAATTAAAGATACATATTTTTACATCAGAGGCCATGACAGGATTTGACGGACACAAGTAAATTTATTTTTTCCCATTAACAAGCTTCAAAATACTGAATTCTTGATCATAGTATATAACTTGGGAAAATTTAAGCAGGACTTAGCAGACATCAACATTAACTACTTTGTCAACAACATTTCATTTTAAAAGTCTAAACCACGTATAAAGTCAACCAAAAGTAACATCAGGAGCTAGTATTTATTCCACCATTTCATAGTTACTTTCATGTTACAAATGTAACATGATTAATTGCCTATTACAAAATTATGAGCAAACAGAAAGCTCAAATATCACATGAAGTTGGGATTATTTTTTAAGAAAAACCAATAAAATTCCTAAATCCAAAGTTTAAAATCTTCATTCAATTAAAAAAACACACACCACTTTTTCCCAGTGTAGATTAAATATTAGAAAGTATACATTCCAACTTTAAATGACATGCAGCCCAAATGTATGTTTACTCACAAGTAAATCCTACTTTCTACAATGGGACTTTATTCCCAGTTAAATGTTCATAGAATTGCAGCCTTAATTTCTCTTGATTTTTGAATGTAAAAAGTCTGATGCATAAGTCTCTGATGAGTAGGTGGTTTCATGCAGGTTCTCAAAGGACTACTGACAAAATTCCAACATTTCTTTATGTTTCACATTAAAAGAACTATGTTTTCCACAAGTCATCTTAAAGAGTGGCAAGACCTTCCAACCGAGTTCATTTAAAAAATATTTTGTGCCGTAGGTCCTTGCTTGATGCTGAATTCTTCTCTGCTTAGATATTCAAAGGTCACTGAATTTTATAACGATCTCAAAACAATCCTCAGCCTCATTTAAACTTTGCCTAAATAACTGTGTGTGTTGCCACGCAATATCACCATCTCCTCCACTTAGTTCAGCCTCCAAAATAACTTCTGTTACATTAGAAATATCAGGATAAGTGTGAAGACTTTTGTCTAGAGAAATGGAAAAATACAAAACGAATCCTGTTAAAAATGGTGCGTATTAAAAACATGTAAGTATGTGTAAAATCTCGTTTTAACTAGAGGATATCAACCCACCAGGACCAACCCTGTGGCAAGGCCCTATTGCACGTGTGCATGTGTGGGAACCCCCCGTGGCCCAGTAGGCTCCTCCCATTCCTCTCCTTGTGCAGCCCCATTCCAGTTTACAAGGTGGATGGCTGGCAGTAGCCCAGCAAGAGGGGGGCAAAATGGTAAGTACTGCAGGTGCTGCAATGTGCTGTGTAAGTGGCCCTTCCTGTTTGCTGCCAGAGCCATTTTGGGCAGCGACAGCAACACATGGGAGATGCCATTTGGTTTGGCGAGCTCCTGCAGACTGCTGCCACTGCCTTAATGACTTAAGGCACAATCCTAACCAACTTTCCAGCACTGACATAGCTGTGCCAGTGGGGTATGTGCTGCATCCTGCAGGGGAGTAGTAGTCACAGAGGCCTCCTCAAGGTAAGGTTTGCTCCCTTCCCTTGGAGCTGCATTGCCCTTACCCTGGTGCTGGAAAGTTGGTTAGGATTGCACCCTTAGACAGCGAGTGGAGGGGCTGCTCACATGACATGCTGTAGCTGGCTGGCAGCCTGGTAGGGGCAATTTCTCCTTTCCCACTTTTTATGGGTAGAAGAAGAGGAGCTGCTGCCTCCTTGACTTGCTCCCAAGGCCTTTTATGACAATACAGAATGCATCATTCGTATCATTGATAGGCAAACCCTGGATGATTGGGCCCTTGCACCAGAATTGATTTACGACTCATATAGAAGAAGACAGATACATAGCTGCTTCAGGTAAAATTCTAAACACACTGGTTGGAATTGTGATGCCTGTTCTTATTTGTAGATCAAGCCACACGCTTCTGGAGTGTTTGAATTCAAGGCCTTTGGAGTTTCCCCTGGGTCACAGGCATATGTAACGTGCATCTGATCTGCATTATAAACATCTGGGAACTGGTATAGGTGTAGTACTAGTGCCAAAAATGGCTCCAGATTGAAGATGGGTTGGCTGAACCCCCATGGCAGGAAGCAGTTTAGAAATTGCAAAACATGCCTGTTCAAAAGAGACAACCATGCTGTAATGTTGTGCAATCATGCAGATTATACACACCTATGTAAAGGGGGGGACTGAGAATTATGAAAATCAATTAAAGCCTACACATCATTATGGGCAGTTGTGCTATATAGCATACACTTGGGGTGGGGAAGAGAGGAAGAAAAAAGAAGATTCTTAAGAATATAGTTGTGTTCATGTGCATGAGCTATCTGAGAAACATGCTGGAAACTCATTAGCTTGTTCAACAGCTGCAGTTGCAGCTTCAACTATCCTTGGTGCTCAGTCAATGCCAGGGTGGGGTGGATGGGGACCCTTGCCTTCCTGCCTAGTAGAATAAGCTACTGTATGACATCAGCCACTTCTCATGAGAAGAGCAAATGAACACATCCAAGTACAGCATAAGCAACATGAGCCCAAACTGTGGGTGATACTAATTCAAAATACAACACGAAACATTATCTAAGTCCAGTTTGCAACCAATGGAACTAAACTGGTCTAGATCCTAGTGGTTTAGCTGGAATAAAAAGGAGATTAGACTGATGGCACTGGCATTAAAATGTGACCAAAAAAGTGGGGGAGAGAAAGCCCAAACTGTGCATTAATGTGTAACATGGCTTAGAGTCTGATCCTCAGTTGGCTTCCACTGGTGGAATGGGCACGCACATGGTTGCATACATGCTGTAAAGCACGTTGTGACTGCAAAGGCCAGTGCTATCGATGGAGAGGTCGCTGGCAGTCTCCACTGGCATTGGAGCTGTACCTGCCGAGGCACCCGGTGCGCCCCCCCCACCCATCCCCCCTGGCGAGCAGGCGCCCCCTCCGAGGCGAGGGAAAGCCACGCGGCAAGCAGGAAGAAAGCGGAAGTGAGTGGACGGGCTGCCGATCATGCTAAGTCCCGCCCAGCGTACCGTCTACTGTTGAGTAGATGACACCACTGGCCAGGGCCCATTATAGGGTAAGGGAACCAATATTCCCTTATCTTGAGGAAAACCCTGGCTGCCTCCCTGGTCTCACGAGATACAGCAGTGGCCATTTTGGTGCCGCAGTCCTGTGGGCAGGCAGTCTAGTTAGGATTGGGCTATCAGTTGTTGTTTTTCTTTTTGAGAATAGCACTAGTGGACAGGAGGTGTCCTAACAGGGCAAAACTGTCCTGAGAAGTTAAGCAAGGCTGTGATGAAGGGCAGTTTATCTGGGACATTTAAAAACCAATCCCCCTATTTTCTTCAGTCATGTCTTGCAGACCCAAGCAGAATGCTCCATCCCACCCCACAGCCCAACAACTCCAGTATTGTACTGGCCGGGTGTTTTTTCTGGAGGGCTAACAAAGCTCTGTTCTGGCTGCAAGTAGCCAGAAAGGTCATTAGTAAGGTATAAAAAAGGGAGCTATTCAAGAGCAAAATACAGAGATGGGGGAAGAGGTGCTTAGGATAGGACCAATCCTAAGGTTAAAAAAAATCCAAACATCCAAAATAATAAAACCGGACACAACCAGTTAGACATCCCTAGATACCAGTTGCTTGAGGCGCATTCTTCAAATGGGTGGTCTTTCACCTTCTAACAGAGGCGGTCTGGGCCAGGAGTGCACCCCATGGCAGGCGCTGAAACCACGCCCCCACCCCGCCCCCGCACGTCACACAGACACGCCTCCCTTACCCCGGAAAAGCTCTATTTTCTGAGCGTAAGGGAGGCGTGGGCGGGCGGGAGGGCCAGAAACCATGCGGTCTCTCCTAGACCACGCGCAATGGCACCCCACTGCTGCTCCGCGCCCCATGGCTCGTGCCATGGGGCGCTACAGGTAAGATCCGTGTCTGCCTTCTAACAAAGGAAGAGGGTCAGTTTGATCCCCCAATGAAAGCGGTAGGAAACTATTTCTAGTGCTCACTATGGGAGCTGAAACAAAGTAGATCCAGGGCATCTTCAGGCTGGTGGATTCAAATCCCAAACTGAGCCCATCAAACTGACCTCTGACCTGCTGGGTGAACTGAGATGCCCAGCGGACAGACATGTCAATCCCAACAAAAGGTTGACTGTTGGTCTTTGTCCTGCTGCCAACTAGACAGCAAGGCAGGGAATCTAGAAAAAGAACTAGCAGAGGCTGACAATTAGTGACAGGCTGATAGAGTCTGTTGGAGATTTCCGTCTGGGAAAAGGCAGAGACCTAAATCTCTTATCATCACAGGGGCTTTTTTCCTTTGACCCCACTATGGTGCTGATCCTGATCGATCCCTCCCCATGCCATTTTCAAAACAAAAAGTGTTTCATAAAAAGTAAATGAAAGGTCTTTTCTCTAATAGAAATATTGTGCTGGGGAGAGGGGTTTACACCTGTCAGAATCAAAATCACAGCAGGGACAAAGTGCTAAAGCCCCTACTACTCCCACTACTACTACCCATTTTGGGTACCTCCCCCTCCCCAAGATAAAAACATAAAGGAACACACATGAGGTTGTGTTATGCATTTCTCACACTATGTAGTCTGATCCCCAGATTTGCATACATTCTCCCTTTAACTAAACCCATAAAGCTCAGAGTTACAGTGCAATTCTAGGCATACCTAGGATTTAATTTTTTTGTAAACTGCTTTGAATTTTAGAAAAGCGATATATAAATCCAGTAAATAAATACCTACTCCAAACTAAGTTCAGGGGGACTTCCTTCCGGTTCGAGCGCTTAGGATTGCAGCCTAAATTGAGAAAACTTGAAGTACAAATTCCTGATTACACGAGAAGATTGCTGTTGTCGTTCCATCTCAATTTTCGAAAATGAAAATAATGACCTACTATGCAGAACTGTTGTGAGGATGAACGAGCTACCCACTGCAGACATCAACAATGATGGATGAATTTTAATTGTGGATATTAAACATAATATCTGGAATAGGGACAATAATTAAATCCTAATGTTCTTGCTTTGTTTACAGCTGCACGTCCAAAACGGTAAAATGTTTCACACTTGCCTCCGTTTACATTGACGACTGTGCTTCCAGAGCGCAGCATCCATCTTACTCTTCCACTCTGAAATGTCTGGCTGCTTGTTCTGACTGAAATGTTGTCTATTTTTAGACCAACTGAGCCACACTCAAACTTCCAGCAGATGTAACCAGAAAGCGATCCTTCTTTGCGGGCTAAATAAACCTAATCAGAAAGAAAATGTGCATAAGCAACACTGAGTCCCATTAAGAATATTACATCTTGTACACGGTTTGGCTGCTTAGGACTGCTATCGTATGTTCACTGATTAGGGAGCAAGTCCCACTCCATTCAGGTGGTCTTACTTCTGAGTAAATATGCACGGGATCAGATTGCATATCCTATTGAATTCAATCAGAGCATCTAACTTGTGTGTTTAGTCAGAAATTTATTTCACCTTGTTCAATGAGATGAGCTGGGCAATCTACTCTGGTTACCATCCTGGCTATGTTGGCCTAATGTAATCGGGATCTGACACCAGTCCAGTTCAAAAGGGAAGAGGAAGAACTTAAGTACTCAACCCCATCAACTACTCTCACCAACTACTCCCCCAGCATCTATGGCAGCAATACCAACACTCACTAAACACTGGGTGGCATGCTGATGACATCCCCACATAAGTCAGGCATGGAAAGTGCCAATCAATGCACAGTGACAGGGGACACACTCTCCCATGATGTCAACACATTGTACTGAATACCCATCCTACCTGACACAAGGACGCCACTGCACTTTCAACTGCCTGAGCTACTGCAATTCACAGCATGAGACCAGCAAAAGACAACTAGTAGGACCCTGAAGAATGCTGAGCCCCATCATACCACTGACACAGACATGTACTGATAAGGACAACTCTCAACCACTGGGAACAGGATGGGGAACATATAAGCCAGGTTCAAGCTCAGTTGTGGGGAATGGTAAAACCAAGGCTAAATTCATCCTTTGCGTGACTGGTCATATACCATGTAACAAATGAGAAATAAAGTTGCAATATAAATCACTTTGGCCCTGATCCTGAGATCCAGTTATGCTGAATGGGCTGCACTTGTGCAGCTGTATATCAACAACTGTTCCTCAATGGGTCAACAACTGTTCCTCACCCAGACAGATAATTTACAAGGACCACATGTCAGCCAACTCTTTTTGGAGAGGGGAATAAGGAAGATGGGCTGAATTCAGTCCCTCATCCCAAATTAAGATCATCTGTCAGGCAACCTGATTCAGCATGGCGCATGTATGCACCCAATTGAACTGGATGCAATTATTTTTGAAGCAGTGCTGCAGTCACAGAATCCAATGACGGATTGGGACAATGACTTTAGTTGTCTTTTACTGTTTATGCTGACTGCTGGAAATGCTTTTCCCCCCCACATGATAATCTGCCCATCTCCTTCCCTGAGTTCAATTATTATTTAGTTTCTTTACAAATGGAAATGGGTTTGGTAGAACCTTCATTAAGGTGACTGACATGTTTTGGCTTTTTGCAGATGGGGAAGGAAAATTTAGGCTAAGGAAATTCTACCTACTGTTGCGCAGCAGAGAGAAATGATAGATATAAAGCCCTTTCTGTGCACTGAAAAATTAATGCTTTGGAAAGGTAGCGTTTTTATTATAGGCAGCTCTTGTATTAGTCCGCCTTTGAATGGGAAATGTCAGGCATAAGGTTTAATATCGGAACAGATATTTGTTACCTGCAACCAACTCCACTGCCCTATTCTGTAAGGCCAAGTACCTTCATAGTCAGCTTCTCACTTAGCTGGCAGTCTTATGTGGACATAAGTCCAAATCACAATGCAAGTGAATATATAAATATCCAGAGAACTACTGATGCAAAAAGTAAACTCTACACATTGAGATTTCATAGCGATGCTTACATTCATCATAGAGAGGCATGCTAGAACAGCCTTCTGGGTGTGCAACTTACAATTTTCCAGTCCGTTTCAACCTTTCGCCATATGGATTCCATCTTCCACACACCCTTCTCCCAGCCATTAATCTTTTCATCATTATTGGATATCCGCCTGTAACAGTCTTCCACTATATTGTATCTGAGATGGAGACGTTTAGAGGCCTTCTCTTGTCCAGTTGGGATAAAAATAACTTCTTTGCTCTAATTAATCAAAACCAAAACTATGTTAGGTTTTCCAACCCCTATCCCAATCCAACCCAACCACAAACTGCCCCCTCTGCCTCTGGCCGCTTGTGCCGGCAACTCCAAAACTCCCAAAGGTGGTGTGGCTTTTGTGCTGATGCAACAGGGCCTTTGGCGGCAGAGGGTTAGGCCATGAATAACCTATAACTGGAGCACAGCCTAAGAATTCTAAAGTAACCATCAAGTGTATTAAATACCTTAAAATCAATTTCACCTCTGGCTACTCTCCAAGCCAAAGATCCAGATATCCTTCCACCAAGTTCTCCTGGCTTTGGTGTTTTAGGAGAAATGAATTCAACAAGTTCCACTATGAGCCTCTTCAAGAGCTCCCATTTTCTTCCTTCAGTCAAAGATAGCTGTCTCTGCAATGGCAAAAAGCAGTGTTAAAAAGTAAGATTGGTGTCAACTGTGTGTCATTGTAAAGATATATACATATCATTAACTGGAATGCTAACCTATGGTGTGATACCCCCTAAATTAAGACGTTACATTTTCTAATTTTCTCTTGTACTTGACATACTGTTTTGTATTGGTATGTTGTTTGGAACCTAGTTTCAGTTTTTTATCTGGCCTGGAAATCCCTAACCGTATACCTTACTCTCTAGTTCAACTTCCGGGTATCCTGAAATGATTGTAATGATTTGGGGTAACAGTCCTTGTACTCAATTTCTAGAGAAAGTATAGTAAATAGCTACACACACACACACGCACTATATGTATACGTCTCTATGTCTAGCAGCCTCATGAGCACAGGACCCGAATTAGGGTTGGGTTGGTCAATTACTGATTAATAATTTATTATGATAAATAATTTTTGGGGGTCTAGTGGGTCGCGATAGATTCTATTTTTAAAAGTGGGTCCTACTGCGGAAAGGTTTGGGACGCACTGCCCTACGAGATGCAGCTTAAGGAAGATGTCTCTGCACACTTTTGGGAATTCCTCCACCTCCTGCACATGCCCACATCCAAAGCCATTCCCAAGGATCCCCCAAACTTCAAGAGCAACTTTGGAGGACAATGAAGACAACAGTGCAGATGAGGGGATAGTAATATTCCCTTGTACCACCGCCCATGCAACTGTATATGTTTCCCTGCCAATTTATTTAACATTATATACTGCAGCTTTCCAGTTCATTGAAGGTACTATGAGAGTTGCTAACAACCAATATGGTAATATTTTTTAAATATAACACACACAAAAATCAAAGCACCCAATTAATAATTACAAAAAGGGGAAAACAAAGGCAGCAAGCAAAAAAAGCAAAAATCTTTTTTGTTTTTTTTAATTGCGGCTGCCAAATTCTGTACCCGCGGTAGTTTCTGAGCAATCCTCAAGGACAAGCCCATGTAAACGGTGGTCCAGTACTCCAGGTGTGATGTTGTGACAGCGTGGATTAATGTGATCAGATCCGCATTCTTCAAGCAAGGATACAGCTGGCACACTAGCTGCAACTGGGCAAATGTGGGCTCGATCCTAACCATGAGCTGGCATAGGCTAGCCGACCTGCCTGCCCCATATCTAGCCTGGGGTTGGGGCTGGCTGCAGCACAACCCAGGGAAAGGGGAATCGATTCCCCTTCACCTGGGTAATGCGGCAGTGTTCAGAATAGTGGCAGAAATCTGAACCTGGATCGGGGCCAGATCCTGGCTCCAACCCCTTCTGCATGCAGGGAAAAAAAATCAAATAGTACAGTAGTGATATTTACAAAGGAATGACCCTGTCTGTGATAGCTGTATATGGCAACACAATCCCTGATTCAGGGACTGCTTCCTTTCAGTTCTAGCTTGTGTCATTTGAGCAAATTAGTTAAGACAAAACCACCTACCATTTTGTTAAGGTTATTGATCATTTCATGTAGCACAGCTTCTTTGACTTTTGTCCTTCTAGTGAGCACTTCTTCGTGCTTGCAGGAATACCGCCAGGTGACGTCAACAACCTGAAGCATGAATGATAAAAAGAAAACCAATTAATACCTATAAAGTGCTACACGCAGCAGCTTGCAAGCCCAATCCTAACCTGCGCTGGTGCAGCCAGGTCAGAAGGAGGCTGAAGAGCTACCTGGAGTAAACGGGTATTTCCCTCATGATAGGTAAAGCCCCAGCCTGCCCAATGGAGCATGTTGGATCTGCACCAGCTATTTAGCTGGTACAAATACCACTGCATGACTGGGGAAGAAGGATAGGATATGGAGGAGGCCTCCTTTCCCATTCCTGCTTTCCTCCCAGGCCTGATCTGCCCCCTGTTCTGCCCTTCTTATCATATCCCCTCCCCGCCCCCAGAACACCACCCTGCTGCCCTCCTCTACCCCTGCGCCATTCGGCACCTTACCTCTCTCCAACAGTGGCTGTGGCGCTGAATGCAGTGCAGGTAGGCTGGCGCAGGCCTTTCAGCTAGCATTGCCTCTACTAAAATAGTTGCAAACATGCCATGGCACGTTTTTGCAACACTTTAGGCAGGTGGAGCAGAGCAGTAAGTTTGGACTGTGCTCTGAGTCTCAAACGTAAGACCAGCAGAAGGAATTCTCCTCCTTACCATGACTCTAGCAAATGCTTTAAAATAGTAACAACCAGCTTGCAAAGGCGCAGCGCCTTCTAAGGGACTTTACTCTTTGTTTCAATGAAAAACCCTACCTCATCTTTGGAGAATCCAATAATGTAGGAGAGCTTTTTTCCCCATCCAATCTCATAGAGAAGGGGTTTATCACAGACATTTTCACATGGGTCACAGTGAAGCCATCTCTGCTGGGATGAAGAATACACTTCAGTCCACACATGATCTGTTGGGGGTGGGGAAGGGGAGAAAGACAAAAGAGACACACAGATTTTGGCAAAGTACTCCTTCTACTTTAGGAAGCCAAACACTTTGAAATCCAAAGCATAATTATATATGTTGCGTTGGCGTGATGCCCGGGCATGGATTGCGCCCTAAATCTTGTCCATTATTTCAAAGGACATAACGATACAAACTGCAGTTGTAGCATTAACAGAAAGAGTTTGAAAACTATTATACCTGTTGCATCCCAAACGTATCTTGCTTCAAAATCTACAGCTCTGCAGCAGAGGGTAAAGCAGTTGGCCCACTCGCCACAACGTCCACGTCTAGTTTCCAGAAGTTTCTCAGGATTATTATACCTGTGCGAACAGTTTGTTTTTTTTAAAGGGAGAAGGGAAGGTTGCAATTGTTCCTAGGGTACCATTATTGTAAGTGTTTATACCTGCCTAAACGTTGACGATTTTACAAAAGAACAAAAGGTACATAACAGGCTCCTTCCATGTTCTAGCCACTGATTTCAAGCTAAAAATCTCTGACAAATGTCACATTAACAAAGAAAAACTAAAAAAGTCAGTCCTGTCTTTGGACTTCTGCTGACAGTACAGCTACCAGAACCTGCACTAGTTATTTGCATTATCCATCATGCTAGGGTTCAGCCTCAGTTAACACGTCCTAATGCCTACAATGTCAATCCTACAGAGCTATCCAAACTACTGTCTGAGCCAGCCTAAGTCCCTTGTGCTGGCTCCCAGGTGTCGTGAATGTGCTCCAGTGTCCTGCCCTCAGAGAAGGTAAGGTTGTGCCGGCCTGAAGAGGCCAGCACAGGGGGCCGAAGAGAGCAGCACAGTGGCGGGACAAGAGCATTTGGGGGGTAGGTTTGGAAAGCCTGGGTGGTGGATTGGGCCCAGCAGGGAAGTGGGACCAGCTGTGACAGCGCAGGCTAGATCCTAAATCCCGTCCTCAATCTGACCAGTGTCACATGGACTGCTCAGCTTTGTGCCCGCAAAATCGCATGTGCAGATCCAAGTAGCCCCATAGACAATAGTGTAGGCGGGGGCAGGGTGGCCCAACCTATGGGACGGGGGCAGGGCGGTCACCCCATAGGGGGTACCTACACTATTGTGGGGGATGTCACCACTAGGGACAAAAAAACTAAAAACTGAAAATACAACTTATGTAAAAATCGCAGTTTGTTAAAATTGCGTTATTTTGGAACAACACCATCATGTTCAATATCAATCAATGTGGAATTTCATGAGAAACGAACAGGAATGTAGTATCTTCATTCTATCAAATGTTATGGCCAAAAAACTAAAAACTGAAAATATAACTTCGTACGTAGAATTCACAGGTTGTTAAAAATCACAGTTTTTAAGAATAATACCAAGGAATTTTAGGAATAATAATAATAATAATAATAATAATAATAATAATAATAATAATAATAATAATAATAATAATAATAATAATAATAATAATAATAGTAATGCTTGCGGGGAAATATTACCTGCATTCATTTTCTGGCCATTATTATTATTATTCATTTCACATCATGACTATTTCTCTCTCTCTCAGCCTCACCTACCTTGCAGGGTTGTTGTAAGGACAAAAGAAGGGAAGGAACCATGCACATCACCCTGAGCTCCTTGGAGGAAGAGTGATATAAAATGTGAAAAATATAAATAAATAATTTTGTCATGGGCGTGTGTGTCAAAAATTTTCCCGGGTGTCGAATGACCTATCTACGCCACTGCCCATAGGACTGGCTGGCATGCCATGTAAAATCCCCTTACTCCAAGTTGTGCCCCAGCCTAGTCCTACATTGTGCTGAAAACAGGCAACTCAGCCTGCCTGTTCCAGCACAAGTTAGGATTGTGCGCTTAATGAAAATATTACCTCTGAACCTGTACAAACCGCAGGTGGATAGAAGGAACAACGGTCCAGTTCAGACAACGTCTCCAAGCCAGGGATTTGCTTGAGCACCTTGCTAGCATATCTTCCCGGTTCATTTAATCACATATAATGGCAGGTCATCCAAACTTCTCACTCACTATCTAAATTTTAGTTTAAGGAGACCTTACAGTAAGAAGACCCTAACTGCATGGTGAAGGGGCCAGCTCAGGTGTATCACGCAAAGCACCCCAACATAACAATTCAGAAAATAAACAAATTTAATCTATGCCACTCAACAGCAAACTATAATCCAGGCTCAATTATATCTTGGCAATTTTTCAGTATCTACTGTGCTATTCAAAAAGCTTTCAGGTTTTCATCCATTGATCATGGGATTCCAGTTTTGCCATGAGTTGAGCAATAGCAAGTGCCAAATGTAAGTGCCTCTCTCCCCATTTTTTGCCATTTCTCCTTCCCAATTGCAGG
Source organism: Lerista edwardsae (assembly GCA_029204185.1). NCBI lineage: Eukaryota > Metazoa > Chordata > Lepidosauria > Squamata > Scincidae > Lerista > Lerista edwardsae. The sequence goes on along the minus strand of JAJKFI010000009.1, from coordinate 4,619,977 downwards.
TCACCATATATCACCCCACACCTGGAGACTTCCCTGACCATAAAGAACAGATTTTGAGAAGGTGCAGAAGGCGACAGTTGGGGCAAAGTGGCAGGAAATCTGGTTACACCATGCAACTCTCCTTGCACTTCTCTAGATTACTTATGCAATCAAGATGTAAGTGAAAATGTCACTCCCTAATAATATACTCAGCACACATAATCAAACACAGATTATTCTTCTAAACCAACTACATCCTGTACTTACCTTGGAAACCTGTTGCTAAACTGGCATTGGTTACAGAAGTGATTTTCAACTCTACTCGCATCCCATCTCAGATCATCATCGCTAGGCGACAGATTATCTTTAGATTCCGTCTCACCGTCACACTTGCTGCAAGGCAGATTATTTACCCATTGGAAAAAATCACACTTGAACCAGTTCAGAAGCTCCAGCAACAGAAAATCCTGTTCATTCAGAAGGACAGCTGAAAAATTAAAAACATAACAATTAAGACAGAACCTTCAGACATCTAATTACGTGGATCTGAATATGGATTTATGGAAACATATAGAATTGAAGTGCAGCCAGTTTCCAAATATGCAAGAGTTACTTTGAAAGAATAATGGCAAATCATGTAATATTTTATGTCAAATCTGGTATTTGTAGCATTCTTATATTTTTCTAAAGTGATTCATTGTATCTAGGGATGGTTTTTTTCGGTGATCAACACAGAACAGTAAATAATGAGAATTTCCACTGAAAATGTTACATAAAATGAAATTTAGATCAAAATGCAAAAAAAGCACTTTTTCTTATTTTTGACAGTTTGACACAAATTTAGGTCCATTTCACAAAAATAACACTTTTATTTATTTTTGACACAGTTTTGAGGACTCCATATATAGTTTTCAGTAAGGGATCGGGAGGAATGGCAGAAACAGGAAGAAGCTTGCTTAAACTTGCATGAAAACACATTCATAGTTCACAGTGCATGCTGGGGTGACTTTAATGAAATGTGGAAGTAGTAAGTAGCAGTTTCTTGATGCTTCAAGCAGCAATCAGTATGCAGCTTGGGAATTTTTGAGAAGGTTATTTCGGGCTGGGGTATGTGTGCCAGTAATTGCTTGCCTTTGTAAGACCACTCACCCTTATTTATTGCTCTGTTTGTACAATTTGCAATAAAAATTGGATAAAACCATACAACACCGCAATTTGCTATTCTAATCAAGAAATTTTGGAAAAAATATCATCAAAAAACCCACCCCTAATCATATCCTTGTATGAATTGACCCACTCATTCCGATCTTCTGGAGACTGACAACCAAGCAGGACAGGACCTTTTCCATAGAGGTGCCCAGCCTTTGGAACTTCCTCTCCTAGGAAGTTCCATTTGCTCCATTCTTTTGGCCTTAAGGGGTGACCAATTTGCTAAGCATTTTGCATATAACAGCAACTTGCACTACTGCAATCTGGACTTTGCATTGAAGGTTTCTGCCCATAGGCATTTGATTGTCCAATTTTGATGGAGTCTTTTCAGCAAGGCTACACCAAAGTTTAATTTTTAAAATCTTCATTTTAATTGTAAAAAGCTGCACTTGAAAACAAACCTCAACTGCGCACAGGCTTTTCAACTTTTCAAGCAACTAACACCAAAAGGAAAATTGTTCTTTGTATCTTCAGCTTTTTGAACGGCTTTTAAAATATTACCTTTGTCCACTTTTCTTGCTTTGGCTAGTTTTTCCTGAGCATTCTTTTTCAATTCTTGGATTGGAATACAAGCCAAAGCTTTCTTTTGTAAAGTGGGGTTCTCATATACCATAACATGCTGAAAGTTTGATTGAAGCGTCTTCAAGAAAACTGTTTCAGTGGTCTAGAATGGGGGGAGGAAAAATAATGTGAGTTGTCACCAACATTTTTGAGCAATTGGGTAAAACGTCAGTCATTCTCCTAAGAGCACAATCCTAACCTGGAGTAAGGCCAGCACAATTAGGCTAGCAAAGTTTGGCCGGCACAAGGGCCACGGTAAAGCGTGTTTGGACTACTCTTGGAGTCAGGGAGGGTGGTGCACATTTGTGTGCTGGCCTCTCTGACTCTGAAAGTGGTCCAAACAAACTTTATGGTGTCCCTTGTGCCGGCCAAACTTTGCTGGCCTGTGCCGGCCTAACTCCAAGTTAGGATTGCGCCCTAAATGGTATAGAAAAAATATTTCTATTGATGAAATAGGCACAATTGGGGTTGACACCATAGCTCAGTGGTTGAGTTTGAATACAGGAGGTCCCTGGATCAGCAAGGTAGGACCCATTTGAAATCTTAGAGAGCCCTTTGCTGTCATGTAGACAGAACTATTAGTTTCTGGAGAGCTATTTCCTGGACCTAGTTGGACCAATGGTTTGGCCCAGTATGTATAGTACCATGTAATCTTTTGAGACTATTTTTGACACAAGCATCACAATAATAAGTGAAGAGCAATGGTGTACTTAAAGGGGGGCAAGGGGGCAAATGCCACGGGTGCTGGGCTGGGGGAGGTTGCTGGGCTGGGGGAGGGTGGGTGGTGACACCCTCACTGAAGAGAAGTCACACAGTGCTTCCTCAAATTTAAAAATGGCACATGGTTAAATAGGAGAAAGTTTCCAGGTCTTGTGCAGAAAATTACAGGTCTTGTGCTAGGAACACATGTGGACCTGGTATCTACATTCTACAATGGAGAATTGTTACAGATATACACATTCACTTCGAAGGCTGGATATTGACACAATACAATTCTCACATTAAGAGAGAAAATGTTCCCAAGAGTTATAGTTCTTTGATTTTCATTCTTACTATTGCTTGATCAATGTAATGGAGTTCTGAAGTGGTTACCATGACAGCAGACGAATCAGCAGGGTCTAGGCCTGATTCCACAACTCTGGATGGCTGAGGTGCAACTGGTTGCTGCTGCGTGTTTGAAACCTTTTGAGAGCATGCTGACCATTCATTTTTACTTGATCCGTTTAATCGACTGTTTCTTTCCCCAGCAATTAAGTCTCGAATTCTAGACAGCTGATCAATTGAGGCCTCCTTAGGAAAAACAAGATGAGTTTCCCCCTGAAATTATAGTTACAAAAGTCAAACTTTCCATATTAAAAGATGTAAAAACTCAAGTCTCTACCACCACCTCCCCTGGCTTTGCTTGAACTAACCGCGCAAGCTTATGCAAGCCTACTCAGAAGTAAGTCCCATTATAGTCAATGGGGCTTACTCCCAGGTAAGCATGGATAGGACTGCAGCCTAAATGTTTAAGTTTAGTGCCTTCTTACCTCTTAAGGAACAAAGAAGATTGCTATAATTTCTGAAGATACTATCCTTCCCTTGTATTGGAAAAGACAGGAGATACCCCGAGGAGATAGGGAGTGGTATCAGCAATGGCCCCTTGTCCCAGATAAGCTGGGGCTTATGCAGTGATGGGATTCACACATTGACAAGGGGAACGCTGGGCGGGACTTAGGTGGGACTTCCGCTGGAGTGGCAGCCCGTCCGCAGCGTTCCGCAGCTGTCCTGGCCTCGGGGGGGGGGCTCCCGCTTGCCGCGGGGGACAGGTGAGGGTCGCGCCGGGTGCCTGGGCAAGCAGCGGTGGGGCGCGCTAACCAGGGGCAGCCCCCCCCAGGCCAGGACAGCTGCGGAACGCTGCGGACGGGCAGCCAATCACATGGAAGCCCCGCGTTAGTTCCACCCAGCGTTCCCCTTGTCAATCTGTGAATCCCATCGCTGGGCTTATGGGTTAACCCCCAAGGTCTTTGCAAGCCTCAGGAGCACAGCTGTAGGCTGATGAGGCTCCTGGCTATGAAAGGAGGCCAGCACAGGTGCAGATGGGTGTGGCTGATGAATTAAAGCCTGCCCACTGATTGGCTGGCCTCAATATAAAGTTGGCGGCAGAAGCTGTAGGAGAGAACCTTGGAAGGTGCTGGACGGATGGATTGGTGGCTGGATGGAGTGCCTGAAGGCTTGTCGGATGGACTGGCTGGATAAGGTAAGCTTACTGTGGGAAATTGTTGGGATTTGTTGTATGGCTGCCATGCCCCTGGAGCCACCAAGTGGAGGAGGCATTTGTGGCTTAGGCAAGCTGACTGCCCATTGTTTGGTGGTGGGGTTTGTTGGTGTCAGACTTAGTGTATTTGGAGCTAAGCCAGTGATGAGGGCAGTCTGGAGGAGGCTGACCAGCTGGTGATCCCAAGCAAAGCAGCTGGACGAGAGGAGGCCCAGTGAGTGAATGAACCCCTTCCCTCTTGCCTATCTCTGAGGCCGCTCTGGGGGGGGGAAACTAGTTAGCCTAGTGTGGGCATTAAGGGCCCTTGGGGAGGCCTGGCAGGGAATTTGGCAGAACATCCTTTTCCTCATTAAATGCAGCTCAGTGTTAATAGGACTGGCAATTTTTATCCTTCCTCAAACTCCATGAGTTAGGTTAGGCAGAATAGGAGTGGTGTCAGAGATAGGCCAGATTTAGTACTGACCAAGAGCTCCATACCCATAAGAGTGCACCTGGGTGATCCCCCCCAGTACTGGTCAGACAGCACTGAATCCCCCTTTCACCAATGGAAAAAATGGGAGGTTAAAACTCTGTGCAGGGTTTTACCCTATCTCAACGTGGCTCTTTCTCAATGTGGCTCATGACATTAAAAAAAATATAAATTTTAAAATGTGTAGAAATAAAAAATACCTATATAATTCAACATGAAGGCCCTCCCCTCCCCCCTCAAAAGCTAGGTGCAATAGAAATATTTTTATGTTCTATTCCACAAAGGGGGCTGATAGAAGATCCTCCGGAAGCATGTTGCAGGGGTGTGGTGCCACAGCAGAGAAGGCCCTGTTTCTTGCCGCCATTCCCTTTGCAACTCTTGAACAGGGCCCTGCCAGATTACCTAAGGGAATGAGCCAGACAGTATGGGAGTAGGCAATCCCCAAGGTACCCTGATCCCAGGTCACATAGGGTTTTGTAGATCAAAGCCTGAACTTTGAATTCAGCCCAGAAACAAATGTCTCAGAGAGAAAGGTGGGATAGAAACAAACGTGGTAGAGGCAAGCTGGACTGACAAGATTCGGAAGGAAGTCTCCTTGAACCTACTTACCTCTTCAAATCCCATTTCAAACAAACACTCGACAGCTCCTCTGACAGGCAACAATCTGGTAGAAAATGTTTGATTTCCAATCCGAATAGACCGATATTTGTCTTCGCTTGGGTGTCTATATTAGGATTAAAAGGAATGCAGACATGTAAGTAATTTGTTATGTTTAAACAAAGATATTTTAGCAGAAAAACACCACCCAGGAACGTAACACTCAAAGTTCCAGAATGTAAGGAGATGTGGCTTACTCCAGTCACATTACTAAGCCTGATCCAAGCCTCACTGGGGCAGGGGAACAGGATCTGGTTCCATCTCTCCTTCCCTTGGGTGGTTCTCTCCCAAATTTTATTTATCTGTTTAGAATAAAGGTAAAGGTAAAGGTTTCCCCACGACCGAATGGTCTAGTCGTGACCGACTGTAGGGGGCGGTGCTCATCTCCGTTTCAAAGCCTGTAGAGCCGGCGTTTTTGTCCGAGGACAAGCTTCCGTGGCCATGTGGCCGGCATGACTCTAAGGAACGCCGTTACCTTCCCACCGAAGTGGTCCCTATTTATCTACTTGCATTTTAGGTGCTTTCGAACTGCTAGGTTGGCAGGAGCTGGGACAAGCGACGGGAGCTCACTCCGTCACGCAGTCTCGAACTTCCAACCTTGCGGTCGAAAGCCCAGCAACAGCGGATTAACTCGCTGCGCCACCACGTCCCACGTATATCTGTTTAGAATAGGGGTATCTAATATAAAGCCCAAGGGCTAGATGTGGACCCCAGAAGCTATTTTTCTGGCTATCCAGTACAAATGGTCCCTCCCAATGTGATAACTGGGCTCTCTCATATCTTGAAATTATGACCAAGATTTGCACGTTTTTCCGTTTGCAGCTAATGAGTTTCTATGGGAGAACAAAGTGCTTATTTCTGGCCATCATCTGCTTACAGATGCCACTGTCTGCTTAATGATGTCACTTCCATCCCTCAGCAAGGTGCTATGACTGCTATTTGGTCCACTATATGACACCCCTGATTTAGAAGATTTATATATCACTCTTTTTCTGGCTAACACAGGATGATTAACACCCTGGCTTACCTCCTTTTCCTGCTGCCATCTGCCTTCTTGCTGTCTGCTATTTGAAAAAGCAAAGAGAATGGGGAAGGATGGGAGGAAGTCAAGAGAGGCCGGTGGCTTAGAACAACTCCAGTCTCCACTTCTTACACCCTGCCTTCCCCATTCTCTCTGCCATTTCAATGGCCAGAGCCTGGAGGAGGAAGGAGGTCAAAGAAGGTGACAGCTCCAGCTCTTCATAATCGTCATGCAATTGCAGCTGGTGCTATCAGACAGCAGCATCAGACAGCTTCCTCTATTGTGCCACTAGAGAGATAACTTGTTTCAATATGCTTTTTGGGCATCCACAATTTCAGATTCTATGATTTATCATTTATGTGAGATATTAAGTTTGCCAACAGCTTTACAAGCATGAATTGTTTACCCTTACAATGTGCCGATGCAATTGGCCGCTACTATTCATACGATTACTGTTCAATCAGATATCTGTTCCAGAGGCAGATCTAAGGGAGGGCAAATCTCTATGTTTTGCAAGAAGCCTTACCTTGCAGTGGAAATCACTCCTCTCCTGCACTGTTCTAGCCAATCCTCACAGGGAAAAGCAACATCTTAGCGTTGCTTACTGGCTACAGCAGCAAGGGAGAGGAGGGATTTACATGACAGGGTAAGGCTTCTTGCAACACTTAGAGCTTTGCCCTCCCTTAGATCTGCCTCTGATCTGTTCAATAACCTGTTTACGTTTCCAAAGGGCTCATAACTAAAAGTGCAATCCTAACCTGAAGTTAGGCTGGCATGGTTAGGCCAGCAAAGCTTGGCCAGCACAAGGGCCACTGTAAAGCACATTTGGATCACTCTCAGAATCAGGGAGGATGGCGCAAGTCTGTGCGCTGGCCTCTCTGACTCCAAGAGTGGTCCAAACGTACTTTAAGGTGTCCCTTCTGCCAGCCAAACTTTGCTGGCCTAACTGTGTCAGCCTAACGCCAGGTTAGGATTGCACCCTAAGGTTTGTCAACTTTTGTTGAGCAAGTATCACTTTTCCAAATACTGTATGACCTTTACTGGGTTTCACTTTTGCAAGTACCATCACTGCAACTAGAGACAAAGCTGTACGCAGGCATGAGCAGCTTATCCCACTATTGGAGCTTTGCTTGGCACCTTTCTTCCTTAAACTATGCCTCCTTTGAAGGGAGGCCACAACTTGCCCACTGGTGCACTACTGCCCCAACCACTTCCAGCAGGTTTGGGTCAGGTAGGACAGTGCCACATATGTAGCACCAGTGGCATTTCTGGGAGGGGGTTTCAGGTACCTAAATGCCAGTGTAAAGCTGGCTCTCCCCTTCGCCTTCAGAGCGATTTGCTGCTGTGAAAGCAAAGTGGAATGCCACTTTGCAACATAGTCACCGTGGCACTGGGGGCAAGCCGTACCTGCCATATTGTGAAAGAACACAGATTGAAAAGCAATGGTGCAGCTGCAGACAGTGAAAACCATCAAGGGTTAATGTTATACCACATTCTTTATTAAGGCTGCAAACCTAAATACACTTATTAGAGAACAATTCCCATGAAAACGAGAAGAACTCACTTCTGAGTAACATTCATCATTGCACTGTTGTTTTTTTATTATACAGAATCACGGGATTGTTCTTCCCCACCACAAATTCTCTTTTGTCCCAAATGGACTCTAGATGATGGATTATTCAGCATTCTGATGGCTCACCACATTCCACCTATTCATCATGCCCCTTTTGTAGTTTAGAACAGGGTTTTCCAAACTTCTCAGTAGGAGGGCCACATCCTATATTTTACACATTTTTGCTGGCCAAAAAAAAATCAGTTTTATAAATGAATGAATGAAATTTAAATGAATGAATAAGATTTACTTGGAATGATTGAGAACAAAAGAGAAATGTGATGATTACAAAGAAACAATACCATGTTTAAACTGAGAAATGATATATGATGAGTAAGAATGTCAAACAAACCCAAGTTGCAGTGGGCCAGATAAAATCTTGTAGTGGGCCGGATATGCCCCCTGGTCCATAGTTTTGTGGTGGGTCAAATGTCAAAATTTGGAGATCCCTGGTTTAGAACATCACAGCAAGAAGCATTCCATACTGTTTTTTTGAGTGTCTCTTACACATCCCACAGAGATACCTGCAAAGACTTTATTTTCGGTGCCAACACTTACAACGTCCCAGGATGGGCGTTTAACTAGGCCTCCAACATTACCAGGCATTCACAATGTCCGATTCCCCCCGCCCCCCCCCCAACAAATGTGCTTTTTTGGTGGAGAATGACATGCACTCTGTTTATGCTCAGAGGCCTTCACAACATCACCAACGCTGTGAATCATCACTCTGTTTTGCATGAGGAGTCGTGCAAGACAGGTTCCAAGGTGAATCGGAGCGCTCAGATTAAGCTCTGTTGGGAATGCTTTAGGAAAATGACTTGACCGAGTTGAGCAGCAATAAGAGACACAAGAATCTGTTCGTTTGTTTATTTCATAATTTTTATCCTGCCTCTCCCCACAATAGGCGCCCAAAGCGGCTTACAAATATTATACAGCAAACACTGAATACAAAAAAATCACAATTATTTTTTTAGAAAAAACCCTACAAAACTAAAAATTCACAGTATAATCAAGCTGCCGCCGCTCCGTTTACTATTACGCTGATGGAATGAATGGGCACAAACGCGAGGCCGTTGCAGTAGGACATGCAACACACAGGGGGAGATTGGCAACCCGCTCCTCTCCGCTCATTTAAGCACCCGATATACTCCCTATTGGTCTGAGAGGGGGGAGGGGAAACGGATCATAGGGGCAACTGCCTGCCACTGCTCTTTGCCAACGATGAAGGCGAACAATTGGCCCTTCCTCCCAGAAATCTCTGCCCGGCCGCGACATAGCAAGCACGCCTCAAAACTGTGATCCAAAAGTTTTTATATCTACCAAGGCGTGCCGTATCCCGACTGCCTCCGCGAAGAGGCCGACGCAAGCCGTCGCCTCCCTCGGCACTGTTGTTTGATGGGCCCGCCCGCTCGTCTCACCTGATGATATTATCCGCATAGGTAAGCAGCAAGCGGGAGGCTTCTAAGAACGTTTCTGTGGAATTCTGGCAGAGTTCGGTGACGGCTCGCGAGTGCACCGGTGAGGAGGGTCTCATCGCGGCCGCCATCCTTTCTGTAGTGCCCGCCTGAGTGTCCTTGCCAGGGAGCAAGAAACTTCTATTTCGCCTTGCGCCCGCCCGCACTCAATTCTGGATAAAGCTGAACCAGGCAGTGACTCCGAAAAAGTGGGGCGAGCGGGCAGAATTCTCCTCCTCCCCCTTTGCTTTCGGAAACTTCTATGGTAGCTCAGAAAAGGACGGCGGCGGCGCATTGGTGACAGGCGCGCTCTAGGTTTGTGTGTACAGTTTGTGAGCATGCGCAGTAAGGGATATGACGTCCCTGCCATCATAATAGTGTCCCCTGAATCACAAGCTGTAGCTCTTTATTGGGTTTTTCTCCTTTCAGCCCTTTTCAAATAATTCTTAGAATAATGAAGAGAGGGGAAGCAAATAACAGTAGCCATACTTAGCAGCATTAATGATAGGATCATATATGCTTTATGTTTACTTTGAGAGAGTAGTTATTGGTGCATTTATTTGTAGTTTTTTTTTATCTTGGTCCCCAAAGTGGCTTGCAATATCGGGGGGGGGGGGAGGAATTGTCCCAATCACACAAGTAAGCAGAAGGATTACTGTGATCATGAAAATCCCATCCTGAAAATCCAAGGGAAAATGTTGAGTGACAAAAAGGTGTGTCACACTTTTGAAGGGAGCATCTGCCACCACAATTTTTTTTTTTTTTGGCAATTGTTCCTGTCTTTAAAACAAGTTCTCAAACTTAAAGGTTCTTAGTCTTTTGTGTCTTATGTATCCCTAAGTTTAACAAATTTATTTTATTTAAATTATTATTTATTTTTTGCTATTTTCCTGAAACTGCTCTGTGTGTATGTGTTGAAAGTAAGATTTTTTTAAAAAAGAAGTCATTAAAATAATTTATTCACGTCATAGAATTTTAAAAAAATCAATGAGAAGATCAGTAAGAAAATATTGACTTTTGTTGTCCAATCAATACATGTGGCAAAATTCAACCCAAAATCATTTAAAAAAAATGTCCTTAAAAGCAAAAAAAAAAAAGTATATTAAGGCAACATTTTTCTAATTCTAGAAGCACCTTGCGCCCTCCCCCAGACCCCCTTCACACACCACCTAGGGGCGAAGGCTCCACAGATTAAGAACCCCTGCTTTAACTGGAGGTTTTTATGTCACCAATTAAAAGCCAATACCATTGTCCCTAAAATCTTAGATGGGGTGAAGCAATGTGCTAGATGGGGCTCCCAGTGGGTTCATGTTGGCTACAGCCTTGCTGGGGGGAGGAGCTACATGATCCTGTGCTTTATGGTAGGTGGGCTGGATGGGACATAACAGCCTCACTGAAGATCAATCAATAATCAGTCAACAGTGTTTATATACTGCTTTTCCACAGATGTTCACAAAGCGGTTTACAGACAAATAATAATAATGTTAAATAGCTCTCTGTCTTAAAAAGGCTCACAATCTTTAGAAATTGCAGAACACCATCAGTAATAGCCACTAGAAAAGACAGTGCTGAGGTGACTAGGAATGGTAACTCTCCCCCTGCTAAACAGAAGAGGAGCACCATTTGAAAAAGTATCTTTTGCTCAGTTAGCAGGGAAGGCACATGATGACTTCACTTGCCTCCATGACATCACTATCTCCTTGCAAGACAGTGATACAATTCCTCATAGCGGAAAAGGAAAAGAAGAGCTTCTGTTAGGTCAGGTAGCTGATATATTTCATTACAAAATATTGCAATTAAAAAGGCACACTTTCCTACCACCTACAAATCTTTCTTGTATTACACTTTTAAATAACATAAACAAATACGTTGTCTCAAACTTGTTTCCTAATACTGTTCCTTTCTAAATTCAAAACTCTACATGTACCCCAAAGCCAAGATCCTGCTTAATTTGTTCATGCCAGCACAGAGGATAGGAGAAAGGGATTTGAAAAGAAAACATTTGAACCAATTTTCTCACGCTTCATGCTGAGCCACAAGCCATTAGGGTCAATAAAATTGATTGTCATTTGGCACGTTATTGTATCAGAGTCTTTTGCTAGGTAATCCAGTGCTCTACTGACTAGATCATGATATTTCCCATAAAACTACTTTCTAATAGTTATAGCAAACATGAGAAATCGCTGGCATAAGAAAGGTCCTACTAGATCAGACCATAAACTCATCAAGTTCGGCGTCGTATTTTACATTGTGGCTCAACAGTTGCCTTTGGGAAGCCCACAAGCAAGAGAGAAAGGCCTATTCCTGTTCCACTGCTGGGAAAAACAGGGATTTCTCACAGTCTGATCCTAACCTAAGCTGAAATAGGTACACTAGCTGACCTGCCCAGTAGCCAGCGCAGGATTGGGGCTGCCTCCAGTGCAACTTGTTAGGGAAAATTTAGGTTGCTAGGCAGGAAGCCAAATTTAGGTTGCTAGGCAGGACGCTGAAGGCCAGGACCCCCAAGGTAGCGTTCTCAGAAGTGCTACCCGTTCCACGTGCAGGGCCAGCTAGGCAGGCGGAGCTCAGGGGTCTCAATGCGTGGATGAGACGGTGGTGTCGGGACGAAGGGTTTAGATTCGTTAGGCACTGGGGCACATTCTGGGACAAGCCAGGCCTGTACAAGAGGGACGGGCTTCACTTGAACCAAAATGGAACCAGGCTGCTGGCGCTTAATATTAAAAAGGTGGCAGAGCAGCTTTTAAACTGATCCCTGGGGGAAAGCCGACAGGAGCCGAGTGGCGTCCGGTTCGGAACTCCTCATCCCTACAGGAAGAGGAGGGTGGAGGAGTACCAAAGAGTGATGGAGGAGTTGGAAATAGAACTTCTAAGCTGAGTGTAAGTGACAGATTGTCCAGTAAAAAGAGAGGCGGGGAAAAGAGATCAAAAAACAGTCCCTCCTTAGAGAACCCCGTATATAGGTGTTATTATGCGAATGCCCGAAGTCTCCGAGCAAAGATGGGGGAACTGGAATGTTTGGTGGCTAGGGAAAACATTGATATAGTAGGCATAACGGAAACCTGGTGGAATGCAGAGAACCAGTGGGATACTGCCATCCCAGGCTATAAACTCTATAGGAGGGACAGGGAAGGGCGTGTTGGCGGAGGGGTGGCCATCTATATCAAAGAAGGGATAGAATCCAGCAGAGTAGAAACTGAAAGTGGGCCGGACTCCACCATGGAGTCACTGTGGGTTAAACTGCCAGGCCGTAAAAGCAATGTAATAGTGGGGGGGTGCTATCGTCCTCCCGATCAAAAACTTGAAGGTGATCTTGAAATGAGGAAACAAATCAGGGCTGTGACCAAGAGAGGCAGGATTGTAATCATCCTTCAATTATCCTCATATTGACTGGGTCAACTGCTGCTCTGGTCAAGAAAGAGAGACCGGATTCCTTGACTTGCTGAATGACTGTGCCTTAGAGCAACTAGTCATGGAGCCGACCAGAGGACAGGCGACTCTGGATTTAATATTGTGTGGTACTCGGGACCTAGTTAGGGATGTAAGTGTTACTGAGCCATTGGGGAACAGTGACCATGCTGCGATTGGTTTTGCCATGCATGTCCAGGAAAGAGTGCAGAGCAAATCTGACACAAGAACCCTTGACTTTCGAAGGGCGGATTTCCCTCAGATGAGGAGACTAGTTAGACAGAAATTGAAAGGGAAGGTAAAAAGAGTCCAATCCCTCCAGGCTGCATGGAGGCTGTTTAAAATAACAGTAGTAGAGGCCCAGCGGAAATGTATACCGCAAAGAAAGAAGGGTTCGACAAGGTCCAGGAGGGTGCCTGCATGGCTGACAAACAAAGTTAGAGAAGTTGTAAAGAGCAAAGAAGCTTCTTTCCGTAAATGGAAGTCTTGCCCCAATGAGGAGAACAAAAAAGAACATAAACTCTGGCAAAGGACAAGTAAGAAGGTGATACGGGAGGCCAAGAAAGCGTTTGAGGAACGCATGGCTAGCAACATAAAAGGGAATAATAAAAGCTTCTTCAAATATGTTAGAAGCAGGAAACCTGCCAGAGAGGCGGTTGGCCCGCTGGATGGTGAGGGAGGGAAAGATGAGATAAAAGGGGACTTGGAGATTGCAGAGAAATTAAATGAATTCTTTGCGTCCGTCTTCACAGCAGAAGAACTTGGGCAGATACCACAGCCCGAACAGCCCTTCCTAACTAAGGAATTAAATCAGATACTGGTTAATAAAGAAGATGTTTTAGATCAAATTGATAAACTACATATAAATAAGTCACCAGGCCCAGATGGTATACACCCAAGAGTAATTAAGGAACTAAAGAACGAAGTTGCTGACCTCTTAACTATAGTATGCAACTTGTCCCTTCAAACGGCCACGGTGCCAGAGGATTGGAGGATAGCCAATGTCACGCCAATCTTTAAAAAAGGGAGAAGGGGGGACCCTGGAAACTACAGGCCTGTCAGCCTAATGTCCGTTCCGGGTAAGATGGTGGAAAGCCTCATCAAAGATAAAATCCTAAAACATGTAGAGGAACAAGTACTGCTAAAGGAAAGTCAGCATGACTTCTGTAAGGGTAAGTCTTGCCTCACAAACCTTTTGGAATTCTTTGAAAAGGTCAACAGGCACGTGGATGTGCGTGAACCTGTGGATATCATATACCTGGATTTTCAGAAGGCATTTGACACGGTCCCCCACCAAAGACTGCTGAAGAAACTTCACAGTCAGGGAGTAAGAGGGCAGGTCCTCTTATGGATCCAGAATTGGTTGAGGGCCAGGAAACAGAGAGTGGGGGTCAATGGGCAATTTTCACAATGGAGAGAGGTGAAAAGTGGAGTGCCCCAGGGATCTGTCTTGGGGCCCGTGCTTTTCAACTTATTCATAAATGACCTGGAGACAGGGATAAGCAGCGAGGTGGCCAAGTTTGCGGATGACACAAAACTTTTCCCGGTGGTAAAAACCAGAAAGGATTGTGAAGAGCTCCAGAAGGAGCTCTCCAAGTTGGGGGAATGGGCAGCCAAATGGCAGATGCGTTACAACATAGACAAATGTAAAGTGATGCACGTTGGGGCAAAAAACCAAAACATTACCTATAGGCTAATGGGTTCTGAGCTGTCTGTGACAACTCAGGAGAGAGATCTTGGGGTGCTGGTGGAGAATTCCATGAAGGTATCGACCCAGTGTGCGTCAGCAATTAAGAAGGCCAATTCCATGCTTGGGGTAATTAAAAAAGGGGTTGAGAATAAAACAGCCAATATTATCATGCCATTGTACAAATCGATGGTAAGGCCACAGCTGGAATACTGTGTCCAGTTCTGGTCGCCGCATCTCAAAAAGGACATAGTGGAGTTGGAAAAGGTGCAGAAGAGAGCAACTAAAATGATTACGGGGCTGGGGCACCTCCCTTATGAAGAAAGACTGCAGCGTTTGGGGCTCTTCAGTCTAGAAAAAAGGCGCCTGAGGGGGGACATGATTGAGACATACAAAATTATGCATGGAAGGGATAGAGTCGATAGAGGGATGTTCTTTTCCCTCTCTCAAAACACCAGAACCAGGGGGCATCCACTAAAACTGAGGGTTGGGAGAGTTAAAACAGACAAAAGGAAGTACTTTTTTACCCAGCGGGTGGTTAATCTGTGGAACTCCTTGCCACAGGAGGTAGTGATGGCATCTGGTCTTGATGCCTTTAAGAGGGGATTAGACAGATTTCTGGAGGAAAGGTCCATCGTGGGCTATAGGCAATGATGGATTGTGCAACCTCCTTACAAAGGTGGTGGGCTACTGGTACCGGGTGCAAGGGAGTGGCAACAGGATGCAACAGGATCTTGTTGTTTCATGCCTCCCTGGGGCACCTGGTGGGCCGCTGTGAGATACAGGAAGCTGGACTAGATGGGCCTTTGGTCTGATCCAGCAGGGCTCTTCTTATGTTCTTATGTTCTTATGAAATAATTCCCCTTAACCTGGGTTGTGCGACAGCCTCCCCAGTACGGCTACTGGGATTTGCACCAGCGAAAGTGCTGATGCAAATCTGAGGGCCTGAGTAAGAGTGACTGGGCTGGGGATGGAGGTTTGGACTCGGCCTTAGGACACCCAGGCCAGTCCCACTCCCTCTCCAGGCTGCTCCACCCACCAGCCCTTCCTCGTCCACCTTCCCCCCTGCCCGGATTTGCCGTCTTTCTGCCATCCCCTCACCCTCCCCAAGTCCTGCGCTGACTGCTCTCAGCCAGCCTAAACTCACTGGCTCATGTGCAGGATTTGCCGTGAGAGGCAGGTGTGCATCCTTGCACCAGCCTCCTTGACTCAAAAGGAGGCATGTACCAGCTTTACAGTACGTTTGCAACACTCCTGGGCCAGTGCAAGGGACTTGTGCCATTCCAAAGAATGCTCAGGGTTGCACTCTCAAGCATTCAGGCCCCTTTGGTAGAGACTCTTCCTTGTGTATTTATACTGAGCAATGCCTATAAGTGGAAGCCTGTCAATACTGTAATACCTGTTTATGTTACAGGAGCATGTTTCAGGTGCCTGCAGCCATGCTTCTCCAGCATTCAACAGATGCATTAAAAATGACATGTTTCGGTCTTCGACGTCTTTGTGGACCTCGATGTTTGAGAAGCAATGACAAGAATATGAGCACTGGCGTAGTAGCTCATGGCCGAAGGAGAGTGGTCATCACAGGTATAGGATTAGTGTCTCCTCTGGGCGTTGGAACGGAATTGGTGTGGAACAGCCTTCTCCGCGGAGATTGTGGGATAGTTTCGCTCAAAGGGGAAGAATATGCCACTATTCCCTGTAAAGTGGCTGCTTGTGTGCCAAAAGGGATGGGCGAAGGCCAGTTTGATGGAGAAAGCCATGTGTCGAAATCGGAGAGCAAAGCCATGTCTTCTGCAACCATCATGGCCATCGGCGCTGCTGATCTAGCATTAAGAGACTCCGGCTGGTGCCCACAATCAGAACTGGATCCCTTAAATGCTGGTGTCGCAATAGGAATGGGGATGGTTCCACTGGAAGATATTTCTGAGACAGCGTTGATATTCAGAACGAAAGGTTACAACAAAGTCAGCCCATTCTTTGTCCCAAAGATCTTAGTCAATATGGCAGCAGGTCATATTAGTATTAAATACCAGCTGAAAGGACCCAACCATGCCGTATCCACTGCTTGCACGACTGGGGCACATGCTGTAGGAGATGCCTTTCGATTTGTAGCCTATGGTGATGCTGATATGATGCTGGCTGGTGGAACAGAGGCATGCATTAGCCCGTTGTCTTTGGCTGGGTTTGCTAGAGCTCGGGCTTTGAGTACCAGCTTCAACTCAAGTCCCAAACTGGCTTGCCGGCCGTTCCATTCCCAGAGAGATGGATTTGTCATGGGAGAAGGTGCTGCAGTTTTGGTTTTGGAAGAATACGAACGTGCTGTGCGAAGAGGAGCTAAATTATATGCAGAAATCTTAGGCTATGGGCTCTCCAGTGATGCTTCCCATATAACAGCTCCTAGCCCAGACGGGGATGGTGCTTTCAGGTAAAAAAGGACGAATGTATTAATGGTTTCAGCGTTATCTAATGTACTGATAGTAAAGCCATAATCTATGATTCCCTAATGCTTTGTTATGGTTATTTTTGACATCTCCAGCACAATCTGGGCAGTCCAGATTCTGTGACATGGTGTCTTATCAACCAATTTAAGCTCTGTATTGAAACTTCTCTCTGCATGCTCCCATCTCCAAAGGATTGAAGACCTTTTTTTAGTGGTGGTACCCTAATTATGGAATGTTCCACAATTCCCCGCACTAACACCTGCACTAACAAGTTCTGCAGGAATAGATGATTTCCTTTTCAGTCCCCATGGCTTTTAAGGGGTGAATGGTGTTTTTATTGCCTGCCTGATTTGATATGGTTTCAGACTACTTCTATTGCCATAGTTGAACATACTTAGGAAGCTGCATTCTGCTGATCCAGACTGTTGATCTGTCTACTTAACGCTGTCTATAAGGATGGACAGCAGGTCTGCAGGGTTTCAGATGTGAGCTGTCCCAGTGATGCTAAACAGCAAAACCTGGGACTTCCTACATGCAAAGCATGTGCTCCATCACTGAGTTACAGTGTCATTTCTGTGTTTATTGAATTGTTTGATTGTGTTTTTATTTTAGGTTGAATTTTGTCACATGCTGTGGATGTTATTGTATTTTTGAAAAGCAGTATATAAATTCCATAAATAAATAAATAAATAAATAAATAAATAAATAAATAAAGGCAGCAGTTCCCAAACTTAGTGTAGTCATGGTGCCCTTCTTTCATGGTGTCCTTTTCTTCTGGCTCTCCAAGGTGCCACCATCTTGGATCTCATGAGATCACATGCAGTCCAAGTCGCTGGTGCCCAGGAGAACCAGGAGAAGAGGTCACTGGTGTGAGTTTGCCCATGTGAGTTTGCTACAGTGCCCTCAGGTGCCACAGCACACAGTTTGGGAACCACTGGATAGCCACTAGTCCACACTTCTATGCAAGTGATTATACTTGGGTTCACTTACGCAAATCAGCCATCTATGTACACTGTTTATAGATTGTACTTGCATTGAATGAAACATGTGTCTAGTTACCTGACTGTAGGCAACCAATGATTGTACCCAGTTTATTATGTGAGCACTCCTAATATTGGATATAAACTATATATTGTTTATATCATATTGGATATAAACTACATCTGTTTTCTTGGGTGAATTTCAGTAATTGATGTTATGTTGGGTTTCATATTTTGCTCTAATTTGGAAGCTGTCTTGGAAATCTTCTTGTAAGATGGAAAGGTGGGTTAGAAGAAATGCCCTAAATCATAGGTTCTCAAACTTATTTCGCCCACCGCCCACTTTGAGAATCAAAAATTTTCTAGAGCCCCCCCAAATTTTTAAACTTACCATCTGTTGCGCATCTGAAAAACAGCTATTGCAATTATTATTTTTAAACGTGCATTATCCTATTTCTGAGTTCAAACTTACATTTTAAATGAGCTGGAATCTAACTGACACACACACAGAGCTAGCAAACTTAGCAGATTGCAACATTTACCCGGACATCATGTCACATGATCTGACCCCTGTGCAAAAGCTAATTGCTAACAATCAAGCTTCCAAATTCTATTGCTTTTCTCTGGGCCTTCTACCGCCCCCCTGAAGGCCTCCAGCCCCCACAAGGGGGCGTTATCGCCCACTTTGAGAAAGACTGCCCTAAATGAACTCCTCAAACTGGGCAAAGAGGTAACGTTAAGACATGTTGCTCTTATATTTAGCAGGGGTACCAGGACTGATCCTGTCCATGCTAGCATAGCGTCTTTTCCCAGTGGCTGGTGAAATTCTTGTGTTTTTTTTCAGATTGTGGTCCATTTTGTGAGCTTCCTTTTTTTTTTTTTTTTTTTACAAGTGCTACATAATTATTGTTAAACTAAAACTAAATAATGATCAAGATGACCGCTGTTAGTTCTAAGGGATGATCATGGGTCAATCGCACAGCAGCTCATCCTAATCTGCCTAGAAGGCTATTGTGATAAATGAGACAAAAAATGTGGAGGACATTGTGTCTGTAAAGTGATACGGGGATGATTACTAATTGTGCAGAAAAGGTTCAATAAATCTCCCTTCCCTGTTTTTAATGGCATTGCTATATACCAATTAAAAGAACAGTTTTTACCTGCATTCATTAGATGTACTAGTTCACTTTCAAAGATACATGATACTATGGAGAGAACTAGTATATGTGAAAATATTCTTTCCATTTAAAGATGGCAAGTAGGACTGCAGAAGATTCACGATTAATGTTCCACTCATTAGGACTGAATGTTTCTGCTTGAAGATAAGCTTGGCAATAGATTTGATGGAACATTTCTATTAACAGGACTATAATGTGTAAGACACCTGCATTTATTTCTGTCTTAAAGCCCTAGCCCACTGGTGGTAGATGGGGTAGAGCAGTGCAGCCTGCCTGCTGTGAGCCCTGGTTCAAGGTACATATTTATCATAATAATATTCATAATATTTTTAAAAAATGGATTTAAAATGCTTTTACACTGCCTTTTGGTCCCATCAGGGACCAACAAGGTAGCTCATTTCCATGGATTCAAATAAGGCAACCAACCCAAATATATTAATACAAACAAACTGCTAAAGGCGCAATCCTAACCTGGAGTTAGGCTGGTACAGTTAGGCCAGCAAAATTTGGCGGGCACAAGGGCCTCCGTAAAATGTGTTTGGACCACTCTCGGAGTCAGGGAGGATGGTGCACGTCTGTGTGCTGGCCTCTCTGACTCTGAGAGCGGTCCAAACGCACTTTACGGTGTCCTTTGTGCCGCCAAACTTTGCTGGCCTAACTGTGCCGGTCTAACTCCAGGTTGGGATTGGACTCTTAAAAACAGACAGCAGTACACAAGCAGGAAGACAAGTTGGCAAAAACCAATCAGTACAAGACACGATGGAGCAGAAATGTTGATGTATTGGGTGCAGCCAGGCCTCCTGGGTGAGGGAATTTCAGAGTTGGGGGTTCTACTAAAAACACCCTAGTCTGTGTTCCTGCCAATCAAGCCTCAGGAATGTGAAACCAAGCCTCTGCTGTTGATTATGGCTTATGGGCTGATTGTAAAAGGAGGATGTCCTTCAGGTACCCAGGACCTAAGTATAGATATTAGCCAGTACTTTGAAATTGTGCCCAGAGGCACACTGAAAGTTAAACAGCAAGCATTGGTGTAATATAGCTACATTAGCAGGTGTCTGGGAACCTTTTGGCCACTGCATTCTGTACCAGTTAAAATTCCCAAACAGTCTTCAAGGGTAGTAGTGCATGTTATTATCATCCAAGTGAGATGTGATTAAGGGTGCAATCCTAACCTGGAGTTAGGCCAGCAAAGTTTGGCAGGCACAAGGGACACCGTAAAATATGTTTAGACCACTCTTGGATTCGGAGAGGTCACCATACAGATGTGTGCCATCCTCCCTGACTCCAAGACCAGTCCAAACATACTTTACGGTGTCCCTTGTGCTGGCCAAACTTTGCTGGCCTAACTGTGCTGGCCTAACTCCAGGTTAGGATTGCGCCCTCAGTGGAGGGTTACTATGGCCTGATGTACTGTCTTAAGAAAGGGCTGCAGCTGGTGCACCAGTTGAAACTGGGCAAAAACACTCCCAGCCACAGCCAGTACTTGTGTTTCCAGGGGCCAAGCTGGATCAATGTAATGAGAGAAGTAATACAGCCATGTCCCTATATGACAGAACAGTAATCTCTTTTATTTTTTTCCTTTTTAGATGCATGTTTGCAGCAATTAAAGATGCTAGGATTAGCCCTGAAGACGTAACGTATATCAATGCTCATGCCACCTCCACACCATTAGGAGATGCTGCAGAGAATCAAGCTATCAAAGGACTCTTTAAAGAGCATGCGTACTCTCTGGCAGTTTCGTCAACCAAGGGAGCAACAGGTCATCTCTTGGGTGCCGCAGGAGCCATTGAGGCAGCTTTTACAGCTTTGGCTTGTTACCATGGAATCTTACCACCCACTCTAAATCTTGATGGGACAGAGCCACCATTTGATCTCAACTATGTTCCACTTGTTCCCCAAGAATGGCGAAGTGGAAAACGCCGTGTTGCTCTCACTAATTCTTTTGGCTTTGGTGGAACTAATGCAACGCTGTGTTTCGCTAGCCTTTAGCTTGAGAGTCTGTGTATGCAAATTGAACATTTTTAGTGTTAACCAATTAATGGCCTGAAAAATGTCTAGCCTTGAAAACATATGTGTATAAACATTTCTTTCATGCATTCCCATTGGCACTTCAAATCTTCATAAAGTTTATGTTCAAATGAAAAGTAATGAGTATTTTAATGTTCGGTCTGAAGGCCACTTGTCATCAGATGAATGTAGCCTATCACTTATGGAGCATATCTAACATGTTTTGCCATATTTACATGTTGCAGACTATTAGGAATGGTGGTGACTTCCTGTCACAGGAAATGGATGTGTTAAGGTCCAGTCCTAAAGAGGACAGTGCCAGCAGTATATACTGCTGCAAGCACAGGGTGTTGTAAAGGTGTTGTAAGTCACTTTACTGCCAGCCCTAGTGATGCAGAGCCAGCACTGAGGCCAGCGCCAGTTGGTGCTGGGCCTCTGCTAAGAAGGTGCACTGTGGGAGCAGCTGGCAGTAAGCTTATCTGCTAGCTGATGTTTCCCAGGGAGAGAGGAGGCAGGGAGGGGGAAGAACTGGGCGGAGGGGGGAAGATCGGGCCTGCAAGGGGGCAGGGAATGGTGGCACAGTCTGCTGCCGTATCCTGAACTCCCTTCTGGGTCACAGAGGCTTGCCTCCTTGGTTCTGTGTCCACTCAGTATTGGGCACGGGTCCAAGTAGACCCATCGAGGCTGCTGGGGCTCTACACCGAGTAAGGGAACTGAGGAGGAGACCTCCTAGTGCTTCCCTGGCCCCACAGGACACAGCAGCAGCCATTCTGGCACTTCTGTAACCCTGGGAGCTGGGGAAGCTCAGGATTGCCTATCATGCATGAAGACGTATATGTGGGATGCAAACAAAAGTCCATGTGGGAAACTGTGTGGGAAATGTAATCTTAATGAAATGGTCTTGATTTTGAAAAGTGGTTCTTGGGGATGTTGTACTTTCAGATTCATACCAGGCACTGGAATTCCCAGAAGTTTGGGCCTCAGTATTTCAGTCACTTGCCCCCTTTACCAAAATAATTAATGTGACCTGATCCACCCAATTGGACACTCTCGCATATTCCCTGAGTTTCTTTGATCCACACAGTAGTTATCCCACAAAGTCTATGCCTGAAGTCATAACGCCTTGCTCCAGGAGTCTGGGTAACCAGGGGCACAACTGTAAGGGATGAGGCTGAGAGGGAGCTCGGTACAAGAGCCCAGTGCTTCAGTGGCTCAGTCAGCTCCAGATGTTTCATGGTATAAAGTAGCATCCCACAGAGGCATTTATTTAAAAGAACGTTGTCCTGCTTTGCCATGACTCAGAGCGACGAACATCTTTGCACTCATTTGTGGTATTTGCTGAGACAGCAGGCTCCACTGACACTTCTACACTAGCTCTTCTCAAAACTCCCTGTGTCTCTGCTAGTACATTCTTAGTAGCCCAATTTGAGTGAGAGGAGCTACAAGCCTTCTCTTCCCAAGTGACTTTCCAGCAAGCACAGCTATTTCTTCCCCTTATCACTGAAGAGTCAGAGGCCACTCATGGCCATGCCCCAGTTATCTACTTCCTGTTCTCCTTGGGCCTTTAGTCAAGCTCTTTGCACTCTGCACTCGATCCCAAATGGCCTAAACAGTGCAGTACTGGCAAGGACCAGGTGGAGATGCTGCCCTCAAAAGCTTAGGGTGGAAATGTACATTTGTTCTATCTTGAAAACAAGCAAGAACCTTTGAAATGTTGAAATCGGAACTTTACAGTGCTTACCTTTACAAGGCTGCCTCAAGCCTCAGAATGCCTTATAAGGGCATAAAACATCAATTCTGGTTTTCACCAAAAACCAGAAGTGACTTTTTTTTGGCCTGTAACAGGCATTGTGAGGTCCACAGAGACTGTGGGTGGTCGTGTGCAGTCTCTGGGGACATCAGAAAACCCTCTGGACCCAACTGAAGCACAGCTCTGGTCAGGTTCAGAGGGTTCAGGTAGTCCCTCCGGGTGGGGAGTGTTCAGCATCCATGGATTTTCAAATCCACAGATGTCAACCCAATGGATAATTTGGGCCCACCTGTACTGCAGTGCAAAAAAACCTGTTTATCGTTCTAATTTTGACAGCAAGGTAAAAAAAACCAACCACTGCATTCTCAGCAAAATTGACCTTGAAAATGTTTTGGTTTTTCAATGTCTCAATTAATGAGCCGATAAAATAAGTTATCTGTTTTGAGTCTGTGTGTGTAAACTGAGAATTGTATTTACATAACAGGTTTTTTTTTTAATAGCATCAAATAAAAATCGAACGCTTTTGTTCCCCTCAAATTCACCTTAATTGAAATTAGTATAATTGTGTATGGTACGTTGCTGTTTATATCCTGCTGCAGGAAATTGAGAGTTAACATTTTCTCCCTTTGCAGCTGAAATGGTGGCTGCAGTCCAACAACATCATTGATATTTGCTTTCATATTTGATGCATTTAGGATTACGGTGTCAGACTTTGTTGTGGCCCTGAACTATGAAGTGTTGTGAAATGCATGTTCGCATCCAGAATGTTGTTTCCTGTATTCCTTCCTGAACAAGGAAGAGTTCATCAGAAGAACAAGTACCTTCCTCCCCAAGACTATTGCACTCAACCCATAAAAGTAAAATCTGGACCTTACCACAGAGCTGGGCTTAAACTTGCTAAAATTTGCCCTGGGTTCCCCTACATCTGAAATGTTTCTGGGCAGGCTCAGATGATGTGTTTGCTGCCTGACCAACCCTACCCTGTTATAGCTATATGTGCTCACACTACACCTTAGTTCCTCTTCTTTCTCTCCAGTAATGTTCTGTAACTTGCTGTGATCATAGAAGGAGCAGTGGTATCTGTGAGCCGCTCTTTTGCAGATGCTTCTAAACATGCAAATGTGGATATTATTGTTAATGGTGATGCTTAGAAGCCTCTGTAATGGTTACGCCTATACACCAACATCTATGACTAGTGTGTCAGATGAGTAGCAGAAAATGTCCTGGGTGATTTTTATAGGATCATAAAGGATCTACTACATTATCTAGTCCAACACCCAGCCACTAGACCAGCCGCTATCTTTCAGCCTATTCTACTTTGCAGCGTTGCTGTGAGGATAAGAGGAGGAAAGAATATGTGCCACCCTGAGTTCTTTGAAAGAAGGGCAGCGTATAAATGCTCCAGTACTGCTTCCCCCTCCATCCCATGCCTCCACACACACAAAAAAAATCAGATCAGTATCAATGCAAGGCTATTACAAAATGGAGGTTCTCCTAATTTGATCTCTGTAAAGCTCTTTGAGGCAGCCTGCGATCCTATACACGCTTTCCTGGGAGCAAGCCCCCTTGAACACAATGTGACTTACTTCTAAGTAGGCATGCATAGGCTTGTGCTGTTATTCCTAGTGGGGAGCCAACTGCAGGGAATTATGCTGAAATGTGACAAACTGTAAGGTTGCAGTTTATCACCCTAGGATTTTTCAAATGTGGGGTAGCCCTCATCCAAAAGTTTGTTTTACTTATTTTTTAAAGGCCAGGCATTTTTAATTATGTCTTAAATTATGTCCTCCCACGACGGTGGGAGGAATCAGGCACCCTCAATTTCAAAAGCAAGAATATAGCAGCCAAGTTATCAATTTCCCCCCTTAATGCTGGAAGTGATTACCTGTGGAATGCAACAAGGATTACCATTACCCAGATTTCTCATATTTTTTTTATGAGATGCTTGAATTACATAACCAAACAACAAGCATTTCCCTCTTGCTGCCAGCATACCAAGCAGGGAAACGGGGACAATAATGAGAAACATTCACTTCGGTTATGATTGAGGCAGTTTCTACAGCTGAGCTTGTTTAGAGCAAAGCAATCCAATCAGAATGACTGAATAATAAGTCTAAAGTAAAGATCAAAGGAGGCCTGCTGATGGAAAAGTGAAACAGCATATTAAGTGGAAGACGGTGACTAGACTGCTCTCCAAATCAGCAAACTAAAAGTTAACTGAGGTTTCCTGTGCCAGCCAGACCTTACCCAGCCTGACTAAAGGGGTCACCTTAGATGGCAAGTTGCTGGGGATGCCTTCTGCCCAGCACAGCCACTCCTCTCCACCCCCTAATTCAGTGATGTCATGCAGGGGGAACGCGGGGAACTCAGTTCCACTAGTTAAAATTAGGGCTGACTCCGCCTACTTCACTCTCCCCCCTCCCAATTCCTCTGCAAAGAGCTTTTCTACTTGGTTGGCTGGCACTCAGAGGGTTAAAGGGAGCAACTCCGGATTCCTAGGGGGGGGCGAAGGCAGTGATGTCATTCAGGGGGAACGGACCAGAACGGGCGTTCCGGATACTAACGGGCTCCGTGGCTGGTTCCGGGTTCCCAACAAGTGCCAGTCAAAAGTGAGTTCCTGTTCCTAAATCATTTGAATGACACCACTGCCCTAATTCCTGGAAGCAAAAAAGAAAGAGGAAAAGAGCAGAAGTGTGAACAAGAGGAGCCTCTCTGACATTCTAGCCCACCTCTCTCTTTCTCACTTCCTCTTTCACTCCTTTCTTTGGAATTCAAGGAGCAAGAGGAAGAAAAGGAAATGGCAAAGGTGGCAGCTGACTTGCTACTAGGTAAGCTCTCAGTGTGCAAGGAAAAGGCAAAAAGGTGGCAGCTTTTGGGACACTGCCTCACGTGCCAGGATGTGTTGATTCAGCCCTGCTGCCAGGGAATGGTGTAACCGGCAGCCCAATCCTAACCAGCGCTGGAGCAGAGAGGCCAGTTTGCCTGCCTCATCTCCAGCATGGGGTCAGGGCTGAATGTGGCACAACTGTATCACGCAGCAGCTGTCCCAACAGGGCATCTTGGAGCTGTGCCAGTGAAATTGCTGATGCAGCTCCAAGGGGCCCAGGGAAGGCTAGCCAGCTGGGGACCAGGGGCTGGATCTGGCCTAGGGCCTCTCCTTGGATCAGTCTGCCTATGGTCATCTCATGGCCCAGCCTCCCCACACCCTCCTCACGCCCCATTCCACTTCCCCACCCTCCCCAATCCCCTGCACTGGCCTCTCTAGGCTGTCCTTACCTTCCTTCCCAGGCACAGGTCTGGGAATCGGCACAGGGAGGATTGCGCATGGATATGTGCCATTCTCTCCAACTCCTGAATTGCCGGGAATGCACTTTATAGTGCATTTAAAACACTCTTGGGCCAGCCCAAAGAGTGCTAGGATTGTGATCTAAGAGTGGCGAATGGCTCAATCCTATGGGCCTCTGATGCTGATGGAATGGCGTAAAACCCTTTACGGCCATTGCAAAAGCAACAGTGCTGATAGACATGGCCTGTCCACCATTGCAAATGGTGAGGAGCTGGGTCAATGTAACCACAGACCAGGGACACCAGCTGCCACAGGTAAGGCTGTGCACAAAGTGGAAGGGGAGGTGGAATGGGGAGAGTATGGGGCAGAAGGAGGGTGTATCAGGCCTAGGAAGGGTTTTTTGGAAGATCAGGTTTGGAGGCAGCAGTACCTGACAAATCCAAACCCCCTTCCCAGGCCTGATCCACTTTCATGGTTGTTCTACCAAATTCCCTGCTGGGCCTTCCCAAGGGCCCCGATGCCCACACTAGGCTAACTAGTTTCCCCTCCAAAGCAGCCTCAGAGATAGGCAAGAGGGAGGGGGTTCAGTCACCCACTGGGCCTCCTCTCTTCCAGCAGCTTTGCTTGAAATCACCAGCTGGCCAGCCTCCTCCAGACTGCCCTCATCACCGGCTTAGCTCCAGATACCCTAACTTTACCTATTGTTCTGTGGTACCAACAATAGGCAGTCAGCTTGCCTAAGCCACAACTGCCTCCTCCACTTGGTGGCTCCAGGAGCGTAGCAGCCATACAAGACTTCCCCACAATAACCTTACCTTATTCAGTCCGTCCATCCAGCACCTACCTGGTGCTAATTTACTGTAGCTCTTGTCTCCAACTTTATATTGAGGCAGGCCAACCAGTGTCTGTTGTTGGGCAGGCTTTAATTCATCAGCCACACCCATCTGCACCTGTGCTAATCACCCTTCCTAGCCAGGGCCCTCATCAGCCTACCTAGGCTGCAGCTGTGCTCCTGAGGCTTGCAGAAGCTCTGGGATTAACCCCATACTTCCTGGCTTCCTTGGACAAGGGGCCACTACTAATACCATTCCCTATCTCCTCGGGGTAGCTCCAGCCTTTTTCAATACAATGGTTCAACATGGACGTATCCAAGCATGAGAGGTCTGAGTTGACCCTTGGCAGCAGCTGGGCCTTACCCCAGAACAAGAACGAATGTTCCATAACCCTGAGGAGACCACAACATAATGAAACTCCCCCCCCCTACAATGGAAGCCACATTGTTGCCACTGCATCGACGTGGCAGGAGTTACACAGGATTGGGATGCCCGAGACTGAACTAGGATCAGGAAAGCCCTTTAAAAATGTTCTCTTTTTGTCATCAACTTACTAGGTGGCCTTAGGCAAGCCACACCCTCTGTACCTTAATCCCCCATCTTCAATGTGGTAACCTTACAGGGCAGTTGTTATAATTGCGTTACAATAACAAGTGGGCAATGTTTCTAGCACTTGAAAGTGCCATACAAAAGCGAGGTATTATTATGGTATTATTTGGGTCAATTCTCCCCTCCATTCTTAATTATGGATCTCTGCAGTCCAAAGAACTGATTGGCACATTTGGATGTGTGGGTGCATGTGGATCAAGTGTACAATGTGTAGAGTGAAAATGCAAACTGAGATGTAATTGCAAACATATACGTACAGTATACTTGTCAGGGAGCCAGGACTGGCTGCCAGATTTGCTACTCCATAATATGTGAAATAGTCCTGAAATATTTCATGCAAATGATTTGTTTTAAATTCCTTCAGGTCATATGGCAGGATTCAAAGAAGAGAGAATCCTTCTGCTTGGCAGAGACCCCAGTGCACCATTGGAGCTTTGCTTGCTGTTTTCCCATAGCAGTAGTTCGCACTGCTGAAGAGACAAGCAGTTGTACAATTTAAAAAGCGTGCTGCCTCTTTGGCACCAGGAGCTCTTCTGGCAAAAAGAGCAACCAAAGTGCTGGCTGCGTGTGTTCTTCTGCATAAATGGTGTTCTCTTGTGCATCATGCATGTCTCTTCTCTGGATCCCAGCCACAGCCCAGTTCAAAACAGGAAAGTCATTGGGAGAGAAGAGAACCCAACTGAGGGTCAAGTCCATAAAGTTGGGCACGTTTCAGTTTGCTTTCAAACGTGGTGTATCTACTGGATTCTTTCTTTGTGAATAGAGCACTTCTGATCGTCAAGCTCTTTTTGAAATTATTACAATATGTTCGAGAAAGGAAGAAACATGCCCCCTATTTGAATACAAACTTGCAAAAATTAGATAATTGTGTTTTGTATATGTATATCTTAGCCTGGATTTCTCCAAAAACCTTGCCAAACGTCTATCAAAGACATTGGAGAACGGTCTTTAGTTATTCATCCATCTGAACCTGTTTCATACCACTGAGGAAACAGAGCTGTAACAGAGCATGAAATGTACCTGTTTCATACAGGTACAACCATTCACACAGACAATTGCGATGAAAGTGGAACTGTTTTCTCTAGTTCAACATTTCTCAGTGTTGCTCTCCTGACATACCACTTTGATCCTCTCAGAAGTATGTACACGTGACATCATTGCCTGTGGTTCAGAGACTGCAGCAGAAGTTTCCAATGGTGGTGAGAGGGTCAGGGAGCTTCCAACCATATCCCACCCTGCTAGAGAATAATGTCCCAACATTTGGTTAATAATTCCAGTTACATGTTGATGTAATCCATCAACATATATGTTGCTGACTTATTATTGCTTTTAGTATGAGGATGTTATTTTTGATTTGGCATAAGTGGGGGAAAGACAGGGTATAAATTTTTTTTAAAAAAAAAATTGCCTGGGCGACACACAGACTTCTGGTTCCAAGCCACTATTGATCAAGTTACTATAAAATATTCCATAGTGAACAATGATGTTCCTTATTCACATAATTATTTAGCAGAACAATTACTTCTCCTAGCCCAGAAAGTCTATATCTTTAAATTAGCAGAATATTAGCTACCATCTTTCCTCCATGAATATTTGCACAGTACCATTGGAAGGAAGCTTGAAATTCTTTGAAGCTACTCTTCAAGTATTTCAAGATACAGGGTTTGTATTAAACAGCAACACTTAGAGCGCAATCCTAAACTGGAGTTAGGCCGGCATAAACTAAGCCAGCAAAGTTTGGCCAGCACAGGGGCCACCATACAGCGTGTTTGGACTACTCTAGGAGTCAGGGAGGATGGCTCACATCTGTGTGCTGGCCTCTCTGACTCTGGTCCAAACATACATTACCGTGTCCCTTGTGCTGGCTGAACTTTGCTGGCTTAGTTTATGCCGGCCTAACTCAGTTTAGGATTGCGCCCTTAATTGTAGATCATTTACATCATATCCAATGTAGATCATTCCCTATTCTGTGGCTGAGTAAAAAATGTCCACTAATGATAACTTATTCAGTAAAGAGGCAACACGGTCTGATGCAAGAATGAAAAGGAAAATGGTGTCAGTATCTATTTCTACTTTCTTTTTTTGCTTTTGAATTCTTCTATTCACATTTCTTTGAATGAACTACATTTAAAAGGCTGTCAGAATGGGAGATAGATTAACTTGCTGAAATAGAGACCAGATGGGAGTGTGAGGGAATGAAACGCAATGAATTGAAATACATGATAAAAGTGTTTTAAGAATTTGTGCAGAACATGATATGAAAGATGTGTTCATAAATTACGCAGGCAGGAAACTAAACCCTCTAGAGCATTTTCTTTTTAAACCTGGTGGACAAGAGGTTTCCTGTTCATGGCATACAAAATACTCATGATCCCACAGCCCAAAAAGCCTTCTGATATCTGAACCTAGGAAACTGACTTGAGGAACATATAGAAAAGAATGGGTGGTGGCATGTCATTTCACATTCAGATTAACTATATGTACCAAATTCTAAGAAATGCAAATTAGGGCACAATCCTAACCTGGAGTTAGGCTGGCACAGTTAGGCCAGCAAAATGTGACTGGGACAAGGGACACCATAAAGCACGTTTGGACCACTCTCGGAGTCAGGAAGGATGGTCTACATCTGTGTGCTGGCCTCTCTGACTCCGAGAGTGGTACAGACATACTTTA
The DNA here is from genome assembly GCA_029204185.1 of Lerista edwardsae. Lineage (NCBI taxonomy): Eukaryota > Metazoa > Chordata > Lepidosauria > Squamata > Scincidae > Lerista > Lerista edwardsae. The sequence continues at coordinate 4,589,909 of JAJKFI010000009.1, read as the reverse complement.
TGGTGTCCCTTACAGTACAATAAGTACTGTAGGCACCACAACACGCTATGTATGTGGCCCCTCCCACTTACCATGGGAGCCATTCCAGACAGCACAACGGCAACATGCAGACACTAGCTGAACCAAACAGCATAGAATCATAGAGTTGCAAGGGACCTACAAGGTCATCAATCCCTGCCTATAGCAGAAATTCCTCCTAGAGCATCTCTAGCAGATGCCTGTCAAGCCTCTGCTTGAAGGTTTCCAGTGAGGGAGAATCCACCACCTCTCTCGGCAATCTGTTCGATTGTCAAACTACCCTGATCATCATGGTGGTTCCTAATGTCCAACTGGAATCTCCTCTCTTGCAGTTTGTACCCATTTGGCCTAGTTCTACTGTCAGAGGGCGATGAGGACAAATTTGTCCCTCCTGTGCATTGCTGTTGCTGCCCAGAATGGCTCCCATGGTGAGTGGAAGGGAGCGCATACATTGCAGCACTTGCTTACTGCACGGCCATCTGTAGCTACGCCACTGTGCTGGGCTCCCCGGAGGGGCATATGGCCCCTGTTGAAAATGGCTGACAGCCTACTTCTCTCCTTCACACTTCCATTTTGTCCCCGCTTCCTTTTCCAATCCAGGGATTGGGAGGAAGAGGACCAATGGAGGCAAGTAGTGGATGGAAGTGGGTGTATCCTGCCAAACGCCTGAGGCGACAGCTTCAGTTGGCCTCATGGATGGGCTGGCCCTAATTTCAATGAATAAAATATGTTTTTAAAGAAAACATATCTCCCCTCAAAGTGCATGTATTTGAAATGATATCTTGAAAAGTGCAAAAGATTATACATTATTTACCTGGGCTTGCTTAACCATTACACTCTATAGCCCAGCCTGTCCAGGTGGCTCAGGGCAAGTAACAATAAGTGTAAAGTAATGCACATTGGGGCAAAAACCCAAAACTTCACCTATAGGCTTATGGGTTCTGAGCTGTCTGTGACAGCTCAGGAGAGAGATCTTGGGGTGCTGGTGGACAATTCAAAGTAAAGTACAAAGAGACGTGTCTATTGACCTGTCATTGTGAATGAGAAATAATATGCACTCCAATCTTCCATTTATTTAAGAGGGGAAGGGCCCTAATTGAATTCTAAAAATAGCATGATTGGTGCAGGAAACATATAGGAAAGCAGTTTTAAAATTCAAGACAGCGCATATAATGGTTTCTGGCAAAGCAGTAGACATCATTTCAACTTTTCTAACAAGTGTGATTAATTATGTCTTAGTAGAAAACCTTTTTGCTACAAGCAGTCAGTGAACTGTAAAGAAATATGTCAGTATCCATTGCTTGGAATCTCAGTTTCTCTGAGGAGAGGCACAACCATTTTCATAATGACAGCTAATATACAGGGTCCAGGAGTCAAAGGACACCATCTATGAGATAAGAGGAAAGTGCTCTAGCTCAGGATTCTCTGAAATACAGCCCTTCACTGTACTTCATGCCATGTGAACTCATTCCTAGGGTTCTTTGACTTGGAAATAGCCTTTGAAGCCGTTTTGGGCTGCAGTGTAGGGCTGTCCATTTTGCCCAAAACAGACAGACATGTCTCTAGTTTTTTTATTTTTTCTCAGGCTGACAACAAGTAAATCTCAAGTCATTTTGGTTCAGCTGTCAGATTTCACCCTGGTACCATATTTTTTTCTTCTTTTTTCAAGTTTGCCAGGCCCCACCTCAGAAATCTGTGGTTTTTGAGGTACTCATGTAGCTACTTTTGTACGAAGGAGGCCTTGAATCTCTCTCTCTCTCTCTCTCTCTCTCTCTCTCTCTCTCTCTCTCTCTCTCTCTCT
>JAJKFI010000009.1:4552099-4582516 GCA_029204185.1 Lerista edwardsae | reverse complement strand
ATAGATCACATTGGTCTGCGTGTTCTCCCTCGTCGCGCGACTTGGCACGCCCGTTTTGTTCCGCGGCTGCCCTGGCCTGGGGGGGCTGCTCCTGGTTTGCGCACCCCACCGCTGCTTGCCCAGGCTCCAGCGCCCCCCCATCCATCTCCCCCGGTGAGCAGGCACCCCAGGTGAGCAGGCCAGGGCTGCTGCGGAACCAAGAAGGTTAGATGGACTGGAGTCGGCATCCCTGTTAAATTGATAGGAATCGAGTGAAGCCAGGGGGCGGGCATAGCGGCCATGTTTGTGTGCCCCAAACAATCTTTATTCCAAGCATTTCAGATTGCTTTTCGCGTGATGTTTAGCACTTAATAATTTACTCCTGAAGTAAAAACTTACCAAACTAATAACGTGTGATCGTGTAGAAACATCATTGGTAACCTAATTATGAGTTAATATGCAATTCCAAGGTTTAATTCCGCGTAATTATATTACTGAACACACCGGACGAAATGCCGCTTGCTGTCTATTCAAACTCGGATTGCACTGTTTTGACAGACTTATTTTTTGAAATCTACACAAGCAGGAATAACGTGTGAACGGGAAGGAAAGAAAAAAAGGGGAGGGTGGGCAAAAATCAGATAAATATATAGGAAAATTACATTAAAATCTCTTCATGACACAAGTAGTTGTCAATATGAGAGGAATTCTTTTTTACTTCTAGGCTATTAAGAGTATTTTTTTAAACTTCTACACTCACTCACCCCCCCCCCCCAAAACAAATTCTGTTAATGTTCAGAATTTCGAAAATATTGCAGTAGAAAATGGAAGGCGGGAAAAAACGTGTAAACGGGAAGGGGGGGAAAAGGAGGGGGGAAATATTACATACCGATGTAATGTGAATACATGAACCTTTCCGTGGAAATTAAATCCCATTTTTCATAAAGCGATTCGCACACCCGTATGCAGAACACGCAGGCATGATTAAAAAAGTTGATATTAACTTTTACACACGTGCAGGAAGATTTTTATTCGTGAATTCGTGGCAATCCTCATTGGCGGGAAAGATCTGAGTCAGCCATATTTGTGTGCCCCGGAAGCTTCAAGAAAATCACAACATGCCGACTCCAGTCCATCTAACCTCCTTGTGCGGAACAGGACGGGCGGGCAGCCAATCACACGTAAGTCCCGCCTAAGTCCCGCCCAGCGTTCCCGTTCCTTGTTTGTAGATGACACCACTGGAACCAACTATATGAAAGCAGCGACAATACCACCGCAGTAACACATTAAGGGCCTAATCCTAATCAACTTTCCAACACTGGGGTAAGAGGGCAATGCAACTCTAAGGGAACAAATGTTCCCTTACCTTGAGGAGGCCTCAGTGTCTACCCTCCCCAACTGCAGGATACAGCACATACCCTGTTGGCACAGCTATGACACTGCTAGGAAGTTGGTTAAGATTGTACCCCAATTGACTCAGGCCCTAAGACAGCATTATTCCTACTACTCATGGGTGATGAAACTGATCACAAAACAACCTGATAGTTTGCTATCTTCATCTGAGTAGGACTTACTGGTACTCTTTTTTTCCCTCTAAGAGATATAGCACACACACACACACACACACACACACACCACAAAGTATGCACTTTTAAAGGCCAGCTTTGATCTACATTCATGGCTGGTTTAGAGAGAATGTTAACTGCCTTTTTAAAAAATTGGCACAAATATTGTTTCTGCCTACAAAATCGTGACATTTTTCAACTTGCAGAACAATGGATATCTGATAAATAATTCACTGTGACGCCAAATGCATCTTTTTCTAAAACTCAAAAAGCCTTAAAAATAACATAAATATTTGACTACAAATCTGTGGCATCCTGGCTGCTCCTGAAATCTCCCGCTATTATGACAGATCAGGAAATAATATATACTCCCTTTGTGTCTCCCATTCTAGACTTTCTAATTTTTTCCTTTCTTTGCTGGCTCCTGTACTTTTAAAACAATGCTGATCTAAAGTTTGAATGGCGGAGGAGTTTTTGGTTTATAGTTTTCAGCTCTTCCTTTGTCATTTATTATTTGTGTCCATTCATCGACTCTCTTTTCCTGCAGTTTGACTGTGGCTTTCTCTTAGTATCAGCTCCTGATCCCTTCTCCACTTCTGTTGTCCTGTAATGACTAACCTGGAGTTAGGCCAGTACAGTTAGGCTACCAAAGTTTGGCCGGCGCAACGGACACCGTAAAGTATGTTTGGACCACTTTTGGACTCAGAGAGACCAGCACACAGACGTGCACCATCCTCCCTGACTCCAAGAGTGGTCCAAGCATACTTTACGGTGTCCGTTGTGCCGGCCAAACTTTGCTGGCCTAACCTAATTCCAGGTTAGGACTGTGCCCTCAAATGTATTTCATAAATGCATATACTGCCTTTTTTCTCAGGGGTTTCAAAGTGGCTTACAACCATCAAGAGATTGACACAATACTACTACTGCAAATAGAACCAAGAAACAGCAAGGACACAGTCTATCTGGTAGGATAAATAAAAACTGATAACCTAGCAAGTATTAGGAAAGACTGAAAGCCCAATCCTATGCATGTCTACTCAGAAGTCAGTCCCATTATATTCAATAGGACTTACTCCCAGGGAAGTGAGGACAGGATTGCAGCCTCAGTGAAAAAGCAGCCAATTTACAATAAAAAAACCAGCAAGGTGAGCACCAGTTTCACCTGAAGTGGCAGGGAGTTCCACAGTGTAAGGCTAACACAGAGAAGGTCTTCTTGCATGGCACTGCCCGCTAGAAAAGGGTAGGCCAAGCAGGAGGAAAGTCTTTCTTAAAGACCTGAAGGGGGAAAATGTCATCTTTCCTGTTCCTAAAGCTTTTTCTTTTTATGTAGAGCTTGACTTTTATAAAAGAAAACAGTTCACAAGAGTGTAAGAAATAACATTTTTTTTGCTGACAGAAAATGTAGCATCTCTATGTATAGAAAAATGGATTCCCTGGATAATGCATTCTTCAGGCTGAGGAAGAATGTCAAGGTGTGATCAATGTATGCATTGATTCTAACCATACTGAAATCAACACAGTTCTAGACAGAAGGATATAATGCACAATCAGGTGGTAGTGGTACCACAAGGATCAAATGCGTCATTCACAGACAACAGAGCAGAATCAATGCTGCACTTCAGCCTCTCAGTCTGGTGTTTAGTCTTCTCTGCTCACTGCTATAAAAGGATCTTGATTTCTCTTTTGTGTTTGAATTCTCTGGAAATGATTTACTGGGCAATTCTGTCCTATGCTATCACTTGCTTCCTTTCAACCAGCTACCTTGGGGCATAACCTGTTATGTTGAAGCCATATTCACACTGGCAGGAGTCACTCTTCAAAAGAGGTTGCTTGGAGTCCAACTAGATGTTTTGTTAAGCATTTGATTGGGGCTGGTCTGCTTATTTTTTTTATTTGGGAAAGAGCAATCCATTTTAACCATCTTCCCCTACCATCCTCTGAGTCAGAGAGGCCAGCACACAGACGTGCGCCATCTTCCCTGACTTTGAGAGTGATCCAAACGTGCTTTATGGTGGCCCTTGTGCCAGCCAAACTTTGCTGGCCTAACTGTGCCGGCCTCACTCCAGGTTAGGATTGTGCTCTCATTCTGCAGAGACGTACAGTGCAGAGGCAACAGGGGAGGCAGAACTGCCCCACCAGCGTCCTCCGAAAATTGCCACAGCCTAACCCAGTGGTTGTTCTGTTGTTTAGTCAGATGCAAGCAGGTGGAACATGGGCACAATCACCGGATTAGGCTATGGCAATTTTTGGAGGACCCTGGTGGGGCAGTTCTACCTCACCTGCTGCTCTGGCACCACACATCTGTGCTACACTGCAGAACCTCATCTCTTGGCACCTCTGTTTGACTCATAGCCCAGTTCTGTCCAATCCCTGTGACAGTTAAGACATTGGTGTCAACCGTATGTCTTCCTTAGGGAAGATAGATACCAAGAAAAGTCCATTGTGGGCTATAGGCAATGATGAGTTGTAGCCTCCTTACATTAGTAGTAGGCTACTTCAGAGTACTGGGTGCAAGCGAGTGGCAACAGGATGCAAGCATCTTGTTGTCTCATGCCTCCCTGGGGCACCTGGTGGGCCGCTGTGAGATACAGGAAGCTGGACTAGATGGGCCTTTGGCCTGATCCAGCAGGGCTCTTCTTATGTTCTTAAACAATTCACCCAGCCTCTCTGCAATCTCCAGCTCCCCTTGAAGCTTCCTTTTCATTTGCTTCGCATCTAGTGGTCCAACGGTTGTCTTGGCAGCTTCCCCACTTTCAATAATTTAAAGAACTTTTAATTGTTTGCTGATGTTTTTAGCCATGCATTTCTCATATTCTTTTTTCCACATCTTTTATGCATGGCATTAATCTGTATCCTATCCTAGAAGTTTAATTTCAACACGTTCTGCTAGGAGACACACATTTCAAACAGGCCCATGTATCACCATGCCTGTCAGACTGATGCTCGCAGTTGCCAATAATGAAAGCTGCAGAAGTTCCTTGTTCAACAAATAATGAGAAGCAACTTTTCCAACTTTCTAGCTCATTCATGAAGCTGCGCGTGTGCTCCATTAACATTCTTATTACTGTCATTTTCTGTATCAGTTTTCATTGTACAAAATAATAATACAGGCATGCCCCGGTATCCGCTGGGGTTCTGTTCTGGACCCCACCGTGGATATCTGAAACCGTGGATACTGGGGACACCTTTTTAAAGATAGGGAAACATGAGTGGTTTTGCTGTAGCAAGGTAAAAAAAGAGAGATTTGTTTAATGTTCTCCTATCTTTTTATTTATTTTATTTATTTGAAGAACTTATACCCCGCCTTTCTCATGCCGAAGCAAATGCCTAAGGCGGCTTACAGAGAACAACAAAGTACAACGTAACCATAATAAGTAAAACAAAAAAAATTAACATTTAGCAGAAACTCAGCGAGAGTTCAATAATGAAGCAAGGCCCAATTCTCTTCATCAGGCCCTTTGGAGGGTGGGAGAAAAAGAACACACACACACACACACACACACACAAACACACACACTTGACCAGGGGAACAAACTATGGCAGAATTCCAGAGGGACGACAGAGGGCAGATAGTGGACCATCATCCAAAGGCCAGACGAGATAGGTATGGTTTTAGCCCTCTCCGAAAGGCCATGAGAGAGTATGTAGTTCTTAATTCTTCTGGAAGGAAATTCCATACTTGTGGAGCTGCTACAGAGAAGGCCGGCCCCTGAGCTGCCATCCTTTTAACTTGCCAGCCTTTTAAGAGGGGGTGAGAGCAGCGCTTCTGTGCTTCTGTGTATTGCAATAAAAGGAATGTGCGCTGTATCTGCTCAGGAACCTTGTCCCTTGTCTTTTGTCACCCCCACCTCCTTTCCCCCAGTGAGCTTTGCACATAAGCTTTGCACACAGAGTGAAAATTTTAACCTGCTGATTGAACAAACGACCTTTTGCTAGAGGAAGTTAAACCATAAACCACATTCCCAGCTGAAACCAGTCCTGGCTTTGCTGAAGCAGTAAACAACTGTAACCTATGTGTTGCAAAATGCTAAACTGTTCTGTACTTTGCCAAATATGGGAAATGCTAAAGAAAATCATTACTCATGGGAGGCGCAGCTCCGGGAAGTTCTTATAAAAGAGGAACTATCTCGACTATAGAGTTGCGTCTGTAAGATTTGGAAAATATTCCCTTCAGCAAATATTCCCATTGCGCCCAGCAATGCACAAGCTGAAATAAAGAGCTCTTGACTTTTGCTTAAAAGATCCGTTTTCATGGGGGTGCCTAACAGGGGCACTTGAAGGAGAGCCCCTTTAGATGATCTAAGAGGGCAAACTGGTATGTATGGGAGAAGGCGGTCCTTTGGGTAGGCTGGGCCTAAGTCATGAAGAGCCTTAAAGGTCACTACCATCATCTTAAGTTGAGATCAGAAGTGAATGGGTAGCCACTGCAGCTGCTGAAGGAGTGGACCTACTGAGTCAAACCATCTAGCCCCTGTAACCACCCGGGCTGCTGCATTTTTAATAGGCATTCCAGTATTCATTGTATCCGTGGATAACTGAAACCGTGGATATCAATCAGTGGATACTGGGGCATGCCTGTATTTTGCATTTATGTCCAGTTTCTTGAGTGAGTATTTCATGTATATTATTTTGACATAATCTTTACACAGCATCCCTAAAAGATAAGCAAGCAGGGCTGGCCCAGTTCCCAGTGCATGCTACTTGCTGCCCTCCCTTTACTTGGTGAAGTGTGAGCCTTCCACACTTGGAAAAGAAAGAGGGAGGAGGAATGCAATGGATTTGCATCGACCCAGGTATGCCAGTGAAGCCCACTGGTACACCAGTCCTATGCTGGCTGAGTTTGGCCAGCATTTCTGGGTGCGGGGAAGGTAGGAGGGGCCGGAACAGGGTGGGCAAGGGTGGAGTGAGAGCGTTCCAGTGGGCAGCGCAGCCCGTGGAGGGGGGTGTAAATGGCCGTATCCAAACCAATGTCCCTGGCCCGCACAGCCCTGATTTGGGCTGCTGCAGGAGCCACAGACATGCACCTGCAATTTTGCAGGTGCAGATCCGAACAGCCCTATGGGCTGCCTATGGTTTACCGCAGGTCAAGGGGATGTTCATCCCCTTGCCTTGCATTAAGCTGCTACCACCTCCTAACTTGGGTAGGATGCAGCGCAGGCCAGCCAGCCAGCCAGCCTGCTCTTGCCCAAGTTAGGATTGTGCTCTCAGTCTCTTAGCCAAGACACTACCCTGGCTTACCAGAGCCTTTGCTTTCGATATGCAACCTCCTAACAACCCTGTAAGATAAAGTGTGTTGAGGAAGGGGCAGAGACTTGTATTTAAATGCACTTTTAAGCAGGTTGTCTTATCAAGGTCCAAAGGTTATAGAAGTCATGAAAGCAAGAACTTCTTCATATAAGAAACATCATTAAGAGCATCATTAATTAAGCATCATTAATGATCATTCATCATTAAAGGAAATTAAAATCATTAATTTCCTGCTCTGCTGTCACTGTCCTTGATTTCACTGGGGCTGGAGGATACAACACCAGTTTTGTTTTTGGTACCGGCCGAAGAGCTTCTTTCAACTGTTTTGCCCTCCGAGTTTGCTACTCTCCACTATGTTCTGGCACTGCTGATTTAGTGTATTGTTCTTTGTGATTTAATTGCCTTTTTTCAATTTTTATAGTGTTAGGACCTGATCCTATAGGTCTCAGAGTGGGTGGTACGAGCATACTGCCCATGCTGATGTTGCAATGTACCGTAGTGTCCATCACGGCTGGTAAGGTCTTGCCACCTGCTCTGGCCCAGTGCTGTCCTTGTGCGCCCAGAGGGCTCCTACAGAACCGTTTTACCCTAACCAGCGTTGCAGAGATTCTGGGCAGGCAGGAAGGGCAGAACTGGGCAGGGGGAGGGGTGGATCAGGGATGGGACAAGCGGTGACCTCCACCCCTGGATCATATCCCCGCCGCAGCCCAGGCAGCCCAACACGGGGTTGCTTGACTTTCTGCTGGTGAAATAGCTGGCAGAGAGTCAAGGAGTCCCATTGTAGGGGGGGCTTTCCCTGTGGGAAGGGGCAAATGTCCCCTTCACCCGAGGAGACCCTAGTGGCTGCCTTGCTGCTGCTGGATGTAGCCATTGGGCTACTGATGCGCCAGCGGCGCCCAGGCAAGTCAGGCTGTTAATCAGGCTGTTAATTGGGCTGTTAATCACTTTGAGCATGTCCCAAGTAGGAGCGGGAAACATGGGGTATAAATTTTAAAAGAAATAAAAACCTTCAAGCAACACATTCAGACTCTTCCTTTATTAGCCCTGGTTCAAACAGGCACAGCTAATTTATTGCCTAATTTCTACTGCACATGCAGCCCATCTTCTATCATCCTCTTTTTTTTTCCCCAGAATAAAGTATATTTATTTATTTAACCAATAACGAATAACAAAACAACTCACAAATAACAGAAGCAGCAAAAAATGACATGACAAACATCCATACCTACTAGACTATAACTTTAACTAACACACACATCCTCTTCTACATCCTCTTAGAGTGCAATCCAAACCCCCGGCTGGAATAAGCTGGCTGAAAGGCGATCGTATTCCCCTTCCCTTAGGTAGCACACAGTGGCTTGAATGGGGCTACTCGGAACTGTGCTGCTGAAATTGGCAGAGTAGCTCTGAACAGCTGAATTTGGGCTGCTCAAGCCAGGAATGGAGGTTAGGATCCTGCCTCTCCTCCCTGGGCCAGCCCACCCACGGTCCCACCCTCTTCCTGCCCTCTCTTTGCCTCGTTCCGCACATCCCCCTGCCCTGTCCCAACTCCTGATGCTCTCCCGGAGTCCCTGTGCCGACCTTGCAAGGTTGGCCTTACTTTCAAGCCTCTGGGTCTGGGCAACTGGGCAGCAAAGCCAGCACACATCTGTATGTGGCCAATCTCCCTCAAAAATGGTACAAATACACTGTGTGGTGCGTTTGCGACCCAACTGTGCTGGCATAAGGGGCTTGTGCCAGCCCAAGCACAGACTTGGATTGCACTGTTAAATAGATCCTCCCGTGTTTCTAACAGAAATGGCATCTGTTTGCAGTGGAATTATTTGTATAGCATAGCACATCTTGCTTCCAAAGTGCTTCAGGAAACCAGACAATCCCACCAGATTGGTAAAAACCTACATTATGCACTGTATGGATTTATTCAAATACTTTGCACCAAGCATCTTTCCTGGGAAGCGTCGCAATTATGGAAATGTAATATGCTCCAGGGTGCTGATACAACTGATTCGAGTGCACTCCAAAAAAAACTATGCTTTGATGCTACACAGCAAGTTTCATAGAAACCCATAAATAGGAAACTGTATTACATGTTCCTTGTCTTACAAGAGATTTTCAATTGTAGAAAGAGGGCTACCTTGGGTTGACTTCGAAGGCGCCATTCTGCATTCAGATGGTCTTCCACACACATTGGTCTATGCTGCACTTTAAATTGTCTCCAGTTTTAATGGAAATCAGTGTGACTTGTTGCATTCTGACATATGGATCATGCCCCTGTAACTTCTACAGTCTGTAACTACAGTCTATTAGTAGAATGTGTGATCCACTGCCAGCCGGACTCCATTTAGGCGTCAGGCAAATGGAGTGCGTGTGGCTTTCCCCTTTACAAAGAAACAGTACTTTCCCCCATTTTTGTACCATTTCCGAAGGATCCAATGCCAGATCAGAGCAGTTTCAGCTATCTAAGGTTGATACAGGAAGATATGGAGGAAAACTGCTTCCATTGATCCACAGAAATAACAATCTGTACATAGACATAACAGAAGAGGATTTTTATCACGATAGATATGACAGCTTTTATTGGAATATAAGACCAAAAACAAGAACAGCAAGGACTGAAAAAGCAGGGGGCAAATTCTCATGATTGTTAAAAGCCAAACACTCTCCTGGCATTTTGAATTCACCATTTATATAACTTGCAAACACACAAGATTATCAGTATACCATGTGCACTTTGAAGTTCTGCCTGAATAATTTCTTTCTAAAAGGTAAATGTCAGCCTTAGTTTTTGTTTAAGCCACAGATACCATCTTTGAGATTCAGAACAGTTGAGCAAATGTTCTTAATAGTGTTTATGAAATCCCTTATTCATTGGCTTCAAATTAAATAGTATTTGTGGATATACTAATACCTCTAATAATTTAATAGAGTTTGTTTTTTCTTTCAGTTTTCAGCCACAGAATGTATTGGAGAAATGCTCAAAGTTTTCTGTGTGTGTGCTTTTGAAATTTTTTATACAAGCATAAATTGATGAGGAATCTTCTGCTGTGGTATTTTTTTCAGTCAGTTTCTTGATTATTTAATGATTCATGTTCTTGTTGTGTCACCAACCGTAGTTAATAGATAAAGCAATAAGATCTGTATACTTTCGTGATAGTTTCACAAAATGGGCATGTCTTTGTACTCACCATTTTTAGCAAATTATAAAGACAGTTCCCTGCCCCAAGACGCTTACAATCTAGATACTGGCACAAGGGAGACAACAGAGAAAGGGAAGGAAGTGGAGGCAGAGATAAACAGGGAACGCATATGTGATTCTTTTCAGTTTCACATACTTACAGTAGTATGATCTATCATGCTAGGCTTTCTTAACTTCACTGGTGCTGTAGCTTACAAATTATTATTTCTTGCTGGCGTGACATAGATCACACTGATGAGAACTACCTTCTCCTTTTAGATATTTCAATTGCTTTCAATACCACTAGCCTTGACATGTTGTTGAATATTTTACAATTGTGGTTGTGACCCTGAGGTCATTTAATAATATGATCCAATCTTTCAAGTGTATTGAAATGGCTTTCTGAAAGAAAAAGGAGGAAAATATTTTACAACAGCACTTGGTATTCCAGCGTGGTGCACACATTTCCTTGGCTTTCTCTTGCTTACTGTTGAAGGTAGCCATGCCCTACCCCAACCCATCTTCCCATTGCAGAACCTGTCCCTCTAGTACACTTGTTCCCAACATAATGCGTATTCCTGCATCAGAAATGTCTTGAGAGATCTAAGTGGCTGTAGCCCCGGCAGAATCCAACTGCAGCGTGTTATTGGGCCATGGTGTTGGTGGTCGGGGTCTTGGCAGCTGCAGAGTTGGTGATTGCTTATTGGTGGCAGGCTGCTTTGCTGTCAGCAGCCTTGACTGGGATATTGAGGGCTTCCCTAGGAGGCTTGGTGGGTGCAAGTGTGGAAGAGGCCGTGCTGTTCCCAGATGCCAAGTTGGATTACTGCAATGCACACTAGATGGATTGTCTTTGAAAAGTGTTCAGAAATGTCATCTTGCTAGGAATCTAGCGGCTCTAGTGCAGTGGTTCCAAAACTGTGGGTTGGGACCCACCAGTGGGTCGTGAGCCAATTTCAGGTGGGTCACAAAGCACCTAGAGCAGCCATACTGAAATACGAGAAGATGGGATGCTAGAAAGGGGAAGGGCTCTGTGGTTGTTTTGCTTGTGTCACGGTTGTAAATAGGCTTTCTGATTCACTATGCTCTTGGAAAATGGCTGAGAAATAATCCAACTAATTGCTGCATTCCCAGCTGGTTCTGGCATCACAATGACAGCACTTCCAGCCATGACATCACTTCCAGTGGGTCCTGGACAGATTGGCATTCTAAAAAGTGGGTCCCAGCGCCAAAATTTTTTGAGAACCACTGCTTTAGTACGTAAGATCTGCACTGTCTTCTGATTCACAGTTTAGAATGCTGATATTAGCCTATGAAGCCCCAGTAATGTAGCTAAGGTGGAGCCAGGGGGGATCCATTGCCCTGGATACCGCACTTTAAGGGCGTGTCAGAAGGCCTCCTGGAGGCCTTAGAAAGGCAGTTCCAGTTTTCTAAGGTCTCCAGGAGATCTTCTGAAGGCCAGGTGGGGTGGGGGTAGAGGGGGTGATAAAATGTATTTGCGCTGGATGCCAGATGCCCTAGCTACTCCCCTGTGAAGCCCTCCAATTAGTAGGGTATCTGAAGGATGGCCTTCTACTGTACGAACACACCCACTAGCTGAGGTCATCACCTGATGCTGTGCTTCGGGTGCTCTCACCTTCAGAGCATAGGCAGCAGTTATCAGAGACAGGGCCTTTTTTGTGAGGGCCACCCAGGTTGTGGAACATCTGCCTCAGACATTACTGCTTGGCACTTGCCCTCCTTTATTTTAGATGCTAAAATAAATCTGCATCTGCAGATGTGATTTCTCCCCCCCCACCCCGTTACCTTTTATTCGTTGTCCTATCTTCGGCCGGCTTGTGGGGTGCAGTACATCTCTGCCTCTGCAGCATTCTGTGGGCTGCAGGCTGATGGAGCCCAGGCTGATGGGGAAAGGTAAGTAGCCAAAAACACTCTTTTGCTGGTATAGAACTGAATTGCCACACTGGGTATGCCAGGCCTAGGATGAGAGCCCTGAATATTGCAGATGCCGCTGCCGCCCCCCCCCAAGATCTCCTCCATCCTGCCCCGGATCCATCCACAGCCCAGCCTGATCCCGACCTTGATCCACCCCTGCTGCCAACCCCCCTCTGCCAACCACTGGTTTGCTGCCCACTGCTGATGCATGCCTGATTACTTTCCACAGTGATGACAGCCTGTGTGATACAATGACAGGCCACGAGCTGCACCAGCATATTACGTGGATAGTATTGGGCTGTGAACTCTGCTGCTGCTTTATCACTTGTTCATGTGTAACTTTACTTGTGTGTAGCTTTATTTTAATCTGTTTAAAACATGATTCCCAACGTACCAAGACTAGCAAGATGTGTGTGTGTGTGTGTGTGTGTGTGTGTGTGTGTGTGTGTGCTTCTGTCTGAAGACAGGTAACACAACCTGTTTTCTCTCATTCTCAAACACACATACACACACAGGGCACCATCCTAAACAGTGCTGGATTAGCAAGGCCGGCCGGCCAACACCAAATCCAGGGCTGCTTAGGATGGGCAGGAGCCTCCCCACATCAAGGGAGCGTATTGCGGCATGGGAGCGTATTGCGGATATGTGCTCTTTGGATCTGCACCCGCTAAAGAGTGGGTGCAGACCCGAGGAGACCGTGCAGCCCAAATCGGGGCCACGCCACCTTGCTGACGGGCTTAGGAATTGGCCATACAGCCACCTCCCAAGCCTGCCCAGGTCCCGCCTCCCCCCTTCCACCAATCCCTGTCCTGAAATGGGACAGAGAATCTCTTGCGCTGACTGTCTTCGGTTGGCGCAAGGGAGGCTCTCCATCGGTGCTCTGAAGGCGACGCTGCGAGCAGCGTTGGCTTCAGAGATGGAGCACTGATGTGGGGGTGCTGCTCTGCACTGATGCGCCAGCACTCCGCCCCTTGCAAGGGGTGTGCTAGGATTGCGCTGACACACTCACACACTCAAACACACTGTCCAAGCTATGTGTGGATCCCTGACTGGCAATATCAGCTTTCTTAAATCTAGTGAAATAGGTATTGATTACTTTTCTGAACAGGTCTAATTGAATCTGATAACTTGGTACAGATATATTTAGAAACCTCTTCTGCAGACTGTATTATCACACACATGTAGGATAGATGCAGCAACTCAGATTATCAAGGATATGGCTAGACTAGCTGATAAGATGTCCAGTTGCACATTTCTGTTCCTGACACAAAACAAATGGTTCAGGTTAATAAATGAATTCTAGACAAATCTCCTCTTTGAGAGTCTATATTACCAGCTCTCCTCCCAATCTGTCCCTAAAGTCAAGAGATGTTATCGTTTTAATGTTAGCCTGGAGCAACAAATACAAACAGATTAACAAACGTGGAGGAAATGGATGTGTTTGCTGATAGCATCACAGTGGGGCAGGCCTCTGCAATTGCAGAAGTTCTGATTCTGCAGGACATTCAGGCTGGAGTGTTGCTGTGAAATGTTCTTACCTTTATTAAACAGCTGGACTTGAGCACAGCCCTGACCCCAAGGTCCCCTGTGGAGGGTTTCTTTCAAAACTAGGGGGGGGGCAATCCACTAATTGCATGCACAGCCCCACTGAAACGGATATGAGCTATTCACGAGTCCCTAGTGATTTCAATGGGCTGGTGCAAAAGAACTTCCTAGTGGGTATGTCCCAGTTGATAAACTGACCGTTTTTGAAAGTTCAGTTAAAGCCCAATCCTATCCCCCACCCCCCAGCTCCAATGCTGCCACACCAAAAAGGTGCATCCTGGTGGTGGTGAGAACCCAAAAGCAAATGGGAGGTAAGTAAAAATATTTTTAACTGTGTAGGCTTTGGGGCCACCTATGGGTTTCCTTGGGCATATGCCACCTATTTTGATAGTGTATGTCCAAAGAGGGAAAAGGGGCAGGGAGGTTTTAAGGGAGGGAATAAGATCCGGTATGCACAATTGCTGATGGAACAACCTCCTCCCCATTCCTCACCCATCCTCACCCCAAAATGCCCCCATTCCTCCTACTGCCTTCCCTTTCTCTCCCACTGCCTGCATCCACTTTGCCTGGTGCTGCTGGATGGTGTCTTTGGAGCAGGATATGGAATAAAGCTAAGGCTGCAATCCTAGATGCATGTGCCTGGGGGGGGGGTAAGTCAATGCAATGTCTGAGAAGGTACCCATAGGTAGTGGTGGTTGATTTGTTGTTGAAAACTGCTTTTTGGGTGTTAAGATCTGCCTTTTCGGCAGTTAAAATATCTGAATAAAAACACAGAACACCTGCATTTTGGTGTTCGGTAAGATATTTTCCAGAAATTAAAATAGACTCCTTTTCCCATTAGAAATAATGTTGTGGCTGCATCTGCTGACACTATATCACCTGTATCATCTACCTAGTACACTTTTAAAATTAATAAAAATGAGAACTTGGATTCAGAATGTAGAAAAAAAACACATAACACCGCAATTTGCTATTTTAATCAAGAAGTTTTGGGAAAAAAATCACCAAAAAACCCCACACCCCTACCCATAGGATTGTCCTGTACGTTTCCTTCTTTTTACTGTTCTTTGGATCCAAGCCTGCAGCTTGTTTTCTTATGCCCTTTGTAATTTCTAGCATATGGTTTTCTTACTGATAAGGAAAAGGAAAGTGTAGAGTGGGAAATATGAATCTCAGTCCATGATGTCTATGGCACCACGCTGAACATACACAAGCTGACTTGCTTAATAAAAACCTATTCTCTTACTATTTTTGAGTAAATACCTTCTAATCACCCTTGAAGCACCTGGGTATATGACAGCAAGGATCAAGCTGAATCCATGTATATGTTTTGTAAATGTTGCTTCCTTCCAGGGTTTATTTTATTCTTATCAGCAACCCCAGAAGCCAGAGGAAGAACAGGTCAGTAAAGTTCTTTCAAGCACCTGCTTACAGGCAGAGCCTGGTTTATACATCTAATCACAGCTTTGCCCATTTCTGAAAAGGTGCCTTCCTTTCTCCAGTGTGTGAAAAGGACGGCCTGTTGTTACGGAGACTGACTCTTAATTGATTTAGCAGCTCTGTGACCATTTGAGTCATGGCTGAGACACACCAGAGGATAAGAGAATGGGATTAAAAATCACTATGAGGGGATTAACATTTTATGAATTCAACCAATGCCCTGATTGCTCCTCCAGAATAGAATTTTCTGGCCAAGAAGCCACTTGTGGCTTTAGCCTAATCCCTTCATTTCAGCAAACCAACACTGGAAGAGCATGTGGTCTAAGGCTGCAGTCCTATATGCACTTACTTGAAAGTAAGCCCCATTAAACACCATGGGACATACTTCTGAGTAGACACACTCCTGAGTAGGAGTGTGCTACTAGGCTGCTATAGATGCACATATGTGCATATAGACTTTTGGTAGTCTGCACAAGATCAGAGCACCAAACCAGGAATGGGCCATGTGCAGCCTGTAATTGTGAGACTCCTGAGTCTTAATTTTCAGCTTTCAAAATTATTGTTCACCCTCCTGCCTCCCCCCGCACCAAATGGGCTTAGCAGTGTCTGGTGCATCTGGAGCACTGGCCATCCCGTCCACTCACATTGGGTCCAGGCGCTAACTTAGCACTGCCCCGGTGTGAGTGGTACAGTGTCGCAGACGTACTTTATGGCACATTTGTGCCATAGTTAGCTGGTGGTACACACTTACCGTTGGCAAAAAGCGCCTCAGGACTGGGCCCTGTGAGTTCTATTTTCAGCTTTGATATATGGGAATGAGAGCTGATTCATACTAACATTGTTTCCCTGCTGTGTCATAAAAGCAATTCACTGGCTCCTGGAACAATCAGTCTCATTGGTTGGTTTTGAGATAAGGAAATCCAGTTTTTGTTACATAAGGCAGTTGTGCTTTCATTTTTCTAGTTATTTGGCTATAATGTTTGATAGAATATAGATAATTCAACGTGGTTTGCTTCATTGCACTCTGCACTAAATTACACAATGAATGATTTGTAATGATGGTTTGATTCAAAAATACTAAGATTTACAATGTTGGCCAATAGTGGTGCCAACCTCTTGTGCGCATCACCCAGTCCGCATCCCGTAGTGGCATCACTGTTAATGGGTTCCCAATTGAGCTGTGCAGTATGACTCTGCAATTGCTCTAATGTAAGAGTGAGCTTTTACCCTGATATTTCAATTCTGCTATGAAGATTAAGGAATAATTGCAACAGTTTGCTACGGGTTGGTATTAAGCCATGTAAAATAGGGGAAGGGAATGCCAATGTTGCACAACTCATATAGCTATTTAGGATGTTTATAGGGGTGGTGGGGGTATTTGTCACAAGGGGGAGCGTTCCTCTTGCTTGAATTGTTGCAGTAATCTTCTGTTATTTTAGCATGGTATTTATCTTGTTAATTGGTTCCTGCTCATTTCATCATGCACTGCAGAATAAATAGAGCATAATAATAGCCCCATTCTGGCATGAGAAGTTGTCTTTTCATTTGCAAAGCCTGTATTATCATATTTTTGGAGGGTACAGAGGGATTAAGTCCTGCTTTTGACAAAGTAAATTTATGTCAGGAAACTGTCACGTTCCCCGCCTAAGAAGAAAATTTCCTTTATTGTAATTTGCAGTAGATTAAATGCATTAACATTATTCCATGATTAATTCCGTTTAAAAAAAATGTATCGAGCAGAACAAACAGCAAAGGATTAGTTTGGAAAGGCCAGGAGTTGTCTCAGATTTGGAGCAGAACTGAATTCACAGCAGGGAGGGAGAGCCTGCATTTTATGCAGTTCACATCTCTGGAAGGGATGTCTAGCAACAAGCGCCTGGTGAGCTGCTTTCCCTTTGGCTCCGGGAAGCATAGAAAACCACATGCAGAGAAAACAACCACATGTCAATGTTTGCGGATCAATTTCATCCACCTCTGTCAGCTGAACCTGAAACCGTAAAATACTGATTATAATATGCACCGAATGTTGAGGCAAAAAAAAAAAAAAAAAAAGCCCCAGCAGCTCAATAAATCACAGTTGAATGAAATCTATTAAACCATTTCAGCCCAAATGGCTTGTTTTATTATAAACACTGTAGCACTGACCAGTGGGAATTACCAGAGTGGTGGATCAGCTCTCACCTACTGGACTTCTTCTGGACTATCTAGTCACTATCTAGTGACTAGATAGTCATCTGTTGTGGTTGCTCTAGCTCTGGATTTTCTGCATCAATAAAGGGTTGGACTTTATGGCCTCTAAAGTACTCTCTAATTTTACGGTTCTTCTCTTCCACCCAGAGCACATTTTTTCCTAGCACTAATTAACCACCCAGACCACAGATACTGAGAATGGTGTAGAAGGAGTCTCACATAAAAGGCCCAATCCCAGACAAGTCCAGTTTTGGAAATGGAACCCTAATTGAAGATAACCTTTGCCAACCAAATAATGACACACGTGAATGGTTGAAAGCCTCGAAGATCTTCATCAGGAGATAAACCATTTAACTAAATGCTTAGTTGTAAACCCATACTTCCAAAATTTGAACCTGATGATCAAGCCAGAGTAACTGCCAGAGTAGTGGCCCAACAGAATGGAATGATCAAGCTCTGATAACCACATGGGCCACTGTATTCTGCACTAGTTGCAACTTCCAAATCATCAAGGGCAGCCCCACATAGAACATTGCAGTAATCCCATTGTAATGTCACCAAGTCATGGATCACCGTGGTCAGATCCAAGTATGACTGCAGCTGGCACATGAGGCAAGCATGCCTGGATTTCCAGGGGGAGCTTCGAGTCTAGGAGTATTCCTAAGGGTTTTTTGAGTTAATTCCTAACCAATTTTCTAGCACCAGGATAAGAGCAATGAAGTTCCTAGGTAAGGAACCACTCCTTTACCTTGAGGATGTCTCCGTTGACTACTACTTCACTGCAGGATGCAGCACTTACCTCATTGGCACAGCTAGGTCAATGCTAGAAAATTGGTTAGGATCACTTGTTACACTTGTTCCTCCAGGGGAGTGCAACCCCATTCAGAACAGGGGGGTGATTCAGTACCTTCAGTGTGGGTTTTGGGACCAGGAGGACTTCTGTCTTGTCTGGGTTTTTCTTCAGCTTATTGTCCTTCATCCAGACCCGAAACACCTCCAGACAGCACTCCAGGACTTCTCTGGATTTAGATGGTATGATGAGATAGAGCTGGGTGTCATTAGTATACTGGTTACACTGTAATCCAAAACCCTGGACGATCGCACCCAGTGGTTTCATGTAGCTGTTGAAATGCATGGCGCACAACATAGCACCCCATGGCGCCCACACTGAAAGGCAGGGTGCAAAACAGGCATCTTGCAGCAGCACCATCTGGGATCTATCAGCCAAGAAGGTGTGAAACAACTGTAGCCAGTGGCATCCCTACAGTTTTGCAAGGAGCCTTACCCTCTCGTGTAAATCGCTCCTCTCCCTTGCCACTGTAGCAAGCAATACCAAGATGCTGCTTTCCCCCCTGAGGATTGGCTAAAGTGGTGTGGGAAAGGAGCGATTTCCATGGCAAGGCAAGGCTCTTTGCAAAAGGAGCTTAGAGCTCCACCCCCCCCCATAGGGATGCCATTGACTGCAGCACAATACCTCCGGCTTCAACTTGGCCAACCGACCAAGAAGGACTCATGGTCAATGATGTCAAAAGCCCCTGAGAGGGCACATACAACAAGGGCAGCCATACTTTGGAAGGAATATTTGTTGTGCCCCCCCATGCATGTCAGAAATTGCTAATCCATCTCGACTTTCACACTGTCACTTGATGCAGCAATTATTTCCCATGGAATGTGCAGCTCTTCCCAAGACATGGCTATGCATGGAAAATAAGCATGTAAGCATGAATATCGACACACAAGATATTTCTGCATATGAGTAGAGGGGAATCTGATATGGATTGGCAGCCTTGCATCTGCATGTGGAAATAGTTACAGAATGTGCTACGGAAAGCAAACTTAACTTCGTTATGTTTCTGTGAATGTGAAGGTTATCCTTATCTGTTGATCAAGGTAACTTGAGCTTGTATATAATTGTATTATACAGTGCATGATATCCTCAACCTCTCACTGCTGGTATCTGGATTATTTGTGTAGGGTTTTTTTAACTCACAAGAAAAGCCCTTTCGTTGTGATCCCTCTGTTGGCTAAGCCAATGGCAACATTTTATGCAATTATTATTTTACATAGTTGAAAGACAATCAATGTCTTCAGCATCTATGACAATATTTGAGCTGTTCTCAATAATAACATTTTGTGCCTTAACAGTGGCATCTTGTATTAAAAGAAAAACCAGGAAACGGTCAGTAGAATCTGAAACAGACCAGACTCTTTGACAGGAGCACAGAGAATGGGTAATTGATGTTCTTCAGCCGATCAACAAATCGTGGGGAAATATGCATTCTCCATAGAAGTTAAAACCCAGAATAATTAAATTAAAAATAATTTAATAATCTTTGAAGGCAAGCACATTTTTCTTTTGAAAGCTGCAAACACAAGTCTGGCTATCCAGTGTCCTCCTCAAACGAAGGCTCTCCTTCAGTGGTGTGGCGGTGTGGTACACCGCTAGGTGTAGGTGGGGCAGCAGGGTAAGCACTGTACGCGCTGCAATGTGCCATGCAAGCAGCCCCTGCAATGCACAGGTGCTTTGCCATTGCTGCCCAGAATGGCTCTGACGGCGAGGGGGAGAGGCAGCTTACACAGCATGTAGCACCACCTGGGGTACTTATGGCACTGCGCACTGCGCCTCCGGTAGCTACGCCACTGCTCTCCCTCCAACCATTCTAGAAGAATGGACTACCACACAGCTGATGCTCGATCACGACTAGCCGAAGAGTTGGCACCTGCCATTTAAACTGTCTGGAAAACATCACAAAAGGGGCTATGTAAACCAACGGCTCAGCGAAAACAAACAGCTTAAGAACTCCAGTCCCTGACCTTATTTGTTGAGCGGAATGTGTTATATGGCTCCGGGAATTCTGGCAGCGAGAAAACATTCAGGTATCCGCTTGTCAAGCAGTCAGACCCAAAGGCAGGGAAGTGCCTTGGGGCGGTTATGTTGGCATAAAGCCAGTCAGCTCACAGCAGAGCAACATAACCTGATGCCCTCACGTTACCGAGACAGACTGTGCAAGTATGGCCAATCTGGTAGCTTTATATAATCTGACAGTAGCATGTGAATTCTCTTCTGTGTTAGCTCATTCCTTGGGCCAGGGAGGTTCTGGGTTGTTGCCAGGTCCCAGATTGAACTTCCTGTGGTTCTGGTTTTCAACCAGCAGCTGTGGTGGTTTAGAAACAGAGAACCAGAGCCTGCTCCCCATTGCTCCTAGTTTGAACCCCATGACATAACACTATGGTAGGTTTACAGAAGCAGAAAGCTCATACTACAGGTTCTTAATGGCAATCTTTTGCTCCGAAGGAGTTGAAGGCTCCTTTTGCCTTCAAGAGCTGGATGCTAGGTCAACAACAACAACAGATGCAGTATTTCCTTTGTTAGGAGATGCACTCATGGGAATGGCTGAACCATTTCTGTCCACCATGAAGCAGGAGCCCTTGTCCTTAAGACACAGATGAGAACTAATTCTACACTGCACTCTGCAGTGGGATGCCTGTTTGATTATGAAACTAGTTTCTTCAGTCCAGGGACTGTGTCAAGCGGTCAGCCCAGTTGGGCACTAGCTGAGAGGCTACATCTGTTGGGGAGACCACCTGGCTGAGCCAACCCCTGAACCAGCGACGGGATCTGTGAATGAGGAAGTGGAACGCTGGGCGGGACTTACGTGTGATTGGCAGCCCGTCCGTTCCGTTCCACCGCCTGCCCTGGCCTCAGGGGGGCTGCCCCTGGTTGGCGCGGCCCACCGCTGCTCGCCCAGGCACCCAGCGTGCCCCCCACCCGTCCCCCCCGGCAAGCAGGCACCCCAACGAGGCCAGGGCAGCCGCGGAACGGAACGGATGGGCAGCCAATCAAGTGTAAGTTCCGCCCAGCGTTCCACTTCCTCATTCCCAGATCCCATCACTGCCCTGAACTGACCGGGCCAATTTTGTCAGTAACAGCCAATGTGCTATCAATACAAGGGATAGGCAGGAAGGCAGATTGTAGGAATTCGGTCCAGGGCTTCACCCCAGAAACCTAGTGACAGCACTTGTTTTCCTGCCTGTCCCTTGATATTTCCCTGCCTATCCCTTGAAATTTCTAAAATCTACAGGATGTTTCTAATTCTACTGGAACCAACAGTGGGTTTATCCCATGAACCAGAGGTTTGCAACACCTCAGGGGAGCCCTGGCACCCTCACAGAGGTGCCACATGGCGCCAGGTGTCCTTTTCTTGGCTTGCAAATCATTCAAAATCTTGGTTGAATAATGCACAAGAATAGTGTGAGATGTCATGAGAATACCATGAGATTTCGCGAGAATAGTGTAAGATTTCATGAAATGCCGACTCAGTGAGCCAAGAAGAAGAGGCCACATGGCATTGCATGACACCCCTGTGAGTGTGAAGGGTGCCACAGACCTGGTAAGTTTGGGAACCACAGCTGTGGACAGTCATTTCAAAGCAACTTGAAAAAGCATTGGCGTTGGTCCTAAAATGATGCGTTCAGTAATACTGCCTTTATTAGAATGATCCAGGATTGTGCAGTTCACCCCCCCTGCCCACCCCCAATGAGCCAGCTCTGATTTGCATATCAAAGGGTGGAAGTCCCGGTAGTTCTGAAGTGGCAGGACTTCCATCAGTCAGAGTTTTCAAAGAAAGTACATCTCCTTTTATCCAGTTCCCCAAGGAAAGGAGATACGTTTTTTCTCAACTTAGCTGTAAAATATTATATAAGATCAAATTAACGGACACTCATTACTGTGGTGTCCTGCCCTTTTCAAAAAGTCACAGTGGCTGAAGGGCATTCCAGGATCCATCTTCAGGACCTGTCCTTCAGAATCGAGAGACAAATTGTCCATTATCCTTAGCCCTTCTCTCACATCCCGTTTCAATTTAGGACAGGAAAAATAATCTTAACAAACTGTGGAGTCTGAACTTGAAAAAAATGGGCATAACAACTGTGTGCGTGCGCCAGTGTCCAGGAGTGACCTGAGAGGCTCCCCTGCCAGAACTGGGGCAGATCAGCTGCCACACTAAGAGTGCAATCCTAAACTGGAGTTAGGCCGTCATAAACTAAGCTAGGAAAGTTTGGCCAGCACAAGGGCCACCATAAAGCGTTTTTGGACCACTCTTGGAGTCAGGGAGGATGGCTCATGTCTGTGTGCTGGCCTCTCTGACTCCGAGAGTGGTCCAAACCAGTGGTGTCATCCAAATGATTTAGGAACAGGTACTCACTTTTGATTGGCACTTGTCGAGGTCCGCCCACCGGAAGTGACATCATAAGCCGGAAGTGATGTCATGGCAGGAAGTGGGGTCATAGCCAGAAGTGATGTCATGACAGGAAGTGAGGCCATAGCCAGAAGTGAGGTCATGATTGTTGCCATGGATGTGATCATGTTTGTAATAACTTCAGCTTGTGGTTAGTGTTGATTTAACGTCTATTGCTTTGCTTTCTAGAGATATGGATATACATATTTTGCTTCAACTGTTCCCTGGTTAAATAGCAGGCTAGACTGTCCTAGATTGTGAGCCCTTTTGGGACAGGGAGCCATTTAACTTTAATGTTAAATGCAAGGAGCCGGCAAGGAGCAGGAGGGGGAACGGGCGACCAAAAAAAGACCGCATGGGGGCTGGGGAGAGGCTGCAGGAGGAACTGGATCTGTGCGGCTGGAGGGAGCGGGAGCCCCAGGCAGCCTACCTTCTCACACTTGCTGCTTTATTCCCGGGTCTCCCTCGCTGCTGCTGCTACTGCCGCTGCTGCCACCTCCGGTCCTCTCGCTCAGCTGCTGCCGCTGCCACCGCTGCCGCTGCCACCACCACGCTGCCTGCCTGCCTGCCTCCTCACAGAAAGTGCAGGCAACAGCTGCGGGTGTGCAGTACGCATGCGCAGCTGCTGAGCCAACCAGCCAACGGGGCCAGCTTCGAGTGGGCGGGGCCAGCTCAACTTCTAGGAACCGGTACTCACGTAGTGGTGCATAGTGGGTGCATGACATCACTGGTCCAAACATACTTTACGATGTCCCTTGTTCTGGCCAAACTTTGCTGCCTTAGCTTATGCCAGCCTAACTCAGTTTAGGATTGTGCCCTAAATAGAATTCAATAAAAGGAAATTAAAACATCTCACATACACAACCTCCACTGTTGCTGTTGCTGCCTCCTTCTCCCTCCTCTTCCTCCTGAAAGCAGCCAAATGGGCAAGGAGAAGAGGGGCCAGGCGAGAAGAGATGAGGTGAAGTGCAGTGATTTTGCATCCAGACCTTTATCTTCACCCTTGCGCCACCTCCATCCTTGGTGTGGTTCAGGTTACTCTGCTCATCCTGTTTAATTCAAATTGGGCCATGCAGAGGAGGGAGGTGGTGTTGGCTGAAACAGTAGCATCCCTATAGGGGGAGATGGAGCAGTATGTTTTGCAAGGCACCTTACCTTGCAGTGTGAATTGCTCCTCTTGGCTACTGTAGCCAGTAAGGAACACTAAGGTTTTTCCTTGTCCACCTAGCTGCTTTCCTAAGCAGCAGGCTGGATGAAGAAGAAGAGGATGAGGTGGCAGTGGTGGCAGCCGTGGCAAATGAAGAGCTGGACTGCCCTTGCCCTGATGCTCCTCCTGCTCACTCTCAGCAAGCAGGAAGTGGATTAGAGAGCTGATCTAAGTGGTTCAGTGAGTAGCAGGGTGGAAGAAGCCGCAGGTAGGCACAGGTTGCAAGGCACCCCTTGTTCGCTTGCAGTCCCCCCCCCCCACAACTCATTGCTTACCCACTGCTTTGGTCAGCCTCATTGCTAGGACAGCCTTGTATATGTCTGAATATAAGATCAGGGCAATCATCCATCTTTTAGAGCCCAGACACTGCAAACTCTTCCCCCATAGGATGAGGCAGTCTTGCCCTTCACTTGACTTGAAAAGTCTAGCAATTAAAAAAAGCAACGAACACCTACAACAATAGGTACACCTCTGTGTTTGAATGAGGTCAACACCTCTGGGGTACTGTGTTTTACGGAATGAAGCTTTCAAGCAAAACTCCTTCTGTGCTCTCTTGCCTGCTCCCTTCTCTGCTCTCCCCAAAGCTTCCAGCATCAGTACCAGCAGGGAAGCAAGGAGGCAGATGGTCTGGAGGAGGCTGCACAGAACAAAGGAAAGGAGCCACTGCTGGGCTTGCAGTAATGTGATGGAAGGTCTGCTCCGGGGCAAACAATGACAAGCCTTCTCTGAGGGGTCTTGTGCCCTGGGTGTCAGGGCTGGCTTGGTGGTGGTGATGCATGTGGAAGGACAAGGCACTCCCTTGGCTGCAGCTCCAAGTCCAGGGCCATTGCTGCTGAAAAAAAAATGTAAAAATGAAATGCTGTCCACTGCTATGGTAGGAGGAGAGGCACACAGTTTGGAAATGATGCAGAGGATTGGATAGATTGCATGCAACACCAGAACCAGGGGACATCCACTAAAATTGAGTGTCAGGAGAGTTAGAATGGACAAAAGAAAATATATTTTTTTTACCCAGTGTATAATTAGTCTGTGGCACTCCTTGTCACAGGTTATGGTGATGGAATCTGGCCTGGATGTCTTTAAAAGGGGGTTGGACAGATTTCTAGAAGAAAAGTGTGTCACAGGTTACAAGCCATGATGGGTATGTGCAGCCTCCTGGTTTTAGAAGTACGCTCCCTCAGAATGCCGGTGCAAGGAAGTTGCAATAGGATGCAGGCATCTTGTTATGTGTGGTCCCTGAGGCATCTGGTGGGCCACAGGAAGCTGGACTAGATGGGCCTTTGGCCTGATCCAGTGATGCTCTTCTTATGTTAAATCACTGCCCTTACCTTACATCCAAGGCTTTTCATGCTGTGGTAATAGTCCCATTAGTGATATTTCACAGTATGGCAGATGGCATTTGGTCCCACTACCAGGGTGACTGTGTGGCGCTGCTCTGCCTTGTCTGAATCTGCTGAAAGAGGACATGGCTAGGCTAGGGTGGTGGTGCACAGTGGGCAAGGCATAGGCTGTGCAGCAGCCTGGCCCTTCAAAAGAGGGAGGGGTCGAGGAAGGAGGATGCAGATGGAAGCCTCAACTGTGGGGTAAACAACTTACTCTCGTAGGCATAATAGTTGCCTCTGGTGTTTGTGGAAAGACTTGCAAATGGCAGTGCCTGCACAAGATGGCACTTGCAAAAACAAACGGACAATGCTGACAAGCTCTGCTTTAATCCCTTGCAAGAATCACAACATTGTGGCTTCTCCTGCCAGGTTTTCCAAATGTTGTCCCCTTATGCATCTGCTGAAAATGAGCAGGACCCCAGGTGTGCTGAGCAGCAGGTAGGGGAAGGAGAAATAATGCCAGGAGAAGCCACAGCAGGCTGCTTCATCTCCCAGTGCAATGGGGCATGCAAGACACCGATTTCTGGATTGTTACCAGGCAACCTGCGAAAGTCAGCAAGCTGGCAAGTGGCGAGTGGGAACGCCACATGTAAGTGTACAGAAATGAATGGCAAAAAGCTCTCAGCAGATACTCCCAGATCAACCTAACAGACTTTCTGATTCAAGGGTGTGATAATCTTGCTTGTCTCACACTCTGAACTCCATATAGAGTTTTGTGTTTAGAACCTGTAACCTCATTAGAGATCAGAGGAAAAGGCAACTTGTGTTTTTCATTGCCTGGAGAAAATGGTCAGAGGCCAATTTCCTGCTGGGGGAGGGGAAGAATAAACCAACCAGATAACGAAGTCAATATTTCTAATAAAAACCCCAGTGATTTGCTGCTGTTTTCCTCACAGAGAAGCAGAAAGGTCTGAATTACAGACCACAGCGTGCAGGGATTGCCAAGACAGGAGTGATGTATAAAGAGGTATAAATTACATTCCCCCCTTTTTTAGCAGCTATAAAACAGACAGGAATTCTCAGGCTGTGTTTCAGCATCTCAGTGACGTCAAGCAGCCAGCGCTCGACGACAAAGCAGCAGTTCTTTAAGCAGAAAGTATTTCAATTGGCTCAGGATAGTTTTTAGTATCTCCTCCCAAAAAAGATTGATACCGATTTTACAAGTTTCATTACAATGTGAATTCACTCAGAGACCAGCTGCCACTATCAGCCAATCAGTGTAATGACATTTCTTATTAAAAAAGGGAACAAAGCAAGCAAGCAAGCTGATGAAAGTTGTCATATTAACATTTCATGGATGAATAGTTCTCTTGGGCATATATTTATACTACTTATATTTCTACAACCTCAGGAGCTATAATGCTATGCTCCAGACTGCATCGAGAGGGGTGGGAGCAACAGTGTTGTTCCAAGAAGGGGGACAAAGCGCAATGTTTTTCAGGTGCCTGAACGTCCATGTAAAGTGGCCCCTCCCCTTCTGCTTTGCTCTTGCAGCTGCGAATGGCTCTGAAGGTGAGGGGGAGAGGCCACCTTAAGCAGGCATTCAGGTGGAAATGCCAGTTGGAAGCAAAGAGCTACATGTCCAACAGGAAGTTGCCTTTTATCAAGTCAGATTATTAATCTTTTTAGCTCAGTATTTTTTATGTCAGCAGTCTTCAAAGTCCTATTCAGACTTTGAAGATCTGGTAAGTGCTTTTTTGCTTGCTCTGGTGGGTCACTCACTGGTCTATGTTGATTGGCCACGTCTTTCAGGGCCAGCCCTACTATAAAACAGAGCTAAGTGGGCTGCTTAAGGTGTGGAAGCTTGTGGGCCACTTCTCAAGGGCAGTAAGGTAACTGTAGGCCAACCCAAGGTCTCCTGATGCCTGAGGTGGTATGCCAAATGCTGCCCCATCTTACCAAATGATCTGCTAATCTTTGCTCCTAGATTTTAGATGGAAGAAGGGAGATGAAATGGGAGAGGAGGAGAGGAGAGTGATGGACTAGAGCAGAGCTGATGAGGAAGAGGACACTCTAGCTCACCACTCACTTCCTCCACAATTCATCTTCTGCTCTGTTCCCCTCCTTTTTTCAATCCTGGAAGTGGGAAGAAAAGCAGTGGAAGTAAGTGAGCAGATGGAGGTGGGCACCCTCCTGACAATCCGCTGTCTGAAGTGGCCCCCTCAGTTAGCCTTGGGAAGGCCAGCTCCGGGATCTTAAGCATGGAGAGCCATGATTTCTGGGTGAGTTATAGCTCCTCCCAAATGAATGGCTCTTCTGCCTAGAATCCCTGTTCCCACTTAAATGTACACACAGAAGTAATGCTTTTATTTTTAAAAAAGAATGTTGATATATTTTAAAGCAAAAAAAAAAAATCAAAACAATAGCAGCAGCAACAACCAACCATACTGCACAGAAAAAAATAGACAAAAAGTCACACAACCAACCCCTGGGCAATCTTTCGTTTAAGACAGCACCATCTATGCTGATCATGCCGCTATGCTGGCCTGCTGATTAGCCTAGAGGCCAGGCACCACTGCAGGTTTCAGTAAGTGGGTGGCAGTGGGAGAAATCCAGCACTGTGGACACATCCAACAAAATCCAGGGAGCCACTCTTGGATATATTCAAAGTGGTCGAAAAGCAGGGAATTTTATGAAAGTTAACATTCTTTTATTTTTTATTTCTTATAGCAGTGGTTCCCAAACTGTGGGTTGTGAAGCACCAGTGGGTAACAAGCCAATTTCAGGTAGGTCTGTTGTTGGGGTCCCTATGGATGACCTCGAGAGGTCCCCCGGCTGAGAGCTCCTGCTCGGTGTGCAACTTGGAGAGAAAAACCTCATGGAAAATTCCTAGCTGAAAGAAGGCTAAAAGGACATCAAAACCCAAAAGATGACAAAGGCCAGCGCTGGATTTGATGGATTTGATGGAAAAAGGTTCAAAGATCTTTAATATTAAAGAGGCACAAGAGCAATATGCTCCGCAGCAAAGTACGGACTTGTGCAAGGATCTGACATTTGGCAGGGCTTCCACCATCAGCCAGGATATTCAGTCCCCTAGAATTCATTTTGTTTTCCCTTCCAACCTGAACACATGCTTTATTCCACTCCTACAAGACAACAGTGTAAAAAGCAACATTTCATTTCATTTCATTTATAAAAACAGGTGCTCTGTCTCTTTAAACTCTCTCTTCGCTTGGTACCGAACGTTCAAAGTAGTGAGAGTTCTTGGCTGCCAGCCTGGGCAGGCTGTTGGTGGTGATGACCAGCTGAGGTGTCCAACCTAACGTTCTTTGGAGTCCGGCTGCAGGCTTTCGGTCCAGTGTTTCTCGCTGTTCCTGGGGTTCTTCACAGTGGACCTCAGTGTGTGATGTTACTGGGGGCTCTGGGTTTCCTAACTTGCTGACCACTGGTCAAGTAGGGGTTTTGAGGCTACCCCTTAACTGGATACCCCCCCCCCCCAAACAGGTCGTGAAGCACCTGGGGCAGCCATATTCAAAATATGGGAAGATGGGATCCTGGAAAGAGGAAGGGCTGTGTGGCTGTTTTGCTTGTGTCAAGGTTGTAAATAGGCTTTTTTCTTTCTGGTTCACTTTGCTATTGGAAAATGATTGTGAAATAACCCAACTTATTGCTGCATTCTCAGGAAAGCAGCAGGCTGTGGCATAACCATGACGACACTTCAGACCATGACATCACTTCATGACATCACGCCCCAGACAGATTGTAATTCCAAAATGAGGTTCCCAGTTCTAAAACATTTGAAAACCATTGTCTTGTAGTAGTATTATCAACAAAGACCATTCGCCCTTCCTCCTTTTAACTCAAAGAGAGTGTACCTTTTGCATCCACACAGGTAAGGGATCTTGGGGAACTGTGCTACCAAAATGATGACAGCAGAACAGAAAATGGGCTCTGAATGTCTCATTGGGATTTGCCCTAACCAGCCAACTCTTTGTTATTTTGCGTCTTCAAGCGAGCCTTCCATTTAGATGAGAAACAGCATTCTAAATTGGCCAGATTTATTTTGGAGGTAGACATCCTTCATTGCCTGTGTTCTCTTGGCCACACGTTTGCAGATCGCAACAAGAGCTTCACACCATTTTCTCTCCATGGCTCTGTGCTGATGATTTTTCAATTAATCATGATTTATTGCTTGGCCATAACAGTTACAAGGTTTACAGTGCTTGCCTGTTCCACCCTGTTGCAATTGCCTTTTGAGAACCAGCAATCAAAAAACCCGGAGGCCAAAAAGAATTATAACCCAAGCCGCAAAATGAGTTTTTCACACAGCCTTAAAGGAACCTTAAATGTTCAGTGTTGCTCAGATTGTATGCAAGACAGAACATTAGCACAATCTGATGCAACTGACTATAATGTATGCTGTTATTTGTCTTATATACTTGTGAAACTTTTGGTCGAATGATTTGTCCATGCAAAGAGGGGAAGAATATTTGGGCAATTATCTAGGTTCCTTGTGCCTTCTAGGAAGTGCTTGACAGTATACTGTGCCTTTAATGAGCCTTCTTTATAGGACAGTTAAAAGTAATAGCATCTCTTGGTGTCAATTACAAAAATAATGTCTACATGTACTTCAATGCTGCTTAATTACACATAGCGCACTCTGAGTGAAACCAAGCAGACTGAGGGATAACATGTCACTGCAACATTAATGGCTTTGTGATTTGTGTAAATTGCAAATTTCAGTGGGGGAGGAAGTTGTAAGTTGTGGAGATGATGTCTCTTTGCATCAGCTGCATTGACTGCCCATTCTAGGCGTAGTTTAAAGTGCCAATACTGACTGCTAATCCCATAAATGGCGCATGAAAATGTGCCTTCTTCCACATGTACCTTCTGTTCCCTTGAATATTTCATACACATGATATCTGAAGCAAGACTTGTAGCAGTCCCCTCGATGAGATATCTTTCACCAGGGGTCTGCCTGGTCTCAACTTTGATGATTTCTGTAGGCATGGAAAACTGGCTGTTCCAGGAAGCCAAGCTGATGCATTATTGACATGAAAACTGACTGAATCTATTGAGCTATTTTGCAGTTTTGCCTGGTTTCATTGGTCTATTGTCCTATTCAGGTGCAAGTTTGAGCCTCTCGCAGCAGCCCAAATTGCATGTAATAGCCCGGGCACATGCATCTGCCCAACAGACACCTTAGATTGCACCCTAAGAGTGTGAGGTCATTCATTCCACCCCCCAGGACTGGAGAAGCTAAGTGAAAGCAGGCCAGGACCCAGAGCACTTTGGGGGTTGGAAATGCCAGCAGAACAGACACCACCTGTTGTAGTTTGCAGGAGCATGGTGCTACCTGACTCTACCCAATGCTCTACTACGTGTACGTTTTTAAATAAAGTAAATACTACAAAGGCACTGTGTGTCTCCAGTGATCTCCCCTCTGAAGGAAGCTGAACAGTGGCATAGCTAAGGCATCTGCTACCCAGGGCAAAGAAGATTTTGCAGCCTCCTCCATGATGAAATCAAATGTAAGTAAGTAAGTAAGTAAGTAAGTAAGTAAGTAAGTAAGTAAGTA